>CAWUFW010005543.1:467500-1067500 GCA_963921515.1 Calotriton arnoldi
TACTGGACATTTTGCGTGTGGTAATTGCAGTGTATGCCACCTGACTGAAACCACCATGAATCTCCACCTGGAACCAGGCAAGACGTGGGAACTACGACAACACACCAACTGCAACCCAGCACATGCCATATACCGCTTCGTGTGCCCTTGCAATCTCACCTATATTGGTGAAGACCAGAATTTGCGAACATCGGAGCACCATAAGATGCAAGAGAAACACCACAAAAATGACAAATCATTTCCTTGAGGTAGGACATACGACAAACGACATGCGCTGGGTCATCATAGAGGCTCTGGATCCTAACATGCCTAACATCCAGCACCAATTACTACAGAAAGAACAGAGGTGGATCTATCGTCTATCCAGCCACAAGACAGGCCTCAATGATAATATTCCTTGGAATAGCCTCAACAGACTGTAACCACCACCACTGTTAAATCAGCACACAAATGCTCACCAGCCAGAGGCCGTGAGAACAAGCTTACCACCGCAAACACCAGGATATTGAACGCAAGTACTATCCATAGCAGCTATAGATCCATACATACGGTGCCTAAAGGCAGCCTATAGGTGATATTACCCATGAGTGAACTACTATTGCATACTGGTATGAGACTCTACTCATCCAAGTAAGTACCAAATGAAGAAAACAGAAAGTTTTCCAACCCCGCTTATGAAACATCTAAAATCTTTGTTTCAACAAAACAATCTTGCAAGAAGGATTATTACTCAAACCTCTGATTGACCTATATCACGTTGAGATTATTCTATTAGTCTCCCTGAACACACCACACTTCAAGATGGCCGCCAAACTAGACGCCCTTAGTCGGACATCGTTTTGCAAAGATCGCGTTTGCTCTCGCTTTTGATACATTGAACAACCCTTTTTTCAATAAAACAATCATGCCAACAGGATTATTTAAACATTAAATTGAAAATATCGATTTATCGCCCTGAATATAACGTACTTCAAGATGGCCGCTAAACTAGACATCCTTTACAACGACCGCGCTTGATCACGCATGCGCGCCTATCTGATTTCCAAGTCACTGCCGAACCCAGACATGAACAACGGCACGTACCGGGTCTTGCTCTCGCTCTATTTAAGCCACTTCCCCCGCGGTACCCAGCACCAGCCGGGACTACGGGGGACCGATTCAGGTTTGCAGCGGATGACTCTCCAAGACCAAGTAAGACTATGCGTGCTCCAATGGCGCTACCCTGGAGAGCGTGCATAGACTGTGGTGCTCATTAAGGCGCTCTTCTGGTTTTTAATTTACAGATTGGCACTTTGGATGAGTACCCTACCCTCCCGAGCCTCGATAATCTGCCCAATTTCCTTAAATACTGTAACTATGATTTAAACAACACTTGTGCATGTTTTTAACTTTTTTAATGCAATTCACAATGCCACTTGATCGCATGCATAGATTCATAAATCGCCGCGTGCAGTGCGATAAGGACCACTTGACAATACCTTTAGTGGCCGACACCGTGCAACATTAAGCACAGCACACGGACCCCACTGGGTGTCAGCATTATCTCCCACGGGTTCGGCGGGCCAAACACCATTGCTGTCGTAGCCACTTACCAGCGCGCTGCCGCTCTAATTAATGTGCGCTCTCTATTCAACCGCCCATGCACATTCTTCTACAAGTGCGGCATGCACAGAACCTCCTGCAGGTCGCCACAAGCATGGGCTACACGCCAATCACTGTAGTGGTTTTGTAGACAATGACAACAGCACATCCATATTGCCACTAAGATTGCATTTTATGTTGCGATATATTATATGTTTTGTCATGTCTTCTTCCTTCCCCGCACAGGTATTTTTTCAAGTGTCAGTAAGTACGCCGACACTTACACCACACACCTTAGCGCGTGTGTAGGTATCACTCAGGTTTCACGTGGCATCTTTCACCTTTGCCACTCACTTTTCACTCACATGGTCCTGAAGAAAGCCCTCTGACTTGTTTTACGGGCTGAAACATGTAGACCGCCACACATAGTCAACTTACGACAATAAGTCCAAAATAGTTGCACTAAACATTGTTTTTAACCATATCCTGAGCCGCCAAGATTAAAACTAGGGGCAAGGATTCGCAGAGATATTTTTAACTGTAGTATTTCACCTCACATCACATATTCGCACAACACCAGCTCCGCTGTAATCAGGCGTCGTAGCACAACCGGGCAGCACTCGGCCGCCCGGTTGGGACCCCAATGATGAAGCATGACACCAACTAGGTTGGTGTGTGTGGGGTCTTTTAAATATACCTAATGGGTCCATGTTCATACCACATACAGTGATTAAATTACAGACACATAGTGGGTTCGTCCACATTGTTTAAGTCGAACATTTACATTTGACAGAACGACATAAAAACCCTTTCAAAAGGGCCGAACAAGCATCACAGTGAAAATGTTCTACCCCCAGGATTTGTCAGAGGGGGAGCAGACCAACAGCAAAGCCCTTGCCAACTCTGTAAATAAATACTTGTTTACAGCCTGCAATTCAGTGTGATAGCAATCCTAAGGCCTATTTGCTTAGCAAGTGCTTTTCACAATAAATAAGCCTGGCCTATTGCCTTTTTCATAACATTTCAAAATAAACAGATCAGACCCATGGCATTGTTCGTAACTTTCCATGTGAGCCATTCGTGCCTGTAACCTTTATCAGTGGCTTGTCACCATAATCAAATCAGGCCTACCATATTGAGCATAAGGTGTCCCACAATGCAGCCATCAGGCATACAGTCATAGAATTACAAACGTGTGCAAAAGTACTTTTGGTGGAGCAAAAAAACCTCTCTCCTAAGAGGGCCTAACCGGGATGATCATAGTGCAAATATTCTATGCCATGGTTTGCCAGAGGAAGTAACCCACAACAAAATCCTTGCTTACTGTGGTAAGCTGTGAGATTCTGTGTAACAAAATACCCCTCCAAAGGCTTTAATTCAGCGTTATGATGTATGCTCTTCACAAAAAATGTTGAGCCTTCTGCCTTTTATTATAACTTTTCATAATAAACCTCTCAAGCCTTAAGGCTTGCTGCCATAACCAATACAGTCCTGCTGTATTCAGCATATGCTGTATCATGAGGCAAAAAGCACTCTTTTTCAGGGAAGCACTCGTCTGCCCAATCAAATGATTTAGTCAAGAGAAACCACATATGGAAGGAGCCTAAGCCGTTCTCCTAGTCGGACTTCCAAGAGCACTTTTTCTGTTGATCACATAAGGTCTGGCGACAACAGCACTATGAATCCAGACCTAAAATGACTTAATTAACCAACAATATGTTGAAAGGAACTAAGTTAACCTAAAATTAAGAAAGTGTAAGCCATTAGATATTTTTATCAGTATGTTCATGACTGAGATTTTTATTGCCACCACAGTTACCTTTGATTGGCTCTGACCCTTTCTTCCCCGCCTGCATTACTGAAAGCTTTGTACCTTCCCCTGCAATGCAGCTCTAATGTACTTTGCTTCATAGCCATTTCATAAATGCACAGTTTATGATTGTGCCTCTGTGTCCCATTATACTCTAACGATGTCTCCTCTGGGCTTTTGACTTGCATTTTCACCCCGCAGCCTGGCGCCTGAGGATTTATTCACCCATTGTTGATCGCCAAAACAAATTTCCCCCTACCATACCTTCGCTGCTTCTGCTCATTTCACTGATGCCTTTAGTAGTTTCCTGATGTTTTGTGCCTATAATTGTCTGCTAAAATTAAATCCATCATCAGATCTACTTGGGTGCCTTTCCTGTAAGTTGACAAACACCATGTATTTCTTGGTCTAAAACACGATAGCTGAGAACAAGAGAGTACCTTTAATTTTTCTTTAAACCAAACATGCGTTGATAGAAATTTTCAGTTTATTGAAATCCAGGTCAGTTGATGTATTGTATTGCGGTACGTTTTAATAGTGTAGTAAAGCCCTTCAGTCCTCCACAAATCTCCTTCACGTAGGTATCTCAAGAGTTGTTGGTTTTCACCGGGAAGAATGATCTTCAGCTCATCAAAAGGTTAATTTGTGCACTAAAACCATTTTCCCCATCATAGAACTGAGACAGAAAATGTGTCATTCCCAATCAGTGTGTCTCCATAGTGCATGCAATTGGGATTCCACGTATGCTAATTTAAGTGGTACTGCATTGTTTATACTCCAACATTGGGTGCATTTTCAGCCACTATTTAAACGCATCTAAAGTCTTCCCTACAGGTCTTCTGTTAAGTGTACATACAAGTGCACCATGTCACCTCGTTGTTGCTGAATCGCATGACAGTTCATGCCACCTCCTCAGACTGTATATACAATCACAGAATTAGTAATCCACCCACAAAAATCATAACAAGACCTCTGAAGGTACAAGTGTCCAGCCAGCATATCAATTATAAACTGTTATTTCCTCTACTTAGGTTCCCTGTAATATCCCATATCATGTGCAGGTGTGAAGTCACACTGTCTTGTCATAACCTCCAGCATCTTATTGTATGACTTCTGAAGACAAGAATCTGGCTTATTATTAATTATTCTGCAAAAAAAACTATTCTCTCAACACTCCACACACATTAGGAAAAAACTTTTTGTGGTGTGTTGGTAATGTATGTTGCTGGGCGTGTTCTGTAAGTTTGCACTCATGATAAATGATCACTAGCTCTTTGATAAATCAATTGTACCATTTGCTAACTTCTTCTTCCTTCATAAACATTTAAATAGTTTTTCTGATGGATATTTGTACCTGCAGATTTTGCGCCTATTGAATCTCCGCAGACAGACTGGATCTAGAATAGTAACAGCTCTGCATCGGTAGGCGGTGCTCTGCTCTTTTTCTATTTCAGGTTCCTACCTAGACAGGTCCTCACTGGAGCCACATAAATACCACCATGGAGACCTGATATCTGTTCCCTTTTTGGTCTATGCCCTGTGACACTGATCAGGAGTGGCACTTCATTGATCATTTTTCACCCAAAAATGTGTGTTTTGTAGTGTTGGGTAGGATGGCTCCACCAAAAAGGTCAGGGTTCAAACCCTGTTGATCCTGCCATGTACAGATATCCTTTCCGAACCCTCACAAGATCTGTTTTGTAGTGCTTGGAGACTAAGCATGACTCAAAAGTTACACCACCATTGTGACGTCATGCATTCTAAAGCCATTAACGAGCTGAAGGATAAGCTTTTTATGGTGTGGGCATGGTATGTGCACCTTCCTAGGCATCCGGTGCCCTCCAGGCACCATTCTAAGTCCTATTCCTCATCCTCTTTCAAGTTAGACACCCATCCTGCTCCAGGGTTAGGTCATCGCTCCTTCTCAAACCTGGAGTTGGTGGAGTTCATTCCGGGGGCAGGCCATACCTTGTCCCAGTGCGTTCTCAGGAGATGTCCAGACATATTTAATGTAAATGCCCTTTGATAGCTCTTGCCTCTTTGGCAACAAAAGCTGATTTGCCCCTTGAACGTTTTAAGCATGGACAGGCCTCATCTCTTGTATTGTCTTCCTCTGCATACCAATTCCTGAGACAGTGCTGAAAGTTTCACGGTTACTCCAAGGTTATACCTTTTTGCCAGCCTCTACCTTCTCAACCATTCCAAAAGCAGCCTTACCAATTTGTCTGGCAATATAGGAAGCCCAGTGTATCCAAGAGCTGACCAGGTCAGCAGTAGCCCTCTTTCTCTGTTGCTCTACTCCCAAAACCGCTCCAGTTTCCCCTCAAGGAAACAACGTGTGGCCTGTGATAGGGAGAGTATCACACCATGTGAAGGTTTGCTTAGCGATCATGATGGAGCCGTGGATCTTGAAAATCATAGAAAAGGGTTATGTCCTCCCTTTCCAGGACTTTCCCCTCCCCCTGATTCCTTCCGTTTTCTTAACCTAGTCAGACAAGCAAGTTTATATTCTGCAACAGAAGGCCATAGCCCTGCTGAACAAAGTAGCAGTTGAGCCAGTCCCAGAAAAAGAAATTGGACAGCTATGTTACACCTGTTATTTTCTTCTTCACATCCTTGACCTCAGGGTTTTGAATGGATTTCTCCACAAGGATAAATTCAAGATGATTTCACTTGCACAGGTCCTGTTGGCAGTGGAACGATAAGAATAGATGGTGTCCCTTGGGACACACATTTTCATATTCCGATCCTACAGTCGTGTAGGAGGTAGCTCCATTTTGTGGCAATGTGAAGCACAGGAGGGAGAAGCCGTCCTAAGAGGTTGAAAGTTCAGTTGCAAAGGAGAGGCCCCCGACGGACAACACCGAAAATAAAGTGCTTGAAGTCGAGGGGAAGAGAAAATGTCTTGAGGCCGAAATACAGACCCTCCTCAGTAAGGAGGTCAACTCCTTAAAGGGTTAAAGGATCCCTCTTCCACCCTTGAAGGAAACACCGCTCGAGATCGAAACTAAAGCCGAACAATGTGAGCTACCAATACAAACTGCTGGAAGAGGAGGAGGAGGCATTTAGGTTTGACAAAGAATTAGGTGATGGCCAGTGTGAAATAATTTTATTGCATGATTACTTTAAATCAGTGCAATTATCACCTACAACACTAATTAAAACAGTTAAAAATAAAATTAAAAAAATTCTGCTAGTATTGCAGGCCAAAAGAATGATGGTCAGTACTACAAGGGCATATGTGAGGACGAACCACCGGAGGACTGGCTGGATATCACCAGAAGAGGAGGTGGATACATCCCTCGAGGCCCTTACTGCCACATGACATCTTGGTGTATAACGCAGTGGTGAAACATGCAGGAGACACCTATGGCGTCAAACTGGAAGAGGAACACAGTGAGTTCCATAAGTGTCCTGCAGCCCAAAGGGCAATTCAAGGTAGGAACCACCCCTAGCAGGAGAAAGCCTTCCCGAGGAGGTCCACAGTCAGAAACGTCCCATGCCTCCTTGACTGTGCAGCCACCGAGCCACAACACTTTAACACCGTGGCAGTACGCAGGGCAACACAGACAGCACTTTTGTTGAAGTACCTGTGGAAGGGGAGCAGCACTGAGAGGAGCTGCACACACCACCAAGTGACCCAACACCACATCACCCCTGCCACTCAACAGCGGTAGAGGGCAGATTCGAAGGATTCTTTATGAAATGACAAAACTGTTGCGGAGACGATGCTGAGGTGATGCTGAATGATACTCAGGTGTTGCTGAGTGATACTGCTGTGGTGCTGAGTGATGCTGTGGTGGTGCTGAGTGATATTGTCTTGGCGCTGAGTGATGCTGTGGTGGTGCTGAGTGATGCTGTGGTGGTGCTGAGTGATATTGTCTTGGCACTGAGTGATATTGTCTTGGCGCTGAGTGATGCCGTGGCGGCGCTGAGTGATGCTGTGGCGGCGCTGAGTGATGCTGTGGCGGCGCTGAGTGATGCTGTGGCGGCGCTGAGTGATGCTGTGGCGGCGCTGAGCGATGCTGTGGCGGCGCTGAGCGATGCTGTGGCGGCGCTGAGCGATGCTGTGGCGGCGCTGAGCGATGCTGTGGCTGCGCTGAGCGATGCTGTGGCGGCGCTGAGAGATGCTGTGGCGGCGCTGAGCGATGCTGTGGCGGCGCTGAGCGATGCTGTGGCGGCGCTGAGCGATGCTGTGGCGGCGCTGAGCGATGCTGTGGCGGCGCTGAGCGATGCTGTGGCGGCGCTGAGCGATGCTGTGGCGGCGCTGAGCGATGCTGTGGCGGCGCTGAGCGATGCTGTGGCGGCGCTGAGCGATGCTGTGGCGGCGCTGAGCGATGCTGTGGCGGCGCTGAGCGATGCTGTGGCGGCGCTGAGCGATGCTGTGGTGGCGCTGAGCGATGCTGTGGTGGCGCTGAGCGATGCTGTGGTGGCGCTGAGCGATGCTGTGGTGGCGCTGAGCGATGCTGTGGTGGTTCTGAGCGATGCTGTGGTGGTTCTGAGCGATGCTGTGGTGGTGCTGAGTCATCCTGTGGTGGTGCTGAGTCATCCTGTGGTGGTGCTGAGTCATCCTGTGGTGGTGCTGAGTCATCCTGTGGTGGTGCTGAGTCATCCTGTGGTGGTGCTGAGTGATGATGTGGTGTCGCGGAGTGATGCTGTTGTGTCGCGGAGTGATGCTGTTGTGTCGCGGAGTGATGCTGTGGTGGCGCTGAGTGATGCTGTGGTTAGACTGAGTGATGCTGTGGTTAGACTGAGTGATGCTGTGGTTAGACTGAGTGATGCTGTGGTTAGACTGAGTGATGCTGTGGTTGCACTGAGTGATGCTGTGGTTGCACTGAGTGATGCTGTGGTTGCACTGAGTGATGCTGTGGTTGCACTGAGTGATGCTGTGGTTGCACTGAGTGATGCTGTGGTTGCACTGAGTGATGCTGTGCTGGCTCTGATTGATGCTGTGCTGGCTCTGATTGATGCTGTGCTGGCTCTGATTGATGCTGTGGTTGCGCTGAGTGATGCTGTGGTGTTGCCGAGTGAGAGATAGAGTGAAGATATAATGCCCAATTAGAGAGGGTGGTGAGAGAGAAAGAGAGAGAAAGGGTGTAGAATAAAGAGTGGAGCGGGATAGAGAGAGAGAAAGAAGGGGAGAGAGAGTGAATGAAGGAGTTTGAAAGAGAAACAGATAAAGGGGTGAGAGAGAATGAAAGGCTAAAAAAGATAGAGAGGGGAGAGTTAATTAAGTAGAGAGAGAATTAGAGAGGAGAGAGAGGGAGAAGGAGAGAGACAATAAGAGTGGGGGGGGGAGTTTAAATAGAGTGAAGAAGTGACGCGGAAAAAGTAACCTTAAATATAGCTTTGTGCGAATAAATATATAAAAAAAAAAAGTGAGAGACAAAAATACTGGTAATTAGGCTGTGACTCCCAATATAAAACAAATAGCGATATAAGGTGAAATCAACCCACCGAAGCAATATTTCTAACTAGACAAAAAAAAGCTTGCATTTCAATGCTAATGGCTGTTGTTTTTCATGTGACTGTAGTCCAGGGCCCTCAGTTGGTAATGTGAGCTGCTGCTGCGATTGAAACATCAGAGTCCAGAGAGTTAATGAGCCATGACGAGAAAAATGAGGAAGAGATAGGAAACCCAGATGGCAGCTGCGCGGGCACGCCATCGTGAACTCAAGCTGGTCGCCAGCCGAAAGCCAGTGTTTGCACTTCCAAAACCCGCTTACTAAAACTCTCGGCCAGACCAGCGCAAGCGCTGGTGCAGTCCGAGACCTAAAAAGGCTACAGAAGTCATGGTCAGCTCTGTCAATAAAGGGCAATGATCTAGCGGCTTTTGCTTTGGTAAAAGAAAGTTTATTAAAAAATATTGTCAGGTTGGGATGCTTGCTTAACTTGAGGAGTTTTTAATCAATATAAAATAAGATATGCAATTATTTATTTCAGGAAAAGCGAGTCCGCTTAAATTAAACAGGATAAGAGGACAAACAAACCTGTGCAGATGAAAAAGGATAAAAGTAGTGCTAAAAAGTTGTCAGTGGGTGAAGCAATGAAATTTCTGCAAAACCACAGACCGAAATCTAAGGTAATGTCGCAGGCTCCTCGTTTTCTGAAACGATTAGCGACAGATGACACCTCGGGCGACAGGATTTTGCTAGAATGCTAAGCTATAGTGGTGTTCAGTGTATTAGATATAAGCAACAGAACATACAGGCTCATGAATTCTAATTTTCAGAGTCTCCCCGCTACTCCAACATAAAACTCCGACAGACAAAGCAATGGCATTTGTACTTTTTAAAAATACATACTGACTAATGCAATGTTAGAAATGGAATAATATAACCACTGTATTAAACAATCCCCACGCAAGAATGAACACTAACTGAACATTTCAAAAAGATTTAACCTAAATGGCTTTCTGGCATTATTTTATCATTCCATTAGTTAAATCTCATCACTAGAATTCAAAGCCAGTATGCAGCAAGAAAGTAAACTGCATTTAAATGGGAATTTACACGCTCGGATAAGGCATCGGAGGGCTAGGACAAGAGTCCTTTCATGGTTAGATAAGGTGCGCCTACAGTGCTAAATAATACTTAGGTAGCCTAAATGACAATACAAATAAAAAAACGCACGACAAAAAAAGTTGACTTGTTCAGGGTATGCCCGTAACTGGCTACATAAACGATATCAACTACCAAAGTATCGATCCACAAAGTGTAACTAAAGCATCGACATATCAGAAGAAAGCGAAAGGAATTTTTTTTAGAATATTGCTGAACCAAAATCACACGTAGAAGACATTGCAGGCAGGGTGAGTTTTAAAAAGATAACTCAGCTACATAAAAATAAGTGCAGCCGACACACAAATTATTCTCTAACCTGACATGTATATATCGTTGTTCTCAATCAACCAGCAAGGTAGTCGTCCACGGGGTCAAATGGCAGCTAAAACAAGCAATGGCCGCGCGGACGTGAAACTGACACGGCCGCGCGGACGTGAAAGTAATCGCGAGGGAAGCCAGACGGCGAGGGAAACCATGTGGCGCCTGATCGCGTGTGGACGCTCGCGTGAACGCAAGCTGGTCGCCAGCAAACTGCTGTTTGCACTTCCAAAACCCGCTTACTAAAACTCTCGCCAGTGCAGCGCATGCGCTGGCTCAGGCGAGACCTAAAAAGGGCTATAGAAACTGTACCAATCTCAGAAAGAGGGCAGGAAGTTTACTTTGCATACGTCCTAGTACCTAAGGCAGATTTGTCATTAAAGCCCTTCCTGGATCTCCGGGCCCTCAGCAGGTACATCAAAACGCAGAAGCTCCAAGTGACTACACTGCTGGAAGTTATTGCACCCCTCAAAAAAAGGGACTACATGGCAACAGTGGAACTCAAGGATGTATTGTTACTCATGTCAGTGAACAAAAGACACAAGAAATGTGTAAGATTCATAGTACACAAGGCCCATTAACAGTTCACAGTGTTGCATTTTAGGATAAAATCAGCACTGTGGGTCTAAAAATGCCTGGCTGCCGTAGCAGCCCACCTGCAAAGAAGGGGTATCCACTTCTATCCCTACCTGGACGACTTGCTTATAAAGGCAAAGTCATACCCGCAGTGCAAGGACGGCAACGGACACAGTGATGGAAACACTGCACAAACTTAAATTCTCTATCAACTTAAAAAAGACCTCCACAAAAGCAGAAAAACTAAAAACCTTCTTGGGCACCACACTGGACTCACAACAGGATAAAGCCTTCCCAATACTAAAAGGAGTACAAGCAATGACGGAACAGTTTTGCTACTACTATAAGGGGCGAGCTCTGACAGTGAGGACAGAGGGGAAACTCCTGGGTATGATGGCACCATGGAAACCTTTGATGCAGAAGGCCAGGCTCCATATGAGACCACTCCAGGAGTGGTTGCAGAGATGCTGGTCTCAAGCAACTGGGAGTTGAGAAGATCTAGTGGTTGTAACAGGAAAGCAGCACAAGGAAATACAATGGTGGAACAGCCTCAGCATTGCAGTGGGCAGCCCCTTTACGCATCCACCAGCCTCAAGTGACTATCACAATGGAGGCACCCAACATGGGGTGGGGAGTGCACTTGAACAGACATCTGTGGCCTGTGGAACCAGAGAAGCCCAGTTAAACATATAAAAATCCTGGAAGTCACAACAGTGTTCTTAACCTTTAAACCCAAAGCCTTCCAATCTCAAATCGGGAGGTAGGGGGAGGTGATATAGATAGAAACGGACAGCTTTACAACCATCGACAAACAATGGATGGGGTTGGGGGGGGGGAGGGGTTGGGGTCAGGCAAGATCACATGAACTATCGACCCTAGCAAAGGAGGTTGGGGCATGGGCAGTTCAGAGGAACATAACGCTGTTGGCCCTGCCAACAAGCCAAGGGAATTCTAACCATGCAGCAGTGTGCAGGAGGAGAGGGGGGGGGGGGGGCGTGGCTGTTGAAGAAAGACATATAATTGTGATAACTCCAGCTGGTAAAAAATAACATTGAAGGTATTGAGAGAAGCAGGAAAACCAACAACTCAGAAGGGTTGCAGGTTTTGAAAATGGTTTGCCAAAGACAATGGCCCACAGAACACCTTGGATGACACCATAGTCCTAAAATACCTCATGTACCTGTTGGGTAAAGGACTCTCATGCCACTCTAAAAGTACAGCTGGTGGCTATTGTGGTGTACAAGAGGGGCATGTTTGGAAGAAGTTTATTTCAGACACCAGTGATCAAAAGGTTTTGGAATGGGAAAAAAGAATAGCTCCACAAAGTTTGACCTAAAGCAGCGCCAACACCTTCATGGAGTCTCAGTCTGGTACTTGTGCCACCGATTAATCATCTTTTGAACCCACACACAGCGCTGATCTAAATTTCCTCACTTGGGAGACCGCCTTCCTAGTGGCCATAACATCACTATGCAGATTGAGCGATCTGCAGGTACTAATAGTGCAGGAACCATATATTCAATTTTCACAAAGTCATGCTAGTCATGAGAGCTAATCCTATTTTCCTGCTTCTCAAAGTTGTCACACTCTCATGTTAACCAAATGATACAACTGCCCGGGTTCTGGAAGAACCCAAAGTCATGAGCAGAACGTCCCCTCCACGTGCTCGACATCAGGAGGGCAGTGATTTACTTCTTCCTGGAAACTAAAAAAATCAGGAGAGGCAATCAGTTTTTCATCTCTTTCGAAGCATCAACATAAGGGTTACCAGTGACAAAAGGAACTATAGCAAGATGGATAGTCCAGACAATACAAAGGGCGCGCTCCATGAGGAAAAAGGGCAATCCTGGCTTTCTTAGCGAATGTCTCAATCAGCAACATTTGCATGGCGGCCACACGGTCCTCTGTGCATACCTTCATGAAACACTACTGTCAACATCCAGGCAATCAAAGAAGCACAGATGGTGCGGAAAGTACTTAAACAACTGTTTGCAAATTCACTCTAATTTTCTACTCAAGCTCCCACAGAACAGGAGAACACCACTACATAACCTATGCACAGCATGTGAATCTAGAAAGAGTTACTCTGCAAAACGAAATGGCTACTTACCTGTAGGCGTAGTTTTGCAGCTTGAAGACTGTCTAGATTCACATGCGACTCCCCTCCCCCCTACACACCTCTGCCAGAAAACGTGTGTGGACGTTGATAAAGGAGAGAACAGGGCAGTTATAACAGCACAAGGTAAGCCACATAAACACAAGGGTGCCGGATAAAAAAAATGTGAAGGTGGTCGCAAAGCAATGGAGCCTCCAGGGTGTACGTAACGTCTTGCTTCATGGGGGAAGGCCACTCTACTGAATGGGTGCTGGCGACGCTTCCCAAAAGAAAAAAAAGAAAGGAAGAGAAAATAGGCACTTCTAAACCCAGCCACCAATAGCGGAATAATGCACAGACTGTAAATTCAGAAAGTCTTGAAGCTGCAAAACTACTTCTACAGATAAGTAACCATTTCGCTCTCACTTTCTTGATTCGGTCTCTGTTTGATTGAGCCTATGCATAGTTGACCTTTAAAGCTGTTGACGATAAAGACAGTTTTCTTGATAGGCATTACTTTGTTTGGACTTATGAGCGAGATGCTGGTGCTGGCCATCTTCCCCACCTTCACATCTTTCTTTCCTGCCTATATGGACAAATTTGTAATCCCTTCCAAAGGTGGTGATCTTATCCCCTGTTGTCAGTTGATCACCCTGCCTACAGTTTACCCTTGGCGTCATCTTACTAAGGAGGAGAGGAGAGACTCCATCTTTTGAATCCTTAGAGAGCTGCTTAATAGCCAGGACCGTGAAATTCTTGACTGATTAACAATTCGTAGGCCATGTTGGTGCAAAACGAGTAAGGTTTTCAAGAAAGGATTAACACTGCTCAGATGTATTGTACTGTGGGTTACGAATTTCTATGCCCATGCCAAGAAGGATCCTCTTGAAGGTATCGGGACACTTTCCACCAGGACGAAAGCATCTTCTTCAGGCCTGGCCAGATTTTTTCCTGTCTCTGACATATGCCTGGCTGCAATCTGGGCTTCGAAGCACACCTTAAACAAGCACTATTGCTTAGACTCTGCATAGATGGATATTTTGCAAGGTCTGTGCAGCAGGATTTTGTGGTGTGACCATCTCCTAAGACCTGCCACCTGGGAAAGGCATTACTGTGGTATTGATTCCAAAGATGAGGACTCTACATGCAGAAGTATCCATCAAAAGAACAAGCTACTTACCTTCTGTTGGTTACTCTTGTCTGCCTGCACATTCCTGACAGATCCTGCCCACCTCCCTGTCCTATAGAGGACTTGTAGTTTTTATGATGAGTGTACCCTGACATTAAGATAAAGTTTAGTGCCATTTAGTGGATAGCTATTATAACTTTTCTAAATCCAGTCTGACGGCTGGGGAGTTGCAAAAGGTGAGGAAAGTAGATTATCCACCAGAAAGATTGTTAGAAAGATAATTACCGTAGGTAGCTTGTTCATTAGTCTGATAATGCCGAGGCTTAAAAAGTCTGTCTGCTTGTTGAAATGTCAGACTCTTGATCTAAATAGTGAAACCAAAATCTCTCTAAAATGTTATCGTATGTACTTATTTGCTTTGCACAGTATCATAGATTGAAAGTTCAATAGACTTATCATTGTGTTTTTATTTTTCATTTTGTTTAGATCTTTAGTGGAAGAAGACGACCCTCACATGAAAGTGTCTCTTGGGAGCAGCGATATGGGAGTGTCTGCCCATCTTCAGTCTTCAAAGACCGGAACAACTAGGTTTTTTACTAGCAATACGCACAGTTCTGTGGTACTACAGGTAAAGTAATATTTTTGTTTGTTAAAGTGATAAAGTATGAGTGTTTCTCTTGTACTTTACCAGATCTGGCCAAATTTAGAGCCCGGTCTAGTAGCTTCCATTGCAACAGTTGTGACTGGCACAAGCAAGACACATCGATTTATAAACAATTTCTTGTTTGTTTTTGGTTAATAGGCAAGACAGTAAGTTTTTGTTTCAAAAGCCCTTTACAGGTGCAATAATTAGTAAAAAAAAACACTCAAATGATCTAGGCAGTGATATGATTATCTACTTCATTTTTAGTGTAACAAGGTGATGGAAAGAATCCTTAGATTAATCTCAGCCATCTATGATCACTGTACAATATGTTAATTCGTAAAGAAAATAGAGATAGACACAGACTACCTACCTTTGCAGACAAAGCTTCCACAAGGTGTGCCACATCCTTTTAGCAAATCCACTTCTGTCAAAAGTACATTTTAGGTGTGCCTGTCATTGCACAGGACAACCGTCCGACAAATTGAAAAATTTGGCACTGTCATTACAAGTACAGTATACTCTGAGGTCTCCCTACTGAAGCCGTATATTTAGTAAAAGCATCTCAATGCATTCCAGTCACTTAGTCAATCAATCACAACCTTTGTTTGAATAGATTAACCAGATTACTTTTGGCTTGGTTCACTGAATGCAGAATTCTTATATCCTCCAACTAAAGCAACACTAATGCAGTGTTTCAGTAATTATACTTTGGGACAGGGCTTTTTTTTTTTTTTAAAGGAACATTTGTTCAGCCCAGCTGTGGCAAGTTGATACTGGGATTTCTGCTCTTCAAACCTTTAGATGGTGCTGTTGTGGATTAAATTCAGATGCATCTTAAAACAAAATAACTGCTTAATACCCTACAATCAGTAGCTAGGCTGGGTAGAGAAGCTGAATCAATCTGAATATGCATGTGAGCAGCATTCTCACTATGTTGGAATTAGACAGCCCATGAATATAATAGAGCATTCCTAGCTAATGTTACTGAAGGCATCAATGGAAACATTCCCCAGAGCCACTCATGTTTAAGTGATGCTGGCATAACTGCATATATTCAGATCTCAAGGTAGATTTAAGGATGTTCCAAAATCTGGGGCCCTGTGTTCCCAAGAGTCTGTTTAATCTACTTGAATGATAGTTGATAGATCAGGGTGGGTGGAAGATAACTGGAGGTTCCTGCCTAGAGCATAGCGAGGAGCCAAATCTGCAAATATTCTGGGTCTTTGTTCCAGTAGTTTTTGTGGATAGTACAGCTGAATCCTTGAATTTAATGCTATCCTCTTTTAAAGACCAATAGATGGATTTTTAGAGTGGGCTTGATGGGGTAATGTTGGAAGTGGTTTGACATTGTGACAACCTGGCTTTGTAGCCTTTAAAATCTAGCAGTTGGTTTCTTGGGGAGACTAGTATATTTCACGTTGCAGTAGTCCAGATTTTCCATAACGAGAATTCTGGTCCTTACACCGGACGTTGTATAGAAGTGGGAGGTTTTTATGTAGTAAGGATAGCTGAAGGTTTAGAACTGTGACCACTGTAATGACATGACGTGTGCATAAATGTTAGTCAAAATATATCCCTAGATTCCTGGCTTTCTGTGTGGATGAAGGAGGAATTCCAAGACTTGTGGCTGGCCAAACGTTAGTGGGACAGGCTTGGTTTCTCCAATTACATGGATATGTCCGTTTGATTCCCTTCATACACACAAATGTCAGAGCACGGTTCCATCCTACCACACAAGGACTGGATTGAGCAGTGTAACATAATGGACATTGACATCGTAGGTGTTGCATAATGAATACTGAAATTAATAAGAGTGCACTGAACTGATGATTAATAGCTTATGAGCCTCAGACAGCATGGGGGGCGGACAGCTGCATCAAAGTTAGAAGACTGGCAAGTCAATAGATTGAAAAAGGCGAACAAGGTCTTCTAGGTTGCCTTTCATCCAGGAATCCACTGCATTAAGTGGCATAACATTGGAAGGTGTTTGGTTGTTGATTTATGATTTATGTAGCCTTAATATGTAAATATATATGTATGAAAGGCATCCTAGCGGACACCTGCAGCCGAACAGCTGGACGGAAGTACATAAAATTTGGCAGCAATGTAGATTTGGTTATGCAGATCACACGTTCCGTGATTTGGGGTAAATCCGTTCAGTAGTTTTTCAGAAATTAAAGAGAATCAATATAGTAATACCTCTGACCGCGGGTCTGTCACGAATAATCGCCAAGAATGACAAGCTTGTGCAGGGAAATGCACAGCTCTGATTGGCTGCCAACGCTTCAACTAGGGCATAATAGATTAAATTAATGCGGGGGGCCTGCCCCCACCCTCCCACCACTGCCCGGGGACCGCCACCTCCCCGGGGTACAAAACTACAATGGAGGGGGGTTTGCGGCCCCACTCGTGGAGCCATGAACTGCCCTGGGGACCCCCCACGGCTGGCTTCTCCTACCTACTGAGGTGCCCACCCTTGGGAGGTAGCTGTTTGCTTTTGCTTGGTGGGAGCTGACAGCTACCACCAAGCAAAAGCAAACATAACTCCGCTTTCGGCAAGCGCAAGCTTTCAAACAGCTTCTGCTTGCAGAAAGCAGAGGTTTCATCTGTTTCCCTGCATGCAAATATGTGCTATTTCAAGCAGCTCCCTGCTTGCTGGAGCAATGCCAGCTTCTGCAGGAGTCTGGTGCCGGCTGGGACTGCGGGGGGCTTGAGGCTCCCCTGCGGTCCCCAGCGGAGACATAAAAAAAATTGATTTGCTTCATTTGCCACATAATCCATCATCTGCCTCATAATCAGCAGATTAAAAAAAAATTGTTCCAGGCTCCAACAGTTCAAAAGTTACTAAAAATGCAGTAACACGTGTTGCTGAGCTGTTAAACGCCCCTTTGCAATCCAGAACTTGTCACCTTTTGATTGCTTATTGCTATATTTGGGTATTAAAATGGTTCTAATTAGGTGCAGCCATAGCCTAAATAGTGTTACAAAGTGTAAAAATTATTAATAATTAGGTAATACCATTAAAGAATGTGCTGCATTATTGCGCATATTTTGCCTTTTCTTGCTGCATAATTTACTCAACTCTGCCGTATAATTTGGCCCTCTCCTGCCGCATAATTCCAGTGGCCCTGTGTATACGTTTTCCCAATGAGGTAGAACTTACTAATAGCCGACGTGCACGGCCGAAGATTACTTTATGTAAAAAAAAAAATTTAAATTCACTGAAAAAACCAAAGGTTACAGGGACATTATAGTTAGGAAATAGGATTAAAAAATGTAGTCATGGAGTCCCAGAGGGACCAAGCATGGACTCCCGCGAATGTTTTGAAAAAGGCCCCTGGGTAAGCCAGGTCCCGGGGGCATTCTGTGATAAAAAAAAAAAAAAAGACTAGGGGACGCACAGGGCCTGCCTCCTGATGCTCTTTGAGCCCCGTGGACCGCCACCTCCCTGGGCTTTTTTTTTTTTTGTAATCTGTTTTTATTGGTTTTTGTGTTAGCATGTGCACTGACATTTACATTACATGGTACACATTGGTCATTCTGTTACATTGTATTGGGTTGCATGAACGTTACTATGTTATGACATCAAGATAAACAAGTCTTACACAGAAATGATTGCGCATTCCATTCTTGTACTCATACTGTCTGTTACTACATGTTTCAAAACTTTGGAGGCGGATCGTAACAAAACCAGGACAGAGAAATACTAAATGGGTAGGGAACTTGGGACCGGCTTGTGCGTTTTTTCTGACCCCGCCTCTACTGTATTATTGGGTGCAAACTTAGTCTATTTGCAATTGTGAATGCGTCATTAGGCATGCCTTGGGGCACGTTCTATCCTAGATGTTTTATGCAGGGCTCTGCGCTGGCCGGAGCTCGGCTTCCACCGGGGCTTGGGGTGGAGTGTCTGTGTCTCGTGGGGAGGTTAGCGCCACCAGGATTGTGTCCCAGTGTGTAGCTAGAGGCACCTTACGTAAGCCTAACGTGTCTTCATGACATAGCGCTACGCTTTCTGCTTTGGCCCAGGTGCGCATCGAGTACCTCCACATTTTTATGTTCGTGGGGGTCAGGATGTTTCCAGCACTTTGTAATCAAGCGTTTCGCTACTGCCATTGGCAGGTCAAGAAACCTGGTGGTGACCTTATTGTTGCGATTCCTACGATATAAGTGTAGCAGGTAAATGTGAATGGCATGGCTGGTACACTGCGCTAAGGCGTCCGCCACCTCCGACCGATATCTTGCCAATCACGGGCATCCCCACAACATGTGGGGTATATCCGCGTCTACTTGTGTACATCTGGGGCATGCCGAGTAGCTTCGCCTAAAGTATTGGTTGATTTTCTCAGGCGTGAGGTATGCCCTGTGCAGTATGTAAAGTTGGATTCGACGTAAGCACGCGTTCCGAGGGATTTTTGTCGGGCCTTCTAGCGCCGGGGTCCATTCTCGATCGGTGAGTGGGCGACCTATGACTGTTTCCCAGCATTGGCGGAGGGGTGTTAATTTGGCAGCCGTGTGGTGTCGGAGTGATGCAGCAAACCACCTGGTGAGGTGCCCCCCCTGGCCCATAACGTGCAGATATTGTATCGTGAGATGTGTGGTGGGCTCGGTTAAGTCACCCCATTTCTCTGTGAGTGCTGCAAGTAGGGAGTGGTGTATCAGAAACCGACCAGGGGGCAGGTTTGCCTCGGCCACTAGCGCCGTGTACGCGGTCAGTGTGCCTTCATTGTATAGATCTCCCATGTCCTGTACTCCAGCTTTGCGCCAGTCGCGTAACTCTACTGCTGTGGTGATTGTTGCGCCCCTGGGCGTGCCCTCTAGTGGTAATGCATGGCGCGTATGGGACAGTTTTTCGGGTAATGTAGAGTGCTCTACGATAGCTCTTATGTGCTACTGATACTAATAGCGAGTTTGGTGGGCTAATTTTGGAACAGGGATGGAATAGCGCTGTTAACTCTGCAGTGGTTAAGGGGTGGTTGTGTTGTCGCTGTGTCCCCGTTGTGGCATCATCCCAGCCACCTGGATAGCCATTGGAGCTGGGCTGCCAAGTAGTATTGCTCTAGCTGTGGGACTGCCAAGCCTCCCTGATCAGTAGGTAAGTAAAGCTTATGAATAGCTGTCCGATGCCTTTTGTTGCTCCATATAAAATCCCTGATTAGTGTTTCCAGGGGACGGAAGAACGATGGTTTGATGTAATGTGGAAGGTTTGTAAAGTAGTATAATAATCGGGGCAGTATCACCATCTTAGTTAAGGCTACTCTCCCCGTTGTTGATAATGGGAGCGTGTTCCAGAATGCTGATTGTGTTTTAATTGCAGTCAGGCCCTACCCAAGTTTCCGTCTTGCAGGTCCACCGGGTTTCTATAGATCCGGAGTCCCAGATAACGGAACGTATCTGGACACCAGCGGACCTCCATGCCGTTGAGTACATATCCGGGGTTTTCGCACTGCGCACTAAAGGAATAGAGACTGGTCTTGGCTGCATTAACAGTCAGTCCTGATTTAGCCGCAAAATTGTCTGAGTGTTGCCAGGCGCTGCGGGATGTGCCGGATATCTCTTATATATATCAGTAGGTCTTCGGCATATAGCGAGACTATATGCAGGCCATCTCCCAGCAAAATGCCATCCTCCACTTCGGTGCGCATTGCCTCTGCCAACGGCTCAATTGCTAACTAGAAGAGCAATGGGGAAAGGGGACACCCCTGCCTCGTCCCTCTCCTGACATTTAGTGGCTCCAATATGTAGGGGCCCGTTCTGACTCTCACTGTGCGTGCGCTGTATAGCAGCCGTACCATTCCCAGCAACGACTCTCCCAGGTTATACTTAGCCAATGCAGCAAAAAGGTACTCCCATTCCAAGGAGTCGAACGCCTTTTCAAGGTCTAGCACTAGGCAGCCCGCTCTCGGCCATTGGGTGGTTGAGTAGGTGGCAACTCTTTAAAAAAGAAAAAATCTTCTGAGGTTTAGGGATGTGCTTCTTGAGGGTACAAACCCATTCTGGTCCATGTGCACCAGGGTGGGGACCGCCAGCGCTAAGCGGTCCGCCAACAGTTTTGCTAGCACTTTATAGTCTACATTAAGGGGCGCCAGTGGCCTATATGAACCCAGCTCCACGGGATCTTTGTCAGGTTTGGGCAGTGAAACTAAATTGGCTTCGTTCATTGAGGGGGGGAGAGACAGCACTCACCAATGGCCATCTTGTATAGCTCGTGCAGGAAGGGAGCGAGTGTGGTGGCATACGCGTTCTACAATTCCGCAGGGAATCTGTCCGGCCTGGGGGTTTTACCGCTTGCCAGCACCATTATTGCACTGCGTATCTCTTCAGCCGTGATCTGTTCGTTCAGCTGTTCCCTCTGTTCTCTCGTGGCTACTGGTAAGTGTATCGGCGCCAGAAACTGAGCGAGTTGACGAGCTACCTGAGGTCCCGTGGACTGATACAGTGCAGCGTAATGTTTTGTCATTGCCTCATGTATCCCGTGTTGTGTGTACACGACCAGTCCCGCTTCAGTTATCAGGGCCACTATAGGTTGGCGCGCCTGTTCCTTGGCGTATCAGCCATGCTAACATTTCACCTGCACGATCTGCCGTGGCATGTGTTCGTGCTGAGTGCTCTGCATAGTTGTGGCATCGGAGTTGCTTCATTAGATCGGCATGTTCCGCCCGGGCGCCCTCCAGTTCCCCATCTTTGACAGCCCCTTCTTTCCCGTTTAGTTTCCAGGTAATGCAGCTTCCTCTATATACTGCTCAATGATGCAGTTAACTGTTTACGGATGCTCCAGGTGGCCCCCAGGCAATATCCTCTCATAGTGACTTTGAATGCATCCCATTCAAGGAGATGGTTATCAGTGGTGTGGTCGTTAATTTCAAAATGCTCTAATATCTTTGTTCCTAGCGAGGCACGGAAAGCTGGGTCTTCAAGGCCTGCTGGCTGTAAGCGCCATGTGGGGATCGGGGACCTCCCCGCGTCCCACCCGAGCTGTATTATTTGAGGGTTATGGTCCGAGTGTGTGCGACCTAAGTACTCTATTTGCTTAATAAGTGGGTGGAGAGCGGATGACCCCACGAAGCGATCCAGTCTGACGTGTAAGTCATGTACTATGGAGTGGAATGAGTAAACGCAGTGTGGGGTTAAGGGCGCGCCAGATATCTATCAGTGCCCAGTTCGTTAGCCAGCCTGTCATGGCCTGCGCATTGGAGGTTGCTGTTGGGCGCGTGAGGGGCGGGTATGATCTATCTAATTCCGTACTGAGGACAGCATTAAAGTCCCCTCCCAGCAACCATGGGAGTCCGCACCATTTAGCAAGCACCCCTGTGAGTTTTGTAAGAAACGCAGTTTGGTCGGTGTTTGGCGCATATATGGCACCCATAGCATCTCCTGCCAGTTTAATTTCCCCTTCACGAAAACGTATCTCCCTTCTGGGTTTGTGACAACCTCTTCCTTGGTGTAAGGTACCCCAGCTTTTATCCAGATCAGCACCGCACGTGCCTGAGAGGAATAGTTGGTTCTGTATACTTGGCCTCGCCAGCGCCTGAGCAAGCGGTCCGCTTCGTTTTGGTTAGGTGCGTTTCCTGTAGGAAACCAATGTGCGCATGCCTGCGTTGCAGGTAGGTGTATACCGAGTACCTACGCGCGGGTGTGTGCATGCCCCTGACATTCCAGGTTACAATATTAGTCTGTGCCATGTGTGGATTTTGGGGTGTCTCGCGCGTGGGGAGCCAGTGGTTTGGGTAGGCCGGGGATCACTTGCCGGTGCCTTTAAAGGGGGTTGGAGGGGGGGGGGGAGAAATCAAACAAGTGAGGGGGAAATGCTAGAAGCGCAGCTAGGCTGCATGTAACTTCATGAGGGCGATCACCTGGGTGGTTCTCGCTCAAACTGTGAGGCCTAACCGCGGCCATTAACATATTTGTATTGCAAATGCTTGGGGTGGAGTGTTGCTTAGCAGCGTGGTTTGTGGTGCACCCCAGCGTACTTCCCTGGTTAAGTTGTTGGGCCTCACCCTGCCATATCTTTTACTTGTGCTATTTCAGCGCTGCATCTTTGTGATGTGCATTACTAAGGAGCGCACCTAGCTTGGGGTATCTAGCAGATGTGACGCAGTCGCCTAGCAGCGCACCCGCTAAGACTTGTGCTCAGTAATTCTGGTGTGCCGCTGTGAGGGTCTGTGCGCATTTCACAAAACATAGTGCCAAAAAAAGGATACATGCAAATAAACATTTGTTCATGCTTAGATGATATCGTCCGATGTCTGTGGCGTGACAGTTGGCATCTGGAGGGAGTTTTGATCTTCGAATCTAGTCGGTGATGATCTGTCAGAGCTTTGGGAGCAGTGCGAGCGTGATTCCAGTTCAGAAGCCATAGGGCTAACATTAATGGCCGCTGCCACGTTGAGAGCCTCCTGGCGCTCAAGATGTCTTTGTTCCCTATCGGGTATTGCCGCTCGCGAGTTTGCCTTTCTGTGGTCTTTGCCCCAAGCCCGGCGGTGGCCTCGTCCAGCCCAGCGAGGCTCTTGTGTGTCTGTGGGTGGTTTATGTCCAGTCAGCAGCCCCGCCTCTTCAAGCCAGTCCCATGTCTCCGCCGCTGTTTCAAAGAACCTCGTTTGTCCCTTTACCATTATGCACAACCGGACCGGGAACATGAGGGAGTATCTTATTTCCAAGGACCAAAGTTGGCGCTTGACCTCCATGAAAGAGCTAGGACTGCGTTGTACTTGCGCCGTGTAGTTGGGAAACAGCAATACCAGCTAGTTCTGCACTTTTATTTCCGTGAACTTGCGTGCTTCTTTGAGTATGGTGTCTCTGTCCCTGTAATTGAGCAGTTTGAACAGCAGCGGCCTAGGTCTAGCCCCTGGCGGAGGTCGACGGGCCGGCACCCTGTGTGCCCTTTCCACAACAAATTGGGGTGACATGCTCCTGAGAGCAACTGCTTCAGCCAGTGTTCCACATACTCGGCTGGATCTTGTCCCTCTTCTCCCTCTGGCAGGCCCACCACGCATATATTGTTGCGCCTCGACCTGCCTTCAGCATCATCAAGCTTGTCCTCCCAGGGCGGCCACCCTATCCATGACGTCTTGTAAAGCTGCTGCATGGCTGCTAGTGGTAGGGGCCAGTTCAGATAGATTACGCTCATTTGCTTGGACTCGCTCCGCTAATTTTCGGTGGTCTGCCCGTAGTAGAGTGAAGTCTGACGCTACCCTGTTGATTCTAGATTCCAGCAAGGCGTGGGTATGTTCCAGTGTGAGACCTATCTTTTCCACCGCTGCGAACACCGAGTCCAGTTTTGTGGTGATCGCTGAGCCAGGAGTCTCACCCGCTGCGCCCTGCTCTGTCTGCCGGGCTCCCTGCGAGCCCGGGTGTGCGGGGGCCTGCTGTGTGTTAGTCCTCAACCGGCCCATGACTAGCTGCTGGGCTGTGGGCATGCAGGTGATTAGTAGGTTTGGTGCCCACAGATCTCTGGTTGTTACTGACAGAGCGTCATCTGCGCCCGTGGGATGGCCGCCAACAAATTCCTCATGCCCTCCACCACCGCAGACCTCTGGGTGGGTAGTGTAGGAACTTTTAATGTCTTAAGCCTGTACCACATGCCCCTGCCTTATGTTTCTAAGTGCAGCTCTCCGGGCCCCTGGGGGTGGTATGTAGCTCGTATTGCTGGCTGTGCCTCAGTCGCTCTGCCTCGAAGCACTGCAAATGGCCTGTGAGTTTTCATACCAGGTTTGCTGGTTCAGGCTTCTAATTTACTACTCGTCAGGCAGGGCTATGGCTAGACCGCATCCCAGAATGTCCGGCCCGCCAAGCTGCCAGCCATGTGCTGCGCATCTACTATTGCGTGTTCCCCGTGAGCTTCGCTCAGCTTGGCGGTCTACCTCTGTTCTGATTCCTCCATTCCCGTTGCTATGTGTGGGGCCCACGTCTCGTGTGCAGCGTGAGGGCTCTGGGGTCTCCTGTGTTCGCCCGGTGGGGGCCGGGCCGTGTTGCACGTGTGTGCAGAGGTCGCAGGACACGCCGCGAGCACCGCCTGACACTCGGAGCTCAGGTGATCACGGCCCTGTTAGTCCGGGCCTCACCACTGTGCTAGTTAACCTCCTGTCACTTTCACCACTTGGCGAGCGTGGGGAATGTGGTGTTGCCCAGGGGGCCCCTCCACGGCCTCCTTTGTTTGCGTCCTTGTGCATATTCCTGGCTGCCTGCGAGGCTCCTGTGCCTGCCACGGGGATGTTACGGGCCCCAGCCGTTTCTCCTCAGGTGCGAGCGCTTTCTTCCCTTAGGGGGGTCGCGCGCAGGTGGGCCCCCTCCCCTCACTCTAGGGCCTCGCTGCACCTCGATGTCTCTTCCGCTGCCTCCAGCGGCTCCCGCTGCGCACGGGGGTCGGCGAACGGCTTCTGGGCGCCTCAGCTCCCTGCTCCGAGAGGTACTCACTTCACAGCACAGCCGAGGTCACTTCCCAGTCGTCTCCTATGGGCGACGAGGCACTCTCTGTCTTCAGCGTCTGATGCTTGGCACCAGGTGTTGTCAGCTACTCCGTGCCTGCGGCACACTTCCCGTAATGCGTGCTGCGCAACACTGGCCTAGGCCGCACTCGCTCGTCCGGCGTCCTCTCCGCTGCGTATTGTTTCTCGTGCTCCCAGATCAGCGGGGGTCCATCCTGCGCTGCCTCCAGGGATTACAGGGTGGCAAGGGAGAGGCGCAATGCTTGATTCTCCAAGATAATGGGGGAGTCGAGCGGAGCTTCAGATGAACGCGTCCGCCATCTTGGCTGGCTAGCCACGCCCCCCCCTCCCTGGGGCTTTTTATTAATATATGAGGAAGGTCACGTGGACCATCCTCCATGGGCTCAAATGAGCCCCGGGGACCACCACCCCCAGAGCTTTATTTAATTAAGAGGGGGGCCTCACTAACCCCCCTCCTAGGCTGTTAGAAGCCCCGGAGACAACCACCTCCCTGGGGCAAAAAACATTCAATAATATACGGTGGCCGCCTGAACCCCCACGCCCCCGGGGCAATTTTGAGTATAATTCGGAGGACCCCCGTGCCCGTTTACCAACACCTTCTTGGGGCAAAAAAAGATTTGGAAGTGGTGTTGCAGGGATTCTGCACAAACGCAGAACTATGCATAGGATTATGGAACCTTAGTGCAAAGGGACTGGGTTATCCTACCACCTTAATACCCATGAGCCCAGGAGCCACTAGCTATAGTGTCTCACTTGCTCTCCTACTCACTCACAGAGAAACAATGATTAGACACCCCAGAACACAACACTCCCGACTCTCTTAGGAATCGCGGTTGCAAGGCACACCCTTTCGCTCACACTCTTGTACTTGTCCACAATAAGATCTGACAGAGACACGAATAAGTTTAAAATATTTATTTTAACTCACTTGCTCTAATGTGCAGTATACGTGCCACAATAAGCAAGAAAATGCATAACACAAATATGGTAAGCATAGCAAGTAGTCCATAAATCATGAAAGGAGCTGTCATTATGAAAAGACAGTATAGCCTAACCTCCCTCCCCTTGTATAGAAGCAGAATGATTATATATTAGAAGATCTCTGGGCGTTATCTGCAGACCCCGTACCTCTGTCTATAGATGGTAGATCTACATCATAGGTGTTGTATTGCTCTTCTCCCTTGAAAGGTC
Organism: Calotriton arnoldi; assembly: GCA_963921515.1. Classification (NCBI taxonomy): domain Eukaryota; kingdom Metazoa; phylum Chordata; class Amphibia; order Caudata; family Salamandridae; genus Calotriton; species Calotriton arnoldi. Next base: position 493,852 of record CAWUFW010005543.1, read on the forward strand.
CCTCTCCAAGTGTGTGCTACCTATTTGTGTATTCCAATAAGACCAAAGTACGTATTCCCAAACAGATGCAGCGGTATGTCTTGTCTAGGTGCTAGGTACTGACCAGAACAGAATAACAAGGGGCATTTTTATCGACCTTGCTCACAATCTTCAGACTAAATCCCAGGAACCTGCAGAGTGTAAACACAGCGGTAGATTCTCATGTGAAAACAGCAAAAGAGGCATTTGCAAAATAAACTTGTGTAGCACTGTGCGCAAAGCAGCAGACAGTCTGCACTGTGTTCATGTAAACTTGGAGAAGATGACAATGTCCCCATGGGCCATGTGACACCCTCCCCTTGGTCAGGTCGATAGCCCTGGACTAAAACAGAACTCGGAGGTAAGCAGAGGCAAAGCGTCTCGGCGAAAGGCCAAAGAGCCTTTCAAGTCCAATATAGAATCATGGTGGACAGAAAAACAAAACCGAATGAAGAGTGAAGAAAGAAATAAAAAATGTTTTAACTCAATACAATATCCATTCACAGCTTCTCTTCTGGGCCAAAAATTTCGCGGGATAAATCGAATGCCATAAGCTCCAACAAGCTGTCAGAACCTTCAAAACTAAAAAGATATGCCATACAATTAAGCAATTCGACTTACAGCCTTTGGATATGAGGATCATTTCAGGGCAACCTGCGTTAACTTCGATGAAACTCTGATCCAAGAGGCGCTGTGCACGAGCACAGCTACTCAAGTCTGCCAGTGGTCCAAGCGTAGGATCGTACACAAAGCGCCTACCCATGGAACAGTCCTGGTGGTGGGCCATCAACCGACCCATCAACAATTCACAGTCTAGTGCAGCGAGTGACGTACTGGAGAGGCAGACGTTCAGGGCCCATTGAAAAGGGCACTGGAGGCAGTAGAACACAGGTTGCACGCAAGTGAAGTAGGCATTACGGAAGGTCAGCCAATAGTCTATGTCAAGAGCTTCTAAAGACATTAAACCAAAATGCTGCTGCATCTGATCACGGTACAGCTGCAACTGGTCCCGGCTAGGCAGAACCACAGGTCGAGCAGCCATTACGCAGCAGCAGTAGAAGTAACAGAACGCCACAAACCAAGAGGAGCAGCAGAATACGCTGGAAAAAATATAATGAATAAAAGCTGGTATTACTCCAGAAATAGTCTGAAATGAGGTGACAAGGCCGGAGCCTACGACCTTAAAAAAAGTGGGCCAGGCCCGCTATATCAGACACATTAAATATTTGGTGAATTAATCCTCCAAAATGTAGGGAAAGATTTGTGTTTAGCAGTGACTGAATCTCACATGATGTTCTCACCACCTGCAATTTGAAGGTGTCACAAGCTGATGTGAGAGCCACATCTGAAAGAGACACGTTAGTGACAGATTCCTTACCTTAGAATATCCCCAGGCGTCAGGCTGGATCCGGAAAGTTTTTGCGTAGCAGTACCCTTGCGCGTCGGTAGGCGGCGTCGTGCGGCTCCGCGTCCGGCGTCGGGATCGCCGGGATGACGTCGCGGGCATTACTTAGACGCCGCCCCTGCGCGCTGATGTCAGTTCTTTCTTTTTCCACGCCAGTAAGCGCAGATCCGGGAAGAACAGTGCCCTAGTCATTTTTTGACTACGTTTTTGGGTGATTTTTGTCACTGTTTTCACGAGTCGTTCGACTCCGTAGGTGTCGGTAGGGATGCCCGGCTTTAAGCCATGCGACGCCTGTGGTCGAATGATGTCGATCACGGACCCGCATCAGGATTGTCTCTACTGCCTCGGGCGCGACCACGACCCCAAGTCGTGCCCCGACTGCCGGGCCTTGCATCCGAAGGCTTTGCGAGAGCGGTCTCGAAAGCTCCTCGAGGTCCGGCAGTCGGCTCCGCGCCACGCCAAGCCCCGGTCACGTGAGAGGTCGAGGGGCCGGTCGCGGAGTCCTCATCGGTCGTCGGGGTCCAAGTCTTCGCACTCCTCCCGTAAGTCGAAGCATAAGAAGTCGAAAAAGCGTCATCGCTCGACGACTTCCCCTCGCCGGTCTCGCGACTCGGCTGAGGGTCCTGTCGGTACCTGGCGGCGGCGGCTCCGGGAGTGCATGTGGAGCCGCCGCCGCATTACCCCCCTTATCCGGGTTCGGCGGCGACTCCGGCCGAGATACAGGAGTTCCTGTCGGCCATGGCCCGCCTCTTCGGCCTCAAGGTCCCCCCGGTGCGCCTTCGGGCTCCGCGGGCCCTGATGGGGTTCCTACGGCGCCGCCGGCGACTCCGGTCCCAGCGCCGCCTGTCACGCCGGCCTCGGTCCCGGCCTCGACCCCGGCTCCGGTGCTGCCACAACCCCGATCGACGCCGGTTGACCTGACGACACCTCCACCGGCGTCGATTTCTCCGGTGCCGTTTCCCACGCCGCCCGGGGCTCCGGGCAGCGTCGTACCCCGGTTCTCTCCGGATCCGGACACGGCGCCGGACCGACGTCGCTCGACGCCGCCTCCGGCGCCGATGAGACCTTGGGTCCCACGTGTCACTCCTCCTTATTTTGAACCAGAATTGGAGGACGAAGAGAACTGGGAGGGGTCGGATGACCCTCTCACAGCCCAATGTGAGTTTGATCAGGACTGGGCTGAGGAACTTGGGGATGCCAGTGGTCTGGACACCTCCCCTGATGCTGGCATGCTGTCTCCTCCTTCCGTGGCAACGGAGGAGGGAGCAAACTTTGCAACGGTGTTGCGTAGAGCAGCTGAGGCCTTACACCTCCAGTTGCCTACAGTGGCTGTCAGGACTAACATCCTGACGGAAGTGCTTCAGCCGGCGGCTACCTCCTCGGAGCCACTGCTGCCGTTCAACGAGGCACTTTCAGACGTTCTTTTGGGCACCTGGTCCAAGCCCACCACAGGGGCTCCTGTGGATAGGAACGTAGCCCGACGCCATCGCCCTGCTCCGGGCGACCCCCTGTTCCTCTCCCAACACACCACCCCTGAGAGCTTGGTTGTCCAAGCCTCTGCTTCCCAAAGCGCCTTCCCTACCGCTCACCCGGATAGGGAATCCAAACGCCTGGATCAATTTGGGAAGAAGGTTTTTTCTTCCTCCAGTGCTGGCTTGCGGTCCGTCAACACCACTTGCCTCTTGGGCCGATATTCCCACTCCTTGTGGGACTCGGTGGCGCAAGTTCTGCCCCAGTGTTCTGAGGAGGTCCAGACCCTGCTTTCCCGCGCCATTGCGGAAGGAAGGGATGCGGCAAAGTACACCATCAGATGTGGCCTTGATACCGCCGACTCGCTAGGCAGATCGCTTGCGACGACAGTGGCGCTGCGCCGTCACGCCTGGCTGAGAACCACTGGTTTCTCGGGTGATGTCCAAAACACTCTTATGGACATGCCCTTTGATGGGGTCGGTCTTTTTGGAAACAAGGCAGACCATGCGCTGGAGCGCTTTAAGGACTCGCGGGCTACAGCCAAGTCCCTGGGCCTTTCTGCTGTGCGCCCTCCGCAACAGTCTGCTTTTCGCCCCTTTCGTGGCCACGGGAGGGGCGCCCAGTCACGTCCGCTGCCCAGCCACCGACCCGCGCAGCAAGCGTCTTCGCGTGGCCGAGGACATGGCTCCCGCCGAGGCGGGTCAGGCAACCAGCGTGCGGGTCAGGCCACCAACCCCGCCCCGTCCGCGGCCTCCAAGCCCTCCTAGTCCTTCCTTTCAGGTCCACAGCACGCCAGTAGGGGGCAGGGTCCGCCATCACCTTCACCACTGGCGTGCCATCACCTCGGACAAGTGGGTCTTGGACATTGTCCGAAGGGGCTACTCCCTCCCCTTCGAGACCATCCCCCCAGCCATGCCACCTCAATTCCACCGCATGTCAGGGGATTACTTGGTGCTTCTTCAGAAGGAAGTTGTGGCCCTCTTGGCCAAGAGGGCCATCGAGCGCGTTCCGACCCCAGAAGTAGGACGTGGTTGCTACTCCCACTACTTTCTGGTGCCCAAAAAGGACAAGGAGGACATGCGTCCTATCTTGGACCTCCGGAACGTCAATCGCTTCCTCCGGAAGGAGAAGTTCAAGATGCTCACCCTAGCTCAGGTCTTGACTGCCCTCGACCCTGGAGACTGGATGGTAGCGTTGGACTTGCAGGACGCATATTTCCACATCCCCGTCCTGCCGGCCCACCGGTGTTACCTGTGGTTCACGGTAGGCCTCGAGCATTTTCAGTTCACCGTGCTCCCCTTTGGCCTTACCAGCGCCCCTCGGGTGTTCACGAAAGTGATGGCGGTGGTCGCAGCTCATCTGCGCCGGGCAGGGGTTCCAGTCTTCCCCTACCTCGACGACTGGCTGCTAAAGGCGGGCTCGTCCCAGGCAGTCGTCTCCCACCTCGAGACTACGGCCGAACTCCTGCACTCCCTGGGGTTCTCCATCACCTGATTCCTTCTCCACATCGGAGCAGTTCTGGACACGACGCAGTTTCGGGCCTATCCTCCCGAACGGCGAGTCCGGGATATTCAGGCTATGATTCCGATCTTTCGGCCTCTATCCTGGGTTTCGGTACGGATGACCCTGAGGCTGCTGGGCCTCATGGCCTCCTGCATCCTGCTGGTCGATCATGCCAGATGGCATATGCGGGCTCTGCAGTGGGACCTGAAGTTCCAGTGGGCGCAGCACCAGGGCAAGCTGTCCGATCACGTCCAGATCTCGGAGGGGACTGCAAAGCAGTTGCAGTGGTGGCTCTCGAACCGGCAATGGGTCATGGGCAGATCCATCTCCCTTCCCCAGCCAGAGCACACAGTTGTGACGGACGCATCCCTTCTGGGATGGGGCGGTCACATGGGAGATGTGGAGATCAGAGGCCTCTGGTCTCCGGCGGAGTCCCGGCTCCATATCAACCTTCTGGAGCTCCGGGCGATCCGACTTGCACTGAAGGCATTCCTTCCCTCTGTCAAAGGGAAGGTAGTGCAGGTGTTCACAGACAACACCACCGCCATGTGGTACTGCAACAAACAGGGCGGGGTGGGGTCGTGGACCCTATGTCAGGAGGCTCTGCGCCTCTGGACATGGCTGGAACATCAGGGCATATTCCTGATGGTTCAACACCTGGCAGGTTCCCTGAACGCCAGGGCGGACGAACTCAGCCGCAGGTGCATGATGGATCACGAATGGCGTCTTCACTCGGAGGTGGCGCAAGGACTCTTTCTACAGTGGGGAGAGCCTTGGTTAGATCTATTCGCCACCGAAGAGAACGCGCAATGTCATCAGTTCTGCGCATTGGAATTTCCAAGGCGGCACTCGCTCGGCGACGCTTTTCGTCGCGAGTGGAGTTGCGGTCTGTTGTACGCCTTTACCGCCTATACCACTTCTACCCAGAGTGTTGAAGAAGATTCGGCGCGACCGGGCCCAAGTCATTCTTGTGGCTCTGGACTGGGCTCGAAGAGTTTGGTATCCCGAGCTACTCAGTACGAGCGTCGATCCCCCGATCCGTCTGCCTCTTCGGGAGGATCTCCTGTCGCAGCAGCAGGGGACGGTCCTCCACCCGAACCTGTCCAGTCTCCACCTGCTTGCGTGGAGATTGAGCGGTGGCAGTTGATTCCTTTCGACTTGCCTCCCGAAGTTTGTGATGTGATTCTGGCAGCCAGGCGTCCCTCCACTAAGGTGGTATACGCCTGCAGGTGGAACAAGTTTGTGGCATGGTGCACAGCAAAGGCTGTGAATCCCCTTTCTGCCCCTTTTTCTGAGGTTCTTCTGTTCCTTCTTTCTCTGGCCCAACAGGGTTCTGCCCTGGGTACCATCAAGGGCTATCTTTGTGCCATCTCGGCCTTCCTCAGGCTTCCTGATCAGCCCTCTCTTTTTAAGTCCCCTGTTGTTAACAGGTTTCTTAAAGGCATTACACACCTCTTTCCTCCTGTTCCGTTTATAATGCCTCAGTGGGACTTAAACTTGGTTCTTACTTTCTTGATGTGCGCTCCCTTTGAGCCTCTGCATAACTGTCCTCTTCGTCTTCTCACTCTGAAGACAGCCTTTCTTGTGGCCATCACCTCCGCTCGGCGGGTGAGTGAGCTCCAGGCTCTGTCATGTAAACCCCCCTTTCTGTCTGTCCATCCAGACAAGGTTGTTCTTAGGACGCGTCCGTCCTTCTTGCCAAAGGTGGTTACTGCCTTCCACATTGGGCAGACTATCACTTTGCCCACCTTCTTTCCGCCTCCGCATCCTTCCAGAGAGGAAGAGAGGCTCCACCGTCTGGACCCAAAACGTGCGCTTTCCTTTTACATCAACCGCACACAACAGTTCCGGGTGGATGACCAGCTCTTTGTTGGCTACGTGGGCGCCAAAAAAGGTCGGGCGGTACACAAGAGGACCATCTCCCGCTGGGTCATCTTGTGTATCAAAGCCTGCTATTCTTTGGCTAAGAAGGAGCCTCCTGTTGGGCTGCGTGCCCATTCCACCAGGGCAACGGCTGCTACCACGGCTTTAGGCCGTGGTGTTCCGCTACAGAATATATGTCAGGCAGCTACGTGGGCCTCGCTGCACACGTTTACCAAACATTACTGCCATGACAGCCAGGTCCGGAGGGACGGCTTCTTTGGCCGTTCTGTCCTCCGGGACTTCCTTGTCTGGATCTGTTCGCAGACCCACCACCGGGGTTGGTATTGCTGGGGTATCTATTCTAAGGTAAGGAATCTGTCACTAACGTGTCTCTTTCAGATGCACAAGTTACTAACTTGTGTAACGATATATCTGTAAGAGACAGTAGTTAGTGACAGATTCCTACCGCCCACCATCCTCCCGTTCTGCGAACTGATTTCTAGGGTTAAGGACATCCCTTTCAGGGCCCTAGTATTTTTTCAGACACCTATGTCAGCTTCTTGCATGGCTCTGCGTACCTGGCGCGGAAAGTCGTGTACAGAACTGACGTCAGCGCGCAGGGGCGGCGTCTAAGTACTGCCCGCGACGTCATCCCGGCGATGCCGACGACGGACGCGGAGCCGCACGACGCCGCCTACCGACGCGCAAGGGTACTGCTACGCAAAAACTTTCCGGATCCAGCCTGACGCCTGGGGATATTCTAAGGTAAGGAATCTGTCACTAACTACTGTCTCTTACAGATATATCGTTACACAAGTTAGTAACTTGTGCTTCTTGTTGAAACAATAGTACTTGGAGTCTGCTTAGCTTATTGAAATATGTTATCAAACTTGGAATGGAAGGCCACAGCGAACTATCTACAATCCCGGGTGGGGGTGGAAACAGGATGTTGCTGCAACATGTAACTCATTGGGAAACCGTTACTATATATGGGATGCCGGCCCATAAGCCGCAGCAGTTTTGGTTATTTAGGATAAGATAACTGCCGTTCGAAAGCGGAGTGAGTGTGGGAATAATAGCAGGGACCGGGGTCCCCTTTAAAAAACAAGCCAAATTAGGGGCCGAAACGTTGCAGGTGCCGTGAATTTTTACTTGTTTACAGACAAGGTAGTGTCCTACTGTAGAATCACAATCCTCCCCTGTAAGGAAAGCATCCTTGTCCGCTCGCTGACAACAAAATGCGAACGGTAATGACCATAATTCATGAATATAACTGCTCCCAAGCGGTTCATATCTACCCACAGGATAATGTTTCATGCAAGCTGAAAACTGGAAAAGTGAGATGGGCAAGGAAAAAACCCCATGTATTAACAACTCAGCTGAATCAGTTTCTGCCACAGAGAATGGTAACTGTTCTAGTTTTTCAATGTGTAACATAGTTTATGTTGTGTCTCTGACTGACATAAGTTTTTGTTTATCCGTCGAATTGAATGATAAAAATAGTGCGGAAGCATTCAGGTAATCCCATGGTACTCACCCATTTTTAAGTGTTCCCAAGGTCCAGCCAAATTGCTTAACAGAACGCAGCTGACTCTGACAATGATACAAAGTTGACACTTCATTTTGAACAATGTCAATAACAGACAATACAATATTATCCAAAGTATATGTACGAGAAGAAAGTGTTTATACTGTTATCAACCACGGCGAGAACTTTTTCTAAATTATCCTGATCAATTTGCCGTAATCGTACTGCTGCTTCCATTTGGGACAGCTTCCAAAACTCATTATATGCTGTATACACAAAATGTTTAGTGCGAGGGGATTTCGGACCCAAAAGAAAATCAGCAAGATCAATGTCACCTGACAAAAGGGAAAGATGTTGTTTCACAGATGACAGTGTGGAATGTTCCTACCATTGTTGACATTTACCAACAGAATATGTGGTATCTGTATGAGATTGGGGGTAACGAGGGTCAGGTCTACTTTGAGTGAACCCTGTCGTGGCATTTGTAAAGCGCAAATGACAGATATTGGTGTTCGTGGGCCACAGCAACCAACCCAAAGGGTCAATAGCAGATGAATTAAGAGTACTGTTTTGAAACATAACATTCAAATCCTCAATTGTGTAGTTGGTATGTGTATGCCATGTGTCATATTCAGCCAAGGACAGAATTGAGGGAGTATTTAACTTTTTAGCAGTGACCAGACCGAAACAGGTGGTTTGCTGAACCATCTGAATCAAAAATATTAGCTGAGACGGTATTAAACATGCACGATGCAAGGACTCAATACCCTGAACCTGCCAACATTTTGTTCCCCAAATAGACTTTAAATCAACCGTGTCCTTCCAATAATCATAACCTTTCAATCAATTCAGTCTTTATTCGGATACAAAAGATATCCATGAAAGTGCAGAATAAAAACATACCAGCACAACAATCAAACGGTACATACATAAATAAGAAATTAAAAATAATGAGTGCAATAAACGCGTAGCTATAAATACACAAAGATATATACATAGTGAATAAGGTCAGTGCAGCAAATTCATCATGGGTCTATAATTTAAATCATTGGATCAGAGGTAGTAATAATATAATACTTAAAATCTAAATATTAAAATGCAGACACTTTAACACGTAACATAATACAATAAAAATACATACAATAAAATTATGCGGCCCAATCAAATATCGGGCATAAATTCAAAACTGTTTATATTGTGCTCATAGAGACGCGGGAACGAACAGCCGGTCTCAGGAAAGTGCTAACACGGAGGGTTAAATTTTCCCCATTGAGCATGACAATATCCCTGTATGCCACCTTAAAATCAGTAATGGCCGAAGCCTTAAAGAAAGGGATCAGCAGCTGCTTGCTACATATTTGATAAAAATTACAGAAAAATAAAAAGTGTAGCATAGATTGGTTGCCACGGTTCCCACAAGGGCAGGGCATTAGCTCAAGGTTAGTATTGAAGCCTAAGGGGAAGCAAAGTAGATATTTTAAAGTGCCAGCCCTAAGACGAAAGAGCAAGCTTCGTTCCCAGCGGTTAGTCACTTTTAAAAGATAACTGGCTGGAAGTTTTGTGGGGGGGCCATCGGCATCCACCATAGTTATATACCGAGCGACTGAGGATTTTAAAATTTCTTGCTTACGTCTCAAGTCGCCATAGTATTTGTACAAGGCCCCCTGGATAATCTTTTTATTAATGCCTGCCATATTACCTGGGTCTGTAAAAATGTGTGGCAGATCTGCAATGGTCAGGCTAGCCTTGACAGCCGCCAACCATGGTATATCGCTACCCTTGTCACAATTAAGGCAATCAACTATGATGTCTCTAGTTAACGTGGCTGCTGGATTTTGCCATACTTTTATCCAGAAAATAACTGGACGTATCCTGATATAATCCTCAAAGGGTAAATTTAACTCATGATGGCAAACAAAGGAAGAAGAATGAATCTGTGCCCCCAAAATTCTCCGACAAAATCTATTTTCTTCTACCTGGATGCTGTTACAGTTCGCATGGCCCCAAATTTCCGCTCCATATGTTGCGGTAGGTAAACACTGAGGTTTGTATATTTTCAGTAGGGGTAACACTACCTCAGCTCTTCTCGGTTGGGGGAGGCACAGAATCGAGTTGGTAGCCTTTAAAAGTTTACTCCTGCTATGTGCCAAATGGGCAGCCCAAGAACCATTGTCTGAAAATACCAAGCCCAGATATGGAAAGGTGCGTGTGCATAACAGTTTTTCGGACCCAGAATTGATTACATTAACAGAATATTTTTTAGGGCCGCAACTCATTAAAAATGATTTTTTTAAATTTGTGCAAAGGTCCAACTTATTCATAAAATCTACAAAACCCCCAACTAAGATACGCAATGCATTGGGTGTGCGGCCCATTAGGACCGCATCATCCGCATACAATAGGGCGGGTAGCTTGTTGCCATTGATCATCGGGACGTCCTTAGTCAATTTAGACATCTCATTATTCAGCTCATTAATATATAGGATAAAAAGCAGAGGGGCCAGTACGCATACCTGCCTGACCCCTCTGCCAATCACGATGTTCCCTGATACTGCCCCGTCCCTACTGATCCTCACCTTAGCCCCTAGATCCCTATGTAAATAAGCCAAAAAGTGTACTAAGGCCTCGTCCAGCCCGTAATTTAAAAGACATAGCCAAAGACACGATCTATTTACAAAATCAAATGCTGAGGTGAGATCCATAAAGGCCAGGTAAATTGGCGACTATCGAGCTATCGTGTATTTACCAATAATCAAATTTAGATTAAGGCATTGCTCTACAGTTCCCAATTTGCTTCTGAAATCTAACTGACATTTATCTAAGATACTTTCATCTTCAGCCCAACTCCTAATTTTATTAAATAATACCCGCCCAAGTATCTTGAGTGTGTTATCGATCAAAGAGATCGGTCTGTAACAGCTAGGGTTGGACCTGTCCCCCTTTTTAAAATCGGGACTATAATACTAGTTGACCATGTGCTGGGGATATGAGAATTTGTTAGATTGTTAAAAACATTGAGTAAAAGCGGTGCCCAAAACTCCGGTTTATGCTTGATAAGATCAATATAAAGCCCATCCAAGCCAGGGGCCTTGTTACCTAGACTTTGATCAATAGCGTCCTCAACTTGAGCTATCGATATCTGGACTCGTGAAGCAACGTGAAGATCTATATGGGCCTCATTCTGAGTAGAAGCTGTATATATTTTTGAAAAATGTGCTACCCAAGCTTCGCTGGTTATATTACAGCTTAGAGGAGTTAAATTCTGGCCCATAGTTCTCATATTTTTAACAGATGCCCAAAAGCCATTTGTGTTATTTAAACTCGCAGCGCTGGCCAAATTATCCCATTTTTCTCTTAAGATCTCATCTTTCCTCTGCTTAACCACTTTATTGTATTGATTCCTCAGTGATCTAACAAGGCTTGCATCCCTTGGTGTAGATGACAAAGCAGCACGAAGCTCTCTGTTGGCCCGTGAGCAATCACTTTTAAACCACTTAGTATTGTGGTTATTGGTAGACAGGGGTTTTGAGATCATTTGTTTGATGCCTGCGCATAAATGGGCAAAGGCAACAACTACCTCAGGATTGGGGTCCATAGGCGACAAACGGGTATCGACAAATGTTCGATAAGATATTACCATATTCGAGAACACATTACTATTGTCGATACCTTTCCATATAATTCTTAAGTTGTCAGTTGAGGGTGATAAATTACTTGCTCCTGGTTCTACAATAAAATTGGCTCTAGAAGTGACCCTAAGCATGACCGAGGTTGGGTTATGGTCCCCAAAAACAGTAGGTATGAAGGACAAAGAATAAACCAATTTAGTGTGGGTAAGCATGTATTTGTTGCGGGTGGTCCTATTTAATTTGTAAAAATAGGACTTCGGGTCCGATAAATTGTAACCAGTAAAATATGTAAACTTTCTTTTCTTTGTTATTGAACTCCCCTTAAATGGTGTTGGGCAATGCTCCCATTGCGTGTAACTAAATTGCGGTCTCTGAGTACTGGTCTTGTGCAAAAAATGATGGCCATAATGTTGGTAGCAAAATAAATCTGCCTAATTTGCGGAATTTAATTACAAATCTTCAGTATCAAATACAGTGTAATATTGTAAGTCAGAAAACAGTGAGTAAACAGCGTTGACATCCCGATCGTCGGAGTGCATTCTAGGTAAAACGACATCACCCAAAGAAGCTCGGAAGACGTATGGAATTTGCAAGGTTTCCGTAGGACCATATACATCAAATGGCACTTTATCCCAAACGATGCCATCGGCGACTGGGAAAGCCGAAATGTTAACTATGGCTTGATCTCTTTTCATTTTATGAGATGAAGTATGAGGGGCCAGAACTTCGTCAACCAAGTCTGCAGCAGAGCGTTCAGGTAAGTAGTGGACATTAATCAAAAGGAAAAAGACAGTCACGAAGCCAATCCACATGAAGAGGAACACCATCGACAACACAATCCAGATGTATGTCCATGGCGGGACCAGGTAAGTTCTTATCAACCAGGAGATGAAAACACAAATCCGTGTAGGAGGCACTGCCACAGACGAAGACAACGAAGATGTATCTGAAGAAAAGTCATCTCTGTCCATATAATAACCACTGGAACTGAGCTGAAACAATGGGAGCTGTTCCTTATTGGAAGACGAATGTATTATGCTATCAGGAATATCAACTGTAAGTTCAACTGGTGGGGAAGCATACTCGTTTTCTACAGTTGTAGATGTAGAAGGCAAAACAGGCAATACATCAATTATAGACTCCATTTCCCCATCCAGTTGCTGGGGAGAATTCAGGGAAACAGAAGTCATTGGATGAAGTGAAACATCCCGACGTGGAATGCTTGTAGACATATTATTGAGTATGTGCCATATGGTGTAACTTGACATGTCCAATGGAAATTAAACGATTCTCCTTGCGACCAGGTAGCGTAGGTAAGATCACAGTACGGGTGCCTTTTACACCAAGGACTGGGACTGGTGCACAGTACGAGGGACCAAATTCTTTGTTGTTCTCCACCTTCTCTCGGACTAGATCACCAACTTTAGGAAGCCAGCCAGAAACCGGGATCAGCACTGCTGCATCCGTGGATGAGGGCAAATGAGTTTTCGCAAGAACGTCATGACTCTTTTGTAGATCCTGTAACATAGCACAGTGGTTATCTACATCAAACATTGCAGCAGCCGACCACAACGTCTAGACCATCAGGGTCTGGCACAAACATCTTAATGCCAAAGAGCATTTCATACGGTGTCCGCCCACCCAGAGATCTTCTAGGGAGATTTAGTGCACATTGAACTCCATACAAATGAGTCAGCCAACCCCTGCCAGTACCTAAGACCCTAACTGTTAAAGATTGCTTTAAGTCGCGGTTCATCTGCTACGCAACAGAATTGCCCTCAGCCCTATATGGAGACGAGAATTGCACCTGAACCCCCATAGACGTCATCGCATCCCGGTGAGCCTTAGAGGCAAAAGCCGGACCTTGGTCTGAATGGAAGGTGCCACAGGCAAATGTACCTACAAAGACATGCAAAAAATCTTTCATAACAGTTCGAGCGTCAGCACTGCTTTGCGGCCAAACCCAAAGGAATCTAGTGCACGAATCCACTGCACACAATATATATTTGAAAGCATTGTCTGATGTCAAAGGACCGCAGTGATCAAGATAAATACAACCAAACGGTTGATTTGAAATGAAAAGTTGAGTATGAGGTGGTCGTGAAACTGTAGAAGATTTAATCTGTTGACAAATGTCACAGGAAAGAACTTACTTGCGAGTTTGCTGGTATAAGCCACGCCACCAGAAACGTTGCTGTAAAAGCAAAATACAAAAACAACAGTTGATGGACAGAATGCAGAACAATGTCATACATTCACCCCAGTACAGAGATCTGGGCCTAAATCCATCATTTTTTTGCTCACCATGCCATTCCAGTTTGAACCCAGCCATATGCAAATCAGTCTTGACCCTGTGCCTCATGGGAACAGTCCAGCCCGAACTGCCAAGCCAGGTCCTCACTGGACTGGAAACAAGCTTCCTAGGACCGGTTTCGGGTTTCACCCCTCTTCAGCCAGGATAGCTTGATTCCAGTGGCATGGAGAAGCACGGGACCCACGTCTGGGCATACCCGTCCCACTCGGGTGACAAATGCAAAAACAACAGTTGATGAACAGAATGCAGAACAATGTCATACATTCACCCCAGTACAGAGATCTGGGCCTAAATCCATCATTTTTTTTGCTCACCATGCCATTCCAGTTTGAACCCAGCCATATGCAAATCAGTCTTGACCCTGTGCCTCATGGGAACAGTCCAGCCCGAACTGCGAAGCCCGAACTGCCAAGCCAGGTCCTCCCTGGACTGGAAACAAGCATCCTAGGACCGGTTTCGGGGTTTCACCCCTCTTCAGCCAGGATAGCTTGATTCCAGTGGCATGGATTTGCATATGGCTATGTCTGAACTGGGGTGGCGTGGTGAAGCAAAATAACGATGGATTAAACCCAGATCTGTGACTGGGGGTGAATGTTTGCCAATGTGCAGCATTCCGTCCATCATCTTGTGTGTTTTGCATTTCGCCCTAAGTGGGAAGGGTATGCCCAGACGTGGGTCCCGTGCTCCTACGCCACTGGAGTCAAGCTATCCTGGCTGATGAAGGCTGATAGCCTGAAACCGGTCCTAGGATGCTTGATTCCGGTCCAGGGAAGACATGGCTTGGCAGTTCGGTCTGGACTGTTCCCATGAGGCACAGGGTCAAGACTGATTTGCATATGGCTATGTCTGAACTGGGGTGGCGTGGTGAAGCTCGAATAACGATGTATTAAACCCAGATCTGTGACTGGGGGTGAATGTTTGCCAATGTGCAGCATTCCGTCCATCATCTTGTGTGTTTTGCATTTCGCCCTAAGTGGGAAGGGTATGCCCAGACGTGGGTCCCGTGCTCACTACGCCACTGGAGTCAAGCTATCCTGGCTGATGAAGGCTGATAGCCTGAAACCGGTCCTAGGATGCTTGATTCCGGTCCAGGGAAGACATGGCTTGGCAGTTCGGTCTGGACTGTTCCCATGAGGCACAGGGTCAAGACTGATTTGCATATGGCTATGTCTGAACTGGGGTGGCGTGGTGAAGCAAAATAACGATGGATTAAACCCAGATCTGTGACTGGGGGTGAATGTTTGCCAATGTGCAGCATTCCGTCCATCATCTTGTGTGTTTTGTAAAAGCAAAATAGTCGCTGTCACTCCGGCATGTGCAGAAGCTATGCCTTCATGAGCAGCCACAATCAAAGTCTGCGGTCCTGGTTGGGAATCAAACGATCACCAACTGATGGAATGGTTACAAATGGAATTTGATCAGGCGTCAAGTGATAAGTGTAACGCAAAGGGAATCCCTGAGGAAACTGCGTCCCCTCCTTCGTTTCGGCAATAGCTGCCAAAATGTCATCAATTTTAGGCATAGACCTAGTAATGGCAGCTACTGAGCATGTGGCTACTGCGGATTTAGCTGCTTCATCAGCCATTTAATTACCAACGGCGTGTGCTCCCACACGCTGATGGCCAAATGAATGGATAACATGTGTGAGTGAGAAACGTTCCTTAAGAGCGGCCACTCTGACCCAGAGGGTTTTATGCTTTATTGTGCTACCTTTTGAATCACGAAAATCATTTTGTTGCCAAAAGAACAAGTTGTCATTAAAAGATTGTACACAGTAAAAGGAATCGCACACTACAAGTGTAGGCACTTAAGGATCAGCAAACTCAAGAGCCAAAACCAAAGCACGTAACTCAGCCAGTTGTGCCGTGCAATCCCCAAGGGATTGTGTGCGAACCAAGGAGGATTTAAAATCACTGTCCACTATCGTGCCAGCCACAATTGCGCAGGCCGCGGAATAAGCATGTTTAGAAACAGTGGCTGGATGTGCAGACCCATCAGTGTAAATTATACACCTGTACTGATCAAGAGGGAGTAGTGATAAAGGAGAAGGATGAATATGTTCATATTGTAAAAACTCTTGTGTTTGCAAAGAAGTATCAAAGATAAAATTGACATCAGCCGACGTCAATGAACTAGCCCATTGTATCCAACGAGGATGCAGAGCTTTAGAATTTGGTACACTCGCCTCCGTGACAGCTTCTAAAGCGGGCACCAGCGAAACCATGAAAATGGGTTTTCCCTGATCTATAGAGTGTTCCTTCAGAATCGCAATCTGTACTGCTGTCAAAAAAAATTTGTAGAAGAAAACGTATCTCAGCTGCAGTATACAAATGCGATTTATAAGCAATGGGAACTGTGTCCCCTTCATTGTCACGTAAGTGAATCCTAATGCTCCTGGCACAATCCTTATGACTAAATTTGCGGTATTGTCTCTAGTTAACAAGAATTGAGTCGCGATCAGATCAGACTGCAAAGACCCAAGTACAGCGGTATGTTCCGGAAGCCAACTGGAAGAGGAAAAAGAAGATTGTATCAAAGCGTATAGCGGTTTGATACGCTGGGCATAATCAGGAATGTAAGTTCTGCCAAAATTCAAGAAACCCAGCAACAATTGCAATTTTTTTAGGGTAGTTGGAGGATGCAATTGAGCACATTTCTCCAAAAAGTGGGGGGCCAGCCCCCTACCTTCGTTATTGAGTTCATAACCAAGGAAAAGGACTGCCAAAAAGGCAAAATGCAACTTCGCAAAATTAAATTTGTAGCCTAACGGCGCAAAATGTTTGATAATGCAATCCACTTGCAGAAGTTGCAGATTCATTTCATCGTCCGTCAAGTATACGTCATCAACGTACGAAAAGGCATTGGGGTCAATTTCATGTAAGATCGACACAATGCGTGCTGCAAACACTCCTGGGCTATTCTGATTTCCCATTGGCAATCGCGTATATCGTCTTGGATTGCCTAGAGCGCTAAATGTGTCAAGTCACTCCTTTCGGCAGCCAATGTGTGATTGAAAATCCATTGGAAATATCCAACGTAGTTTTATATTTCTTGCGAACAATGTTATTTACTAACGCGGAGCTGTGTGTGTTCTGTACCGGAAAGGTATGAACATGACTGTTCAAATGTCTGTAGTCTAAAACTATACGATATGAACCGTCCTGCTTTAGCATCACGTTTGATTGGATATTGCGGTTGGGGCTGCGGTGTAGAACGCGAATGAATAACATGCACTGGAGAATCCTTGTCCCAACCAGCCTGATTGCGATATAATGCAGGCGCTAAGGCTAGGACCCACTCCGAAGCGTAATCATTTTTAGCATCCTCTGAGATATATTGCGAAAAACACAGTAGAATTACCTCCTCTCCCCTAGAGGAAGCAAGGACCAAGGAGGGAGGCCAATCAACCTCCGCCAGCAAAATATCATAAGAAGATGTTAGATTGTCCCAAAAGACTGCTTTAACAGTGCGTTTAATATCGCCCTCACTTCATAAAGCCTAGGGACAACACGAGTGTCAGTGGTTTCATGGTAATAAAAGTGTCAGTTGCTTTCGCCTCCAGATGCTGGTGGAATTGAGACTCGATATTGAGGTGGTTCCTCCTGCTTGACCAAACTGTCGCTGCGGGTCACGTCTCGCCTGCGTGGACTCGCCTTGTCTGTGATCGTGTCGCCCTCCTCCGCCGAATTGTTGATCCGACGATTCCTGAAAGGAACGAAGAGAACGAGGATGTGGAACCTCTCAGGTGTCTTAATTTTAGAGCGATCACCTAATTCATATCTACGTTCAGTAGCGTTGGGTGGAGGCGAACCAGCACGAGAACCAGGCTTCTGTTGTTGCTGTCGCACATTCTTATTCCATGTCTTTTTCAGAAAGACTGGACGACCCTCCTTTTCTGCAGGTGGTTTACCCTGTGACTGTGTAAATGGTCAGATCCCCAAACTATTGCGACCTAAGGACGTATATACATCCACAATAATAATCGGCAACTGTCGCTCCCGATCAGCGTCTGCCAGGCATTGGCGCACCTGCAAGCAAACTGCTTCACCTTTTATGTTCGCCAGAATCGTATCAGAGACCATAGGGAACATGCCCACTAACTTCATCCCCAAATCCAGGGCCTTCCCAGCCCCGTGTTCATCCTGTACTCTTTTGAGAATGCTCGGTAGAACGCCCATGGAGGGGGTGCCAAAGCACAGTGTATACACTGAAGCAAACACCGTCCCCACGTGTTGCAGTCCGCCAACGGAGGAATCAGACCACTCGGTAAACTCATCGTAAGGATCCTGTGTTTCTCAACAGGAGATGTATGTGGAAAAACAGCCTCAAGCTGCTCAATTTTTTGTGCAATCCAAAACGGGAAGTCCTCACAATTCTGAGGACGTTTTCCCATCACCGAGTTAATCATGATGGGACTAATCACAGGTCCTCCGCCCTGACCCGGTGCAGGGGGAGCAGCTCCAGCTGGAGCTGCCTGAAGTGCCCGAGACATAAACTGTATTACTCGTCTATGAAGATGAACTAACTGTGTATATAGCAGACGTAGCTCCACGATAGTAACATTGAGATAATTGGGATGTGGTGTAAAACCAGCCAAAACAGGCCAAGTAACCCCATCAATTGACAAGGGGCCCATTCGAACAAAAGAAACAGGGTGAGGAAGGGCTCCATTAAACCAAATAGTATGCTCCGAAGATATCAACGGAACTTCAATCATTGCATAAGGACGATACGCTGCTGGAGGGGCAGCGGCTGTGTAAGTATGAAAAAAATGATTAGCATCAACTGCGGGAAATGTAATTCAAGGATAAAACACTTTGAAGTGGCATGCTGGATCCGCTTCAAACACAAAAATAAAGTTAGCCCCCGCATTGGGGACCCCATGCTGAGTCAAATAATTCATAACCGCCGCTCGTCTGTGTGCCGGAATAGCGACCGGTTGTGCCATGTGAAAGCGGAAAGAGACAATAAAATGGTAGCGCAAATGGGTCAAAAAACCTTTTAAACTTTAAGCTCAAATAACCTACAGAAATAGGTGTACCCTACAAATACAGGAGGCGAAGCCCCCCCACCACAGACGTCTCCGGGAACTGGTGCGAGGGTATTGTGGACAAGCACAAGCGCTACTCAGGGGTCTCGTGAATAAGTACCAGACCAAACATTGGTGGCACCATGTTGCAGGGATTCTGCACAAGCACAGAACTATGCGTAGGATTATGGAACCTTAGTGCATAGGGACTGGGTCATCCTACCACCTTAGTACCCATGAGACCAGGACCGACTAGCTATAGTGTCTCACTTGCTCTCCTACTCACTCAGAGAGAAACAGATGATTAGACACCCCAGAACACAACACTACCGACTCTCTCGGGAATCGCGGTTGCAAGACACACCCTTTCGCTTATACTCTTGTACTTGTCCACAGTAAGATCTGACAGAGACACAGATAAGTTTAAAATATTTATTTTAACTAACGTGCTCTAATCTGCAGTAAACATGCCACAATAAGCAAGAAAATGCATAACACAAATATGGTAAGCATAGCAATTAGTCCATAAATCATGAAAGGAGCTGTCATTATGAAAAGACAGTATAGCCTAACCTCCCTCCCCTTGTATAGAAGCATAATGATTATATATTAGAAGATCTCTGGGTGTTATCTGCAGACCCCTTACCTCAGTTCATAGATGGTAGATCTACATCATAGGTGCTGTCTTGCTCTTCTCTCTGGAAAGGTCCCTCTCCAATTGTGTGCTACCTATGCGTGTATTCCAATAAGACCAAAGTATGTATTCCCAAACAACAGCTGCAGCGGTATGTTTTGTCTAGGTGCTAGGGCCCGACCAGAACAGAATAACAAGGGGCATTGTTGATCGACCTTGCTCACAATGTTCAGACTAAACCCAGGAACCTGCAGAGTGTGAATACTGCGGTAGGTTCTCATGTGAAAAACGGCAAAAGAGACATTTGCAAAATAAACCCGTGTAGTACCGTGTGCAAAGCAGTGGACAGTCTGCAGCGTGCTCATTTATTTTATTTATTTATTTTAAAGGTTTTATATAGCGCTGGCTAGACCCAGAGGTATCAGAGCGCTTTACACGAGAAGATAATATAAAGCAAACATGGCATACAAGTAGATAAAAAGATAATGAAACAACATGTGAAAATATACAAATCAAAATAGATATACAGGTGCAAGAGCTATACACTTCAAGTAACTGGGTATATGATGTTCGGGAAATGGACAAATATTACTGGACAAAATTTAACATGGTGATTGGAGATCAGGTGCAGGTCACAGGTTAGGACCCCCAATAATAAGTGGGCCAAACATGGCATATAAGTAGATAAAAGATAATGAAAACAACATGTGAAATATACAAATCAAATAGATAAACAGGGGCAAGAGCTATACATATCAAGTAATTAGGTAGATGATGTTCAGGAAATGGACAAATATTACTGGACTAATATAACATGGTGAAATTGGAGATCAAGTGCAGGTCACAGGTTAGGACCCCCAATAATAATTGAGGAGGTGGTTTTTGAGGTCTTTTTTGAAGCTGAAATAGGAGGGGTTACAGCGCAGGTTTTTTGGGAGGGCATTCCAGATGAGAGGGGCATTACCAGAGAAGGAGCGTGATTGTGTGGCTTTCTTTTTATGCAGTGGTGGTATAAGGAGGAGGGAGTTGGTGCTTCTCAGAGGTCGTGTGGTGCCCGCAATGAGGAGTTTCTTGGAGAGGTACTGCGGAGTGTTTTGGTGGAGGACTTTATGAGTGATGCAGGCAGTTTTGTAGGCAGATCTGCCTTCAATAGGGAGCCATTTAAGAGATTTGAGAGCCGGGGATATGTGATCGAAGCGTTTGCAGTCTGTAATGAGCCTGGCTGCAAGGTTGAGCACAGCTTTGATTGGAGCAAAGTGGATCTTGGGGCTCATGCTAACTTAGAGCCATGTGACAGTGGGAGGGGGGTTGTGTGGTCCCGCGCCTGGGCTGTATATGTCCCCAGGAGCTGGCCCATGCACAAAAATGGAGGGGGGCAACGCAGCCCCTTCCTGGAGCCATACATTGGCACTACCACCCCTCAGGGCTGGCTCCTTCTATGTCCTGGGGTGCCCACCCCAGACATAGCAGTTTGATTTTGCTTCCCGCCAAGCAAAAGCAAACACTCCGGTTCCAGCGGGTGGGAGCATTTTGAGCAGCTGCTGGAAGCGGAGGTTTCATCTCTTTCCTTGCCCGCAGACATGCGGGCAGGGAAAGAGATGAAACTATTGCTCCTGCACAGAGGGAGCTGCCTTTCCAGCAGTTCCCTCCATGCAGCAGCAATTCCGGCTCCTGCTGTCCCCATGCTGTATACTGTGCGCCCAGGGCACCCAAGAGACATGGCCAGGCCCCTGGGGATGGAGGTATCTGGGGCTGTAATCTGCCCAGGAAGGGGGCCGCTTGGCTCCCCTCCCCCATTGCATCAAGGCTGAGCCCCAGGGGATGGGGTTCCTGGGTCTGAAATTGGCCTTGGGAGGGGGGCCCACATGGCCCCCCTCCCTTATTCACTTAAGGCTGGGGGATGGGGTCCTGGGGCCAAAATTGTCCTGGGGAGGGGGCCCCTCCCACATTACATTCCAGCCAGGCCCTGAGGGATGGTGTCCCCTGAGCTGAAATTAGCCCGGGGAGTGGGGCTGTGCAGCCCCCCCTCCCCAATCAGTTAAGGTCGGGCACTGGAGCAATGGGTTCCCATGGCTAAAATCGGCCTGGGGAGGTTCGCTGTGCTGCACCTCTTACTCTTTCAAATGTCGCTGGCCCTGGGGGATGGTGTCCCCGGTGCAGAAATCGGCCTGGTGAGGGGGCCGCCCCCACCCCTTTTCAAATGTGGCCTGGCCACTTACAGGCCCACTCACAGGCGCGCACGCACGCACTCACAGAACCACTGAGAAAGTCATGCACTGACTCACAGACCCACTCACTCACAGACTGACGCACACTCATGGAGGCACTTGCAAACCCACTCATACACTCTCACACCTACTCACATACCCACTCAGACATCCAGTGAGGCGCTTATGCAGCCACTCCCAGGCCCACTCAGACACACTCACACACCCATTGAGACACTCTCACACACTCACTCTCAAAGGTTACAGTTAGGAAATAGAATTGAAAAAAACATAGAAATTCACTGAAAAAAACAAAGGTTACAGGGATGTTATAGTTTTGCTTAGATTTCACTCATACAAAACCATCGAAATTCAGCAGTTATAACTATAACTTACGCCCCCGCAATGCACTGCTTATGACCACATGTTACATCACTTATGACATTGTCAGTGACATCAGTGATGACACCATCCACAGCCACTCACCTCCCATAAAACCTCTCGTATACCCACAACCCCTCGCATACCTTTTCACAGACCCATACCAGTACTCTCAACCAATCACTTATCCATAGAGCCACTCACACATCCACTCTCATACAGCCACTCACATACCCACTAACTCACCCATACAGCCACTCACACATCCAGTCATGCAGATATAGACACACCCACTCATAAACCCTCACATCCACTCACACCCACTCAATCACCCGTAGAGAAACTCACATTCAGACACACTTACCCATACAGCCACTCACACTGGCACTCACTCACCGATACAGCTAATCAAACACCCACATATTTACCCATACAGCCACTCACACCTCAGAACTACTTATATAACCATTCACACACCCACTCACTCACCCATACAGCCACTCACACACCCACTCACTCACCCATACAGTCACTCACACACCTGCTCACTCACCCATACAGCCACTCACACACCTGCTCCGTCACCCATACAGCCACTCACACACCTGCTCCCTCACCCATACAGCCACTCACATAGCCACTCTCTCCAATACAGCTACTTACACAGCCACTCTCACCCATACAGCTACTTACACAACCACTCTCACCCATACAGCTACTCACATACCCACAAACACATCCATACAGCCACTAACACACCCATACAGCCACTAACACACCCATACAGCCACTCATACACCCACTCACTGACCTGTACAGTCACTCACACACTGTCAGACAGGCACTCAGATGAGGTGTGTTAGAAATAGTATGACTAATTACTAGTACCGAAAGAAAAGTAATTTAACTTCTGCTGTAGCTTATTATATATCTTTGAGATTCAGAACAGTTTACAAAACAATCACTGGATGATTTCATCAGTGATGTCTTTTGAGGTGTCATCAGCGATGTCACTGACCCCATGTCGTGAGTGATGTAATATGCGAGATTATAAGCAGTGCATTGCGGGGCGTAACCTATAGTTAGCTCAGGTAAGTATAACTGTTGAATTACTATGGTTTGTACGAGTGAAATCTGAGCCTAACTGTAATGTCCCTGTAACCTTTGGTTTTTGAAGTGAAAGAAAAAAAAATATATATATGTGTGTATATATTTATATAATGTGTGGGATCTTGGCATCCCGCATTACCTTTCCTATTCACCACTGCCGTAACCGAGGAAGGCAGCAGTCCACAAACAGCACTCCAGGTTGTAGCTTCTTCAGAGTTTTATTCTTTTTTCATTGTTTTTCTTCTCAGTTTGGCAAAGTGCAAAAATCAGTGCATCAGGAAAAAACGACCTACGCGTTCCAGCCAGAGGCCTTCGTCCGGGTCAGAGTCAAAAGTGCAGAGTGTATTTAAAAGGGGTTTGACCAACCCCTCCCTCCACCATCCAAGATTTCTTGTTATTAAAGGAACATTCACCTAATTTTTTGAAAGTTATGCCATTAGGTTCAGCATTCAATACGTGATTTCCCCAGCACATAAGGGTTCGTGGAAATTTGTTTAGAAGTTTCTTTAAGACAAAGTACATTATGCAGTTTGGTGGTGAGTCATATTTGCTGGTAAAGTATTAGTTGCTCTTAGAAAGTACATGTGGTCACATGTATACATATCTCATTGTATGAGAACCTATATAAAGTGCAAGTGCCTCCTCACTAATATCTCATAATTTCTATGTCTATCGTTGAGAGTAAAGTGCAAATGGAATAAATATGAGGATGTAATTAATAAGAACATGTGTATCCATGTAAAAAAAGCATATTTGTAAATTGAAAGTACAAAGTATTTCTCTCACCACTAACATAGAATTCCAATATATATCATTTTGAATGGTAGAAAAGTGCAGGTGCAAGAAATACATAATATTTATGAACCCTTATCATATTCAATGTTATTGTAAAGTGAACATTTACATGTTATTCCTTCGCACATCTGTCAACTTTGTCTTCATCATTCAAAATAGAATCCAATATTCCACTCTATCTTAAAGTGCTGGTGCCAAGTACGAGTTATAGAAAACATGATTTAAACCATACTGTGGACTTGATAAAGTATCTGAAACAATCAGTGCCCTGATCATTCAATTACATGTCATGACTAATAAAAAGCAAATGGTTTCAATATCTTTCTTTCTAATATTTCGGGACCATAAAGGTACAGGCCAAATATCCAGTATGTCCATGTTGCAAGAAGACCCAATTTAAACTGATTATATTCTATTAATATTAGCATAGAATTTAGTACATAAGTTATTTAAAATGTGTGAAGTTCCGCATCAGGGTTAAGTCCCCATGGAATCTCCGTTCCCATCATGATAATCCATTTAGACTCAGTCTTTCGCAGTGCAAGCTCACGATCCCCTCCTCTCAAATTCTGAGGGACTAGCTCAATACCATTAAAGGAGAAGTTCTTTAAATTACCCTCATGATCTTTCCAAATATGTTTTGAGATGGCATAAGAGAAATCTTTGTTGGTAATTGCTCTTAGATGCTGTAGAATTCGCAACTTGAGTTTGTTTATGGTGCTTCCGATGTATTGTTTTCCACATTGACACTCTAAAGCATACACTACATGTGTGGTTTTGCATGTTCTCTCCTTCATTTTTTTCTCCTGTCAAGGTCACTATTTCTTGATGGGTTTGTCCATATTTGCATGCTTTGCATTTGGGACATTTGAAAAAAAACATTCACGCTCAGCCACTGCATTTTACTGTCTCCTTTTTCTCGTTTTTGAAAGTAACTGTGTGTTAATAAGTGCCCCAATGATGATGCCTTCCTATAGGTGATACTTAGATAGTCTGAGGCATAGGTCCTTAAGTCTTTATCTTTGTAGTGCATCTCAAATCACTCCACTTGAGGATTTAAACTGTGTAATGAATCTCACTTTTTCCTCTGAATTGTTCTTGTGCTTTTCTTTTCTACTTTTAGGGTATAGCAGAAATTGCCTTTTCTTTTTCATGGCTCTTGATTTAGCATTCTCTAGGACCACTGTTGGATATCCTCTTCTTAAGAATCTCACATACATTTGATCTACCTGTGATAGAAATTCATGGTCTTCCGAGCAATTTCCCGGGGCACGTAAAAATTTCCCAAACGGGATACTCAAATTGAGAGATTTTGGATGAGCACTATTTGCACAGAGAATGCTATTACAT
Source organism: Calotriton arnoldi (assembly GCA_963921515.1). Taxonomy (NCBI): domain Eukaryota; kingdom Metazoa; phylum Chordata; class Amphibia; order Caudata; family Salamandridae; genus Calotriton; species Calotriton arnoldi. The sequence continues at coordinate 519,088 of CAWUFW010005543.1, forward strand.
GCTGTTGGTTTGCGGAAAAGAGTAGTACAAATTCTTTAGTCCTTTATATAGATGTGTATATCTAAGTAGTCTAGCTCCTGTTGAGTATTGGCATAGGTGAATTTAAGTTAGAATGCGTTTTCATTCAGTCTTCAGAAAGGAATTCAATTCCTCCATAGCACCGTCCCAAATTAAAAACAAGTCATCTATATAACGCACCCAAAATACCATATTTGTCTGTTAACATCTTGTTTTTTCAGACCAGATATGTTCCGCCTCCCAAAAGCCCTTCGTGAGGTTAGCATAAGTGAGTGCAAAAGAAGCACCCATTGCAGTTCCCTTGCTTTGTCTGTAGACAGAATTTTGTTGTCAAAAATGAAAACATTATTCATAAGACAAAAGCACATCATGGCTAAAATCATTTGGGTCTGACCAAGTACATTCAAGGACCGTGATCTCAAATAAAATTTGCAGGCCCTAATGCCATCATCGTGTCTGAGCGATGTATATAAGGAGAACACATCGATGGTCACCATTGTGTAGTCCTCCTTCCAAGGAATCCCTCCAATTCGGTTTAAGAAATCCATTGTATCACAAATGTATGGAGGAAAACTTTCAACATGGGGAAAAAGGAAAATAGCTAAAAACCTGGAGGTATTTTCCAAAAGGAGACCACAAGAGCTTACGATGGGGCGTCCAGGAGGATTTTCCAGGTTCTTATGAACTTTAGGTAAAACATAAATATCTGAAAGAGACACGTTAGTGACAGATTCCTTACCTTAGAATATCCCCAGGCGTCAGGCTGGATCCGGAAAGTTTTTTGCGTAGCAGTACCCTTGCGCGTCGGTAGGCGGCGTCGTGCGGCTCCGCGTCCGTCGTCGGCGTCGTGATCGCCGGGATGACGTCGCGGGCAGTACTTAGGCGCCGCCCCTGCGCGCTGACGTCAGTTCTTCTTTTTCCGCGCCAGTAAGCGCAGATCCGGGAAGAGCAGTGCCCTAGTCACTTTTTGACTATCTTTTTGTGAAATTTTTCACTGTTCTCTTCAACGAGTCTTCACGACTCCTAAGGTGTCGTAGGGATGCCCGGCTTTAAGCCCTGCGAGGTATGTGGTCGTATGATGTCCATCACGGACCCCCACCTCGAGTGTCTCTTCTGCCTCGGCCGAGGCCACGACACGAAGTCGTGCCCTGACTGCCGGAAACTTCATCCGAAGGCTTTGCGAGAGCGGTCTCGAAAGCTCCTTGAAGTCCGGCAGTCGGCTCCGCGCCGCAGCAAGCCCCGGTCCCGGGAGAGGTCGAGGGGCCGGACGCGGAGTCCCCGCCGTTCGTCGGAATCCAAGTCTTCGCGCTCCTCCGGTAAGTCGAAGCACAAGAAGTCTAAGCGGCGTCATCGCTCTAAGACTTCGCCTCGCCGGTCGCGCGACTCGGCTGAGGTCCCTGTCGGCACCGTCCCCGCGGCCCCGGACGTGCCTGTCGAGTTGCCCCCGCATTACCCGTCCTTCCCGGGTTCGGGGGCGACTCCGGCCGAGGTACAGAACTTCCTGTCGGCCATGGCCCGCCTCTTCGGGCCTCAAGGTCCCTCCGGTGCGCCTTCGGGCCCCGCGGGCCCAGATGGGGTTGCTCCGGCGTCGCCGTCGACTCCGGTCCCGGCGTCGCCTGTCCCACCAGCCTTCGTCCCGGCCTCGGCTCCGGCCCCGGCCTCGACCCCGGTTCCGGTGGTGCCGCAACCTCCATCGACGCCGGTTGACCTAACAACGCCTCCGCCGATGTCCCCGGTGCCGTTTCCGACGCCGTCCGGGGCTCCGGGCGGCGTCGTTCCCCGGTTCTCCCCGGGTCCGGACATGGAGCCGGACCGGCGCCGCCCGACGCCGGTTCCGGCGCCGATGAGGCCTTGGGTCCCTTATGTCCCTCCTCCTCCATCTTTTCAACCTGAGGAGGACCAGGAGAGCTGGGAGGGGTCTGCCGACCCTCTCACACAACAGTGCGAGTTTGACCCGGACTGGGTTGAGGAACTTGGGGATGCCAGTGGGCTGGATACCTCCCCGACTCTGGCATGCTGTCTCCTCCCGTGGCAACGGAGGAGGGGGCTAATTTTGCAACGGTGTTGCGTGAGAGCTGCTGGAGCCTTAAATCTCCAGTTGCCTACAGTGGCCGTCAGGACTAACCTCCTGACTGAAGTGCTTCAGCCGGCGGCCTCCTCTTCGGAGCCTGTGCTGCCGTTCAACGATGCACTCACTGACGTTCTTTTGGGTGCCTGGTCCAAACCCACCACAGGGGCTCCTGTGGATAGGAACGTGGCCCGACGCCATCGCCCGGCTCCGGGCGACCCCCTGTTTCTCTCCCAACACCCCACCCCTGAGAGCTTGGTTGTCCAAGCCTCTGCCTCCCAAACAGCCTTCCCTACCGCCCCTCCGGATAGGGAATCCAAGCGCCTGGATCACTTTGGGAAGAAGGCTTTCTCTTCCTCCAGTGCTGGCTTGCGGTCTGTTAATACCGCTTGCCTCTTGGGCCGATACACCCACTCCCTGTGGGATTCGGTGGCTGATGTTTTGCCGCAGTGTTCTGAGGAGGTCCAGACACTGCTTACCCGCGCTATTGCGGAAGGGCGTGATGCGGCTAAGTATACCATCCGCTGTGGCCTTGATACCGCCGACTCGCTGGGCAGATCGCTTGCAACGACGGTGGCGCTGCGTCGCCACGCCTGGCTGAGAACCACTGGTTTTTCAGGGGATGTCCAGAATACTCTCATGGACATGCCCTTTGATGGAGTCGGTCTCTTTGGTTCAAAGGCGGACCATGCGCTGGAGCGTTTCAAGGATTCACGGGCTACTGCTAAGTCCCTGGGCCTTGCTGTTGTGCGCCCTCCGCAAACGTCTGCTTTTCGCCCCTTTCGTGGCCACGGAAGGGGCGCCCAGTCACGTCCACAGCCCGGCCAACGGCCCGCGCAGCAAGCGCCTTCGCGTGGCCGAGGACGTGGATACCGCCGTGGCGGTTCGGGCAACCAGCGTGCGGGTCAGGCCACCACCTCCAACCCGTCCGCGGCCTCCAAGCCCTCCTAGTCCCTCCTTTCAGGTGCACAGCACGCCAGTCGAGGGCAGGGTCCGCCATCACCTTCACCACTGGCGTCCCATCACCTCGGACAAGTGGGTCTTGGACATTGTCCGAAGGGGCTACTCCTCCCCTTCGAGACCACCCCCCAGCCATGCCACCTCAATTCCACCGCATGTCAGGGGATCACTTGGTGCTTCTACAAAAGGAAGTCACGGCCCTCTTGGCCAAGAGGGCCATCGAGCATGTTCCGACCCCAGAAGTAGGGCGTGGTTGCTACTCCCACTACTTTCTGGTGCCCAAAAGGACAAGGAGGACATGCGTCCTATCTTGGACCTCCGGAACGTCAATCGCTTCCTCCGGAAGGAGAAGTTCAAGATGCTCACCCTAGCTCAGGTCTTGACTGCCCTCGACCCCGGAGACTGGTTGGTAGCGTTGGACTTGCAGGACGCCTATTTCCACATCCTCGTCCTGCCGGCCCACCGGCGTTACCTTCGGTTCACGGTAGGCCTCGAGCATTTTCAGTTCACCGTGCTCCCCTTTGGCCTTACCAGTGCCCCTCGGGTGTTCACGAAAGTGATGGCGGTGGTCGCAGCTCATCTGCGCCGGGCAGGGGTTTCAGTCTTCCCCTACCTCGACGACTGGCTGCTGAAGGCGGGCTCGTCCCAGGCAGTTGTCTCCCACCTCCAGACTACGGCCGAACTCCTGCACTCGCTGGGGTTCTCCATCAATGTGCCAAAGTCGCATCTGATTCCTTCTCCACAGCTCCTTTTCATCGGAGCAGTTCTGGACACGACGCAGTTTCGGGCCTATCCTCCCGAACGGCGAGTCCGGGATATTCAGGCTATGATTCCGATCTTTCAGCCCTTATCCTGGGTTTCGGTACGGATGACCCTGAGGCTGCTGGGCCTCATGGCCTCCTGCATCCTGCTGGTCACTCATGCCAGATGGCATATGCGGGCTCTGCAGTGGGACCTGAAGTTCCAGTGGGCGCAGCACCAGGGCGACCTGTCCGATCACGTCCAGATCTCAGAGGGGACTGCAAAACAGTTGCAGTGGTGGCTCTCGAACCGGCAATGGGTCATGGGCAGATCCCTCTCCCTTCCCCAGCCAGAGCACACAGTTGTGACGGACGCGTCCCTTCTGGGATGGGGCGGTCACATGGGAGAGGCGGAGATCAGAGGCCTCTGGTCTCCGGCGGAGTCCCGGCTCCATATCAACCTTCTGGAGCTCCGGGCGATCCGACTTGCACTCAAGGCATTCCTTCCTCTGTCAAAGGGAAGGTAGTGCAGGTGTTCACAGACAACACCACTGCCATGTGGTACTGCAACAAACAAGGCGGGGTGGGGTCGTGGACCCTTTGTCAGGAGGCTCTGCGCCTCTGGACATGGCTGGAACACCAGGGCATGTTCCTGGTGGTTCAACACCTGGCAGGTTCCCTGAACGCCAGGGCGGACGAACCTCAGCCGCAGGTGCATGATGGATCACGAATGGCGTCTTCACTCGGAAGTGGCGCAAGGACTCTTTCTACAGTGGGGAGAGCCTTGGTTAGATCTATTCGCCACCGAAGAGAACGCGCAATGTCATCAGTTCTGCGCGTTGGAATTTCCAAGGCGGCACTCGCTCGGCGACGCTTTTCGTCACGAGTGGAGTTGCGGTCTATTGTACGCCTTTCCGCCTATACCACTTCTACCCAGAGTGTTGAAGAAGATTCGGCACGACCGGGCCCAAGTCATTCTTGTGGCTCCGGACTGGGCTCGAAGAGTTTGGTATCCCGAGCTACTCAATATGAGCGTAGATCCCCCGATCCGTCTGCCTCTTCGGGAGGATCTTCTGTCGCAGCAGCAGGGGACGGTCCTCCACCCGAACCTGTCCAGTCTACACCTGCTTGCGTGGAGATTGAGCGGCGGCAGTTGATTCCTTTCGACTTGCCTCCCGAAGTTTGTGATGTGATTCTGGCAGCCAGGCGTCCCTCCACTAAGGTGGTATACGCCTGCAGGTGGAACAAATTTGTGGCATGGTGCACAGCAAAGGCTGTGGATCCCCTTTCTGCCCCTCTTTCTGAGGTCCTTCTGTTCCTTCTCTCTCTGGCCCAACAGGGTTCTGCCCTGGGTACCATCAAGGGTTATCTTTGTGCTATCTCGGCCTTCCTCAGGCTCCCTGATCAGCCCTCCCTTTTCAAGTCCCCTGTTGTTAACAGGTTCTTAAAAGGCATTACTCACCTCTTCCCTCCTGTTCCGTTTGTGATGCCTCAGTGGGACTTAAACTTGGTTCTTACCTTTTTAATGTGCGCTCCCTTTGAGCCTCTACATAACTGTCCTCTTCGTCTTCTGACTCTGAAGACAGCCTTTCTGGTGGCCATCACCTCCGCTCGGCGGGTGAGTGAGCTCCAGGCTCTATCTTGCAAACCTCCCTTTCTGTCTGTTCATCCAGACAAGGTTGTTCTTCGGACGCGTCCGTCCTTCTTGCCAAAGGTGGTTACTGCTTTCCACATTGGGCAGACCATCACTTTGCCCACCTTCTTTCCGCCTCCGCATCCTTCCAGAGAGGAAGAGAGGCTCCACCGTCTGGACCCAAAACGTGCGCTCTCCTTCTATATTGACCGCACAAAACACTTCCGGGTGGATGACCAGCTCTTTATTGGCTACGTGGGCGCCAAAAAGGTCGGGCGGTGCACAAGAGGACCATCTCCCGCTGGGTTACCTTGTGCATCAAGACCTGCTATTCTTTGGCTAAAAGGAGCCTCCTGTTGGGCTGCGTGCCCATTCCACCAGGGCAACGGCTGCTACCACGGCCTTGGGCCGCGGTGTTCCGCTGCCGGTTATCTGTCAGGCAGCTACGTGGGCCTCGCTGCACACGTTTACAAAGCATTACTGCCTTGACAGTCAGGTCCGGAGGGACGGCTTCTTTGGCCGTTCTGTCCTCCAGGACTTCCTTGTCTGATCTTTGTTCGCAGACCCACCACCGGGGTTGGTATTGCTGGGGTATCTATTCTAAGGTAAGGAATCTGTCACTAACGTGTCTCTTTCAGATGCACAAGTTACTAACTTGTGTAACGATATATCTGTAAGAGACAGTAGTTAGTGACAGATTCCTTACCGCCCCACCCATCCTCCCCGTTCTGCGAACTGATTTCTAGGGTTAAGGACATCCCTTTCAGGGCCCTAGTATTTTTCAGACACCTATGTCAGCTTCTTGCATGGCTCTGCGTTCCTGGCGCGGAAAGTCGTGTACAGAACTGACGTCAGCGCGCAGGGGCGGCGCCTAAGTACTGCCCGCGACGTCATCCCGGCGATCACGACGCCGACGACGGACGCGGAGCCGCACGACGCCGCCTACCGACGCGCAAGGGTACTGCTACGCAAAAAACTTTCCGGATCCAGCCTGACGCCTGGGGATATTCTAAGGTAAGGAATCTGTCACTAACTACTGTCTCTTACAGATATATCGTTACACAAGTTAGTAACTTGTGCAGTTGGAGTAATCGGTCGAGTTATTAAAAGATACTCAAGTTCATCATCATCTAATAGCCCTTTTGAATGTGCACGTGTATATGTGTGTTCGAGGCATGTGTAGCTATAGATACATATGCTATGCATACTCCTACTGTTAGAAATGGGATCTCTGGTTGGCTAAGGCTTGCGCCAAAGCCAGGCAGAGACCACCACTCTAGTCAGGGCAAGGGAGTTACACGCCACAGACAACCCCTGCTCACCCCCTTGGTAGCTTGGCACGAGCAGTCAGGCTTATCCCGGAGGCAATGTCTAAAGCGTTTGCGCACGCGCACAGCAACAACATACCAGGCACACTACAAAAGGAACTCCACACAAGGTTATATCAAAAATAGCCTTTGTATTCTCATAACACATTAGAATAGTACTCACACAATATACATGGTGCCACCTGGCACTAGGTCATATTTACAAGGGAATTATTTACACATGATAGGGCCACTTGGGCCACTGTCAGAACCATCACTTAGTGAACATATCATAAATGTAGGACATATCATAAATGTACAACCAGTAATCACTGGTAACCACTATACTCAGCATCCTCCTGTAACATAAACCACATTATGCACAGTATCACATTAGGCGCGAAATACATTCTGCGCCAACCTCATAAGCCTAAACGCATTAGACCATAACCTCACCAGCATAAACATATTACGCCTTAGTCCTCACCAGCATACACGCGGTATGCAATAATCTCATTAGCATAAACATCATTAGACATTAGGCCTCACCAGCATACACGCAGTATGCCATAACCTCATAAGCATAATTACATTAGAGGTATCACATTTCCTAATATCACATAAACAGGGACCCCCTGGCCAACTGGCCATCTCAAAGGGGCTCAAATTCCCTGTGTCCAGAAAGTCAGGGCTGCTGCCTAGCAGCGAAATCCACGGGCGCAACTGCGCAAACCTAAACGTAGCAGCTGCCCACTACTTGCTGGGCAGCTGGGAAACTCACTGGCACCTCTGTGCCTCTGGTCCCACTCAGGGACATCTCATGCCCCTCTCGTTGCAGCTGCTCGCGCTGGTGCGGCGCAGCTGTGGCACTTTGCATAAAGGGGGCCCGGCACCTCTGTGCCCTCTAGACCCCCACGTGGCATTAAACACCGGCCACCATCGTTGGGGGCGGCCCGCTCTCTGGCGGGACCGCCCAGGCGCCGACAATGCGCCTCGATCTGCCCCCGGGCCTCTGGGGCCCTCAGGGGCTCTAGAAACCAAGATGCCCCCTTCGTGGAGCGCACTGGCGCTTTAACACATCATGCCAGCCTCGTTGGAGCGGCCCGCCATCAGGCGGGGCCGCTCATGGAATGGGCACCGACGCTGTGCCCCGATCGTGGGGCGGCCCGCTCTCTCTCCTGCGGGACCGCCCGGCCCAGCAGGACTGCCTCGGTGCTTAGTGCGCACCAACCCAGAGAAGACCAGCCCCCAGCCCCACTCACCGGGCTGCGGTCGGCAGGCTCCTCTCTCTCTCTGCCTCCTCTGGTCTCCTCTCCGCGCTGCGGGACCGGCCGCACTTCTCCCGGTCTCCTTGCAGCATGCGGGGCTCTCTCCAGGCATGGGAGCCCCGCCGACGATCCCGCCTCTCCTCATTTCGCCCGGGCCCCCTCCTGGGACCCGGGACTTCTCTGTGGACCCCGCGAGGCTCAGGACACCTTCCGCCTCCTCTCTGGTCACCGGGGCTCCCAGCCGCTCACGGGAGCCCCGCTCTGCATCACCACTCCGGCACCTCTTCCGGCCCGGCCGCAGGCCCCGCCCACGTCCTAGGCAAGGTTGCCTGACTTCCTGTTTGCGGCTCGGGCCGCCGCGGTGATTTCCACAGACGGCAATTTATGCGGGGTGGGCACCCGCAAAGAAAATAAACACGAAGCGGCCATGTGGGGTGGGCACCCACCATTTCCAGCATCACGGGGGGAATCCCTACGCCGGGGGATTCCCTCTCTCTCTCTCTGCAGCGTCGCGCTGCAACAGCCCACTCGCTCCTCGCAGCAAAGAGCCAGGTGCTCTTAAAAGTACAAGGCAAGCGCTCCCAAGGTGCTTAGATAACGCAAAAGTCCTGGAGGTCCTTTAGGGCTCAAGGGGCAAGGCAGGGCCCAGGGAGGCAAGGCCTCCTGGCAGCCTCCCCTGGGCCCCAGCAGCAGCACGCCCCACCGGATTCAGGAACACCAGACTTAACAACTTTCATGGGGTCACAGCCCCTTCTTTTATCCACAAAATCCCCTTTGTGTCATAGCACAGGGTTGGGGAAAAACCAGACGCAACTGGTTTGGGGGGAGCTTTGGAGCACTTTGTTTTGCTCAGCTCCTCTCTTCTTTCACAGGACAGGCTAGGGACATCAGACGCACCACAGGGGGTGGAGCCAGCATTGTGGAGGGAAGGCACAGCCCTATTCAGGTCCCAGGTGCAACTCCTCCCTCCCATCTAGATGCAGATCTCCCTATTCAGCCCTGCGCTGACTCACCCTGCCCCTCCTGGAGCCACACACCTCCCAGCCCCTGTCACTCACAAGCCAGACATGCAATTCACATCAGGCAGGCAGACACAGAGCACACATAAATGCCAACTTCTAAAAGTGGCATTCCTACACCAGTTATAATAAATCTGCGCACACCATTGCACAGCATTTATTCTCACGAGTTCGCACATACTAAACTCGCCCCTGCACTCCTCTCACACCAGGAATTACCATGGACACACATATCCCCCATGCATTCCTATGGGAGGGCAGGACAATCTCACCACACGCACTCAGCGCGCACGCACTTTACACTGGCCCACAGTGCTAAAGTGCCCAGAGGCCTAAAACCACCAACACTAGGTCACAGACCAGGCAAAAAGTTTAGGGGTGAACCGGCCAAAAGGGCCAAGTCCAACACCTACCATCTAGTTTTGGGCCTAGATGTGTGTAAGTTTTTTTTCCCGAAGAAGTCTTTCGAGTCCCAAGGTACTGAGACTCCTCCTCTTGCTGCTAATGCACATGGTCATCGACTCCATTGTTATATTTTCTTTTTGCTGTCTGGTTCGGACGTGTGCTCCAGCTCGGCACAGTCATGGTGCTCTGTTCGGTTAACACGGGTTCCTTCCTTCAGTTGGTATTTTTTTTATCGCGTTTCTCTTTTCCCTTTGTTTTGGGGCGACAATTCCTGCTTCAGCCTGGCGCCTCTCCATCCACCTTAGCCCTTCGGCTCTCCTTCCGTCTCCCGACCGCGTTCCCCCCATGTCCAAACGGTGATGGAACTGATGCCATTTCGCTACTGTCCTCGCTGCCACACGAAATATCCTTGGACCGATCTCCATCAGGTCTGTAATTTGTGTCTGTCTCCTAAGCATAACAAGGTTGCTTGCGACACCTGCCGCTCCTTCTGTTCTAAGAAAACCCTCTGTGACCGTCGGACCACACATCTAGAGATGTCACGTAGGAGCGGAGACAACATCCTGGATCTTTTCAACCCAGAGGACATAGAGAGGAAACACCATCCACAACTGTCGACCGCAGATGAGGAGTCTTTCTCACCCAGTGATAGTTCTGGCTTCGATCTGGAAATCGAGGATCTTCCACCAGTGCAGCCAGCAGTGATTAAAGTACTCCTACCCTTCGACACCGATCCCAAGCTGACTAGAGCCCTTCCAGAGGGTCACCAAAGCACAAGAGACAGACTGCCTAGCTGACAGTCGAGCTGACAACTTCGGCATCGAAATCTGCATCGGAGCTGAGATCCTCTGCGCCCACCAGCAAGACCGGACACGACTTGGGGACTGTCGAGCCGATGCTCCATAAACTTAAACTTCAGGAGAAGATTGACACCAGGGAGAAGCACTTGAAGATGCATTTCCACATGGGCCATATACTCAACTGCCCTCTGGGATCTGCTGCTTAACCGTCCAAATGTCGGCTGTCCTTTGAGGAAGCCTTGAACATGCCACGTCCGCACAAGCAATGTAAGAAATTGGCAATGGTACAAGCCCTTTGCATGTCACTCTTTCATCACCACCTTATCCTGCCCCACAGCACTCACCCTCTCCACCCACTTCTCCAGGTGACCCTGTTCCTTATTTGCCTCAGGAGTCACTTCATTCTGACTTGGGGGGACAAGGGTGAGGAGATACCTTTGAGACTCTCCTCTGCAGGGGGATCCATGGAACACCTATGATGCTGACCCACAAGGGTACACAGATTCCGACCTGTACCCTACCCGTCCCTCACCTCCTGACAACTCCATGTCCTACCATGAACTTATTGGTAGGGCTGCCTCCTTCCACAAGGTGGATCTCCACACTGAACCTTTGGAGGAGGACTTCCTTTTCGAGACCCTGTGCTTCACCTACCTAGTACCTCCCCATGATAAAAGGCATGCTATGTCACATCCCCACATCCTTCACAACCTCGACCACACTAGAATCATTACACCTAGGATGGATAAAAAATGCAACGCTTCCCATGTGTATTCGTAGCCAGCTTCCACCCGACTCTCTATTGATCACTACCGCCCATTAGAGGGCTAGCCCTCATACTACTGGTAATGCCCCTCCACCAGATAAAGAGAGTAATCAAGTAGATGCTGCAGGTAAGAGGGTAGCTGCTCAATCAGCCATCCATTGGTGGTTTTCCAATTCCATTGGGCTACTCTCTAGCTATGATTGTGCTCATTGAGATGAAATGGAGGAGCTCCTCCTATATATCCCAGAGGAGCACAGGAAAAGGAGATATGAGAACGTCTGAGTAGAAGCAGAACTCGAACACCACCATCTGCCACGCACACAGCTGCAAGGTGGTCAGCTCCAGTGTCCTAATGCGCAGGCATGCCTGGCTCCGTTTCTTCGGCTTCGAGCTGGAAGTTCAGCAAAACTTGATCAACCTGCCCTTGGATGCCCAACATCTGTTTTTACCACACGTTGACCAGATGTTGGAAAAATAAAGAAGGCTACGGAGATGGCCAAAGCGATGGGCAACCTTCACACACCTACCCCTTGCAGCTCCTTTTGCTACACACCCCATGCAGAGGCTCAAAGACTGCCTCCCCCGAGGCCTTCACCTCATACCAACAGCCGCACACCCAACAGTCCTCTCCTAGAGGCTACTCACGAGGGTCCTACAGAGGCAACAACTTCAAAGGCAGGGGTAAAGGTGGCTCCCCCAAAAGAGCTGCCACCACGAAGCCGTGACTTTCCTCGCTTCACCCCCATCCCGACTCATACAAAACTTGTTGGGGGGGGGTGCCTACAGGGTACTTTCCTGCTTGGCAGAACATCGCCTCCTGTCCAGTGGATGTTGGATATTATCCAACATAGTTATTGATTGGAGCTCATTTCCACGCCTCCCACCATTCCACCTTGCAAACACAAGCTCTCCCCAGAACATAGAAAGCTCAGGGAAGAGGTCCAAGCACTTAAAGGGGCCATAGAACCCGTCCCCTACTATCAGCAGGGCATGGGAGAATACTCTCTGTACTTAATCATTCCCAAAAAAGATGGTCTCTTTGACCCATTCTGGACCTCCAGCCCCTTAATAAAAACATTCTTTCAGAGCACTTCCGCGTAGCTACTCTTCAGGATGTCATCCCGCTGCTACAACAAGGCGACTTCATTGCTATTCTCGACTTGAAGGACGCTTATTTCCACATACCAGTGTACTTGGCACATCGCTGGTATCATGTTTGTAGTCAGCGGAAAGTATTACTAGTTCAAGGCGTTCCCCTTCGGGGTCAAAACTGCACCAAGGGTGTTCCTTTATCTGGACGACTAGGTCGTCAAGAATGCCACTCATCAAAATTGTCACGAAAGCACTCCACTCACAATAAACCTCTAGGGTTTACCATCCATGCTACAAAATCTCACCTCCAACCCCTCCAAATATAGCCCTATCTGGGGGCAGTCCTCAACTCAAGTTAGCATGGCATATTCAAATGCTGCCAGGATGCAGTCCTTCCAGGTACTAATTACTATCTTTAAGCCAGGCCACCAAGTCCCGTTCAGGACAGTTATGCACATCCTTGGCATGATGGCCTCCTGTCTTGCCATAGTACCCCATGCCAGGTTACACATGCGTCCATTGCAGGAGAGCTTGGCGCACCAGTGGTCCCAAGTGGTAGGTCATTGGGATGATCTGGTGTTGATCAGCTGCCCCACTAGTCGCTCTCTGAAATGGTGGAACGCCACCAACCTGTTGCAGGGGCTGCCTTTTCTCGACCCAGTTCCACAGAGGACCATTACAACAGATGCCTGCATTACGGGATGGGGTGTGCTCTTACAGCATCTGACTGTCCAAGGCCAGTGGGAACCCTGACAACAGGGTCTCCACATCATTTACCTGGAACTACTAGTTGTTCTCCCTGCGTTGAAAGGTTTTGTTCCCCACTTGATTGGCAAAGTTGTCCTCATCAAGACGGACATTATGACAGTCCTGTATTATCTTCAAAAACAAGGGGGGCACCATATCTCCCCAGCTCTTTCACCTAGCCCTGAGCATTTGGTGGTGGGGTCACTGACACAAGATCCATCTGCTAGTAGAGTACCTTCCGGGAGAAACAAAATTCCGCTTCAAAAACTGTATGATTCATATAGATGACTGGATGAGCGCCAATCATCTACAACTGAACGGGAGCAAGACCGAGGTCATCCTTTTTGGCAGGGCACAGGAAGTTTGGTCAGAGGACTGGTGGCCTCTCAATATAGGTCCCTGTCCATCGCCAAAAAAAGTGGTACGAAATCTGGGTGTGTTGATTGATCAACTTATCAATGAAAAATCACGTAGACCACATAATCGGTACTTGCTATGGAATTATGCGTAGGCTAAGAAAAATCTTCCAGTGGATCCCAATTGAATCAAGGAAGCCACTGATTCAAGGCCTGATCATAGGTCGTATTGACTATGGTAATGCCTTGCTGGCCTCTATTAATGAAGAACTCTTGTCCAGGCTACAGGTCCTGCAGAACACAGCGGCCAGACTGGTACTGAACCTCCCTTCCAGGTCTCCATCAGCCCCTAGCCTGAAACACCTCCATTGGCTTCCCATAAGGAAACGTACTCGTTTCAAAATCTTCTGTCTAGTACATAAAATTATGCACGGAAGAAGACCCAGCTATTTGGCAAAAAAACTTAGCTGGTACAGGCCAACGAGGTTGCTTAGATCTAGCACTAAATCCTTTCTTACTTCATTTAGAGTGCGTACCGTAAAAAATGGCGGGAGATCTTTTTCCTTTCTTGCCCCCACTTTTTGGAACACACTTCCATCTCATCTGCTCTCTATCACAGAGCATAATCGATTTCACAGAGAATTAAAGACATGGTTGTTTGATCACTAGTAACATCCCATCTTTCTTTCAGGAGGTTTCGGAGTCGTACGCTAGCACCATGAGACCCTCGGGTGATATGTGCGCTCAATAAATTTACTTGACTTGACAACAACTTTGTCGACCTCAGCAGGATGCAACAACAAGTCCACGAGTGGGAAATTCACCCACATGTCCTCAACCAGTATTTCCAGCATTGGGGACTCCCAGAGATGGACCTCTTTGCCACAGTAGGAAACGCTAAAAGCCCAAACTTCACCTCCAGATTCCCACACTCGCTCCCTCTCCTTCTGTTTGTGGTTCGGAGGCTTCGGGAGACGTCGCTCACCCTCATCCTGATGGCTCCACCTGGGCATGCTAACCATGGTTCACCTCCCTCCTCGAACTCTGTGGTTCTGCACGAGAGGCTTCCCAACAGGCCGGACTGTGTCACGCAGAATTTGGGTACCTTAATCTTACACCCGAATGCATGACCATTCTCAAAGAAGTGCGTAGACCCACTACTCATGCCTGTTACACTGCCAAGTGAAGACGTTTGTCTGCTATTGTCATTCAAAGCACATTGACCCCTTCAAAGTGCAAGATATTGTTTGCTACCTACTTCACTTGCAAACTTGTGGGTTAACTTTCACATCCGTATGTTTACACCTAGCTGCCGTAGCTGTCTACCTTCAGAACAGGCAACACGCTTCCCTCTTCAGAATTCTTTCATTGAAGCTTTTATGGAGAGTCTCAAAAGATTCATTCCTCCTCGTTTCCCTCCAGCCCCGACATGGAACCTCAACATTGTATGAACAAGACTCTTGGGCCCTCCTTTCGAACCCCTCCACTCCTGCCCCTCCAGTTTCTCTCTTAGAAGGTAGCATTTCTGGTCGCCATCACCTGACTCAAACATGTCAGTGAGCTTCAGGCACTAACCGTGGAAAAACATTTCTTCCGGATACACAGGGATAGATTTGTCCTCCGCACCAGCCCCAGATTTCTCCCTAAGGTGATCGTACAGTTCCACCTAAATCAATTAATTAAACTTAGTTTTTTTCCCCTCAGCCTGACTCAGTTGCATAACGGTCTTGCCATACCTTAGGTGTTAAATGAGCCCTTATGTACTATATTGACAGGACTAAACCCTTTCAGAAGACGCAACAGCTCTTTGTTGCCTTCTCCAAACCCCACAGAGGGAAGGCCCTATCTGAACAGGCATTGTAGAATGGATTGTAAAATGCATCCAGACATCCTATGCTAAAGCTAAAAGGACCTTACCCATTTCTCCTAAAGCCCACTCCACTCGGAAGAAAGGAGCCTCTATGGCCATCTTGGGGAACATCCCTGTAGCTGACATATGTAAAACAGCTACCTGGTCTACACCACATACTTTGACAAAACATTATTGTGTAGATGTGCTAGCTCGCCAACTTGGTTATGTTGGCCAGGCAGTTCTCTGTATACTTTTTCAATCTACTGCAACTTCCTCAGGTTAGCCACAGCTTTTCTGAGAGGACTGCTTTACAGTCCATGCACGAAACACACAAAAGATAATGGCAGGAATGCTTGCAATTTGTCTAACCACTGGCAATCACTCGGGGTAGCATCCCAACCCATTGTTCTTTTGCTCATCATGCCACCTCAGTTTGGGCCCTGCCATATGCTAATCATTCTTGACCCTACTCCTCGTGGGAATAGTCCAGCCCGAACTGCCAGGTACTCCCTGAACCAGAACACAAGCAACCCAGGCCTTGTTTTGTCCTAGTTGTAGAGTTGGAATGTAAAAGGCCTCTGGGACAAAAATGCTTGTACACTTGGAATTTGATGACCTCTCCCATTGTTTCTAATATTCAAGATTATTGGTAAAACTCTTCTTTATACGTAGATCATCAGTTTGACAAAGTAAATCTTCATTCATTAGGTTGTTGCCAATTTCAGCATAATGTTCGTATGTATGGGAGGTCTCTTGATGATTGTCCCACGTAAGGGCCCACTTGCGAAGAAGGATTATGTAAGAGGTTTACAATGATTGTCCGGTATAAGGAAACACAATTCTGATTAGCGAAAACAATTGTGAGAGGGCCCATTTGGATAGAAGGATTACGTAGGAGGTTTATGACGACCGTCCAGTATAAGGAAATATGTGATAACAGTTGTAAGAATGTGTATATGTAACACAGCCCTTGCCTTTCTGTAGAATATTATAAATGTAGATTTATTTTTATTTATCATATTATACCAATTGACTAAGAAAATATTAAGTACTGCTCAAGAAAACGCTGAAATTGGATATGTTGAAATATAACAATTGAATTATTTGAGTTATAGGATGAGGAACAATCAATGTCATTGTTTTGTTGTGACTATATAGTCTGTTTTTCATGTTTTTAATGGGGGATTGAACCTACACTTGAGAGAGGCTGCATAGCCGAAACGCGTTGTCGCGGAAATCGTAATAAACACAGATTAAACGCTGTGGAGGAGTGCCTTATTGGATTTATTTGAGAAAACTGATAGATTTTACCTAATGATGTCATGAAACGTTGGTTTTGAAGGTTCCCTGTAGGGCCGTTGAGCCAGACAGACTAGGGCTGAGCATCCGACTACATCTGTTCCTGGTGGGGTTATGTATCCCAGTGAACCTTCAATAAACCCTCTCCTAATCTACTGGTGTTGTTTGCTTATACTTACATGCCAACTTGCATCACAACAATGGTGAGGACGATGGGTTGACTGACAGTAGGCTTCAGCTTTTAATGACTGACTGTTATGACAAGGCAGCTGCATCAAGATAGCATGGGGGGGGGGAGAGCGATCAAAAGAGAAATTTGGCCCACAAGTTATGTTACAGTTTTTCACATAGCGCATGTTCACCGGCTGGTTTATTGGTGCTGAAGTAGCAGAAGAAGTAAGACCCGCCAGAATGTGAACCTGTCACCATGAGGTTAAACAGAAGTTCCTGCTCTGGAAGCATTAGTCCACTGAGCCACCAGAACCGGCTATTATCATAGATGCACTGTGGCAAATGGGAAGGTAAATAAGAAACGTCTTGAGCTAAATCATATTGGAATCAGGGTAAGAGTTAGAGCTAATAGTAACAAGTGTGACGGATTGGCATCCACACCAAGATGATGGTGGAGCAGTGGAGAAAACCCAATGAAGTCCCTACTAAGGGGGACCAGAGAGCTCTGAGGGAGTGCAGCTAATGTAATGGAAGCTGAAGTAAATTGGTGGTTCTTTAGCAAGCATCCTTTGTGAAAGTGGAATAAACACAGTTCTCAATGGGGAAAAAAAAGAAGTATATGCAGATAATTTAGGAAATGGATATTGCACACACACAAGACTGAAACATCAATGTATATTGAACAAACCCTACTGGGTGAAGCAAGTAGTATGCATTGTTAGACAGTGGATGGTAGAGATCTTGGCAAAAACCTGACAGCACCGAGATATAGAGGGGTACCAAATGGTTTGTGGTCTGATGGACATTTATTGAAATGATTTGTGTGATATATGATGGAGATATTAACTGAAAAAATGAATCTGCTAAAATAGAATATTAAGGTGTTGAACTGTAGAAAAAGTGGGCTAGGCTTAAAATGTATGATGAGAGGAATGCAAGTAGCATTTCTATAAAAAGCTCAGATGACGAAAGAATTGCAAAGGGTAGTTATTCTTTGTCCTCTCCTCAACATAGGCAACAGATGTCGCAATCTGGAGCCATACAGGTATCCCATTGTTCTGGATTAAATTACGGTAGATGGTATTTTGTATTTTAAGTGATTCTACCTGGTAGTATGAGTGCCCTAGTCGCGATGTGCATTTGCCTGGTTAATGCTAGGGAGTGCAGAAGGTTATGAATTTCCAGCAGTTGTGAGATATGACCTTAATTACCATGTTGGCCTGAAGATAGATGACTCAGTCCATTTAATGAAACCTGTGCATGAATCTGTGAGAACGCTTACTTCCATGATGCATAATAATGATTTGTCTAGCTTAAGGGGCCATGCAAGACAGAAAATTATTTCCACTTGGCAGTACTCAAAATGCATTCCGGGATAAAGTTTATATTGACAGATTCGGAGTCGGTCCAATCTATGCTGTACACTTCTAAGCCACTCATTTGTTTTGTATACCTCTCAGAGGGTCATAATAAAAGGACCAGTGTGGAGGTTGCTGGCAGAGACGATGCTATACTCCAGATACAGGGTGGAAATTGGTACAGTAGTGGGAAAATGATGTAGACAGTTAAGTGGACGACTGAATATGAATTACCATTTTGGATCCCCTTATGGTGACTGCTCCAATGAGCAATGTTTTATAACAGTTTTCCTCAATTTTTTATCGTCGCACCCTTTATTCTTACTCCAAGTAATTTATTTTCCTCAACTTTTACTACAGTTAGTTCTGTTGGTTTAAATGGCCTTCTTTCCTATCAGCTTGCTGTGCATCCATCGTACTACTCCCTAAAGACCATGTTTTCTCTAAGTCAGCCTTTCATAGTCTTGAAATGAAGTCAGCAGGCGATTAGCGTAACTGAGTGTTCCAAGATGCTGAATTTAAGTTTCCATTTTCTATAGAGACCTGGGTTCTAATCCTACTGTTGCTAAAATAATACTTTCTTTTACAGAACTGTAAATGATGCAGAGGGGTTTCCAAAGAACATGAAGAAAACTCATCTCTTGAGTTTTGAATAGTATGCACTGGCTGCCCAAAACAGAATGGGTCAAATTCAGTCATAATGAGGTTTGGCCATTTGAGATTCTTAATCCATTGGCCTGTCACTCCTTGCGAAAAACTAAAGTACTATGTGCTAGAAAGTACTTTGCATTTGAGTACTGCCTACTTTTGTATGCAATATAATAATGGGGAAAAGTTCCCTTTCCCTTCAGTTAGGATCTGCCAGTAAAAATCTTACTGAACAGGAGCACCTTCAGTTTAAGAAATGATGGACCAGACTGTTTACTCAGTAGCAGAATTGTTCCTATGTTAAACTCTATGCAGTTGAACCAGCACCAAGAGACCATATCTCGGAAGAATACCAAGTCCTATTTGCCTAGAATTGCATTCACCGGATCTTCGGAAGAATACAAATTCCCATTTACCTAGCATACCATTTCTAAGCTGTGTGAGTATCTTCATAAGAACGATAGTATGTGATCTCTTTTCATAGTTTTATACAATACCAGTGAACTCTGGGAACATGTTTTCTAATTATGATCTGCACAAATTAGATGCATATACATAAATTGCCTGATTCCAACAAGCATTTGCACATGTTAGACTTCTATAAATGTTAATTTTTTGCAGATGTACTGCCACATTTGATTCCGAGAACTGTTTTTTTTTTTTTTATTGATTTAGTCACACAGATTTTCACGTGAGTACATTTTTCCCAGGGAAGCAGAGTGGGAATTCAGGCCATCAATACCCTAGAAAGTTTAAGGACATTCATAACCTTGTGAGTTTAGATATTCACAAAATAGTTCTTCTCCATTTCCCACCCTGGCAACAGTTGGATATTTACTAATAGCAAGGGCTGGAGTAAATCTGAAGGGGAAGTTTTAGGGTAAGATTTATTTCCTTGGGGAAAATAATTTCCCTGTTGAGAGAAGAAGAAAAAAATAACTAGAGCTTTTGTACGTGCTTGTGAATTTTCACTCTCAAATGTGCACATATATATTTTCTCATGTGGCAGTGGGGTTCACAGAAACCTTTTCAAATTTGACAAAAGAGTGAATCTACTTCCACTTTATTCATAAACATGTAGGAGTAAATTTACATTTAAGTATGTGAATTGAGCCCTCTTCTTTTCATACCTTTCAGTTTCTCCTTCGCAGGCTGTTTGTCTTACAGAGCTATCTCTTGACTAATTTAAAACTGTTGTAATTAGAGTAGGGGAAAAGCAGAGCTGAGCTTAGTAGACTAGAATCCCCAAGGAAACCTTAGGTGATCATTGTGATTTAGCTTACAGAGCATGTTTCATAAATCATAATGCTGTGATCTTCATTATAGTTAAAGAAATGCAAATGACCCTGCTGCTTTGAAACACTCATAATGTCAATGAGTCTTTCCTACTAAGGAGAACTTCTCATGCATTGCATGGTTCCTTGCTAATATGTTTTGTGGTTTAGATCTTTTTAATGCGTTTGCTTAAAAAAGGTTCCCCCATACGTAACCACCCTCAAATTGGCATATCTTGCATTGTAACGGTGAGCATTTGTCTCATCACAAATACATGAGTGGGTAAAATGTTCCATTAATATTGTATATGGAAGACGCTTTCTTTTCAAATGAAATTCTACTAGATAGGGAAGACTGGTTGAGGGAAGAAACTGCGTTTTATGTTTGTATTTTAAAACTTTGAACTATTTCAGAGTGTCCTGCAGATGCCTGAATTTTGGCATACAAGTTTGTGCTAATTTGTTTGAGGTAAGGACAGCCTGCAAAATCGGCTATCTATTGGCCCAACAAAGGGAGGCATTAGAGATGCAGCAAACCTGTGGTTATGTTGACAATGTTTAAATCATTTTTTATTAGAGGTCAGAATATCAAAACTGATAAAATATTAAAGGCATCCACTGCTGTTTCCCCCCTTCAGATGTGTTATCTTGTAGCTTAGCAACCTCTTGTAAGGTTGCCATTAGGGACTCACAATGGGAGCAGGGAGTAAGCATCGGAGGACCCTGGGGAAGTAAAGGGGCCACAGCTCATACTGCTGAATCCGCCAGAGCAGTTTCACAAGTAACTTTATGGGCAGATTGGTGGACTGCACACTTTATGATAGCAATTTCATTGGGGAGTAGAAGGGCATCTAGTAGGGCAGCTACATCAGGGTCATTTTTTTCACGTCCTGAGGTCCTGCATAAATCTAGCTCTCCTTCCCAGGGTTTTTCACAGGTAAAATTGAGGTGTTACACGAGCTCCATGTAGGGACTACTATACCTAGTGAGATCAGTGAGGTTCGTACCAGCTGAATGGCCTCCTTTGCTTTATAGTGAAGAGGGTACTGTGTTATTCTGCAGAGGGGTTAGCAAGGTTTAGCTGGATCTGCAACCTGGCCTTGAAAAATCATAAAAATGGTGTTAGACTTTTCAGGTCTAGTGACTTAAATAATCTACTCGACCTAATTATAATGCTCTTGACCCATAAACCGGTTTCAAATTATGTGATCCTGGGCAAATATTTTAATTTACTGAGCTGCCATTTTCTCCTTTAACACATATGGGATCAAATACGCGAGTGCAGCATGTCTGCTGTACATAAAACACTTTTGTTTGATTTAATAGACAAAACCTTTGCTCCATATAGAATACAAATCTAGCCACATATAGGATACACATTACCACCGGCTTGCTTTTTAGTTCATTAAAGGCATTGTCATCAGGGCGGGGGCAGAAATAGGAAAATTGAACAGTGATAGTGCAAAAACTTCTGAACAGAATTACACCCAAAATAGCAGAAAGTTAGATCTTGGTCTAGATCTTAAACTCGTGCCCCAAAGTAACTATAACTAGTGCCCCACCATGCACTGCTAATTGCCGCCTATATTAATCACTGGTGACATGTTCAGTGACATCATTGATAATACTACTGCAACATCTGAAATTACATAATTGATGACAATTCTGTGCATGGCGGGGGACACAAGTTATAGTTACTTTAGGGCTAGGTTATAGTTACTTGAGATGATCGAACTTGTGAATTTTTGTGATTTTGTTAGTTTGAAATAGTATATTTTAACTGACATTTTCACGTAACTATAACGTCGCTTTAACCTTTGTTTTTTTCAGTAAATATTTATAATGGCAATGGTGATAAGCACCATGAGCACCTCACGGAGTTGGTGCCGCTTTCAGAGGTTTCACCACACCTCCAAACAATGTCTAAAGAGATCTGTACTAAGTTGACAGATTAAGCTGCACAACAACTTCAGTATTATTCTTCTTTGTTTATTTAATCGTACTACAAAACAAATAGGGTCCACACGTTCCGGTAGGAGAATGAAGAATAGCAATCCGGTTGTTTTGTCACTTATGTATATGTGTATATATATATCTGTATGCATTTATATTTTTGTATGTAGTGGTAGCGACAATTTCTATTGTTCTCCTATTGGTCCTCTAGTTGTGTCAAAATATTATTCTTCCGGACATTTCTGACCCGTATGGACATTAAATTAATCTCCATGCACAAAAGAACCACTACAAAAAATGGCTGATATTTATTACCAGACTGAATATTCAGGCCAATTCCTGCAAGTGTGGACTCATATGGCGTCAAATTGTAAAAGGATTGCTTTAACAAAACACAGCTCATCCTGAACTTCTTTTATTAATCCGATTTTAAGAACCTTTGTCAGGCGTTTCCTGCATGGCCCATTGTAGTTTTCCTTTTTGTTAGCCTAATTGCGTACGTTGTAGGCCGCATTTTCTTTTGCACGTTAGTATATAAAAATGCTTGATTTTGAGCCACATTATACTTTTACATATGCATATGTTTTCGTGTTCTGTTCTTTTCCTGGGAATTAGTCTGAACACCACAGGCAAGGTCAAACAACAATGCCCCTTGTTCAGGGATGTGGAATTCCTATAGCCCGACGCCCAGGACATATTGTTTGGGGTCAAGGGCAACAAGTTTTCATGTGTATTGTGTCCTTGGGACAAGTAAGCCCAACCCCCTGCAGCACAAACCCTTTGGCTGCCAGTTTACAGTACCACATTATAGATCAGGGAAGGGCACTGTCTGCATTTAAGGTAATATTTTTGTCCATATGTTAATGCTGTTCAAACTTGTATTTATGGTTCACTAATTGAAAGCCTTTATTATTAGGGTGAGTGCTCTAGGTAAATGTAGTAAGCTCTGACTGCACTACTGACAGTGGTTCCAGTATAAAAATGTGTACACACGTTTTCAAAGTTTAGCAATATGAGGCTATGTATAATTCTCCCAGAATGCTCTCTGATTTGATGCAAATATTTGCAGAAGCTTGAAAGCATTGATAATTCTTTGCTTTCAAAATAAAATGTTGCTAAAAAATGAAAGCAGGAAAAAAACATTTCGCTAAACTACTGTAAAGTTTTAGGACCATTTCTTTGCAGCATCAATCTGATAGAGACATCTAGCCGCAGATTCCTTAACTTAGAATATCCCCAGGCGTCAGACTGGATCCGGAAAATTTTGTGCAGCAGTACCTCTGCGCGTCGGGGGGCGGCGCCGCCTGGCTCCGCCCTGACGTCGTCCCCGGACATGACATCAGTAGAGCCATATAGGACCCTCCCGGCGCGCTGACGTCAGTTTCCTTCTTTTCCGCGTTACAACGCGGATCCGGGATTCAGCTGTTCCTCTGGCCTGTTTTTATTCAGGCCCTTTTTTCGACGTCGTGGCGTCGGGGAACAGTGTTGCGATGCCTTCGGGCTTTAAATTGTGCGGGACTTGTTCGCGTCAGATGTCGGCGTCGGACCCGCACGCCATTTGCATGTGGTGTCTTGGGTCGCACCACGACTCCGAGGTGTGTGACGCCTGCCGGCAGATGCGTCCGAAGTCCCTATGGGAGCGGCGGATGAAGCTCTTGGCCGCCCGGTTGACCCGCCCGGCGTCTCCCCGACGTTCTCCCCGACGTTCTCCAGTGGGTTCGTCTCTCCGCGCTCGCTCCCGGAGTCGATCCCGCGAACGTCGATCTGCAGGTAAGCACAAGTCACGGAAGTCGAAGTCCTCGCTTCCACGTGACGGTGGGGGCCATGGTTCCCGCTCCTTCGCGGAGCCGTGCCCCCCGGAGTCGGCCTCCTTTTACCCGCCCTTTCCGGGTACTGGTACGACTCGGCCCCAGATGGAAGCCTATTACCAGGCTCTGCACTCCATGTTTGGGTCACCTCCACTCCCTGGTGCGCCTTCGGGTCCCACAGTGGAGGTAGGCATTCAGGTCGGGTCTCCGCCGGCGGGTTCGCCCTCGGCGCCGGCCGAATGCCTCGACTCCGGCTCCGGAGTCGTACCGGCGTCGGTTCCGACCGATGGGCGTTCCAGCCCCACGCCGAGCCATTCTGCCTTGTCCCCGCATAGCCCCTGGCGGCTCCCTGCGTCGACATCGGCGGCACTCTGCCTGTCGTCTCCTGGACCTCAGGCACTTTCTCCGCACCTCTCGGTGGTGGAGACGTTGCCGCCCACTCGTCCAGCCGAGTCGCCCCTCATGGGGCTCGACGTCGCTTCGGCGCCGGATCGGCATCGCATCGGCGCCGGATCGACGTCGTTCGAAGCCGGATCGGCGTCGGTCGATGCCGGAAGGGTCGCCGGTACCTCTTGGCTCTCCGCTTCCAGAGGACACGGAACCGCTGTGCTTGGGCTTGTCTCCACGCCCGTTGGCTCCGCCGCCATGGAAGCAATGGCCCCTTCTTCCTCCTGCTGGGGGACGGGTTAGTTTGCAACCGTCCCCTACAGATGGGCTCTTGTCCCCCCCCCCGGACGCCCACTGAAGCTGGTGCTTTAATTTTACGGGGTGTTCGCAGGGCGGCAGCTGTTTTGCACTTGCACCCTCCTTCTGTCCTCTTGTCCTCTGATCCGTTGTTGGATCTCCTCCACCAAGGTGCGGTGGATCTTGAGCCCTTGCTGCCCTTTAGCGGCTTGTTGTTCGACGCCCTTCTCGGGACTTGGGCGCGTCCCTCTTCAGGAGATGCTGTCGACAGGGCCGTGGCGCATCGGCATCGTCCGGCCCCTGGGGGCCCATCCTGTTTGTCCCTTCAGCCTACTGCTCACGGTCTCGTGGTGCAGGTGTCTTTCGCCATGCAGCCTTCTTCTCCGCCTCTACTGCATCCTCCTACTAGGGAGTCTCCTTGGCTCGAGACATGTGGTCGCGGCATTTTTGCGTCCGCTAGTTCTGCATTACGTGCTCTCAACACAGTTTGCGTTTTTGCCAGGGCTTCTTCTGCCCTTTGGGACTC
Source organism: Calotriton arnoldi (assembly GCA_963921515.1). Lineage (NCBI taxonomy): Eukaryota > Metazoa > Chordata > Amphibia > Caudata > Salamandridae > Calotriton > Calotriton arnoldi. Next base: position 543,840 of record CAWUFW010005543.1, read on the forward strand.
CGTGGAGTGTCTTTTGCCTGCCCTCCCTGAGTGTCCTCGAGCTGATATGGCTCGTCTCATTCACGAAGGCAGAGAGATGGCGCGGTTTACGATTCGGTCCGCAGTTGATTCTACCGATTCGGTGGGTAGGACAATGGCGCGGTCCGTTGCCTTGCGCCGCCATGCCTGGCTGCGCGACGGGGGTTACCCCGGCAATGTCAGTGACAGTCTCCGGGATTTGCCTTTTGATGGTGTGTCCCTGTTTGACGCACATGCGGACTCTGCGGTTCGCCGCCTTCTGTCTCACCTTTCGTAGTTTTTGTTCCGGTTGAGGTCCTTGTCCTCACCCTGCTCTGTTGTCTTGACTCATGTTGGGCCGGGTTCATGCTGTACTGCCTGAACGGCCTGGGCGGCTCCTCGCCGTATTTTCTTTCATTTATGCAGCAGTTTTGCTGCTTATCCTTCTCAGTTCCTATAGCCTGGTGGTTCAGGTTGCACCCTTCCTCCACGGGTTATGTGTTATGTGTTCGGAGCCTGTGGTTTCTAAGTTCCACTTTTACGTCTTCTGTCTTGAGCTTCCGCTCCAGAGGAGCCCCTGGTTGGGGTTGATACTTACCCTATGTGGGGTATTTGTTTGCTATTGTATAGCTGCCTTCCTTCGACAGTTGCCTTGTTCGCTTCTGTGGGGTCCTTTTCACTCGGTCCTCCTGCGGCTGTGCCTGTGTATTTTGCACGCTGCTGCTGCGGGCCCTTCAGGGGCCTTCTTGCGTGCCATTGGTGGGGTGTCGGCTGCTGGCCTGCATTTTCCCAATACCTTTCTTCAGGACGGAAGGGCTTTCTGCTCCTTCCCGTCCCCTCATGGTTCTTCGCTGCGGCTGTTCCATCTGTGGCCGCCCTGTCGGAAGGCCCTGTCGGAAGGCCCTGTTGTTGTCCCCGAGCACTCCTACTTAGCTCGGCACTCTCCCTCTGTGTTCTATCGGCGTACCATGCCTGCTCCTTAGTGTCTCCGGCTGGTACGTTCTTCTCTGGTGCCTTCTGTTGCCTCGTTCTACTCTGCTATATCCATGCTGCGTAGCCCTTTCCTGGTGGACTTCGCTCTCCATGGTGGCGTTCTGGCTCCTGACGTGGTTGATCTTCCTTGTCTTGTGCCTTGCCTTTGGCACTTCCTCTGCCACCGTTTCTCATGCCCCTGTTGCGTTCCGCGCAACGTTGGCGTGCTTTCCTTCGGGCTGCGGTTGCTGCTCTCAGCGGGGGCGGTCTCCTCAGAGCATTGTTCTCTCATGGGGCGTGTTGAGGGAGCTCATGTGGTCTCCTGGCTAGATGCCCACTTTCGAGCTGGAGCGCGAGGTTCCGGTCTCGGGGTCGACTCTACATCCTGTGATTCTGGACACATCACGGCTGGCTTGGCCTCCTTGCCTCTCTCACGATATCCAATTGGTCTGCTCCACCGTCGGTGGCTGTTGCTCTCGCTCTGGGCATTGTTCTGCCCAGTGCCGCTGCTACGTGGCTGTTGCGACTCTGGTGTTTTTTCTTTCTCACCAGTGTGCTACCCACACATACGCCTCCCACATGCTTACTACTCCGGTTAGTCGCCGAGGTCTGGTCCCTCACTTTCGTGAGCGCCGTTCACACAATGCACCTGGTCTTGCGCCTCTTGTGTCTCAGCTTGCTCGTGGCGCTTCATGGGGCCTTCTCCTTCCATGGTGTGGTTCTGGCGGTACATCCAGGTTTCTTGGTGTACTTCTGTTACCCACGTGCATGGCACTGGTTGTTGCCGTTCTTTTCTGCCTTGGGCTGTCCGCCCTTTTGCGTAACGGGTGCATTGGCAGGTCTTGTGTTTCTTGTAACACTAACTCATCTTGGGCGTAGTCAGCATCTTTCCGCTGCTGTTCCCACTCTCACAGTGTTTCTTTCACTGTCGTGCATAGCCCTCGGACTCGGTTCGTCCTTGTGCCCTAGTTAAACCTTCCTCTTTCAGCGGTCCATCGGATCCTGGGGGTTCCTCACATCCTGCATTCGTGCCTCTCCGGCTACGGCAGGTGTCCACTCTATTCCACATCCCCCCCTTTTGGGTTTGTGCTCATTTTCTCCGCTGTTGACCAACAGGGATTTCCTGCCGCCCTCGGCAGTCTTTGATGCCTTTTGCCTCTCATTGTTGGCCACTTCCTCCGGAGTATCCTGGTCTGGTGTTGGCCTTTCTGGCAGCGCTGTCCCCACTGTGTTTAGTCAGCTGGTTGACACTTCTGTTCCCTTGGGAACTTAGTGGGGTTCTGTCGCAGACCCGCCTCCAATGGGGTATGGCTTTGGTATCTATTCTAAGTTAAGGAATCTGCGGCTAGATGTCTCTATCAGATATACGAGTTACTTACCTTCGGTAACGATGTATCTGGTAGAGACGTTGTCTAGCCGCAGATTCCTTAACGCCCACCCATCCTCCCCGATCTGCGAGGACCTTTTCAGGTGAGGTTTTCGGCTTTCGCCTCCTTTGCGGTGGCTTGTCCTTCTACGGGGCGGAGTTTTTTCGCCTTGCTCCCCGTTGGCCTCTTCCTTTGGTTTACTTGTTCCCCCTCCCACCCCCCCCCCCCTTTTTCATGCTGGGGCGGTGGATTCAGGTGTCCTTCTGCGTTTTTACGCATCAGTTTCTTCCAGTATGGTGCCTACTGGTGTTCTCTACCCGCCTTCTCTGTTGACGCTCCTGCAGTCAATTAGTGTTCCGGTCTCTTTTGGGCCTGTTCCTACGACCGATAATTCTCTCACAGGGGACACGGTCTCCCTATTTCTTTCTTCTTTTCTTAATCCTATGGGTGGGTGCTTTTTTTGCCTGTCGCTCTCGGCTCATTCTTGCCGTCTTGCCTCAGGAGTGGACACTCTCTCGCTTTTGCTGGGTTGCTTCTCAGTTTACTGTTCTGCCCTCTTCATTTCCTTTCATCCGGTGCAGACTTTCTGTCGTCTGCCTCGGTCTTCTTTTGTAGGTCGATTTCCCTCAGGGTTGACATTCACTTCGCTCTTGCGAATTGGCTTCTCAGAGTATTGCTCTGCTCTTTCCTTTTCGACGCCTTTCAGTCGACAGTGCTTCTCACTGTCGTTCATGGTGCTTTCTCACCAATTCTCTTTTTTATTCGCACACTGTTCCCATACTCTCACAGTTTTGCTGGGGGCTCCGTGTTGTAGCGCGGAAAAGTTCCTCCGAAGAAAACTGACGTCAGCGCGCCGGGAGGGTCCTATATGGCTTCACTGACGTCATGTCCGGGGACGACGTCAGGGCGGAGCCAGGCGGCGCCGCCCCCCGGCGCGCAGAGGTACTGCTGCGCAAAATTTTCCGGATCCAGTCTGACGCCTGGGGATATTCTAAGTTAAGGAATCTGCGGCTAGACAACGTCTCTACCAGATACATCGTTACCGAAGGTAAGTAACTCGTACTTTAGTAACATGTGTTGATGCATGCCAGTTTTTTCCAAAAATATTCATAATGGAAAATCAGTGTAACCAGTTTCAATAAGATTGTGGGAAACAAAAATATACAAGCATTGGCAAAGCCAGTAGGTCTGAACTTGGTTGTCAGCTTTTTAGTTTTGTCAATGTGTGACTTGTTTTGGCATGGTTTTTGTAAAACCTTATTTGTGTGGGAGCTGCCGGGCCCTCACCATCATAACAAACATTGGCAAAAGCAAAAGTTGTTTTTGGTCTCAAAGCACACACTGCCACAGTAGTTACTGGCACTGAACAAAACTACTTTGTGTACCGATATGCTCCTTGTGAAAGTGCAGAATGCTGTCACTCACAGTGAAGCCAGCCGATACAGAGAGAGAGAGAGACAGAATTTTAATAAACGCAAAAGGTCATGGTCAACACCAGACCAAATTAGGGGCCCAATTATTAAAGAAAGTCTAAAAAGTGCACCCATGGTATATGTCCTTGCATTAAGTGCAGCTATACGGCTTTCGCGAATTCCCAAGAATTTACAGAAGTAGGACAAGAAATAGTACACCTAGAAAATATTTGTGAACTGCATTTTAGAATGAGCAAATATGCATGTGTAGATTTGCTCATGCGAAAATCAGAGCGTTTGCAAGTTCACTTTCCCTCCAACCACTTTTTTCCCAACTCTGGAAGAAGGTTTACGTCTGCCATTGTCAGGAGTAAATTTCCAACATTTTTCAATATGGGGAAAAAATTAGAGAAGAGTTGTTGAAAACCCTTAAAACATGCAAGTTAGTAGGTTTGCACAGACTCAAAAGGGCATTCTAACCCTGGAACTATTGCTTACCACTACCTTCAGCCCCAGTATGTAGATCTGCGGAAACGTGGCAACATAAGGGGATTGGCAAGTATGCAAACACTACTACAGTATGAGCCCTGGCATAATCAGAGGGGCTGTATGAGAGCACTTATATAATAAGATTGCTGCCATAATTTGTTGCCGCACTACATGGCACCAAAGGGACGAGTGGATTTTGTTACAGGACAAGTAGATTTATGAAGCAACCTGCCCCATGGACAAGCAGATATTTTATTAAATTCCACAACCTGCATGTTATTCTCTCTGGTCAGGCACTAGCACCTAGACACAGCAAGAGAACGCAGCTGCTGTTTGTGAGCACATATGCCTTGTCATATAACAGAGCACAAGAGTTTAAGAAAACGGCCTGAGCGAGGGTTCTGAGAAAAGATTGCTATGTCAGCTGAAATGAAGAACTTCCATCTGGTTGTGCTAAGGTACGGGGTCCGCCACTAATCCCAGAGATCTCTGATATATAATCATTTAGTTTCAGTAGAAGGCAAGGGTGGGTTTTGGCTTCTCTATCTTACAACATGACAGGGCTTTTTATGCTATATGGTTTATTGACCATGCTAACAGTATTTTTGGTATGCATTTGTTTTCTAATTGTGGCACAAATACTGCATTTTAGGACACAATAGTTTAAATAAATATTCTAAACTTACTTCGTGTCTCTTGGTTATTGTATTGTGGACGGGTACAAGTGAGAGGTGGAAAGGATGTGTCCTGTTACTGCGATACATGAGCGGGTCGAAAGTGTTGTTCTGGCATGCCAGATCCCTTGCTTCTCTGGTAAGTTTAGGAGGGCAAGTGTGGCACTAAAGCTAGTCATACTTCGGCTCATGGACACTGAGGTGGTATAGTGACTCAGTCCCTACATACCAATGTTCTATGGTCCCAAGCATAGTTATGTGCCTGAACAGAATCCCTTCAACACCTTCACTTATTTAAATAAAATTTTTCATTGAATATTAGACAAATTTAAAGCCATTATGAAGCTATTTCTTTGTTTGCTTGTAATTGTGTAGGCCTTGTTAAAATGTCCATTTCTTGTTGCACTGTTTTAGGGCTTTGACCAGTTACGTCTAGAGGGCTTGCTGTGCGATGTGACACTGGTACCTGGAGATGGTGAAGAAGTATTTCCTGTTCACCGGGCTATGATGGCATCAGCAAGTGATTACTTCAAGGCTATGTTCACAGGTAAACTTTCCTTTCTGAGGCTTTTTTGGCTCTAGCCCTGCATAATGTTTTAGCACCAGTGTGAGTTGGCTCTCTTAAATTGTGGCTTATACCTTTTTGCTGTTTTTTTACTGGTGTTTTCAGATTTTATTCCTCAGTTCACTAGGCCTGTAACTCTGAGAACAAGCCATCTCTTTACATTCTATACTTTAGCTTTGACAGAAGTTTGATCTGCTGTTTGATTATAACACAATACTTGCTCTATAGGAAGCCAAAGTCTAGATTCATCAAGGAACAGATGTTGACTGGTCTAGTCACATGTCAAGAGGAAGGACCCCTATTACAGAAATTCTTCCTACATTATGTTGAAACACTTTGCTGCAAGCTGGCCTTGTACAGTCAATTTTAGACCAAGGAACGATGCTCCGACAAATTTTGTAGCAGAAGATTAAAGCTTATGCTTCAAACGGGGCTTCTAGAGTGAATTTTAGATTTAGACCAGTTAATGATTCTCCAAGTGCATAAAGGATATGCTTTTTTTCTCTCTTCATTAGAGACATACTTGCACCACTTTAATGGTGCTGCATAGTTTGTTTGCTTTCTCTCTGCAAATACTGCCTGTTTTTCCAAATTGACAGTAGGGTGGGGTGGGGGCTCTGATGATTTTAAGAATAGTTTGAGCAGCAATTTGGCATATAATGCAAAAGTGCTAAAAAACCATTTTACTTTGGAAAATAGCATTCTGCAAGTTTTTCTCAAAGTTTACCGTTGTGCAGTGTCGACTAAAATGCGGCAGTTGACTTCTAAATCGAATACTTATGTATGCACTTGCTATTCCCCATCTAGCTCTATGAAGAAAGTTTAGCTCTAGAGAAAAGGACACTCAGTGAATTACTCCAGAAGGGAGTCACAGCAAGGTAGTTTTGAATAGCAATTTGAAGGAGACACTTAAGGGAGCATCGAGAGGTTGTGGGCAGAATATCTATGATAATTGATATGGCTAAAGAGGGTTGAAGCCAATCGGATTCTCAAGAAGCGGAGGCATTATTTAAAAGTTTCTGCAGATTTTCTGCCGAAGCCAGCATTGCCCACCCACAATAGTCTTCATGTAAGCTGTGTGCAAAGCAAACATTTTCAGCACCATCAGCTTTGAACAAATATCAGTCCTTCTACAGGAGTTGACTTTGCCACCAGAGGTGGAATTCCAAATGATTATCGATCATGGAAGGATTTGACTCCATACTGAAAACAACTTAGAAAAGAGCTCCACTTTCAACAGAACCAACCTTGAAATTAGATTCAAATTCCAAAGGAGGTATGAACTTGAAGTGTCTCAAACTCCTACAACATGAATGACCTCAAAAGTAGGCTTCTACATCATTGACGATTGATTAAAACAAAGGTTAAGTTAAAAAAATACAAACAAATTACCTTTAGTAGGTGGAAGAGGAAAAAATGAAGCATGGAATTAGTATTTAGGATTTTGACAGAAAATGTGGGTTTAGATACACATACTACTACATGCCCTAATGCCACATCCTCTTATCTGTGGTCATCTAAAAAGTAGTGCAGGCAGAAGAGTGGGAATATGCTTTCGTGATTGAGACACTAAACAGGACTGAGAAAGTCTTACACTATCTTCTAGTGCTGAGATTTCGTTGGCACTCCACATCAGAGAATTGGAAAAACTCATTGAAGGCAAGGTCCATAACTCCTTGACTAGAGAGTAAATTTAAAACAGCTGTCCAAGCGCCCATTTAGTTAAACTATTTGTGCTGCAGCCTAAAAGAGGCTTGAAAGGTGGATCTGCATTAATTCATGGATTCCAGCAAGGTTTTGTAGCAGGTGTATCGAAATCAATTTAATGTGTGTTTGAAACCTTATCAAAAGCTAATTATAAAACCATTGAAATTAAAATACTGTATAACTTGAATCCAAAGATCAGTACTTCAGCTTTTGGAGTGCATCTCTGAGACCTGTGGTGTGTTTGGCTGCCCTTCATAGTCTTCCATGAGCTTTGCACACAACTTTCATAGACTAACATTCCCCATATTCCCCAGTACTTAAAGATCTTGTTACGCCGAGAGTGACATATTAAACAGGAGTACATAGTCATCCAGTGGAGTACATTAATGTTGCAGACTAAAGCACCAGTAGTAAACCATGTTAAATTGTTGTAGTTGAGACCTAGAAACCTTTGACAGCCTTGCGAAGAAAAGGGCTCACACAGGTGTAACTGCTGCATTTTTTGGTGCAAAATCTTGGGTTCTCCACTGATGTGAAAAAATCTTTTTCACAGCTATCACAGATTAAAACTTTTAGGATCAACCTTCAACTCAGTTGCAGCAAAAGCTTACCCAACAGCAGAGGGAGTGACAAATGGTATTTCTGAAATTAATTGTTCTTTATCATTTATCACCAGCTCTGACATTGAGGAATGTAATAAAACATTTTGGATCTGATGACATCACGCATACCAAGTGGACCCTCTGCAACAGTGTTTAGCGAGCCAAAGCGTATAATCAACTGGGGTTGGGAGGTGTTGCCAGAGTACAGCACAGACTCCAGAGTTAGACAAAGCATATTATTTTATTGCGCAAGTCCTTTTGCAGACTCTTGGGCGCATGGTACCATTTCAGCAGATACATTCTATATGGGTTCGGGGGCGGGAAGGGTTCACTTGACCAACTTGATACTATAGGCCAACTGGTGCTGAAGGAAGCCCAACAACATACCAGTCTGTAGAAGATTAAGGCAGTGCCGTAAACCTTCAAAGTGTTTCAAATGTTATTATGCTAAAAAAAAGTCTTGACATGCATGGCAAGGTTGCAACAATGTTTTACACATGAAAACTAGAAGAAACATATTCTTTTCAGTTATCCGGATTAGTTCAAAAGATTGGGCTATGGCATCACATTTGTGTTCTGGCAGAGCATCTGCCCAGGGGTGAACAATGATTCCACAGACTTATTAAACATAAATCCTCAAGAGGCACATTAATTACATCTTAACAAATCCTTTCACAAGTGGGGAACCCATCTTATCTGTTTGCAACATCGGATAATGCCAATGTTATACCTCCAGATTCCCACTGCCCCAGTCACTGGATAATGCTCTGTGGTCTGATTGTTCAGAGACATTTGCTGATGCTTTACATCTATGCTTACTACTCCTTGTTTTGTGCAAGGTGTGTCAACTATGTTTCTTCTTTCTGCTGGAAATTTCATTATATCCATTCAGCAAGTCACCAGATCAGGCAGCCTTGATATGCCAACTGGTAGGAAATCATGTAAATCCAACTATAGTCGGTGAGTGATGACTTGGCACATTGAAACCTAGAATTTGTATATTTAAAGCATCCTCTAGGGTGTATGGTTATTTTTAAAGAAGTGTAATAGCCAACTGTAGGAACATCCTATGTAGTAAAGTGGAAATGTTTGGCTAACTAATGTGTTACAATAGGAATTGATCCTCTTCAGGCAACAGCACAAGAATTTATTAAATGCCTCTTAACCTTACAGGCTTAGTTTACACAGCTATAGAAGTTCATTTGAAGGCTATCGTAGACTATTTACAAAACCGGCATCCTTTTTCAGGATACCTACGATAAGATCTTTAATGGATGGACTTAGGAGAGTCTGCCATGACCAACAAGCAACTTGTATAGTTATTGATTAGGGAGACCCATCTTTCGAGCAATTACTCTCACGTACCCTACAGTACCTAGCATGAAGGGTGAAATTTGCAGAAGAAATTACCTCATTGAGCAGTATCAGTGAGTTTCACACTTTTTTTTTAACTGGAGGATTTGTATTTACAGGTACAAAAAACAAGTATTCCTGTTTATACACCCAGATATGGAGCCCTAGAGTGGTATCTTACTTACCTACGAATCTATCCATTGAATTGCCACTATTTTTTACCATAACATTTGCCGGGATGTATGTTTCTACATTGATCAAGGAGATAGGCTGGGAATTGTTTCAAATAATGTAATCCATCCCTGTTATGGCATTAGCTTATCTGGCAGATCTCTCCTGAGGTACCCACTTCCTCCATTGTCTTATACACTGTAATAATAAATTTGTTCACCACCAGCTTAGAAAAATGCCACTGGCAAACTGTTCCCTTCTGGCTTCTTGCCCAGTACATTTGTATTAGGATTGCTGCTTTTTTGAGTTTTACTAGTGCAAGCAAAACTTTGAAGGCTGGTGAAGGTGATATGGTTCCATATATTAAATTGAAAGAATGGTCCACTCTGAAACCAAAAACTAAGTTAGTTAATTCATTTAGATTCACACATGACAGGCCCATTTGATCCTAAAATATCTCCCTCCCAAACACAACTCCACTGGCTTATGTAACACCACCCATCCTAATCAGGTCATGTTGCCTAATTTATAAAATCATCCATGTGACCATAACAGACTGTCTTTTGAGTAAAATCCACAATTCTGACACCACGAAGATGTTCCATCGAAGTACCACACCATTACAAATGCTCACATTTCAAAAGACTTTGAGTGCACACGAAAGCTGTCCTTCTCGCCCTATCACCTAAGACTGTCCAGCCTCAGTCTTGAGCTGAAAACACCCTCTTCTTGACACCCATGCTCTACTTTAACTCCTGTCTTGCCTACAGCCAAGCTCTGTAAACTAAAGATGTATCCAGAAGATCCCTATCATTACTGTATGAAGCAGTGAACCTCTGTATCAGTATAAAAATATTCATACATGGAAAAAGCTGTAAGTGAATTGAACAAAACCACTTCAGACAGTACCTGATGAAGTATCTCTGATGATCGTGTGCCCAAGTATTGGGCATATATTACCTACATAAATACCTCATATAACCTTCTTTAAAGGTAACATTTGATTTGTCAGCATGGGGAAATAGGAACCTAGGCACTCCCACAACCTGTTGGAGGGGTTGTAATCAACTGGTGAGATGTAGCATATTTGGTCATCACGTGACACGGTACTGGCCTTGTGGAAGTCAGTGCTGGCTTGAATTAACACCATAACTAGCATTTGCCAACTTTTGGAATCTTGACCTCTTGCTGTCCATTTTGTGGAAAGTTGACAATGATCTTTACTTCTATATAGTGCAATCATGTTATTAGTATAGAACTACATCACCATTCAAATTGTTTTCACTGGTGGTGAAACCCTCCTTTAAACTTTGGTGGTCCCAGATTTAGGACAGCAGTGATGTCAAGAACACAATCACATTGGTCTAGAACTAGAGGAAAACATATTTGAGTGAGGTTCCTTTTATGAACTACTTACATGAAGATGAAAAACCGATTGCACAACCGATCCACAACACAATGTTACAATTTGGAAATAACCTTATATTTGATTAGTGTAGTTTGCACATGATGATCTTACCCCAAACCTATGCCTGCTGGTGATGCTTTTGTGAGTGCCTAATTATCTGAACCAGCCTTGTGATTTTAATGTATTAGTATTGTTTATAAAACAATAAAGATTTTGAAGACTAACATAGAATATAATAGCTGCCTAGGTGCTGAGCTTTTATTGCTGGAAGGTTGAGTATATGTTTTCAAATTGGCACTTATTTTATTAATTATATTGTGGCTTGTGAAAATCTTGTTTCTGGGATCCTGCCAAATGGCAGAGGAGGTACGCAAAGGACATGAAACTGAGAAAGGCTCCACCTCTAGAAAACTAAAGTATGTTGAAAAAAAAATTGCATTTTGAGGTTGCAATAATTATTTATTTTTCTGTTATTTAGGAATTATGACAGGAATATATAAGTATTCCTAGTATTGAGGCATTCCAGTGCTAGTCTAATGCACTTGAACTTGAATGTTAACATGTACCACTGATGCATCTGAGAACACAAATCCATACTGATTTGCCATTTAGAAAATTGCAGTTCAGCTCTAATATTTCTAAACAGTACAATACTGTTGTAGATGATAGAGCCGCCAATATCTGAGCACCATCTCCCTCCATTAAATTAATAAAATGGAAAAACTGTCTCTTCGATGTGTTTATTTATTTTGGGTCTGGTATTAACCAAGACATATTGATTTTACTGAAATATGTATGATACACTTAGCTTTCATCCAGCCCTTTCCATATATTGATCTGCCATTGTTCGTTCACATTTTTCTTTTGCCCGCTACAGTGTGGGGCAGAGGTTCACCCCACTTCAGGAGGAGTGCGGGGGGGCAGTGGTGTGTTTAAGAGTGAATAATTTTCATGGGAGGTGATATCTGCTTCAAGGGAGGAGAGGAATGTTTTATTTATTTAATTGAGCAAGGCATTGCAGGTGTGCAGTAGGTTTTTGTCTTGAGGGCTAGCCTTGACTCCTCCTATTTCTCAGGGGGTTGAATGTGTTGTCTCTGTTCAATGCAGATTGCAGTGGAGGCAATGTGATGAGGAATAAGGTGAGAATGCTAGATTGATGGAAATGAAGTCACAGATTTTGGTTACTTTTGTCTCGAATTATTCGAGTACATCTAATGGCATTTTTCTCTCAAAGTATATTGAATGGCACAAGCTCACCGTAATTTAACAGACAGGCCCAGTGTACCGAGCAGTGATGTGGAAAATCCATCATGTCATTTAAAAATGTGATTCTAAAACTGGTTTTTGTGGACTAATTTCTGCTAGAAGGTTCTAACTGCCGATTCCACGCCTTCACGATATTCTCAGGCATCAGACGAGATCAGGTGAATTCCTCCAGCAATGCTCCAGTGCGTCTATAGGTGCCACTGTCTAATTCTGTGGTGACTCGATACTGACACAGAAGTGATGGAGCTGAGCCTCATATAAGTGCCACCTCTACATGCTGACGTAAGTTCCTTTCTTTCCGCGCCCTGAAATTCTTCCTGCCCTGTCACGGTGGCTGCCAATCTGCTTTAGTTTGCCTCCCAGGTTTATTTTTATCCAGTGAGATACAGAATGTCATTTTCTACCCTGCTGGAGATTCATCATATTAGATAATTGGGACCTTCAGAATGTTCAAAGGGGCTTTACCCTCTCCTCTCTACTCCACATTCTCCATTCTGATGCAGGATGTCCTCTTTTTGTTGTACACTGTGCAATTGAGTGGTTACTAGACTCCGAAAAGGGTATATTATAGTATTTGTGTTACTTTCTTGCTCTGAAGGACTGCAGTTTCATGCCCATTTTGTTCCTCTGCCTGCTGAATGGATTTCTGACTCCTCCTATTTCTCAGGGGGTTGAATGTGTCGTCTCTGTTCAATGCAGATTGCAGTGGAGGCGATGTGATGAGGAATAAGGTGAGAATGCTAGATTGATGGAAAGTAAGTCACAGATTTTGGTTACTTTTGTCTCGAATTATTCGAGTACATCTAATGGCATTTTTCTCTCAAAGTATGTTGAATGGCACAAGCTCACCGTAATTTAACAGACAGGCCCAGTGTACCGAGCAGTGATGTGGAAAATCCATCATGTCATTTAAAAATGTGATTCTAAAACTAGTTTTTGTGGACTAATTTCTGCTAGAAGGTTCTAACTGCCGATTCCTCGCCTTCACGATATTCTCAGGGATCAGACGAGATCAGGTGAAATCCTCCAGCAATGCTCCAGTGCGTCTATAGGTGCCACTGTCTAATTCTGTGGTGACTCGATACTGACACAGAAGTGATGGAGCTGAGCCTCATATAAGTGCCACCTCTACATGCTGACGTAAGTTCCTTTCTTTCCGCGCCCTGAAATTCTTCCTGCCCTGTCACGGTGGCTGCCAATCTGCTTTAGTTTGCCTCCCAGGTTTATTTTTATCCAGTGAGATACAGAATGTCATTTTCTACCCTGCTGGAGATTCATCATATTAGATAATTGGGTCCTTCAGAATGTTCAAAGGGGCTTTACCCTCTCCTCTCTACTCCACATTCTCCATTCTGATGCAGGATGTCCTCTTTTTGTTGGACACTGTACAATTAAGTGGTTACCAGACCCCGAAAAGGGGATATTATAGTATTTGTGTTACTTTCTTGCTCTGAAGGACTGCAGTTTCATGCCCATTTTTTTCCTCTGCCTGCTGAATGGCTTTCTGAGGAATAATCTGTTCAAAATGCTCCCTCCGACTGATCCTGTCTTCTCTAGATGCAGGGGAGTGTTTGCCATCCCTATACGTGCAGGATACATATTTACACATACCTGTCCTGCAGTCCCACAGACTCTACTTATGTGTGACAGTGTAGGCCAGGAATGCTTTCAATTTACTTTTCTCCCTTTCGACCTTACCTTGATCCCTTGGGTGTTCACCAAAGTGTTGGCGGTGGTATACGCATATTCCCATAACTCGAAGAGTGGTTGCTGAAGGTGATGTTGCGGAGTCTCTCACGGAGCATTCGATGCACCTGGGCAACTCTTGACATAGTGGTGCTCAAAGCCTTTTCTCTGCTGCGGCAAGTAAGGATGGCTCTGAGGGATCTTGGCCTCCTGACCTTGTCTATCCCTTATTGTCCTGAACGCCAGGGGGCACATGCGTACTCTGTAAGGAACCCTCAGATCCTAGGAGTCCCAACATCCAAGCTCCATTTCCTACTCCATTCAAATCTGAAAGGAGATGGTGCAGGATCACCATTGGTGGCTAGTAGATGTCAATCTGACCAGTGGTGGTGACAGATGCACCACTGCTCCGTTGGGGGAGCCCTCTAGGAGAGGAGGACATCAGAGGCTTCTGCTGTCTGGTGCGAGCTAGCTCTGTATCAGTCTTCTGGACCTTTGGGTGATGTACGTGCAGCCCTAAAATTCTTCCTCCCATTCATCAGAAGGAGGCGGCTGTAGGTCCTGAAGGACAACACAACAACCATATGGATCTGTAACAAGCAGGGCTGAGGGGACTCCTGGATCCTCTGCTGGAAGGCGCCCTGCCTCTGTAGGTACCTAAGTGCTGGAGCAGATGAACTGAGCAGACGTCGACTGACAGATCATGAATGGCACCTTTCTCCTGAAGAAGTGCAAATCATCTTTGATCAATGGGGCGTGTCCTGGCTAGAACTGATAGGCACCATCAACAACACGCAGTGTCAACATTTCTGAGCTTTAGAATTTTCTCTAAGGTGCTTGTAGCAAATCTGTCTTCATGGGTACCCCATATTTTTCAGGATCAAATTTTTGCTGGCTTTAAGATTCTGAGCTTACCATTTCTAAACAGTAGGAAAGTGCCTGTGGATCCCCTTTTAAACATGTGCTGTACACTGGAGCTCCCTATTTGGCCTTTTTATTTTACTTAACTTCCCTACAAGACCATTGTAAATGGTGCCTTAAGTGCATCAATGGCATGAAAGTTAAATGGCACATGTGGGCTACAGTGTTTTACACCACCCAAATACATGGCAATATATATATATTTATATATATATATATATCTGCTTGGTGCACCACTGTGCTCTAGCTAAGATGTAGTTTAAATGCACTGCAGTGACTCATGGCAGGGGAAAACGCATTTGCCATATAGGAAAGTCTGTTTTTATGTTAAGTCACCCTAAAGTGTGCCTTGTAACCCCGCTGGGCAGGGTGCTTGTATATAAAAATAGGGCACACTACATAATGGCGTTAGTTTACCCTGACAGTGAAAGATAAACCAAAAGCTTGTTAGGTTTGGCTAAGCTTCTCCCTAAATAGTCCTACTTGGGATTAAAATCTTGATTTTCAACTTCCACATATGAAAGAGCTAGAAATATTAGTCTGTTATTTCTTGTTACGTTTTTAAAAATCTGACTTAATGTTGAAGTCAGAATTTTGATATCTTAAGCAGAAAAGTAGATTTGTAGAATTTAACTTTAGGCTGCTTGTGCCAGAACTGGCTTAAAACCAGTTATGCGCTCATCACACCTCCAGTGCTGATGTATACATCATTGGCTGGGAGAGTTAACTCTGGCTCCGAGGACCGTGTCTTGCCTGTAAGCCCAGGAAAGGCTAATGGGTGTTAACTGCTGAGCACATAGCAGGGATGTGCTAAATGGGAGCAGACGAGCAGTTAACACAACAAAGGGCATCTTTAGCAATACCTCTTTTGACTTGCAGATGCCATGTAGGGCTTCTATTCATTCCCTTGACCGTTTTGGACAGTGAGTCTTAAGTTGTAGTAGGCGGTGAAAAACAAGAACCAGTTCTCCCACCTATTTCACTTCCAGAGCTGGAATCCACATATTTCGCTGGGGAGTTAACCACACTGGTGTTAGATAAACACTATTTGTATTGGCTCATTGGGATCTCAACTTAGTCATTGCTATTAAATCAGCACATCGCATGAGTGAACTACAGATGCTCCCATTACAGTGTTTTTACAGCTTCTTCTATTTGGACTGACTGAAGTGAGGGCAAAAGACTTTCATTCCAAAGGTTGGGACTTCATTCCACATTTAGCCAGTCCATTACTCTGACAGTGTTTTTTTCTCTACCTCTCTACTTAAAAGATGAAAAGAAGTTCAATTGACTTGACCCTGAGAGTGCTCTGAGCTTTTACATAAACCACCCAAAACTACATTGTATAAATGATCCGCTTGTTGTGGATTTCTCTGGGCAAAGAAAGGGAAGGCTATGCAAAAGAGGACACTATCAAAGTGAATAGTCCTGGGTATTGCAATCTGCTAGGCACTGGCAAAGAAGCAGCTCCTTGAGGGCCTGTCGGCTCATTCAACCAAGGCCATGGGCGCTAGTTGACTTTGGTGAAAGGGGTGTCTGTTGTAGACATCTGCTAGGTTGCAATGTGGACGTTGGTGCTAATGTTTACTAAACACTATTGCCTTGTGCCTTGACAGACAATTTTTTGTGGGAAGGTCTCTTTGCTCAATTCTGTAGGATTTTTTGGGGTCTTAGTCTACTCCCCAGCCCTCCACCTTCGGGAGGTACTACTATGATAGCTATTCTACAGATAAGGAATCCGTGGTTTGAAGTATTCGTCAGAAGAACAAGTTACTTACTTCGGTAACACTCTTTCTGGAGGTTTCTCTCTCTAAACACAGATTTCTCACAACCCCACCCCTCTCCTTTCTGTGGAGGGGCCTCCTTAACTTCTAAAAATGTCACAAATTAGGAATCGGCACACTATCTCAGATAGTATATTCTGTGTTCCACGGCTAAAGTTGTTGAAGGAGAACGGCACAAGAAACTAGCAACAGATTGGCACTTGTTTTTTGCCGCTTTGTCACTTCGGGTGGTCTGGAATCACAGTGGAGTGATAGGGCTCCTTATAAAGGCGTGAGGGAGTGTTGCTGGAAGAACTCTCTGGATCTAGCCTGGTGCCTGAGAATATTCTAAAGGTAAGTACCGATCAAAGCAGTGTTACCAAAGGTAAGTAACTTGTTTATTGAATTCATATTTTAAATACATAACTGTGAACTACTGAAAGCCATTGATTATGTGCTAATAGTATTGAGTTTGTCGACACGATCGGTAACAAGTTTACTGTAAAATTTAGGAGAAATTTCAGCTTTTTCAGTTTATCTGCAGTTGAACAATATTTACTGCTTCCTGTGAGTTAGATATGTTCGCTGATTTGCTTTTTGTGGTGCAATATATTTGTTCCAAGATGTTTTTGCTATTTTATCCTGGATTGCAGATATTTCTCAGTATTTACGAAAAGATTGTTGTGAGGAACTATGAGTTGGTGATTGTTATTCCTATTTAAATGTGCCATTTAGTTGCTTTACAACTTACTATTACGTTTGTTTACAGTACATAGTTTTGGCATTTTACTTTGTATTTCAGTTATTAACACAATTCATGTTTTGTGCAGGTGGCATGAAGGAGCAAGATCTGCTATGCATTAAGCTTCATGGTGTGAACAAAATTGGCTTAAAGAAGATCATTGATTTCATTTATACTGCTAAGTTGTCTCTCAATATGGACAACCTTCAGGATACTTTAGAAGCAGCCAGCTTTTTACAGATTTTGCCTGTTTTGGACTTCTGTAAAGTGTTCCTCATATCTGGGGTAAGACCTGGTTTAGCATTTTCTGTTTTCTGCTGCCTTATATTGAGTGACTCAGGAATACAAAAATATCATGATGGACCTGCTCATTTTACTTTTTGAAGTACAAAAGTTCTTTATAACCTTTGATATCGTCACCATCTGACTTGAACTTCCAATTTAGTATCCCATAATGGATCAGGATAATATGCATACACAATATCTACTAACCCAAAAACAATTTATTTTAGATGCTTGCAAGCACACACAACCAGTCAAACAATGTATTGTAAATGTTTGCAAGCGCACACACAACTAGTGATTTAAGTAGATAAGAGAAACTGAATTAAATAATTTGAGGCCCAATACGTTTACGCTACAACACTCACAAAGCAATGTCGTCTGTTTAGCCTTGCCAGAAGAATGCATGTTGGGCACCAAAAACATTTTTATATTTGAAATAAGTTATCTGCATAGGATTTGTACCCCCAGGAGCACAGGCATTTAGTCATTATTTAGATTTAAACACTACAAGATTTTATGGATTAGGCTCTCCTCGTAATGTAAGGCAGCCTCTCCATATGGCAAAGCAGGTTGGCACTAGTGAGACATCAAGTCTGTGGTTAAATGGTGGTCTCTGGTTTCAAACTAAACAAGAAAGAGACAGCAGAGATCGTCTCCTGGAACTTGTGAGGGAGTCCCTTAATTAGGACGAAATCCCATCACCCACCGAGGTGGCATGCTTCATCATCTGGGATTCTCCTCTTGACGGGAACACCTAGCCCCGCCAAGGGCTACAACTCCCTCCAATGAGGGAGGAGCTCAGGGATGTTTTTATTCCTACTCTGTAATGGATATACTAAATCCTGCAGATGAGAAGACTCTGAACTAGTTGGGTAAAGGGCACAGTGCAGACAAACTAATTTGAAATGTGGGGATAGTGATGCTAAAACGAACTACCAGGAGCGAAAAAAACTTAATTGGCTCGTTCCTAGTGCCAGGATTAAAAACAGTGCACCTACAGTGTAAAAAAATATAACTGCATGTGAGAGACGAAACCAGACGAGGCCAGGTTTTGACCTGGTTTCGTCTGTCGCATGTAGTTATATTTTTAATCCTGGCACTAGGAACGAGCCAATAAAGATTTTTCGCTCCTGGTAGTTAGTTTTAGCATCACTATCCCCACATTTCAAATTAGTTTGTCTGCACTGCGCCCTTTACCCAAGTAGTTCAGTGTCTTCTCTTCTGCAAGATTTTTTTTTTTTTAATGCATTTTTATTTTATTCAACTGAACAATCAGCACAAAAGAATTCTTACACGATGCATTAATGAAATTAGATCTCAAACCGTTACAAATATGATCATTATCAGCAAAGCCACCTCCCCTTCCCTTGATCAATTGAAAACAGTGTATGCCAGCAGTAACTGTCGTCATGATTATGTGGTTGCGTCCTGAACCAGGGAACAGTCTCTGTAAGGTTGAAGGAGTAATCTTTTAAATCGTTATGGGCTCGGGTCCCTATGTCTGGGTCTTCTGTGCGGTGAGTCTGGTGGACTGTTGCGTGTCGCCTCCCATATCCAACCCAAAGTGTTTTCTCTAGGGGTCCCAGATCTTGTGAAATTTTTTCGGGCACCCTCTGCTCCGATATGTGACCTGCTCGGCCGTCATTTACATATCCATTCCTTTCGTCCACTCCTGGATTGTTGGTTTGTCGGCCACTCCCCATCTCCTGGCAATGTCCCTTCTGGCCACCACCAACCCAAAGAGGCAAAAATCAACTGCGTTCTAGTTATGTCCACCTTGCTTGGGATCCCCAGTATCACGAATTTGGGCTCCATCAGCAACGTTACCCTTAGGACCATTCCCAATAGTCCAATCACCTGCGTCCAGTATGTTAGGAGTGTGGGACATGCCCAGATCGTATGGTAAAAATCACTTTTAGTGGCGGTGCACATCAGGCAAAAGTGGTGACTCTGCCCTTCTCATCCTATGCAGCCTATCTCTATCGTAGTACGTTCGGTGCAGTATTTTGAGTTGAATGAGTCGTAGTCGTGCCTTTATGCCCACCTCCCTGGGGTGCATTAATGCTGCTTCCTAATCAATATCTTCCATGGACCCCACATCCTTCTCCCACCTGGCTCGGAGGCCTAGCATCCCATCAGGGATATTGTTATTAATGGTTTTAATATGGGATGGAGACCGCTTTACCGATCAGCTCCTCCTGCAGGAGCCTGCCCTCCAGGGGTGCGTATTCCAGAAGTTGCTCACTGGGGATGTTTTCCGCCCGCGACGCATGTCGCAATTGTCCGTATTTAAGGAATTGGGAATAGTTCATGTTGTATTCTTGCTAGAGTTTTGCCCATGTTTTAAGCTCCCCTTTTACGACAATTTCCCCTTTCTAGAGATCCCAAGAAGGTCCCAGGTCTCGAACCCTGTGAGTTTGTGTAATTCCCTGAACCAAGTCCCTTCCCAGAGCGGTGTGGTCCGCGTA
Organism: Calotriton arnoldi; assembly: GCA_963921515.1. NCBI lineage: Eukaryota > Metazoa > Chordata > Amphibia > Caudata > Salamandridae > Calotriton > Calotriton arnoldi. The sequence continues at coordinate 563,688 of CAWUFW010005543.1, forward strand.
ATCCGTTTCGTCCAGCCCAAGGTCTTGCTAGCCCTCTTCCATGCCAGCAAGGTCACTTGAGTCGCGGGTAGTAGACATGAGCTACCTTTCCCCCCCCCATAGAGGTAATGTAGGTGTGGATGGGGTTGCATTGCCTCTCTCTCGAGACGATATGTGGGGTGGTCTCTGTGTTTGTGTATCCATTCGTTTATGGGAATCAGGTGGGACGCCCAATAATATGCCTCTATGTCAGGGAGTGCGATCCCTCCATTGTAGGGGTTGCGCCGCAGTGTCTGAAGTGCAATTCTGGGGTGCCCGTCCTGCCATATTAGTGATCTAATTTTGCTATCTATTTCTGTGAAGATGGCCCTGGGTAGGGGATGGTACGAGTTCTGGAGGGCATATAAGAGTTGAGGCAGGGTGATCATTTTAAAAAGAGACCAAGCAGGGTGAGAGGAAGATCTTTCCATCTCTCTGTCGGCCCTAAAGTTGCTCAGGATTATGGCCAAATTCTCCCGTCTACACACCTCTGCATGGGGCGTGATGAAAATACCCAGATATATAAAGCCCCTCAGCACCACTCGCAGCTCTCCGGGCAGAGAGCAGTCTAGTTGTGTGTTAGTCGGACAGTACAGTGTAGATTTATTCCAGTCAATTTTGTACCCCGAGTGTCGTCCGTACTCAAGTTGAAAAGGGCCGGTATGATCGTTTCGGGGGGTGTGATGTACATCAGAATATCGTCCGCATAGAGAGAGATTTTCTCCTCCTCTGTGTCCGTGGGTGTGATATGGAAACCCCGAATCGAGGGGTGTATCCTAATGGCACAGGCCAGCGACTCTAGAGTAAGCGCGAAGAGGAGAGGTGACAGGGGGCAGCCCTGTCTCGTCCTTCTCTCGATAGGGAATGGTGCTGAGCACCGACCATTGACACGCACTGCGGCCATCGGTTGTTTATATTGGAGTGCCACCCAGCTTCGGAATTTCGGCCCTAGTCCAAATTTAGCCAGGGTAGCTTCGAGGAACTGCCAGTTGACAGCGTTGAATGCTTTTTCTGCATCCAAAGATAAAAACACCTGCGGACTCGTCCGGTTTTGCACCTCCATAAGCCAGTTGTGGGTGCGTCTAAGGTTCAGCCGGGTAGATATGCCCGGCATAAATCCAGACTGGTCTTCGTGGATCAGATCCTTGATCACACCCAGGAGGCGAGTCACTAGAATGGTGGCCAAGATCTTAACTTCCGAGTTCAGCAAAGAGATGGGTCTAGAGGACCCACATTGATCACGTGGCTTGCCCTCCTTGTATATGACCACAATAGTAGCCATCCGCAGGTCCGGGGCCCCTTTTGGGCATCTATGAAGAGCCTGAGAAGGTGGGGACATAGAATATCCGTGTATCGCCTATAGAATTCTGCGGGTAACCCGTTGGTGCCAGGGGTTTTCCCGGGGCGCAACTTTGCCACCGCCTCTCGAACCTCCGTCAGTGACAGATCTTCGTCCAGGGCCTGGGTTTCCACTTCTTCTAACATTGGGGAGGGAATTGCCCCCAAATACTCCTGTATCTCGGCCTGTGATTTTAGTGGCCGCGCCCGATAGAGGTCCCTATAGTATTCAGCGAAGGCCGTGGCCACACCCTCCTCCGTAGACTGTTTGGTCCCCTGGCGTCTATCACTTCTTTCACCCATCTATTTTGAACCTCTTGCCTGCTAAGCCAGGATAGGAGCTTGCCAGCCTTGTCGCCTACCTCGTAAAGGCGGTCTAGTGTCGCCAGGTGCAATTTCCTGGCGTTGTCGGAGGCCAGTTCCTTGTACTCCAGTCTTAGGGATGCAAGTTTACGGGACCTTTCAGGGTCGTTGCTCTGGGCAGCCTGTCTATCTAAGTCGTTTATTTTTTGTTCCAGTTCTGTCAGACACTTGTCCTTTTCTTTTTTTCCCCATGCTATACGATTTTGGGCCCTATCCCGTAGTACCGTCTTATAGGCCTCCCAGACCATCACTCCAGAGGGGACAGAGTCCTTATTTTCTAAGAAATAGACTTCAGTATCTGCCCTAATTCCCCTTGCGATTTTTGCGTTCTGCAGGTCCCATGGGCACAGTCTCCAACTACAGGCACCATCCCGCTCCCTCAAGCCCATCTCTACCGAGAGTGGGGAGTGGTCCGAGAGGCCTCTGGCTGTATAGTCAGCGCGCCCTGCGTCCCATATTTCACCCCTGAGAACAAATATGTAGTCCAGCCTGGAATGTGTGTCATGAGCCCCTGAGTGAAAGGAGAACTGTCTAGTTTGGGGATGTTTGTCCCTCCAAATATCCGTCAGTCCCATCGTTGTGGAGAAACGCCGTAGTGGTGTGGTCGAGGTGGGTCTGACCCCTCCTCCAGAGTGATCCAGAGCTGGCTCCATTACATCATTAAAGTCGCCTCCTACCACATGTAGGGTGGAGGGTGCGTCAATCAGTATGTTGATCACTTTCGTCATGATGGGAGCCTGCAACCTGGGGGGTGCGTAAACGCATATCAGGAGGACCTCAGTCCGTCCCATAGCCCCAGGACTCCCACATATCTACAAAAGGGATCGTGCCAAAGGCGTGTCTCATCTGCAAGATTTAGTATATCCTTTACAGAGTAGGAATAAAAACATCCCTGAGCTCCTCCCTCACTGGAGAGAGTTGTAGCCCTTGGCGGGGCTAGGTGTTCCTGTCATGAGGAGAATCCCAGATGATGAAGCATGCCACCTCGGTGGGTGATGGGATTTTGTCCTAATTAAGGGACTCCCCCACAAGTTCCAGGAGACTATCTCTGCTGTCTCTTTCTTGTTTAGTTCGGCACTTTAGACCCGAGGATTTATTTTGTCTATTCGCCAATGTTTAGGGATCTAATCCTTGCCGGTCTCTAAACTTCCCTTTGACCCTTCTTTCTCTTTTGTATTTATTGGTCTCTGGTTTCAGTCATTCTTTTCCAGGCTCCTCATTCTAAACAGTTTGACTTTTAAGGCTCTTCTAAAATCTTTCATCATGGTGGTCTCATTGACACTATCCAATCTTAATAGGAAGTTCATATTCACTGGGGTTTTGAGCTCCTTCTGCCAGATATGGAAGATAACTTGTAGTATTGCAAGCATTCTAATCATTTGAAAACGTGTCCACACACTCTCCCATTATGTTAGATAAAACATTAGTTGGTGAAAGGTTAAACAGGAATTGATCGTAAAAGTTTAAGACTTGATATTTCCACTGGGCCATAGCAAATGATGTTCACACGTAGCATTTTCAACTTTCCAACTAACTTGATTGTAACAAGTCCTTGAGCTGGTAGTAAGTGGCTTTAATGCATGCTGATATCCTCTTTAGTGCAGCACCATCTTTGGGGGGAGGGAGGTGTGTGCAGTCCCATTACCGTCTATCCCCTATTGTTCCAATGTGCACACTCAATCGTTCAATTTTACCCAAAAAGCTTTTGGCATTTTCTGAGACTTACATGGGAATATTTCCATGTGTGTAGACTGTGAGTGTACCACTTTTGCTGTGCAACACACAAATATCATATAATAGACCGTTGTAGTCCATTGAGCGATGTGAGTGATGTGAATAATTACACAATCCGTATTTAACAATTGATTAGGCCTGTGGTAACGCCAAAGAGAAATTCCATAGAGTTTCTGACTTCATTAGATGAACATAAACTTTTTCCGTGCCTTGGTATCCTTAGACCTTATTACATTAAGTTTCACGGGGTTGTGAAGGGCATGTGCTTCCTCTCTTTGCACCCGGGGCACGTTGTTATTTCAGAAGGGGCAACAGATGTTTGCATAGCCCATTATGTAATACAGATCGGGCCTGCGCTACAAGTGCACTGGCAGGACCACTAGTAGGGGGCGTTCCCTCATTTGCAGAGTCAAGAATACCCAATGTGAGTCTTTTAGATATAGAGTATCGACCCAGCTTTTGGAAAGCAATAAGATGCCCTTTCTGGGGTCAGACCACCTGGAAAAAAAAATATTTAAGCAGCATTGCAGGTGCAGTTGGACTTCTCATCTTGATCCTATAGTCATGGTTCTTCAGCATCAGTGCAACAATTTCGTTTGGGCAATCAACTTAAAAAAGAAATTACTTTCATCGGCTCTGTACAAGGCAAGAGACTGCCGTGGACACTAATGACTTATGGCACTGCTCTTTGTACCAGGATATCCTTGGACCTTGTTACTACACCTCTTATGACTAGCGAGTTTGTCACGTTGACATGCTAGGTGTTTTGATTCCGAAATTGAGCGTAGCTCTTCCTTCATTGTTTTTTTTGGGGGGGGGGGGAGATAATTGATATATCTGAAAGAGACACGTTAGTGACAGATTCCTTACCTTAGAATATCCCCAGGCGTCAGGCTGGATCCGGAAAGTTTTTGCGTAGCAGTACCCTTGCGCGTCGGTAGGCGGCGTCGTGCGGCTCCGCGTCCGGCGTCGTGATCGCCGGGATGACGTCGCGGGCAGTACTTAGACGCCGCCCCTGCGCGCTGGACGTCAGTTCTTCTTTTCCGCGCCAGCAAGCGCAGATCCGGGAAGAGCAGTGCCCTGGTCATTTTTTGACCATACTTTTGGTGAATTTTTTTTCACTGTTTTTTCATCTTTCAAGGTGTCGTAGGGATGCCCGGCTTCAAGCGATGCGGCGCCTGTGCGCGGATGATGTCCGTCACCGACCCGCATTGGGAGTGTCTCTTCTGCCTCGGCCGAGGCCACGACACGGAGTCTTGTACCGACTGCCAGGCCCTCAACCCGAAAGCTTTGCGAGAGCGGTCTCGAAAGCTCCTCGAGGCCCGGCATTCGGCTCCGCGGAAGCCCCGGTCGCGTGAGAGGTCCAGGGTCGATCGCGGAGTCCACACCGGTCGTCGGCGTCGAAGTCTTCTTCGTCCGGTAAGTCCAAACACAAGAAGTCCAAAAGCATCATCGCTCTAGGACTTCGCCTCGCCGGTCTCGCGACTCGGCTGAGGCCCCTCCCGGCACCGTCCCCGCCCCGCGGCCCCGGACATGCCTGTGGAGTCGCCCCGCCATACCCGCCCTTCCCGGGTTCGGGGGCGGATCCGGCCAAAGTGCAGGAATTCCTGTCGGCCATGGCCCGCCTCTTCGGGCCTCCAGGCCCCCGGTGCGCCTTCGGGCCCCGCGGGCCCTGATGGGGTTGCTCCGGCGTCGCCGGCGGCTCCGGCCCCGGCGTCGCCCGTGCCTCCAGCCTCGATCCCGGCTCCGGCTTCGGCCCCGGCCTCGATCCCGGCTCCACAACCCCCATCGACGGCGGTCGACCTAACGACACCTCCGCCGGCGCCGATGTCTCCGGTGCCGTTCTCGACGCCGCCCTGGGCTCCGGGCGGCGTCGTCCCCAGTTCCTTCCGGCTCCGGACATGGATCCGGACCGAGCGTCGCTCGACGCCGGTTCCGGCGCCGATGGGACCTTGGGTCCCAACTGTCCCTCCTCCTCCTTATTTTGAACCAGAGGAGGACCAGTTGGACTGGGAGGGGTCTGATGACCCTCTGACACGACACTGTCAGTACGATGAGGACTGGACAGAGAGTCTAGGGAGGCCAGTGGTCTGGATACTTCCCCTGACACTGGCATGCTGTCTCCTCCCGTGGCTACGGAGGAGGGAGCCAATTTTGGTACGGTGTTGCGTAGGGCAGCTGGGGCCTTACGTCTCCAACTCCCTACTTTGACGGTCAAGCCTAACATCTTGACAGAGGTGCTTCAGCCGGCAGCCTCCTCTGCGGAGACTGTGCTGCCGTTTAACGACGCCCTCACTGACGTTCTTTTGGGCGCCTGGTCCAAGCCCAACACAGGGGCTCCTGTGGATCGGAACGTGTCACGACGCCATCGCCCAGCTCCGGGCGACCCCCTGTTTCTCTCTGTCCACCCCACTCCTGAGAGCTTGGTTGTCCAAGCCTCCGCTTCCCAAACCGCCTTCCCTACCGCTCCTCCGGATAGGGAATCCAAACGCCTGGATCAGTTTGGGAAGAAAGGTTTTTCTTCCTCCAGTGCTGGCTTGCGGTCCGTTAACACCGCTTGTCTTTTGGGCCGATATACCCACTCCCTGTGGGATTCGGTGGCGGATGTTTTGCCCCAGTGTCCTGAGGAGGTCCAGACACTGCTTTCCCGCGCCATTGCGGAAGGAAGGGATGCGGCTAAATACACAATACGTTGTGGCCTTGACACCGCCGACTCGCTGGGCAGGTCTATTGCAACGATGGTGGCGCTCAGACGCCACGCCTGGCTGAGAACCACTGGTTTTTCAGGGGATGTCCAGAATACTCTCATGGACATGCCCTTTGATGGAGTCGGTCTTTTGGGTCCAAAGCAGACCATGCGTTGGAGCGCTTTAAGGACTCACGGGCTACTGCCAAGTCCCTGGGCCTTTCTGCTACACGCCCTCCGCTGACTTCTGCTTTTCGCCCCTATCGTGGCCACGGTAGAGGCGCCCCTTCACGTCAGCAGCCCAGCCACCGGCCCGCGCAGCAGGCGTCTTCGCGTGGCCGAGGACGTGGATTCCGCCGTGGCGGATCGGGCAACCAGCGTGCGGGTCAGGCCACCACCTCCAACCCGTCCGCGGCCTCCAAGCCCTCCTAGTCCCTCCTTTCAGGTGCACAGCACGCCAGTAGGGGGCAGGGTCCGCCATCACCTTCACCACTGGCGTACCATCACCTCGGACAGGTGGGTCTTGGACATTGTCCGAAGGGGCTACTCCCTCCCTTCGGGACCACCCCCAGCCATGCCACCTCAATTCCACCGCATGTCAGGGGATCACTTGGTGCTTCTACAGAAGGAAGTCACGGCCCTCTTGACCAAGAGGGCCATCGAGCGTGTTCCGACCCCAGAAGTAGGGCGTGGTTGCTACTCCCACTACTTTCTGGTGCCCAAAAAGGACAAGGAGGACATGCGTCCTATCTTGGACCTCCGGAACGTCAATCGCTTCCTCCGGAAGGAGAAGTTCAAGATGCTCACCCTAGCTCAGGTCTTGACTGCCCTCGACCCTGGAGACTGGTTGGTAGCGTTGGACTTGCAGGACGCATATTTCCACATCCCCGTCCTGCCGGCCCACCGGCGTTACCTTCGGTTCACGGTAGGCCCCGAGCATTTTCAGTTCACCGTGCTCCCCTTTGGCCTTACAAGTGCCCCTCGAGTGTTCACGAAAGTGATGGCGGTGGTCGCAGCTCATCTGCGCCGGGCAGGGGTTTCAGTCTTCCCCTACCTCGACGACTGGCTGCTGAAGGCGGGCTCGTCCCAGGCAGTCGTCTCCCACCTCCAGACTACGGCCGAACTCCTGCACTCGCTGGGGTTCTCCATCAATGTGCCGAAGTCGCATCTGGTTCCTTCTCCACAGCTCCTTTTCCTCGGAGCAGTTCTGGACACGACGCAGTTTCGGGCCTATCCTCCCCAACGGCGAGTCCGGGATATTCAGGCTATGATTCCGATCTTTCAGCCTTTATCCTGGGTTTCGGTACGGATGACCCTGAGGCTGCTGGGCCTCATGGCCTCCTGCATCCTGCTGGTCAATCATGCCAGATGGCATATGCGGGCTCTGCAGTGGGACCTGAAGTTCCAGTGGGCGCAGCACCAGGGCAACCTGTCCGATCACGTCCAGATCTCGGAGGGGACTGCAAGACAGTTGCAGTGGTGGCTCTCGAACCGGCAATGGGTCATGGGCAGATCCCTCTCCCTTCCCCAGCCAGAGCACACAGTTGTGACGGACGCGTCCCTTCTGGGATGGGGCGGTCACATGGGAGAGGCGGAGATCAGAGGCCTCTGGTCTCCGGCGGAGTCCCGGCTCCATATCAACCTTCTGGAGCTACGGGCGATCCGACTTGCACTCAAGGGATTCCTTCCCTCTGTCAAAGGGAAGGTAGTGCAGGTGTTCACAGACAACACCACCGCCATGTGGTACTGCAACAAACAAGGCGGGGTGGGGTCTTGGACCCTTTGTCAGGAGGCTCTGCGCCTCTGGACATGGCTGGAACATCAGGGCATGTTCCTGATGGTTCAACACCTGGCAGGTTCCCTGAACGCCAGGGCGGACGAACCTCAGCCGCAGGTGCATGATGGATCACGAATGGCGTCTTCACTCGGAAGTGGCGCAAGGACTCTTTCTACAATGGGGAGAGCCTTGGTTAGATCTATTCGCCACCGAAGAGAACGCGCAATGTCATCAGTTCTGCGCGTTGGAATTTCCAAGGCGGCACTCGCTCGGCGACGCTTTTCGTCACGAGTGGAGTTGCGGTCTGTTGTACGCCTTTCCGCCTATACCACTTCTACCCAGAGTGTTGAAGAAGATTCGGCACGACCGGGCCCAAGTCATTCTTGTGGCTCCGGACTGGGCCCGAAGAGTTTGGTATCCCGAGCTACTCAATATGAGCGTAGATCCCCCGATCCGTCTGCCTCTTCGGGAGGATCTTCTGTCGCAGCAGCAGGGGACGGTCCTCCACCCGAACCTGTCCAGTCTACACCTGCTTGCGTGGAGATTGAGCGGCGGCAGTTGATTCCTTTCGACTTGCCTCCCGAAGTTTGTGATGTGATTCTGGCAGCCAGGCGTCCCTCCACTAAGGTGGTATACGCCTGCAGGTGGAACAAATTTGTGGCATGGTGCACAGCAAAGGCTGTGAATCCCCTCTCTGCCCCTCTTTCTGAGGTCCTTCTGTTCCTTCTTTCTCTGGCCCAACAGGGTTCTGCCCTGGGTACCATCAAGGGTTATCTTTGTGCTATCTCGGCCTTCCTCAGGCTTCCTGATCAGCCCTCCCTTTTCAAGTCCCCTGTTGTTAACAGGTTCTTAAAAGGCATTACTCACCTCTTCCCTCCTGTTCGTTTGTGATGCCTCAGTGGGACTTGAACTTGGTTCTTACCTTTTTAATGTGCGCTCCCTTTGAGCCTCTACATAACTGTCCTCTTCGTCTTCTGACTCTAAAGGCAGCCTTTCTGGTGGCCATCACCTCCGCTCGGCGGGTGAGTGAGCTCCAGGCTCTATCTTGCAAACCTCCCTTTCTGTCTGTTCATCCGGACAAGGTTGTTCTTCGGACGCGTCCGTCCTTCTTGCCAAAGGTGGTTACTGCTTTCCATATTGGGCAGACCATCACTTTGCCCACCTTCTTTCCGCCTCCGCATCCTTCCAGAGAGGAAGAGAGGCTCCACCGTCTGGACCCAAAACGTGCGCTCTCCTTCTATATTGACCGCACAAAACACTTCCGGGTGGATGACCAGCTCTTTGTTGGCTACGTGGGCGCCAAAAAGGTCGGGCGGTGCACAAGAGGACCATCTCCCGCTGGGTTACCTTGTGCATCAAGACCTGCTATTCTTTGGCTAAGAAGGAGCCTCCTGTTGGGCTGCGGGCCCATTCCACCAGGGCAACGGCTGCTACCACGGCTTTGGGCCGCGGTGTTCCGCTGCCGGTTATTTGTCAGGCAGCTACGTGGGCCTCGCTGCACACGTTTACAAAGCATTACTGCCTTGACAGTCAGGTCCGGAGGGACGGCTTCTTTGGCCGTTCTGTCCTCCAGGACTTCCTTGTCTGATCTTTGTTCGCAGACCCACCACCGGGGTTGGTATTGCTGGGGTATCTATTCTAAGGTAAGGAATCTGTCACTAACGTGTCTCTTTCAGATGCACAAGTTACTAACTTGTGTAACGATATATCTGTAAGAGACAGTAGTTAGTGACAGATTCCTTACCGCCCCACCCATCCTCCCCGTTCTGCGAACTGATTTCTAGGGTTAAGGACATCCCTTTCAGGGCCCTAGTATTTTTCAGACACCTATGTCAGCTTCTTGCATGGCTCTGCGTTCCTGGCGCGGAAAGTCGTGTACAGAACTGACGTCAGCGCGCAGGGGCGGCGTCTAAGTACTGCCCGCGACGTCATCCCGGCGATCACGACGCCGACGACGGACGCGGAGCCGCACGACGCCGCCTACCGACGCGCAAGGGTACTGCTACGCAAAAACTTTCCGGATCCAGCCTGACGCCTGGGGATATTCTAAGGTAAGGAATCTGTCACTAACTACTGTCTCTTACAGATATATCGTTACACAAGTTAGTAACTTGTGCACCAAGTAATACTCTTAAAAAACAGACCTGCTAGAGAGAGGATAACTATTTGTCATAAATTCCCAGTTTCCTTGTAGCTATAACTGCCAAATTTAAAACTGCATACAATAAACATTTATTTCTTTAAACCTGTATCTATTGAATTTTCCACTTTTCGTTTCATCTGATAATGAAAAACAATGTGGTGGCGTGTGTTCACCATTCTAAAATTAAATCATGTACATGATGTAGAAAAGTTTCACTACATCTGTGTGATAGATAATCATACAATCTGCAACTTGTTTGTATGAACATATATTTATTGGAACATACCCTAGGCTTATATATATCACTAGATTCCAGCTTCGGACATCTAATGTTACATATAATGGTATCCAGACAAACAGCTTATACAGCATGATGTTTCTCGCAGGCACCCTGAACGTTATTAAAGCTTTTTTGGGCAACCCTCCCATTAAGCAATTCTAATTTAAAACATGCTCTTAAACAATATATCCTATACCATTGTCTCAGAAACTTAAACTGAGGTGTATTAGCTAAATAGAACTTAATGTTATTGATGTTCCATCCTTGGGAAGATAGTCTGAATCTGAAACATCTGTCGTGGCCACAGCCTTTCTGCATTTTACCTCAAATTTTCATTTTAAATTGTTGCCAGTGAAAATAAACTATTGGGTCTTTTTAGCAAGTAGTGGAACAGAGCAGGAACTCTCTAAAATATACTAGCAGTGTGGCCTTGAATGTTTGGTTAACACAAATATTGATTTGTGTGTTAAGTCAGATAGATATCCTTTGGGAATAAATTATAGGAACTAAATACAATGTAGTTTTACTGCGTTCATAATATTTACGATGAAGTGTATTCTTGTTAATGGCAGACTTTTTACTTGGCTAAATCTCTAATGGATGGTGGTCTATAAATGTGCTGATATATTCAAATTGCTTGCCTATATAGTGAAGTGCACATTTACTTATCCTAGGTGGATTTGCTATTTTATTTTTTTAAATTTATCTTTATTGATTTTCTGGGAATATACGACACATCATATACAACTTTGTTCGCATCTGGTATTACAAAGCAGGGACTTGCTATCTTCAGTCGAATTTAATTGGTATACCCACTGACTAAGCATTAAAGATGTTATTTAGACTGACCCGTGATCAAATTGTTGCTGGTACAAAAAATGTTAAATTCTATAACACTTAATCAAATCCTTTTTCTAAAGTATTCTTATTTTTGAAACTCCTAAATCTTAATGAGCAGCAAGCAAGATTCAGAATATGTGGAGTCAATAACCTTATTTAATTGGTAGGGCTCCAAATTTGTTCTAGAGTTTAATTATACTGCAAGATTATGCTGATTTAATTTAACAATTCATGATTTTGTTTTGGTTAGGTTTCTTTAGAAAATTGTGTGGAGGTTGGGCGTATTGCTAACACCTACAATCTGACAGAAGTGGACAAATATGTCAATAACTTTATCCTGAAGAACTTTCCTCCTTTGTTAAGTACAGGGGAGTTTGTGAAGTTACCTTTTGATCGTCTTGCCTTTGTGCTTTCAAGCAACAGCCTTAAGCACTGTACAGAACTTGAACTCTTCAAGGCCGCTTGCCGTTGGCTACGGTATGAGGAGACTCGAATGGAATATGCTGCAAAATTAATGAAGAATATTAGATTTCCACTGATGGCACCACAGGATCTTATTAATCACATCCAAACTGTGGATTTCATGAGGACTGACAATACCTGTGTAAATCTACTTTTGGAAGCCAGCAATTACCAAATGATGCCATTCATGCAGCCAGTTATGCAGTCTGAGAGAACTGCCATTCGCTCAGATAGCACTCATCTGGTGACATTGGGTGGCGTGTTAAGGCAGCAGCTGGTTGTCAGCAAAGAACTGCGCATGTACGATGAAAAAGCTCATGAATGGAAATCTTTAGCTCCTATGGATGCTCCGAGGTACCAGCATGGAATTGCTGTGATTGGAAACTTTCTTTATGTGGTAGGAGGTCAGAGCAACTATGATACAAAAGGGAAAACCGCGGTGGACACAGTCTTCAGGTTTGATCCGAGATATAACAAGTGGATGCAAGTGGCATCATTGAATGAGAAGCGCACCTTCTTTCACCTGAGTGCCCTTAAAGGACATTTATATGCTGTTGGTGGAAGAAATGCAGCTGGTGAATTGGGTAAGTGTTTGTTGCTTTCGTAATGTTTTGTTCATAAACTTAGAATAATAAATTTTTGTATTGATGATTAATTTGATTTTTTTTTCTTGGAAGTGTTTTCCTTCCGTGATTGTATGTAGTCCTCAGTCTTGATGGCCTGCGACATACGCAAACACATAGTGACTGTTCTTTATATAAAATAGCACGTGTTGCTAAAAGGCACTTTGTTTCAACCATTTTTAGAAAGTATGTAACGTTTGCTTTGTTAGAAAACATTGAAAACCAAAACCTAATATAAAATCACAATGCACTGAAATCACGGTTGACATTAATCCTGATGGTCTTTTGATATCTCAGCATTGTTGTTTTCAGAAAGTTTTTAGATCTCCACCAAATTATCCTTATGAAATTCCAAACGTCACAAGGAGTACAAATCAATTTTTGCTTTAACTTTAACAAGTGTTAAGTATACTTTGACCAAAGAACGAACGAGCACATGGCATGTTTAGGTGTTTGTAAATAGCTAAGATAACATTTTCAAAAGGGCTACGATTGGCATTGATTAGAAAATATATTGAACACCCACTTACGTTTGCTCTTGTTGAACGCTTGTTTTCTTTTTTTGTTTCTGCTTTAAAATATTAGGCCACTGAAAAATAGAAAAATCAAATGCTTTCTTCAACCAGTTTTACACATGTGTGCATTCCTTTTTATGTGTGTTGCCCAACAGAACAAGCATTTGCAATGCAATCGTTCTCGCCTGTGGGACCTTATATGTATTTAGCTATGCAGCACATTAGCCTGGGTACTGAAACATCTACTGTTCTTTAACATGGAGGGAAAGTAAGCACCAAACCGCGCGACACGTCAGGTATGGGAACTTATGGAAAGAAATATTGCCTTTAAGCGGGAAATGGTATAGTCCAAAGCTCAGCTTTTAATATAAAATCAGGGCCTTCGGTGGTCATATCACTGAAAATACAAGATTTGAAAAAATATTATTGTCTACGGGTGCTCATGGAAGACAATTTCTATGGACTGGAATCTAGAGAATGCTAAAGTGATACTGGTATTTTACTGATCTCTGCTGGTCGTTTTATATAAAAAAGTTAAATAGAGGCAGTTGCCAGAAAAATAAAAAAAGAAAGTCCCTCAGCAGAAAGCAATTCTGGTATTTTACTGACCTCTACTGGTCGTTTTCTATCAAGACAGTTAAATAGAGGCAGTTGAACAGAAAAAAAAAAGTCCCTAAGCAGAAGCAGACAAGTCCTAGGGCTGATCTCCTGAGCCCACAAAGTACATACACATATAAGTATATACTAAAGTATATACAAGAGGTCTCGAATGCTCGACCTAAAAAGGAGAGGAAGGGGTGAAAGTGAAATATAACACTTGCCTAGGATCACAACATTTGGTTGGGGGGGAAAGGGGGGCGCAGGATTAATCTCAGGTTAGTTTGGTTTCACATTGTGCAACTCTGCCACTAGATGTATATACTTCACTTCCTCTACGCACACCTTACAGCCAACCTACCCCTGACCGCCAGCCTCCTGGCATAAATTCGGCCCTCGATCACACCACAGACCACAATTTTTGGCCCCTTGGTAAATATTTGCGGCTACCCATGATCCAAGAAGACTAAGAATTTGAAGGTTCTACTGTACTTTAAATGCTGTAATAGCAGTACACTTACCTTGCCACAGAAGGAACATGTGTATTTAGCATGTTGACTGATTTCAATTTTCTTCACCATTTTTCTGAGTGAGGCTCCATAACGGGTACCATATTTACCTACAATCCCGACCTTCTTGGTGCGCTTGGCCTAAAGATAAAAAATGCATGCACATTACTGTAGGACCTCAGAGGTTCACGCACAACACAATAGTACAGATTCAATGTATTTAGGGTGGGTTACAAATCAGAGTGGCCAAGCGAAGCACAATCGCTTTGAGCGAGTCCAGAGAATCTAAACAAAATAAATACTGTGAATCGTGCAATGGGGGAATTTGTCAAATAATTCGAATTTTAAACCTTGATAACCGAAACGATGATATCAATACAGTCTGCAAACACGAAATGGGCACAAACATTTGAAGAGACATTACAACTACTACTGGCCCCAGACGACCATACACAGGCAGAGGGATTGAGCAGCCCAAGTGCAGCAGTGCTATTTTTTGGGGCATTTATGCCGCAGACAGTGTAAACGGGATACTTTCTCTAGTGTCAAGAGTGTCCAAGGAAGAGAAACTGGCGCTAATTGGCACGTTTTCACAAAGTGCAGCAGAATCACGTTATAGAAGCCACAAAACCCAGATGTCCAATGCCCAGATGACCCTGTGAACTACTTCAACTGTGACAGTGTCAAGGATCAGCAAGAAAACAAAAAGGTGGCTTAAAAAATTCAAAGTGAATATGGAGTAATGAGGTTCAAGCCTCGATATCCAATAAAACTTCTGTGAGGTGGAATCCGACAGCTGACAATAGACCGACCCAGCGTTTCCTACCGTAAACAATGTGCCGCCACCTGCCATGGGATCATTCAATCGAACCACCCACCACAGATCGCACACGCCTCCCAACAATGCCTGTCACTTCAAAGTCACCTACAAAAGAAAACACTTCATCGAGACCCATCTACTTGTTCTCACCACATCCGAACCTCTCTGCAGCCCAACGAAGAATACCATGCCCTGTTGGTAACTCAAGCAATTCAAAACACTGTTCGATCAAAGGATATTTACAAGCACCAACAAATCCAAACATTGCTTTATCACTTTTAGTGGAGCACTATGTATGCCACTGCTTCTAGGCTGTAGTATTCACCGAGAGATTCCAAAGCTCCACGCAAAAACATTATTCTCATTAACATTACCGTCATGTGTGGATCTTGGTTGCATTATTAAGGCATACCACTAATTGTGAAATAAACACCGACTTGGCCAATGAAAGATTCACTCTATTGTAACAGCAGCACATCACTTTCAAGAGAACCAGACAGTCAAGAGATTTAAGGCTTTACAATTAGGCCTGCGCAAAATTTTCCGTTATGCCTGTGTAATCATGCAGTATGTAAAATGTATAAAATTATACTATGTAGCGTAATTACAATGTGTTGGTGAATTTTTTTTTAGCACAGGTACAACCAGATCCGAGCAGTGGTTATCCACGGCACGTGTGGTGCTGAGACGCAGCTGAAAATAAATAAACGGTGTATGCAACCACATGATGGTGAATACTACTCCCGCCTCCCTCTCCACACACCAAGACCACGAAAACACTAGGCTAAGAATACATTCTCGATACGGGGTAGGACGCTGGAGCACATCCCGCGCGTTCCCGGCAGGACCCTGAGAACACAGAGCAGATGGGGAACAATCAGACGAGCAGCATAAGCTACAGAATGGAGAGTCGGCATCCTGTACAGTACAGGTTCCAGAGACAAGTCAAAAAACGCAAGCAAACACCAGTAAAAACACAAAGCTGAATAAGCAATATCGTGGCACATGCCGACCAAGAACTCTGGGGCACTGCCCCGGAAAGGAGCCAAGCGGGAAACTGTACGCCAACTGCAGGATGGGCATTGATTCACCATTTAATTTTGCTACAGGATTCGATCGGAAAGAAGGAAGTGGTTACTGCGCATGCGCAATATCACGCACGGTACCGGAAAGGGCTACCATAGAGCTGGATGTGACTGAAAAGGAAGCATCAGCAAGCATTTGCAATGCAATAGGACTCACATTTACGCAAGACCTATTGCATTGCAAACAGGAGTGCGGGCGGGCGGGGGGCGAGAAGGCACGAACAACGGGCGGGTGGGGGGGCGGGAAGGCATGGGAATAAAATAGTGCTCACAATCTAAATAACACATACCATGCAATCCCTCGAAGTAAAGGGGCCAGTAGCCATGGAAGGATACAAATGACGATATGGCCGTTATAAGGAGGGACTAACAGCCTATAAACCAATTGGAAGGCAGCATTTAGAAAGGACAAAGACACAAGTCAATGAAAAAGATGGGCGGGTGAGTGGGCGGAGCTTCCACTCCATTACTGCATGCCTTGCAGAGCGAGCAGCGCATGCGCGCTGCCGCTCTAGGCTCGACCGAAAAACATGGTAGGTGGCAACATTTTCTGGAGTTAGTCTGTATGGGCTATTTATGTTTCTGCAGAAGCCATCAAAGTTGGAAATTAAGACTAACGAGAAAAGCGTTTTGGCGCTAGCATTAGCAAGCCTTAATGCAGTCAGTTGCATTTCATTTTAATTCATTTCAAGCAGACATGTTGGTGCTTTGTACAGACATAAAGGCATGACATTTCACCTTTTCTACATACAAAATTTAGCGTTAGGACAACAGTTGGACAGCAAGAGGTTTCACAATACAGATTTACAACCTGGAAAGCCTTGAAGGCTGAGCCAGTAACACCTACATTTGTAAGCACCGTTTATGTGCATTCCCCAAGTTAGCAGGACCCAACTGCTTGATAAGATGACATTTGAACCAGTCAGACATTTCCATCAATTTTTCTCATGCGGATTAAACTCCGTCGTTGAAAATGGGAAGCAGCTAAATGTCCTTCTATCTTTTTGAAACAACAATGTAGAAACACATCATCTCACAAAACCCTGGACTCTGCTTAGGTGCCAGACATTACCGCCCTGATTCTTTGGTCGTTTGAAGGCACTTGCATACGCATCTTGCCCTACAACTAGCCAGCAAGGCAGGTAAATATTGCACATGTTTTTCCTGATACTTTTTAATCTTCTTGTTAGATATTTAATTTATGCAGAAACATAAAACTCGTTGTCCTGCCACTTCAAGTATTTCCTAGTATCTATGGCAACCGTAGCTCGGATGTTTTTCCCACTTTGCCCTTGCTTACCGTGTTCTATATGAGATTGTTCAAGGCATTCATTACCGTATTCGCTCATTGAAATAATTGTTATTTTCCAAATAAACCTCAGAGTATTTTCAGATCAGTTTGGGCTGTTCAAGCCAATTACAAACTTGCAATGATATGTGGTATGTCCTCCCAAAGTTAAAGCCCTAAGTGGAAACTGCAGAGCCGCATATGCAGTACGGCGAACTTCATGCTTCTGCATGGCCTTGTATGTAGCCTTTTACTTAAAGCTTGGAGGCTTTTCATTTGCAGTGCAATTATTTTAAAACATTTAAAAAAAAACCCTGCCTGCAGCGTGGGCAGTCTGAGAGAAACAGTTTGCATGTACTAAAATATTCAGCGTGAGGTCTCTAATTAATTATGTAGGGTGGGAGGAAAGGTCATGCTTTGCTTGCCTGTTATACGCAATAGAAAGAGTACATACATAGAACATTCTTGTTCATAGCAGCATCGATGAGACGGGTTGTATTAATAATAATAAAGCATTACTGCCTTTCGAGTACCAGCCTGTTCCCGCAGAACTACCCTATACAAATGAGTGTGCTGCCCTCGAGGCAGAAGTGGTTCAAAGATCTGGCCTGATTTGCAAAGCTTACCGATTAATGCAAATTCATGCATCCGCACCCCACCATAAACCTAGGACATGACCTTGCACCAAGTTTAGTGGTTTTTTGGATAAAAGCCAAATCATCTAAAAAATCGACAAAACCGATCTTCCTTTCAAATCGTTGTTTGTACTCAAATGCTGAAAATGCTTTCCCTTCACACTGCGCCAATTTCCATTCGGGATTCAAACGTCTCTTTAAAAAAATGAGTATTTTTGAAACTGCTGATTTTATGTTCTCTTGTGAGTTTGTACAGGCTGAGTAAATTTTCTGATCATACCAGTTGGTGCTGTTTTATGATCATTTAATTGCTTTGTGTTGCTGGTGTCATTAGCAAAGAATTGTGCAAAAAACATGTTATGAGCAGTTTGTATTTTATTTTCCTACTGATTTTAAATTAAAGCAAACTCTCTTTTGTATTTTCGTAAGGCAATTAGGGCGTACAGTCCTGTTTTTGATGCCAGGAATTGTCACATTGCGTTCATTATGAAACGTTGATTCATTTCGTTGAATATTTAAGAGAACTTTATAGTAGTGTCCTGCTTTAAACTCTTGCAGATTTGCTTTGACATTTCTAACACATCTGCATAAAGTAGGCCTGTTTAGAAGTTTTAAGTGCAAATTTTTTCCAAAGTACATGTCCCGAGACCTGCGGTTTCACAGCAAATAAGAATTATTAGTAAGTAAACCTCTTGGGTTTAAGCTTCAGTTATAAATTATGTGCTAGTGATGTGGTGATATAAGGATAATATCACCTGCAGACCCGTCTAGTACATGTCGCTGTCACCTGGAAGTGTGTAACAGTTTGTGGTTGTTGGTATCTGATAATTAAGTATTGTGTTCCCCAGCCTTTTTGGATGTTAGATGCTGCGTTCAGTACATTCTTATTTTGTTTCTAAAGCAGCTTATGAGATTGCACAGTAATTCTTCATTTATTTATGTTTTTTTCTCTAAACCTGCATCTCTCATGAACAGCTTCAGTGGTGTTGGACACCAATAACAGAATTAACAGTTTAGGAAATGTAATCTAGCCTTATAGCCCGCTGGCAAGTGCTATACTGGTTGTCAACAGCCCTGAACCAGAGTTATAGGCCTGAGTCGCAGGTGAGGGCCTATAGCGAGGTTGAGTGTCTTTCATAACAGGTATAGCCCGAGGCAGAAGGGCACTAAGGATAGAATGTTCTAAAATGAAAAGGGAGAAACAGAATGACAAACATTGGGTTGTTGGAGCAGAAAGCTTATATCAGCCATTATAAGCCCGTTGCCACTCAATTGTCTACCCTAAAGTGACCATAATCTTATAGGCAAAAGCCCTTCATAGGTTCAGATATTGGAAAGATGACAGAAAAGGGCTCTTTATTTTTGAAAGCCCCACATTTCGTTTATCAGAGTCATATGACCCAACTTCAACTTGAACTTTGCTTAGGATTTTCTTTAATGATGTGCTGAGTTAGTGCTATAGAGGCTCTTTCCGTGCTTGGGGAAAATGTATTTGTTAAATCCTACCATCCTTTTTATGTTACAGAGTTGCTTATAAACCCTATCAGCATTATTGTGTATAAACATCCAAGCTAAGAGTGCTGCTTCTTTTTAAACCTTGATCTGGAACATTAACTGTGTCGCAATCTGCCACATCACTTGATGCCTTAATTAGAACATTGAGCTCGTTTCTCCCTGATTATGAAACATAGGGACCAACAATCTCAGTTTTACACAGGTAGATATTACTAGGTTAATGATCCTGTTGCAGCAACAGCTGTGCAGTATGCAGGTTTGAATCATTGTACTCCATAACTCATCCTATCTTGGTACATAAAATGTAGGCCGTAGCAAATGCATTAGGAACCTGTATGCAAAAGCTGTCTAATGGCAATTCTCCGGCAGCAAGGTCTCTGAAACATGTTTGTTATTATTAATCTTTTCGGTCATGCCTATATAATGGAAACTGTCTAGATAATAGAATACCATACAGTCTGCCTAGGGTGCATTCGTATTGTATGGGTTATAAACCTTTCTTTAAGCTGCTCTGCCTCTGGCACACAAGAAGAGTAGAGTCTCTTGTGTCATTGTCCGGTTCGTTGAAGCCTGCTTCCTGATGTTGACTTTTGAATCGTGTTTAGTGCGTGCATCTTGGTCTGCCATACACTCCAGACAGGGTGTGCATACTAGTTTGGTTGCAAGTACACAAGGAAAGAGGTGCTTTGTTTTTAGGATACCCAACGAATGCAAGCTGGACAAACCTTGGTCATTCAACCATGTAGGGCAGTGGTTCCCAAACTTTTTTGACCTGTGGCTCCCTTGACCTAATTGGCAGTGGGTCGTGGCTCCCCACCATTTTTTTACCAGTGGGGGGATGTAAGCCCGACCTCGGGAGTACTTCCAGTTGTCTTCCTGAAATTAATTGGGATGCGATGAATGTATTATAATCATATTTGTAACAAAATAAAAATATAACAGTTGTTCAATAAGAACTCGTTAAGTGAGAAACGATACAATCACTTGTTGACTTTATTTCATTTTTCAAATTGTTGTCGAATATGTACTTTCTTAATTTGGAAACGGTAAAATCGGTAATAGAATAATCATTTTTTTCAAGGGAAGACTAGGAAATAGAGAGCACTAACTTTTTTGTTCAGCTGGCAACTCTGAATATTTCTGTGAGTACGCTTTTTGATTTTCCAATTGATGACAAGCAGAGGAAGTCATGTTTTGGAGCATTTTGTGATCATTAAAGGTTCCCTGGCAGGCCAAAACAGGTCAGGTCAAGTTACCACAAAGATGGGTTTATGCCAGTACGCCGGGTGATGCAGTGACAGTCGCATTCCATGTCACTGTGAACGGGCAGAGTCAGTCGCCTAGTAAAGTTAGTACAGTAGGGATGGGGCAGTCAGTTGGATGGCAGACTGGGAGGGCTGGTGAACAGCAAGTAATATACTGTCAGTGGGGCCAGGTCAGCGAGCATTGGCAGAGCTAGTAGGCACACTCCAGGTCACAGGGGCTGAGGCAGAGCAGGACAGTAAGGTTGGGTGCAGAACGAGATGAATGGCAGAAGACAGGGCTGCGTAAGATCCAGCCAGCTCAGTGGGGCTGGGTTAGAGCCAGTCTCATGGCAGGAAGAATGGACGGGCAAGAGGCAGTTTTGTAGCATGCTGGTATGGATAAGGTAGAGTCAGTTGCACAAGGTGGAGGTGGTAGACCCAGTTACATCCCAGGTCAGTGGTGGCCAGGTTAAGATATGCATGGCATGCCAGTTGGACTGAGACTGAGACCGATTGCATGACAAGCAAGAAGGACTTGGCCAAAGTCAGTCGGGGGACCAAGCTAATTCTGTTTGCAGGGCAGACAAGTAAGTCTGGGTTACAGCCAGGCACAAAGCAAGTTCATGTGGCGAGCCTGTCACATGCCAAGTCTGCTGGACGGTGGGAGAGAAAGTCACTTTGCACACCGGCCAGTACATCTCAACCGAGCAAGTCACATGGCAAGACAGCAGGGCAGCAGAAGAACAAGTGGCATGAGAGGCTAGTACAGTAGGAGTGGATGCAGGCCTGGGCTTCTGCCAGTTGCTTCCGGGAGTAGAACCAGCCTAATTGTGCATTATATCCCGCAATACAAGAGCCCTAATTAAAGAATATTCATTACACTCCACATCCACATCTCTGGATTGCTCTGTATTCTTGTGCATTGGGTACGGAGGGCACTGATATATCCCTGTCTTTTTAATCAGAGAGGCTTGTGTCCTTCAATTCTGGGTCACAGGCTGCTCCGGTACATACAAGACACAGTGCGTGTCTGTTAACAGCGAGGAAACAATCCTTTCACCCTCCTTGAGCGGGGAGAATGACCACAAATATCAGCGCTGCGATGTCTCGTCCGAGGTTGAAGAGCTAGGCTAGTCAAGTGTAAGAAATAGGGACGGGTAGTACCCGTCCCAGAAAAAGTTTTGAAACATGTAAAAATGTACGGAGGGTCAGACTGGGGCCAGGAGTGGGGCCGGGAAATTAATCCTGGCTGCAATGCTGCCTATTTCCACAGCCACGAGTTTGCCCACTGGAATTTCGGATTTATAAAATCAGGCGCGGTGTTTCAAGTTCACATAAAGTGCGGGAACAGCAGCCAGCATAGAATTATACATGGGCTGTGTGAAGTAGCAATATTTGAAATCTTTAAAGTTTATCTTGTTCTGCGAGGAGCCTGCCCTACGTGTTCTTTAAGATGCTGTCCTGTTTTCCGACGATACTGTGGGCCACTGCACATTTATTTAACACTTGTCCCTTTCAAACTCGACTTGACAAAATAAATGAGTTAATCATGAGCGAGCAGTGATTCTGCCCTCTTACCTACGTAACTTGAGAAGAGGGTCCCATGAGGCACGGCAGAACACGGCGGGCAGCAATAACGCTCAACACTCTGCTGCATATGCCGGAGTATGCGGAGGCTACGTCTGTGAAGGAAAGCACGTACATATGCACATATGGGGGCAGTGCGCTCTTACTGGGCCAAACCATGTTCCTGGATTATGCTGGTGGCATTTCTAAATCCCCCTTATGTTGCGCTGCGGCCGGAATAACCTTCAATTGCTCGCTGCATTCAGACCCTGGTAGAGCGTCTTGCTCAGCACACGACCAGACGCTATTTTCCCACATCGTGCGCGGCGCCCCTGGCAACTCATAACGGCGCACCGGGGCGCCGCGGCGCACAGTTTGGGAACCGCTGATGTAGGGCGTAGGTGAAAGTGAAATCAAATACCTAGGATTTAGGATTTCAGGCTTGGGTGTATTTGGACAATGCCTGTGCATTCGGCGCATGGACTTTTTCTCTGTAAGGGACACTGAATGGGTTTTGTTTCCTCATATCTAAAGGTGCATTTCCTGCATACCTGTTGAAAAGCTTGCTTTTCCCCCAATCTTGAGAATTGCAAATGTTTATCGGATATGAATTTACTTTGAAAAAATGAAAAGAAAAGAGGCGTTTGGCAAAAGAGGAACAAGTTGGTTTAAATAAACACTGCGGCCGGGTGAGCATCGATAGAGTAGCGTCTGAAGACTGTCTCAATGTACAGAGGTTTTGGCTGGCATTTTATACAGTTTCTTGAAGTACAATAAATCGAGTACACATTCTTGTATAGCATGTGGGTCCAGGCCTAGTCAAAAATTATAAGTACAACCATCTGATAACGGGGACAGAGATGGCTCTCTACCTCGGGGACAGCTAGTGTGGGCCAGTGTGTGTGTGTCCAGATATCCAGCATGCGGAGCGTGTGATCACTATGCGTGGTGTGCGTGCTGTGTCCTGATTGGCTGACTGTTCTTAACTACTTGTGGCATCTAACTTTGTGGTATTTTGGGAACGTGAGCTTTTGGCCAAACGTGTTATATTGGGGCCAATTTCCCCGGACCCGTTTGTGGTGTAGCTGCTTTTCTGTGGGATCGATCAGGGTTTTCCCTGGTAGCACGTTTGTCTTCGAGCTGACTGTAACCCCATCTGTGACTTATCAATGGAGAGGCCTGGGTTTGGGTCACAGGGCCTGTCTGACTACGTATCACTGACTCAGTGTTGATGGGGAGGTCATCTCAGGTGAATTCGACAGCAATGATATGAGCTTGCTACTGCGTGTGCATAAAACATGCCGGTCATTGATATCATTTTTACAGACATTCTCATTATAGTGCGTACAGTTGTCATAGCGTACATCAACATTGATATTACTATTTTTGACATTGTTATGCGTGTATAGTTTATGGCATACATCGACATTGCAAGTAACAGAAAACCTAAATGCACGAGTGGTGAGATGGAAGAGAAGTATTGAGAATCTAGAAAGAGTTCTGATAAAAACCATGTACTCTTCTTGGATGATCATTTATGCAAGTGCGTATAATCTGGGAAATAAAATACCTTCCAGCCATAATGATAGGCAAGAACCTCAATGTTGATGCGTTTACTTAAGGATGATGCATGGTGTCCAAGATTAGTACATAAAGATATTCGCATATTCATTTTCAGGCAGAAAATGGAGTGGGAGAATTGTTGCAATATGGCTTTGTGTTACATGTAGAGTAAATATTACTGGAATGTGCTGAATGCGAGGAGCTGCAGTGGCAGTCTACATTATCTAATGAAAGATAACAAAAAATGCTATTTGTTTTTACGTTTGGACCTTTTTCTGAGCGGAAGTTGGGTGATAAAATAGGTAGTACTTCATACAATGTTCCAAGAAGGGCCATTCTTTTACAGCTATTTATTTTTGTTACTCACCTTCATAGCTCTTGGGGTGTAGTTTCTTGCATTGTGTTAAACTGTGTCTGTACGAGTTCATTCATCCTACATGGATGTTCAGGTCTGGGAACCTACAGGGATGATGCGGAACTAAGTGGAGCCCCCTTCTTTTTTGCGTCTTGCCTAGAGAGCGAATGTGCTGTCTCTTTGAAACATATTATTTACTTACAGTGGGCTTAGGGCCTGCCCATTACTTACTATTAGTTCGCTTAATTTTCCTTTTGATTTGTTTGCTTCTCATTGGTCAGCTGCCGTGATCTTCCATCCTCTTCTCGCGTTTGTCCCTGTCCTGGAGCATGTGTTCTTCCACAGCTAAATTTTTGGGGGCTTTTTTTTTTCTTTTTGACTAAACACTCCACTAGCTTGTATGCTTTTTTTCCAGCTGTGTCCATATTGTGCTTCTGCTACCACCCTAACCCCCCCTGGTTTTGTGTTGATCTCTTTGCCTTCGCCTCCTTCAGTGTTGTGCACTGCCTCTTGTGCCCCTGTGACTGCCCTTTTTCCCCGATTCAAGTTGCTCTTTTCGTGCTGTCTTTTCCTGCCTCGCACCTCAGTGTGACTTACTGCTTGTGCTTTGTTCACTTCAGTTTCCCTGGTCATGGCATTCCCCTGCTGGGTCCAGTCACTGTTTCCTTGCCCCCCAATTGGCTTCTCGCTTTCTTCCTACCACGTTTACATTTGCCTGAATATCGCTGTCTCCCCACCCAGCCCTCTTTTCCAGCCTCACCTGTGTGTGTCTTGCTACCTGTCCTAGACTCCTGTGTTCCGCATCCCTCTTATTAGCTTTTAATTTAATATTTACTTCCGGCACCCAAACATGCTTGCTTTCATGCCAGTACTGCTGCAACCCTCTCATTACACAAGTACTTTGCAGTGTGGTACATTGTTTATATGCATAGTGAAAAGCTTACAGTACAGTTTCCATTAGCAGTGGGTATAACTTTAAAAACTGAGCACAGTAAAATCGAAAATTAATGTTATTAGTTAAGGATTCTTACAAATAATGATTCCACCAGACATTTAAGTGTTCTATTTCAGACACAGCGCAGTTTGTATCGCCAAGACATCGCTAGGCGATACTTGTTACACAGAGAAAATTGAGGTAAGAACACTGCTATAGCGTTACTGGGCCCACAAAACAATTTTTTAGGGCGAGCCTGAGCCAGCGCGCAAGCGCTGCTCTGGCGATCTGTTGTAGGTAGAGTACGGAGGCGAAGCCCCGCCCATGTTTTTCATTGGCTTTTGTCCTTGTCCTTCGTAAATGCTGGTGTTTGATTCTTTAATAGGCTCGTTAGTCCCTCCTTAGTACGGCCATGTCATAGTTGTATCCTCTTATGGCTACTGGCCCCTTTATCTGGTTGTTACACAGTACGTGTACTTTTTCTTTATTGAGCCGAGACAATGGCAGCCGCTTGTTTGCAATGCCATAGGTCTCGCATTTAAATGCGAGACCTATGGCATTGCAAATATTTTTCTACTACGAAGTGCACCTTCCTTTGATGGATCTCTGCTGTTTGACGGCCTGGGGACCTGTGCCACCTCCCCAGGTGCATTTTTTTTAGATCTTGCAAGCCCTGGCCGCACCGCCGGTGCCCTCACCACCCCGCATGGGTTTTAAATGAGAAACTCGGAGCGGTTTCCGTGGGAACTCGTCTCCGCGCGATGAACGTGGAAATTGTTTTCTCCCTGTTTTTTTCTTCGTTTTGTTTTTTAACCGTTCGCTTGCAACAAATCACTTTTCGAAACTTGGAAATTGTTGTAATATGTGCTATTGTGCTGCCGCGGGAGCTGGAAAGGCCGCCTGCAGCGCGGTAATGGAACTGTGGCTGGCGTTATTTTAACTTTTCTGTGCGGATATGCAGATCGCGCAGCCGTCCCTGTTTGGGGTGTGGCTTGGGGGGCTGAGGGGGGCTAGAGAGAGCTCTGCTCTGGGATTGGTGCTGCTAGAGGTGGCGTGCGTGGTGCACCTGGTTTTAGAATGGTGGTTGCCGCAGTGGTACTGCAGGCGGAAATAGGTGTGGTGTTAGCAGTGGTGCATATAGTGGTGCGGTGGAGATGGTGCAGGTGGGAATAGGTGTGGGGCAGGAGGTGATAGCAGTGGTGCTTACGGTGCTGCAGTGTAGGTGGTGCAGGTGGGAATAGGTGTGGTGCAGGGGGTGTTAATAGTGGTGCTTGCGGTGGTGCGTTGGCGTGGTGCAGGGGGTGTTAACAGTGGTGCTTACAGTGCTGCGGTGGAGGTGGTTCAGGTGGGAATAGGTGTGGTGTAGGGGGTGTTAACAGTGGTGCTTGCGGTGGTGTGTTGGTGTGGTGGGTGTAGTGCAGGTAGTGTGAACCGTGCCAGTAAAATCAATGATATTGGTGTCTGCAGTTCTGGTGGAGCCACTTGTTGTTGAGCTAGTGGTGGCAATCATATTGATGTGTCGTTGAGTGTGTCAACTTTGCTGTTGGAGGTGTTGATGGTGTAGGCTTTGGTGGTGGTGTCAGCGGCGGCATAGGTCTTAGCATTAGTAGTGACATCTTTGATGGTGAAGATGGTGTTGGTGTTACCAATGGTACGTTGCTAATGGGGGGTGAAGGTGGTGTCAGCTGTGCTGCTGGAGATGATGGTAGGGTGGTGGGATTGGTAGGGTTAGCATTCCTAATGAGGGTGAAAAAGGTGTGCCGGTGGAGTTGATGGTAGGTGAGGCGGTGTCAGCTGTGCTGCTGGAGTTGATGGTAGGCTGGTGAGATTGGTAGTGTTAGCATTGCTAATGTAGGCGGTGGTGTCCGCTGTGCTGCTGGACTTACTGCTGGTAGCAGTGATGTTGACAGCCTTGGCATTGCTGGTGGGTTCGCTGGTGGTGCCAGTACACGTGAACCTGTTTTTGGTGGTGTTCAATGAACTAGCTTTGCTAGTAGAGCTGCTGCATGTGGTAGTGTTGAACGCAGTGCTGATTAAGACGATAAATTGGGTGGTGGTGAGTGGCGTATCGGGAGTGCTGCTAACGTGCTTTCAATAGCATTGATGATGTTGCGTATGAAGGTGAAAGCGTGTGAAGAACCCTGGGAGGTGGTGGTAACAAGTGACTGTGGTGCTGATGGGGGCGAAAGCCAGGATGGTGCAGTTAGTGCTGGTGGCAGCAACGGAGGTGTAGGCTGCATTACAAGCAGCATGATGGCCCAGCTCAGATAACATTAAGTTTAAACAAAGCCACAATTGTCTGTGATCCTGGCGGTGAATGGCACAAAGGACATTCCCCTTCGAGTTCCCCTCGTCCCTAAAGTCAGTGCCCATCCTAACACAATCTCAAAAGTTTAGGAGTACTTCGTGACTTGGTGCTGTCCTTCACCACTGAAGTAAAGGCAGCAGTACGAGACCAACGCCTTACTTCACTTGCTCTGTGTAGTTCTACCCAGTGCTTAATTTGAGCCGGTGGTTTCTGGTACTCGGCACCGGCACTTAATTGTCAACACCGGTGGTTGTGATAGTCTGCCTCAAGGTGGTGCTGTCTGGCTAATTTACAGATGAGCACAACAGTCAATTATGAATTTAATATACATGAAAAATAACTATTACCTGCCGTCCAAGCCATTCCTATAGCTTTGGGGGCCTCGAATAATATGAATTGTCACACTTGTTGCAGTTTGATGGTTAGCAGTTGTGTTATTACCATCATTGGCAGCATGGCAGGGGCAATGTATGATACAGGCTGCAGTGGTCTCCTGATGAGAGCCGTAGCACTTATTTGTTTTTACAAATTAAGCACTGATTCTACCAGAGTTTCAAGCAGACCACTGAGTGGATATGGCCAGAGCCACTGCCAAGGTCCAGAAGCACCCAGAGCTCTACCAGTTGTGGTCATGGACTGAATCGATTGGGAAACTATCAATCCTGCCTTACAAACACTCTTCTGGTTCTCGGTGGCAGCCAGGATTAAATTCAAAGTTCTGTGCACCAGGTGTCGGCATTATAAAGCGATGGCTTGGGGTGCATGAAAAAGCAGCCCACCTCTACCTTCCACACGGCGAACCTCCAGCATCCAAGCCACAGACCATCTGCCAGAAGGCACGGGGAGGAACCGGAGGAGTCTCGGCCTCCTCAATATGTAACTCCCTCAGTCCATCCTTGAAACCACAGATTAACTATCTACTTTTGAAGAAACTTCTGAAAATTACAGTTTCCAAACTCCTTGTATGCTTGAGATGCAGTAACTGAGTAATGCCGACATAAAAACTGCATCTGGTTGGGCCCTCATTGCACCGTCCTGCATGTGCGGATTGAAGTACCTCCACCGTTGCCATGGAGGCCAGCTTCCCTCCCTAGGACAGTGGCAGAATTTTCATGTAAGCAGATGCTAAAAGGACAGTCTCTGCATATCCGAACTTGTACCTTGCAGTCTATCCTGAGTTCATCCCAGGGATGTCCAGTTTGTTAGGCCTGGTTTTTGTACTTCACAACTGTCTGAAGTATCTGAAGGCATTAGGTTTCTCGCGATAGTAGGTACCTTCCTTAATGATTTGATTTGATTTTTGCATTTATAGAGCGCAAACTGTCACTCCAGAAGGAGCATCCTGGAGCTAGGAGGAGGCGGGGATGAGCTGAAGCCGTGGGGACCCTATATCGGGGATAGGCAGAAACAAGATGAAGGCTGTCTGAAGGTGTCCTATGTGACGTAGGACCACTGAAGACATCCCAACTTTGACAGTTATTTTGTATTTGAAGTGGAGGAAAGGGTTTTGATTATGGTTGTATTGGTGAAGTTTGACTCGTTTGTAAATAGATGGGGATGATGGTGGTAGCATTGGTAGTGGTGGACGTTGGTAGTCTTGGACGTGAAGGGGTTTTGATGGTGGTTGTACTGGTGAAGTTTGACTCGTTTGTAAATGGATGGGGGTGATGGTGGTAGCATTGGTAGTGGTGGACTTTGGTAGTTGCGCTAGTCGTGGACACGAAGGGGTTTTGATGGTGGTTGACCCATACCATGCTATGCTCTTCTGCGTCTGTGGTGCATGGTGGTGCTGCTGGGGTGCTTCAGTTACTGCAGGACTGGTTGCGTTGTCTCTCTTGGACCACACTACGCTAGGGGTATTGTTTCAGTACATGGTGATTAGTTGCAGTTGCTGCTTTTGACAGTAGTAGTTCTGCTGGTGAGGACGCCAGCAGGTCTCGTACCACTTTCTGCCATACTCCAGGTATTACGCTTCTGTACATGTGCAGGAAGTACTGTTGGCGGTGTTGGCCTTCGGAGAAGGTTCTGTACCACCGTCCTTCGTGTACTGCATAATATGTCGCTGGTTGTTCCTGCACACGTAACACCATGGGGGGAGTGGGTGGTGTCGCAAAAGGTGGTAGCGCAGTCTCTCCTTGTCTATCTGTACATGTCACGCTGACATCCATCTCCACCCCAGTGCCACCCCTGTCCATAAGCGCTCCTTGAGTGGTGATGGGATCGCACACTTGGCGCTTCGTATGTCCTCCATCATCGTCTCGCGTAACATCAGTATCGATTATTTCGACGCGTGGCGCGCGCGCCAGTAAACTTAAGATGATAGATTCACTAACCGCTCTGGTAACTGACTGCGCAGAAATAAAGCGAAACACGTGCCTTGATCATTCCAAAAAGGCGACGTTCCTCTTGTAAGTTCCAAAGGCTTCTCTGGTTGGTAACATGGCTCCTTGCTAGCTATATTATTTATTTACATTAACTGCTCTGCAGCTGTCTGAGCCCATGATACAGTAGCAGAAAAATATGAGATTATATTTAATGTTCTGGAACTGGTACATAACGTGTAGTAAAATTATAATACACAAAATTAAAATGTTTATAAGCTTCTCACTATTTACGGCAGAAATATGCAATTACAATATTAAATGTTCATGAAGTCTATCAGGCTGGGTAATGGATACTTTTATTGACAAAGGTTCTGTATGTCTTTCTATATAATAAGTACATTCCGTTTAAAATGACCTTCATCCAAGCACACATAATATTTTCGAAATATTCTACAATATTAAACACTCTATAAAATAATGTTTTCCAGCACGCAATGGACTATTGTGGTCGTGCTGGCCAATCAGCTCACTTGGAACAAGCATTTGCAATGCAATAGGTCTCGCATTTACGCGAGATTCAGCTATTGACATTGTAAATGACGATGCGTTTTATTTATGTTGCAAAAACCAAAACATAAATAAAAGGCATTGTCATTTACAATGCCATTAGCTGATACTTGCGTAAATGCGAGACCTGTAGCATTGCAAATGCTTGTCTTTCTTTCTCTCCTGTCCAATATTTTATAATACTCTCTTGGTCCTCTAATGGACCTTGTTTTGTGCCAAGAGGGGTTCGATATAAGGGTCCCAATAGTCATCCAATGAGGACCAGGAATTGGCTAACTGAGCTGCAAGCTAGAAATTAAACTTGTGTAAATTGCTCTTAAAACAATGCTATAAAGGTAACGGATTATCACAGCAAGCCCAAATCTCCTGAAGAAACGTAGGCAAGCCAAAATCATACACATGAAGAGCTGCTCAGTTAAAGCAATTCAGAATAATTACATTAGTATTTGATGCTCTGAGTTCTCTCCAATATGATCTTTCCTGAACATTGACAAACCCAGATTAAGAATGCACATTCACTTGGATAGAAATAATCATGATAGCTGAGTCGATAGGGACATTTTTAGTATAGTTTATCAAAGGTTAAGGTAAAACAAATGCATCAGTAATTTTGCATCTGGTCATAAGATAATTCAGGCAAATTCTAAATAGATATACCAAAGCTCAAGAGATCAGGAAGGGACATGAAATATGCCAGTTCAAGCAGTCTTCCAGTAAGGAAGAGACCACTAGGTCACATATGGCATATGTGTCAATTCGAAAGGGAAGCCCTGTGAGTCTGCATCAGGCAAGTTCAAAATTGCCAAGAAAGTTCCGCAAATCTTCGTAATAGTATAATCAGCAACCCATTCGTCACCATCAGCCTGTGTGCTTGCACCAACCAGCAACTGCCAACCAGCTCAGAGCCCCAAGTCCGTTCAATCGGGCGTTATTATATTGTTAAAGTTTATGGGGTGACACCTCCTGGAGTCACCTAATCTGATCAGACCACTCAATTCATTAGTCAGTTTGTACAGGATGAGTGTCAGGCGACCTAAAGAAGACACAAATTGTAGAGAAATAGGCGGGACAATTACACAGCCTTAAGCAATCCAATAAGTGAAACGTCAAAACAATGCTCCTTTATCAAAGGCACGTAAGCGAATTCGAGGGCAGTTTCCCAGGCAGCTATTCAGGATTGTAACGAAAAATGTAGCCGAGTGTCTTGTACAGTACATGAGAACTAAGGAAAGAAAACACTGTTTCAAGTTATTGGTTATATTGAGGAATTTTCTAACGAGCAGTCAAAGGACTTCACATTTTTACTCAGGCTCACATTAAATCAAGCTAATTTAACATAAAATATATATGATCATTGCACATATGTTCATAGAGAATATAAAGATCTCATGATTCTAAAATAACACTGATGCGTTTGAAATCATTTAGTGTGGTTACAAATAACACGTCAATATAATAAGTTACTTCCTTTGACGGTACCAACGTGTAAAATTTTGAATCAAAGTGTTAAACTCGTTTTAGGCGTATAACATTAGTATATGTGTAAAATACAGTCTCTGGAAGTTTCACGAATGCATCATCAATTAAGGATGTGCAGCACCAATTTTCTTTTATCATTTCGATGCACACGTTTACACATAAAAGATATATTTAAACGGAATTTGTCATCCTATTCAGGTTAATTCTTAGTATTAGATTAATTCCCATTAGTTATATACACATTTAAATTATAAGAAAGAAAGAATGATTAGAGATAAAACTCCACAACGTGAAAGTTCACCATTTACACATTTCTAGCACCTGTTAATGAAAAATAGTACTTTGTCAATTAACAATTCACAGTCTATCTTATTTACACGCATGATCTCATCTAATCTTCATTCTTCTCTGTGTGCTTTTACGTTGCTGTAACTAAAAGTCACTTGTCTGGTCATATTTTCTTGAATGTGTAGTTGGTGCACGTTTATTATTTTTCTCTCAGAAATGCCATAATTCAGTTTCTCATATCTTTGAAAGTTTAAATGTGATTCCCTCTCCAACGTAACTTAGCATTTTACTACTATTTCACAGCTAGCTACATTAATAAACAGGAGCGTAGCGTGCATATTTGACAGCATCCCCTAAATTTATCAATGTGTGCGCGGAGTGATACTGGGTGACAGAGAGCTGATAATATCATGCAACACATGGTGCTTCCCATTCATATAGTGCCTTGAGCAGTGGCAGGCACTCACTGAGTTCTTGCCTGTTAATGCAGGAGGTAAAGGCACTTTATTCCCTTGCCCACCTCAGTAATCCTCAGTTAGCCCCTGGCCTTCAGCATTTCTTCTTTTATGCGCCTGTCACTTTCCTGCCTTCTACTCGTCACCCGGCGGTCTCTCTCCTAAACAGACTCGCTCTACCAAGATTGGATCCAACTTCTGTGTGGAGCATTTTTGTTTTGTTAAGGTGATCAAAACATGGCCTGTCGGTGGAGTTTCTCTTTTATTTGTTGCGCTTTCACATGTGGCAGCCATGCCTACTAATGTAAACCTGTCCATTTTACAAGCTGACTTTAAAAGTGCTTCTTAACTGCAGGTTTGTCATTGTGAGGGGAAGTATTTGATTACCACGTGGAAGAGTGGATTACGAGCCCGTGGCTGCTGTGGATACCACATGTAATAGTGCATTACCATGTTGTTGCTTTTTCTAGATGAAATGGTGCACTACCAGCTTGCAGCTGCTGCTTACTAAATGGAATGGTGTATTACAATATCTGCTTCATGTGGTCTCTGCCCACTTTAGGAATAGCGTTCTAGCAGCTTTCTCCATCCTCAATCACCCTGTCCCTTCCCTCCTCCTGCTCCTCTGTGGTGCACCAGAAGATAGCCTGATGATATGGATAGTGTATTCCTGTGCCTCCCCCCTCTTTAGGTGTCTCCTACTAGACAGTACTAGCGCCGCCTTTTGTGAGATATATTGTTAGCTTACAGTGGGCTTTGAGTCCACCCATTGCTTTTCATTAGTTGGCTTCATTATGACTTTCATTTGCTTGCTTCTTATTTGTTAGCTTCCTCTTCTTGTGTTGTCCGACCCTGGAGCATGGATGCAACCGTGTCCTTCCACTTCTGCCTTTTCAGGCACTACTTTTTTTCTTTTTGAGCACTCCATGAGTGCATATGTTTTCAATCTGTCTTCCTAGTGTACTTCACTTCCCCAGTCCGTGCTGCTCTCTATCGACAGTGTGCTTCTCCCCACCCCTTGTGTAAAGTGCTTGCCCAGGTGTGCTCCCCCAACCACATTGCTTTCTCACCTACGTGCGTCTACTCCCTCCCAACTCCACTTTGCTCCCCCTCTCGCCGAATTGCTCCCCCGTGACCTCTGTTATGCATCTCCCTGGTGTTCCCTCCATGTTGCTTCAACCCCTGCAGGTGATGCTTCTGCACTTTTTTCTTTTTTTTGCTGATCCAAGTTGAATTGGCAAATAAAAAAGTGTCCGCCTCATTATGTAGGCACATGCAAACGTGGTGCCTATAGAATGACTTATTGGCTTTTTTTCCGTATTTAGCCATGCTGCACTGTCTAAAAACATTGACAAAGCAAATAGGTCCCAAAGGCAAGTCCTATTGGCTTTGCCAATGCTTGTTAAGGCAAGCCTTCCAGACAGCACGAGCCTTCTGGTAGTAAAATACATATTGTGGGCTTACCAAGAACTTACAACAGCATAGATCCAGTCATAGCTTACAACTGGTTGGCTTCATTGTCATTTTTGCTTGTTGCTTTTTATGGTTTTTCTTGTCCCGCTTGCGTTTGCCCCTTCCCTGGAGCATAGCCTTTTTACTTGAACCCATCAACTGCTCACTTTTAAGGAATTTGAGAACTCATTTTTTTTTCTTTTTGGTTAACCACTCATCGGAGTTCATTTGTTTCCCGGTTCGCTCCCTCTTCTCCTCTCCTCCCTGCCCGCTTGCTGTGTGTTTGCTCTCTTTCATGGCTGCTCACTCTGTGTACTAGCCCCCGCATCCTTCCTCTACGTTTGTGTCTCCCTTGTGTTCTTCTCCGCCCTTGTTGCTTTCTTTTTCGTGGCCCCTTCCCACTCCCTATTACGTTCCCCAACCCAGTAACCCTCACCCGCTTCTCCGTTGTCCTCCCACCTGCATCTCCGTTGTCCTCCCACCTCTTCATTTCTTTTTTCAGTATATTTTTTTTTTAAAGAGAAGATGTGAAATGTCTAATCTTTCTCGGCTTCTCGCTTTGCCACCTTGAGATCTCTTAGAAGAATGATGTACCTTATTCCGATGGACTCTCAGAAGACGGTTGTCCATGCCTTGGTCACAGCCAAACTGGACTATGCTAACTGTCTTTATTTAGGCCTCCCGGTCTTCCTTCTACTACTCCAAGTCATCCAGAATTTGGCCGGCGTCTCATTCTGAAAATTCCCTCACATTGGTCCATCTCTTCTCATTCAAGACATCTTCACTGGATTCCCTTGATCAAGAAAATTCAGTTTAAAGCTCTCACTCTGGTCTTTAGACCCTACAATCAAAAGGGCCCTCTTTATCTGAGGAGGAGACTGAGCCCGTACTTTCAGTCCAGAGCCCTGAGATGCAACAGCCTTAAACTTCTCCATATACCTCGCATATTTAAAGCTAGACATGGAGGTCATTCCTCTACCTACTTGGCTTCTAGACTTTAGAACGCTCTGCCACTCAGTCTCCGCTGCATCCCTTCGGAATCAGCTTTCAGAAGCAATCGCAAAACTTTCCTGTTTGACACTGATCTGATAGCCAAGTAATTTGTTCTTGTCCTCTCTTTGCTTCGGGCGGGCCGCTAGCGCCGGGACACCTCCTCGGTGGTAGCAGTACGCTTTACAAATGTCCTGAAGGAATTGTTAATTTGCTATGTGTGTCTTTTTACTTCTCCCTCGTTCAGCGTGGTGACTGATTTCGATATCTAGCGCACATACAGTTTCATTAATTGTCAAATGATTTCCTCTATATACATGCTTGATACTGCATTATATAAATAAACACGTTTGGAAGGGGAGAAGGATCGCTCAAGGCTGCTGCTGTCTTTGGAGGGATCATCGAAGCGAATGTAAACAAACATGTGTCACCTGGTCACGGCACTGAGACGGTCATCTGACAGGCCGCATAAGCCAAGAGGTACCGGTGCATGTTGATTACTAGCGAAACGCTCTGGCATTATAAACGGTACCATATATTTTACCATAACACAATCACAATTCACACGGGAAGCTTCAAATAAACTACTTTGCTCCTTCTGATAAGAAAAATACAGCACTGGCCCTGATTGAAAATATTATGATGCTCTTCAAAAAAACTATTTGTGGCCACCTGTTGTGAATCCTAACACCACACAGTAATTTAAGAAAGAATACACAAAGCTCTGCTCTTTTTTCTTTATTTTCATGGGAAAGGAGTCTCATAAATGTTCATACCTTTAAGTTCAACTATGAAAGTCCATTTGCAGCCGCTGTGTCTACAGGCAGTCCTGTGAATGCAGATTTTGACAACAGACACAGACAGGGTGGACCTACTTAGTCCACAAGCACAACTCTTGTATGGTCTCTAGCTTTTCCGTAGTTTACTTGGTAATGCTGGGCCTGATTACACGAACTGACTCTAGTGAGAGACAGATTCAGAAAAAAAAAACACCGAGGTGGACACATATGCACTTATTTACACACACATTCTTTATATGCAAAACAAATTTACAGACATCAAAGCACACACTCGAGCGCATAGATGCAGATGTGCCCATTTACTGTAGATGGTTATTTGGATAACTTAATATCCAAATTGGAGATTAACCATGTCATTTATAGCTGTGTTGCATAACATAATATTAATGAATAAAACTAGCCATAATGTATAGCATCACACATTACAATCTTATTCGCATCTGGGAGCTGGACATAGCTATTTATAGTTTGGACTGCCGGTGATCCAGCGGTATACCAACAACAGCTACTCTACTACCATATACTCACCTGGACCCATAAACTCACAATTTGAGTAAACCGCTGGAGTGTTTAAAAGTTTTATATATATATATATTTAGGATTAGTTATTTAATATTCCTAACTAACCCTTCACTGATCAAAAAGTTATTTCCTCTGGTCGATGGACCATTAGTTGAACTAGTTGATGGTGATAATTAACATAACCCTTAACTATTCTCTTATTTGAAGTAAATGATCACAAACTCAGGAAGGTTTCAAATCTTTATCTAAATTAAATGCATGTGAACCATTTCAAAATACAGTGCAGACACCATCATTCTTAGGAGAGAAAAATCAATTGATTAAACATCAAGCATATACTTCGGACTGTTAGAAATGGGGGTCTCTAGTTGGCAATGGCTGGGCACTGTCCAAGTAGGGACCCTTCTTCCTAAGTCAGAGTGAGAGAGCTACCCTCTTTAATACCCCTGCTCAACCCTGTGGTAACGTAGCACGAGCAGGTAGGCTTATCTCAGAGGCAGGGTGTGAAGCATTTATGATCATACACAGTAACACAGTGAGGAACACTACAAAGGGACACCACACAAGTAGTTATTATAAAAAATAAGTATCTTTATATAAAGGCAGATTTATCACAAGACCAATAACTGTAAAAGCCACAATACTGTCAAAAATAGGATAGCTGTTGAAGGGCTGTCAAAAATAGTTCAAAGGTTGCAAAAATAAGGTTCAAGTTCAAAGCAGTGGTCTCTGCGACCCTTTCTTTCACAAAGTACCTGGGTTTAGTAGCAAAACCAACAAAGTGTCGCAAATAAGCTGTAGCGATGATTCTCGGCACGCGAGGCCGGCGATGCGTTGAAATCCTTGCCGCAAGGGAGGCTGATGCGCCGATCTGCGGGATGCGTGCGGAGACGATGCGACAAACTTCTGCACGCTGGACCGCCGATGCGATGACTTTCTTGCCGCGTGGGAGAAGTCGATGCGGTGATCCTGTTGTGCTGTGCGATCGTGTTGCGATGCGAAGACAAGAAGCTCCGCGAGGGAGCGACGAAATTCGGTGCGATGCAATCAAAGTGGCGGACGCACGGCGTCCGCACTGCGATGTCTCAAAGCGATGATTTTTTTAAGGGTTGCGAGTGCGCGGCGACAGCAGCGCGATGATCTTTCCAGCGCGTCTCGGCTGCAGCGGCTCGCAAAGGGGCGTCAGCGATGGTTTCGTGTTGCGGGCCCTCGGCGGCAGTAGCGCGATGATTTTCCCAGCGCTCTCGACTGCAGCGGCCCGCAAAGATGCGTTGGCGTCGATTTCTCACACTCTTTTCTCTGATGCAAACTAGAGGCCCTGGAACTCACAGGAGCCTCCTCAGCAGATAGCAGTCCTCGCAGGGAGGAAGCAGGAGGTTGGTGGTGGAGTCTGATGTGCCTGAGACTCCAGCAGGAGGCTAGCTCTTTTCCTAGCCCTTGGGTAATTGCTGTACAAAAATAAAAGTTCTCTCAAGAGTTCCTTTTCCTCTTCTTCAAGGTCCAGTGGTCACTGCTGCAGGCCAGTGCAAGAAACAACACACAGCACAGGGACAGTCACTTCCTGCAGATTCCTCCAGTGGCACGGACAGAGTTTCCTCTCCAGATCCAAAAGCAATACAAAAATGTAGGGGCTTGAGCACAGATATTTATACCCCAAAAGCCTTTGATCCTTGAAGCTACCAGTCACTGAACGTAGCCAGAACCAGTTCTGCTCAGGCCTGGAGCACTTTGTTTACCAGGCTGCATCCTTCCTTTCAGAAAGAGGGGGTCTGCTAGCAGACACACAGTGGGAGGTGGAGCCAGCATTCACCTTGCCAGGCACAGCCCTATTCAGGTCAAGGAGCCACCCCTCCCCACACTCTAAATGCAGATCTCTCTATTCAACCCAGGTCTGACTCAGCCTGTCCTGCCCCTCTAAAACCAGACAGCCAATACACATAACGGCAGAGCACACTGGAAGGCTTAGGCAAGAAAATACCTACTTTCTAAAAGTGGTATTTTCAAACACAGAATATAAAAATAAACTTCACTAAAAGATGTATTTTAATATTCTGAGCTCAGGCATACTAAATTCGTTTTTCTACCATGTTCCTGGGGTCAGTTAGGACTATAGCATGTAATAGTCAAACTGCCCATTCTAGCCTATGAGGAACAGGTAGCCTTACAGTAGTGAAAAACGAAATGGGGCATAATTCACTACCAGGACATGCTACACACACCAAGGCATGTCCTGCCTTACACATACAAGGCACCCTACCATAGGGGTGACTTACAGGATGCTAAGGGAAGGGTCAGGGGCTGGGAAGTGAGTGCACTTCACAGCCAAGATGGCAGTTCTGGACTGCACACAGACACTGCAGTGGCAGGTCTGAGACACACTTTACAAGCTCCTTCTGTGGGTGGCACACATCAGTGCTGCAGGCCCACCAGCAGCATTTGGTTTACCAGCCCTGGGCACACATAGGCCACACTACTAGGGACTAACAGGTAAACCAAATAAGCCAATCAGGGATATACCAATTCACATAGACATATTTATACAGGGAGCATTCGCGCTGTGACACTGAATGGCAGTGGCACAGCGCCCAGAGCATCTAACACCAGTAAAACAGAGGAGACAACAGCGAAAAATGGAAGGGAGACCCACGCCAATGGTGCCAGGTCTAACACACGTCCCCTCCAGCTGAAATGTGGGGAGAACTACCCATCCCCTTGGAAGTTCTCATCGC
This sequence comes from Calotriton arnoldi, assembly GCA_963921515.1. NCBI lineage: Eukaryota > Metazoa > Chordata > Amphibia > Caudata > Salamandridae > Calotriton > Calotriton arnoldi. Next base: position 602,492 of record CAWUFW010005543.1, read on the forward strand.
TAAGGCGGAAAAATCTGGACAGACCATCAGCATTGGCGTGTTCTGTACCAGGGCGGTGTTCCACCGTGAAGTCCATACCCTGTAGGGAAATGGACCACCTCAACAACTTGGGATTCTCACCCCTCATCTGCATCAACCATCTGAGGGGCCTGTGGTCTGTCTGAACCCGGAAGTGAGTCCCAAACAGTTATGGTCTCAGCTTCTTCAGTGCCCAGACCACAGCAAATGCCTCACGCTCAATTGCACTCCACCTCTGTTCCCGTGGAAGTAACCTCCTACTGATGAAGGCTACAGGTTGGTCTAGTCCCTCCTCATTTATCTGTGACAGAACGGCCCCCACCCCATGCTCTGAAGCGTCTGTCTGGACAACAAATTCCTTAGCAAAATTGGGCGCCTGGAGTACGGGTGCTGTACACATAGCAGTTTTGAGGGCGTCAAAGGCTTTCTGACAGGTGTCAGTCCAGTTCACAATCTTTGGCCGCTTCTTGGAAGTCAGCTCAGTCAAGGGTGCAACAATGTTGCCATACCCCTTGACAAACCTCCTGTAATAACCCGTGAGTCCTAAGAAGGCCCTCACCTGGGTCTGGGTCCTTGGGGGCTCCCAAGCCAGGATGGTTTCAATCTTGGGCTGCAGGGGCGCCACCTGGCTGCTCCCCACCTGGTGTCCCAAGTACACCAGAGAACCCTGCCCAATCTGGCACTTACTGGCCTTGATTGTGAGGCCTGCTCTGCGCAGCGCCATCAACACTTCCCAGAGGTGGCGCAAGTGGTCCTCCCAGGAGGAACTAAACACTGCAATGTCATCCAGGTAGGCGGCACTGAAAGCCTCCAGCCCAACCAACACCTGGTTGACCAATCTCTGGAAGGTGGCAGGGGCATTCTTCATCCCAAAGGGCATCACACGGCACTGGTAGTGCCCATCTGGTGTGGAGAATGCTGACCTCTCCTTTGCCCCATCAGTTAAGGCGATCTGCCAGTACCCAGACGTCAGATCAAACGTGCTGAGGTACCGGGCAGCCCCTAACCGGTCTATGAGCTCATCAGCTCTGGGGATGGGGTGCGCGTCGGTCTTGGTGACCGAATTGAGACCTCGGTAGTCCACACAGAACCTAAGTTCAGGAGTGGCACCAGGCGTCGCAGCTTTTGGTACCAAGACCACGGGGCTGGACCAGGGGCTGCTAGAGGACTCAACCACCCCTAGGGCGAACATTTTGGAGACCTCCTCCTTAATGCAAGCCCTGACCCTGTCAGTTACCCTGTAAGCCTTGTGCTTGACAGGAGAACTGTCCCCGGTATCCACCTCATGGACGCACCAATCAGTGACACCAGGTACCAGGGAGAACAAATCAGAAAATTGCCCCAACAGGTGGTGACAATCTCTCTGCTGCTCAGGGGTCAGTGTGGTGGAGAGGATCACACCCTCCACTGACCCATCCTTCTCTTCTGCACACAGGAGGTCCGGGAGAGGCTCACTCTCCTCCTCAACCCCATCATCTGTGGCAAGAAGCATGCCCACTTCAGACCTCTCAAAGTGGGGCTTTAGGCGGTTCACATGCAGGACCCGCAAGGGGTTCCTGGGAGACTGAAAGTCCACCAAGTAGGTAACTGGACTTTTGCGCTCCACCACCTCAAATGGACCGGTCCACTTATCTTGGAGCGCACAAGGCTCCACTGGGGCCAGTACCCAAACCTTCTGACCAGGTTGAAATTCGACCAGAGTGGCATTCTGGTCGTGCCAACGTTTCATTTCTTCCTGGCTGGCTTCCAGATTTGCCTCAGCAATCTTTCTGAAACGCCGAGTCTGGTTCCGGAAGGCCAACATGTAGCTAAATACATCTTGGGGAGGTTTCCTGGGAGATTGCTCCCAGCCTTCCTTGACCAGACTCAGAGGTCCTCTAACCGGGTGGCCATAGAGGAGTTCAAAGGGACTGAACCGTAAGGACTTCTGTGGCACCTCACGGTAGGCAAACAACAGGCAGGGCAAGAGGACATCCCACTTACGCCTCAGGGGCTCTTCTAGGCCCATGATCATGCCCTTCAAGGTCCGGTTGAACCTTTCAACCAGACCATTACCTTGGGGGTGGTAAGGAGTGGTGAACTTATACGTTACCCCACACTCCTTCCACAGAGACTTCATGTACTGGGAGATGAAGTTGGTCCCCCTGTCAGACACCACCTCTCTGGGGAATCCCACACGGGAGAAAATCCCCATCAGTGCACGTCCCACCACGGGGGCCGTCACTGTCCTGAGCGGGATGGCTTCAGGGTACCGGGTGGCATGGTCCACCAAGACCAGGATGAACCTGTTGCCCATGGCTGTCTTGGGGTCCAGAGGCCCCACAATGTCAATGCCCACTCGCTCGAATGGGGTACTCACAACTGGAAAGGGCTGGAGTGGGGCCTTGATCTTCCCCCACTCTTCCCACTTGCCTGGCAAGTCTCACAGGTCCTGCAATGAGAGTCTGAACTCTTGTGCATCTGGGGCCAATAAAAGTGGGCGGCCAGCCTCTCAAAGGTCTTGGTCTGCCCCAGATGTCCTGCCAATGGAATGTCATGAGCCAACCCCAGTAGGAAGGTTCTGAAGCACTCGGGTACCACCAGCACACGGGCTGACCCTGGCTCAGCAACCTTAGGCTCACTATACAGGAGACTGTTCTCCCAATAAATCAGATGTGAACCAGACATGTCACCTTCTGCCTGGGCTGCAGCCTTTCGCCGCATACCCTCAAGAGAGGGGCAAACTCTCTGCTGCTCACAAAATTCCTCCCTGTTGGGTCCCCCTTCCTGCTGCCAATGGGTCAGCTCAGGCAGGTCCCCCAGTTCGGTGATCTGCTCCCCGGTAGGCTCCAGGGCATCCCCCTCAGGGTCTGCTCCTTCCTGGGCCGTGGGAACCAAGGGGGCCGGCCTCCCGCACCCCCTGCCCCTTCTCTCTAAGGCAGGGATCTGGGCCCTACTCTCAGGCTCCAGATCCTTTTCAACACCCTCCTTGGCTGCCATGGACCGAGTGGTAGCACACGCCCACTCAGGCAGACCCAACATCTCTAAGTGAGCCTTCCTCTCCACCGTAGCCCACGGGCAGTCCTCTAAATCATTGCCCAGCAGACAGTCTACAGGCATGGCGGGCCTCACAGCTACCTGAAGAGTTCCTGAGACCCCCCCCCCACTCAAAGGGAACCTGAGCCACCTCACATTGGCTCTCTGAGTTGTCTGCGGACACTACTGGGTAGAATGCATGGGGGACAACCTGCTCTTTGGACACCAACCGGGAGCTGACAGCAGTTACACTGGCCCCTGTGTCTCTTAGAGCCTCCACCCTATGGCCATTGATGGTCACCCACTGCCTGTATTTTTTAGTGTTAGCAGGCAGTGCAGGCTTGGGGACCATCTCAAAGTCCCCTAATGAGACAAGGGTCAATTCTACGGGATCCCACCCCTCTTGGGCACCCATCTCCTCCTCTCCCAGGGCTACACTAGCAATCTGGCGGGGTGGTGCACGGGGGGGTGCACTGGGGATCAAAATATCTGTGGCCCACTTGACCACAGTTGTAACACGTGGGGGGCCCCCTGGGAACAGGCCTACCTGTTGGGGGCCCTGTCCTCCTTTCTTGGGGGGGCTGGGACAACACTGCCTGGTTCCCTGGGGGATTACTTTGGGGCCCTCGGTGGAACTCCCTCTGTTGACCCTTGTCCTCCCCACTCCTCTGCTGGGGACCCTGCCCACCTTTGGCGACGTCTCCCACTGGACCCTTGCGGACCCGGGTGCTCACCCAGCGGTCCGCCTCCTCAGCAAGCTTTCTAGGGCTAGTCAGCTTGCAATCAATTAGGTGCTGGCGTAGCTCAGGAAAACAATTACTAGATAAATGCTCCCATGCAATCAAATCATAAAACTGTGCAAAAGTTTCTACTTTGCTACCTTTTACCCAGCGTTCCATGGCTCTGCAAAAAAAAGACACATATTCAACCCACGTGGTACCCTCTAGCTTCTTACAGACCCTAAACCTCTGCCTATACATCTCAGGGGTCAAACCATAGCGGGTCATCAACGCTTCCTTCATGTGGGCATAAACCATCCTACTTTCTGGGGGCAGGTCCAACAAGGTATCCCTCCCCTCACTCACAAAGCGTCCCCACAACCCCGCTCCCCAATCCTTCTCAGGGACCCGGTGGGACACCATGGCTAATTCATAAGCGGCAAACCATTGCCCAATATCTTCACTTTTGTGGAAATCTTTAATAACCTCCTTGGGTATATACACCCTACTCTCAGGGTGCACTACAGGTACGCTGCCACCAGAGGGGAGATTTCCATGCTCTTAGCTTTAATCTCCAACTCCCTCAATACTCTCTCATGCTCAAGCTTCATCCTCATAATCTCAATTTCTAACTTCTTGTTCTCTAGGTCCCGGTGACCATCCATTTTAAGCTTAGCCATCTCCATATTATGCCGCCTATCTCTCTCCCTGTCCTCCAGCTCTTCTGGGGACAGACCCTTAGCGGACACACTAGAGCCCGGGTTGGAAAGGGCTGGATCTCCTACTAAGTCTACTACATCGCCCTGCTGCTCTCCTCCCTCCACAAGCTCTCCTATATCCTTAGGGGCATCCCTGGCTTCTAGCCAGGCCTTCAGCGCCTTGTAATACTCCTCCCTTCTAGTGAGACCTGTGATAGGGACTGTGAATTGCTTGCAAAAATATTTGAGCTGCTTGGCATTGTAGGTTTCTATTTTCTCTTCTTCCCAGGAGAGATCCTCTGAGGCATTGGATCTGGGCTTGCCCATTGTAGAAATAACTGGCAATATCAATAAAGGACAGAAGAAAACTTCTCAAAAAAATGTAAGCGGGTGAAAAATCACAGGCTATATCAATCACAATATAGGATCCTAAAAACTCTCAGAAATGTGCGTGGGTGAAAAATCACCGGCAATATCAATCACAATAGGGGATCAAAAACTTCCAATAAATGGGCGCGGGTGAAAAATCACCGGCAATATCAATCACAATATAGGATCCCAAAAATTCTCAGAAATGTGCGCGGGTGAAAAATCACCGGCAATATCAATTACAATAGGGGATCAAAACTTTCAACAAATGGGCGCGGGTGAAGAATCACCGCCAATATCAATCACAATATAGGATCCCAAAAACTCTCAGAAAATGTGCGCGGGTGAAAAATCACCGGCAATATCAATTACAATATAGGATCCCAAAAAAACTCTCAAAAAATGTATGCGGTACGTTATGGTCTGCACTCACTAGTAGTGTACACTATAATTACTGTATGCGATCATAAATGCAAGTCCAGATCCTCACCGCTGACCACCAATGTTAGAAATGGGGGTCTCTAGTTGGCAATGGCTGGCCACTGTCCAAGTAGGGACCCTTCTTCCTAAGTCAGAGTGAGAGGGCTACCCTCTTTAATACCCCTGCTCAACCCTGTGGTAACGTAGCACGAGCAGGTAGGCTTATCTCAGAGGCAGGGTGTGAAGCATTTATGATCATACACAGTAACACAGTGAGGAACACTACAAAGGGACACCACACAAGTAGTTATTATAAAAAATAAGTATCTTTATATAAAGGCAGATTTATCACAAGACCAATAACTGTAAAAGCCACAATACTGTCAAAAATAGGATAGCTGTTGAAGGGCTGTCAAAAATAGTTCAAAGGTTGCAAAAATAAGGTTCAAGTTCAAAGCAGTGGTCTCTGCGACCCTTTCTTTCACAAAGTACCTGGGTTTAGTAGCAAAACCAACAAAGTGTCGCAAATAAGCTGTAGCGATGATTCTCGGCACGCGAGGCCGGCGATGCGTTGAAATCCTTGCCGCAAGGGAGGATGATGCGCCGATCTGCGGGATGCGTGCGGAGACGATGCGACAAACTTCTGCACGCTGGACCGCCGATGCGATGACTTTCTTGCCGCGTGGGAGAAGTCGATGCGGTGATCCTGTTGCGCTGTGCGATCGTGTTGCGATGCGAAGACAAGACGCTCCGCGAGGGAGCGACGAAATTCGGTGCGATGCGATCAAAGTGGCGGACGCACGGCGTCCGCACTGCGATGTCTCGAAGCGATGATTTCTTTAAGGGTTGCGAGTGCGCGGCGACAGCAGCGCGATGATCTTTCCAGCGCGTCTCGGCTGCAGCGGCTCGCAAAGGGGCGTCAGCGATGGTTTCGTGTTGCGGGCCCTCGGCGGCAGTAGCGCGATGATTTTCCCAGCGCTCTCGACTGCAGCGGCCCGCAAAGATGCGTTAGCGTCGATTTCTCACACTCTTTTCTCTGATGCAAACTAGAGGCCCTGGAACTCACAGGAGCCTCCTCAGCAGATAGCAGTCCTCGCAGGGAGGAAGCAGGAGGTTGGTGGTGGAGTCTGATGTGCCTGAGACTCCAGCAGGAGGCTAGCTCTTTTCCTAGCCCTTGGGTAATTGCTGTACAAAAATAAAAGTTCTCTCAAGAGTTCCTTTTCCTCTTCTTCAAGGTCCAGTGGTCACTGCTGCAGGCCAGTGCAAGAAACAACACACAGCACAGGGACAGTCACTTCCTGCAGATTCCTCCAGTGGCACGGACAGAGTTTCCTCTCCAGATCCAAAAGCAATACAAAATGTAGGGGCTTGAGCACAGATATTTATACCCCAAAAGCCTTTGATCCTTGAAGCTACCAGTCACTGAACCTAGCCAGAACCAGTTCTGCTCAGGCCTGGAGCACTTTGTTTACCAGGCTGCATCCTTCCTTTCAGAAAGAGGGGGTCTGCTAGCAGACACACAGTGGGAGGTGGAGCCAGCATTCACCTTGCCAGGCACAGCCCTATTCAGGTCAAGGAGCCACCCCTCCCCACACTCTAAATGCAGATCTCTCTATTCAACCCAGGTCTGACTCAGCCTGTCCTGCCCCTCTAAAACCAGACAGCCAATACACATAACGGCAGAGCACACTGGAAGGCTTAGGCAAGAAAATACCTACTTTCTAAAAGTGGTATTTTCAAACACAGAATATAAAAATAAACTTCACTAAAAGATGTATTTTAATATTCTGAGCTCAGGCATACTAAATTCGTTTTTCTACCATGTTCCTGGGGTCAGTTAGGACTATAGCATGTAATAGTCAAACTGCCCATTCTAGCCTATGAGGAACAGGTAGCCTTACAGTAGTGAAAAACGAAATGGGGCATAATTCACTACCAGGACATGCTACACACACCAAGGCATGTCCTGCCTTACACATACAAGGCACCCTACCATAGGGGTGACTTACAGGATGCTAAGGGAAGGTTCAGGGGCTGGGAAGTGAGTGCACTTCACAGCCAAGATGGCAGTTCTGGACTGCACACAGACACTGCAGTGGCAGGTCTGAGACACACTTTACAAGCTGCTTCTGTGGGTGGCACACATCAGTGCTGCAGGCCCACCAGCAGCATTTGGTTTACCAGCCCTGGGCACACATAGGCCACACTACTAGGGACTAACAGGTAAACCAAATAAGCCAATCAGGGATATACCAATTCACATAGACATATTTATACAGGGAGCATTCGCGCTGTGACACTGAATGGCAGTGGCACAGCGCCCAGAGCATCTAACACCAGTAAAACAGAGGAGACAACAGCGAAAAATGGAAGGGAGACCCACGCCAATGGTGCCAGGTCTAACACACGTCCCCTCCAGCTGAAATGTGGGGAGAACTACCCATCCCCTTGGAAGTTCTCATCGCTAAGGCGGAAAAATCTGGACAGACCATCAGCATTGGCGTGTTCTGTACCAGGGCGGTGTTCCACCGTGAAGTCCATACCCTGTAGGGAAATGGACCACCTCAACAACTTGGGATTCTCACCCCTCATCTGCATCAACCATCTGAGGGGCCTGTGGTCTGTCTGAACCCGGAAGTGAGTCCCAAACAGGTATGGTCTCAGCTTCTTCAGTGCCCAGACCACAGCAAATGCCTCACGCTCAATTGCACTCCACCTCTGTTCCCGTGGAAGTAACCTCCTACTGATGAAGGCTACAGGTTGGTCTAGTCCCTCCTCATTTATCTGTGACAGAACGGCCCCCACCCCATGCTCTGAAGCGTCTGTCTGGACAACAAATTCCTTAGCAAAATTGGGCGCCTGGAGTACGGGTGCTGTACACATAGCAGTTTTGAGGGCATCAAAGGCTTTCTGACAGGTGTCAGTCCAGTTCACAATCTTTGGCCGCTTCTTGGAAGTCAGCTCAGTCAAGGGTGCAACAATGTTGCCATACCCCTTGACAAACCTCCTGTAATAACCCGTGAGTCCTAAGAAGGCCCTCACCTGGGTCTGGGTCCTTGGGGGCTCCCAAGCCAGGATGGTTTCAATCTTGGGCTGCAGGGGCGCCACCTGGCCGCTCCCCACCTGGTGTCCCAAGTACACCACAGAACCCTGCCCAATCTGGCACTTACTGGCCTTGATTGTGAGGCCTGCTCTGCGCAGCGCCATCAACACTTCCCAGAGGTGGCGCAAGTGGTCCTCCCAGGAGGAACTAAACACTGCAATGTCATCCAGGTAGGCGGCACTGAAAGCCTCCAGCCCAACCAACACCTGGTTGACCAATCTCTGGAAGGTGGCAGGGGCATTCTTCATCCCAAAGGGCATCACACGGAACTGGTAGTGCCCATCTGGTGTGGAGAATGCTGACCTCTCCTTTGCCCCATCAGTTAAGGCGATCTGCCAGTACCCAGACGTCAGATCAAACGTGCTGAGGTACCGGGCAGCCCCTAACCGGTCTATGAGCTCATCAGCTCTGGGGATGGGGTGCGCGTCGGTCTTGGTGACCGAATTGAGACCTCGGTAGTCCACACAGAACCTAAGTTCAGGAGTGGCACCAGGCGTCGCAGCTTTTGGTACCAAGACCACGGGGCTGGACCAGGGGCTGCTAGAGGACTCAACCACCCCTAGGGCGAACATTTTGGAGACCTCCTCCTTAATGCAAGCCCTGACCCTGTCAGTTACCCTGTAAGCCTTGTGCTTGACAGGAGAACTGTCCCCGGTATCCACCTCATGGACGCACCAATCAGTGACACCAGGTACCAGGGAGAACAAATCAGAAAATTGCCCCAACAGGTGGTGACAATCTCTCTGCTGCTCAGGGGTCAGTGTGGTGGAGAGGATCACACCCTCCACTGACCCATCCTTCTCTTCTGCACACAGGAGGTCCGGGAGAGGCTCACTCTCCTCCTCAACCCCATCATCTGTGGCAAGAAGCATGCCCACTTCAGACCTCTCAAAGTGGGGCTTTAGGCGGTTCACATGCAGGACCCGCAAGGGGTTCCTGGGAGACTGAAAGTCCACCAAGTAGGTAACTGGACTCTTGCGCTCCACCACCTCAAATGGACCGGTCCACTTATCTTGGAGCGCACAAGGCTCCACTGGGGCCAGTACCCAAACCTTCTGACCAGGTTGAAATTCGACCAGAGTGGCATTCTGGTCGTGCCAACGTTTCATTTCTTCCTGGCTGGCTTCCAGATTTGCCTCAGCAATCTTTCTGAAACGCCGAGTCTGGTTCCGGAAGGCCAACATGTAGCTAAATACATCTTGGGGAGGTTTCCTGGGAGATTGCTCCCAGCCTTCCTTGACCAGACTCAGAGGTCCTCTAACCGGGTGGCCATAGAGGAGTTCAAAGGGACTGAACCCTAAGGACTTCTGTGGCACCTCACGGTAGGCAAACAACAGGCAGGGCAAGAGGACGTCCCACTTACGCCTCAGGGGCTCTTCTAGGCCCATGATCATGCCCTTCAAGGTCCGGTTGAACCTTTCAACCAGACCATTACCTTGGGGGTGGTAAGGAGTGGTGAACTTATACGTTACCCCACACTCCTTCCACAGAGACTTCATGTACTGGGAGATGAAGTTGGTCCCCCTGTCAGACACCACCTCTCTGGGGAATCCCACACGGGAGAAAATCCCCATCAGTGCACGTCCCACCACGGGGGCCGTCACTGTCCTGAGCGGGATGGCTTCAGGGTACCGGGTGGCATGGTCCACCAAGACCAGGATGAACCTGTTGCCCATGGCTGTCTTGGGGTCCAGAGGCCCCACAATGTCAATGCCCACTCGCTCGAATGGGGTACTCACAACTGGAAAGGGCTGGAGTGGGGCCTTGATCTTCCCCCACTCTTCCCACTTGCCTGGCAAGTCTCACAGGTCCTGCAATGAGAGTCTGAACTCTTGTGCATCTGGGGCCAATAAAAGTGGGCGGCCAGCCTCTCAAAGGTCTTGGTCTGCCCCAGATGTCCTGCCAATGGAATGTCATGAGCCAACCCCAGTAGGAAGGTTCTGAAGCACTCGGGTACCACCAGCACACGGGCTGACCCTGGCTCAGCAACCTTAGGCTCACTATACAGGAGACTGTTCTCCCAATAAATCAGATGTGAACCAGACATGTCACCTTCTGCCTGGGCTGCAGCCTGTCGCCGCATACCCTCAAGAGAGGGGCAAACTCTCTGCTGCTCACAAAATTCCTCCCTGGTGGGTCCCCCTTCCTGCTGCCAATGGGTCAGCTCAGGCAGGTCCCCCAGTTCGGTGATCTGCTCCCCGGTAGGCTCCAGGGCATCCCCCTCAGGGTCTGCTCCTTCCTGGGCCGTGGGAACCAAGGGGGCCGGCCTCCCGCGCCCCCTGCCCCTTCTCTCTAAGGCAGGGATCTGGGCCCTACTCTCAGGCTCCAGATCCTTTTCAACACCCTCCTTGGCTGCCATGGACCGAGTGGTAGCACACGCCCACTCAGGCAGACCCAACATCTCTAAGTGAGCCTTCCTCTCCACCGTAGCCCACGGGGAGTCCTCTAAATCATTGCCCAGCAGACAGTCTACAGGCATGGCGGGCCTCACAGCTACCTGAAGAGTTCCTGAGACCCCCCCACTCAAAGGGAACCTGAGCCACCTCACATTGGCTCTCTGAGTTGTCTGCGGACACTACTGGGTAGAATGCATGGGGGACAACCTGCTCTTTGGACACCAACCGGGAGCTGACAGCAGTTACACTGGCCCCTGTGTCTCTTAGAGCCTCCACCCTATGGCCATTGATGGTCACCCACTGCCTGTATTTTTTAGTGTTAGCAGGCAGTGCAGGCTTGGGGACCATCTCAAAGTCCCCTAATGAGACAAGGGTCAATTCTACGGGATCCCACCCCTCTTGGGCACCCATCTCCTCCTCTCCCAGGGCTACACTAGCAATCTGGCGGGGTGGTGCACGGGGGGTGCACTGGCCCCCTTTGGGGGCACTGGGGATCAAAATATCTGTGGCCCACTTGACCACAGTTGTAACACGTGGGGGCCCCCTGGGAACAGGCCTACCTGTTGGGGGCCCTGTCCTCCTTTCTTGGGGGGGCTGGGACACCACTGCTTGGTTCCCTGGGGGATTACTTTGGGGCCCTCGGTGGAACTCCCTCTGTTGACCCTTGTCCCCCCCACTCCTCTGCTGGGGACCCTGCCCACCTTTGGCGACGTCTCCCACTGGACCCTTGCGGACCCGGGTGCTCACCCAGCGGTCCGCCTCCTCAGCAAGCTTTCTAGGGTTAGTCAGCTTGCAATCAATTAGGTGCTGGCGTAGCTCAGGAAAACAATTACTAGATAAATGCTCCCATGCAATCAAATCATAAAACTGTGCAAAAGTTTCTACTTTGCTACCTTTTACCCAGCGTTCCATGGCTCTGCAAAAAAAGGACACATATTCAACCCACGTGGTACCCTCTAGCTTCTTACAGACCCTAAACCTCTGCCTATACATCTCAGGGGTCAAACCATAGCGGGTCATCAACGCTTCCTTCATGTGGGCATAAACCATCCTACTTTCTGGGGGCAGGTCCAACAAGGTATCCCTCCCCTCACTCACAAAGCGTCCCCACAACCCCGCTCCCCAATCCTTCTCAGGGACCCGGTGGGACACCATGGCTAATTCATAAGCGGCAAACCATTGCCCAATATCTTCACTTTTGTGGAAATCTTTAATAACCTCCTTGGGTATATACACCCTACTCTCAGGGTGCACTACAGGTACGCTGCCACCAGAGGGGGAGATTTCCATGCTCTTAGCTTTAATCTCCAACTCCCTCAATACTCTCTCATGCTCAAGCTTCATCCTCATAATCTCAATTTCTAACTTCTTGTTCTCTAGGTCCCGGTGACCATCCATTTTAAGCTTAGCCATCTCCATATTATGCCGCCTATCTCTCTCCCTGTCCTCCAGCTCTTCTGGGGACAGACCCTTAGCGGACACACTAGAGCCCGGGTTGGAAAGGGCTGGATCTCCTACTAAGTCTACTACATCGCCCTGCTGCTCTCCTCCCTCCACAAGCTCTCCTATATCCTTAGGGGCATCCCTGGCTTCTAGCCAGGCCTTCAGCGCCTTGTAATACTCCTCCCTTCTAGTGAGACCTGTGATAGGGACTGTGAATTGCTTGCAAAAATATTTGAGCTGCTTGGCATTGTAGGTTTCTATTTTCTCTTCTTCCCAGGAGAGATCCTCTGAGGCATTGGATCTGGGCTTGCCCATTGTAGAAATAACTGGCAATATCAATAAAGGACAGAAGAAAACTTCTCAAAAAATGTAAGCGGGTGAAAAATCACCGGCAATATCAATCACAATATAGGATCCTAAAAACTCTCAGAAATGTGCGTGGGTGAAAAATCACCGGCAATATCAATCACAATAGGGGATCAAAAACTTTCAATAAATGGGCGCGGGTGAAAAATCACCGGCAATATCAATCACAATATAGGATCCCAAAAACTCTCAGAAATGTGCGCGGGTGAAAAATCACCGGCAATATCAATTACAATAGGGGATCAAAACTTTCAATAAATGGGCGCGGGTGAAGAATCACCGGCAATATCAATCACAATATAGGATCCCAAAAACTCTCAGAAAATGTGCGCGGGTGAAAAATCACCGGCAATATCAATTACAATATAGGATCCAAAAAAACTCTCAAAAAATGTATGCGGTACGTTATGGTCTGCACTCACTAGTAGTGTACACTATAATTACTGTATGCGATCATAAATGCAAGTCCAGATCCTCACCGCTGACCACCAATGTTAGAAATGGGGGTCTCTAGTTGGCAATGGCTGGCCACTGTCCAAGTAGGGACCCTTCTTCCTAAGTCAGAGTGAGAGGGCTACCCTCTTTAATACCCCTGCTCAACCCTGTGGTAACGTAGCACGAGCAGGTAGGCTTATCTCAGAGGCAGGGTGTGAAGCATTTATGATCATACACAGTAACACAGTGAGGAACACTACAAAGGGACACCACACAAGTAGTTATTATAAAAAATAAGTATCTTTATATAAAGGCAGATTTATCACAAGACCAATAACTGTAAAAGCCACAATACTGTCAAAAATAGGATAGCTGTTGAAGGGCTGTCAAAAATAGTTCAAAGGTTGCAAAAATAAGGTTCAAGTTCAAAGCAGTGGTCTCTGCGACCCTTTCTTTCACAAAGTACCTGGGTTTAGTAGCAAAACCAACAAAGTGTCGCAAATAAGCTGTAGCGATGATTCTCGGCACGCGAGGCCGGCGATGCGTTGAAATCCTTGCCGCAAGGGAGGATGATGCGCCGATCTGCGGGATGCGTGCGGAGACGATGCGACAAACTTCTGCACGCTGGACCGCCGATGCGATGACTTTCTTGCCGCGTGGGAGAAGTCGATGCGGTGATCCTGTTGCGCTGTGCGATCGTGTTGCGATGCGAAGACAAGACGCTCCGCGAGGGAGCGACGAAATTCGGTGCGATGCGATCAAAGTGGCGGACGCACGGCGTCCGCACTGCGATGTCTCGAAGCGATGATTTCTTTAAGGGTTGCGAGTGCGCGGCGACAGCAGCGCGATGATCTTTCCAGCGCGTCTCGGCTGCAGCGGCTCGCAAAGGGGCGTCAGCGATGGTTTCGTGTTGCGGGCCCTCGGCGGCAGTAGCGCGATGATTTTCCCAGCGCTCTCGACTGCAGCGGCCCGCAAAGATGCGTTAGCGTCGATTTCTCACACTCTTTTCTCTGATGCAAACTAGAGGCCCTGGAACTCACAGGAGCCTCCTCAGCAGATAGCAGTCCTCGCAGGGAGGAAGCAGGAGGTTGGTGGTGGAGTCTGATGTGCCTGAGACTCCAGCAGGAGGCTAGCTCTTTTCCTAGCCCTTGGGTAATTGCTGTACAAAAATAAAAGTTCTCTCAAGAGTTCCTTTTCCTCTTCTTCAAGGTCCAGTGGTCACTGCTGCAGGCCAGTGCAAGAAACAACACACAGCACAGGGACAGTCACTTCCTGCAGATTCCTCCAGTGGCACGGACAGAGTTTCCTCTCCAGATCCAAAAGCAATACAAAATGTAGGGGCTTGAGCACAGATATTTATACCCCAAAAGCCTTTGATCCTTGAAGCTACCAGTCACTGAACCTAGCCAGAACCAGTTCTGCTCAGGCCTGGAGCACTTTGTTTACCAGGCTGCATCCTTCCTTTCAGAAAGAGGGGTCTGCTAGCAGACACACAGTGGGAGGTGGAGCCAGCATTCACCTTGCCAGGCACAGCCCTATTCAGGTCAAGGAGCCACCCCTCCCCACACTCTAAATGCAGATCTCTCTATTCAACCCAGGTCTGACTCAGCCTGTCCTGCCCCTCTAAAACCAGACAGCCAATACACATAACGGCAGAGCACACTGGAAGGCTTAGGCAAGAAAATACCTACTTTCTAAAAGTGGTATTTTCAAACACAGAATATAAAAATAAACTTCACTAAAAGATGTATTTTAATATTCTGAGCTCAGGCATACTAAATTCGTTTTTCTACCATGTTCCTGGGGTCAGTTAGGACTATAGCATGTAATAGTCAAACTGCCCATTCTAGCCTATGAGGAACAGGTAGCCTTACAGTAGTGAAAAACGAAATGGGGCATAATTCACTACCAGGACATGCTACACACACCAAGGCATGTCCTGCCTTACACATACAAGGCACCCTACCATAGGGGTGACTTACAGGATGCTAAGGGAAGGTTCAGGGGCTGGGAAGTGAGTGCACTTCACAGCCAAGATGGCAGTTCTGGACTGCACACAGACACTGCAGTGGCAGGTCTGAGACACACTTTACAAGCTGCTTCTGTGGGTGGCACACATCAGTGCTGCAGGCCCACCAGCAGCATTTGGTTTACCAGCCCTGGGCACACATAGGCCACACTACTAGGGACTAACAGGTAAACCAAATAAGCCAATCAGGGATATACCAATTCACATAGACATATTTATACAGGGAGCATTCGCGCTGTGACACTGAATGGCAGTGGCACAGCGCCCAGAGCATCTAACACCAGTAAAACAGAGGAGACAACAGCGAAAAATGGAAGGGAGACCCACGCCAATGGTGCCAGGTCTAACACTCGTCCCCTCCAGCTGAAATGTGGGGAGAACTACCCATCCCCTTGGAAGTTCTCATCGCTAAGGCGGAAAAATGTGGACAGACCATCAGCATTGGCGTGTTCTGTACCAGGGCGGTGTTCCACCGTGAAGTCCATACCCTGTAGGGAAATGGACCACCTCAACAACTTGGGATTCTCACCCCTCATCTGCATCAACCATCTGAGGGGCCTGTGGTCTGTCTGAACCCGGAAGTGAGTCCCAAAAGGGTATGGTCTTAGCTTCTTCAGTGCCCAGACCACAGCAAATGCCTCACGCTCAATTGCACTCCACCTCTGTTCCCGTGGAAGTAACCTCCTACTGATGAAGGCTACAGGTTGGTCTAGTCCCTCCTCATTTATCTGTGACAGAACGGCCCCCACCCCATGCTCTGAAAGGTCTGTCTGGACAACAAATTCCTTAGCAAAATTGGGCGCCTGGAGTACGGGTGCTGTACACATAGCAGTTTTGAGGGCGTCAAAGGCTTTCTGACAGGTGTCAGTCCAGTTCACAATCTTTGGCCGCTTCTTGGAAGTCAGCTCAGTCAAGGGTGCAACAATGTTGCCATACCCCTTGACAAACCTCCTGTAATAACCCGTGAGTCCTAAGAAGGCCCTCACCTGGGTCTGGGTCCTTGGGGGCTCCCAAGCCAGGATGGTTTCAATCTTGGGCTGCAGGGGCGCCACCTGGCCGCTCCCCACCTGGTGTCCCAAGTACACCACAGAACCCTGCCCAATCTGGCACTTACTGGCCTTGATTGTGAGGCCTGCTCTGCGCAGCGCCATCAACACTTCCCAGAGGTGGCGCAAGTGGTCCTCCCAGGAGGAACTAAACACTGCAATGTCATCCAGGTAGGCGGCACTGAAAGCCTCCAGCCCAACCAACACCTGGTTGACCAATCTCTGGAAGGTGGCAGGGGCATTCTTCATCCCAAAGGGCATCACACGGAACTGGTAGTGCCCATCTGGTGTGGAGAATGCTGACCTCTCCTTTGCCCCATCAGTTAAGGCGATCTGCCAGTACCCAGACGTCAGATCAAACGTGCTGAGGTACCGGGCAGCCCCTAACCGGTCTATGAGCTCATCAGCTCTGGGGATGGGGTGCGCGTCGGTCTTGGTGACCGAATTGAGACCTCGGTAGTCCACACAGAACCTAAGTTCAGGAGTGGCACCAGGCGTCGCAGCTTTTGGTACCAAGACCACGGGGCTGGACCAGGGGCTGCTAGAGGACTCAACCACCCCTAGGGCGAACATTTTGGAGACCTCCTCCTTAATGCAAGCCCTGACCCTGTCAGTTACCCTGTAAGCCTTGTGCTTGACAGGAGAACTGTCCCCGGTATCCACCTCATGGACGCACCAATCAGTGACACCAGGTACCAGGGAGAACAAATCAGAAAATTGCCCCAACAGGTGGTGACAATCTCTCTGCTGCTCAGGGGTCAGTGTGGTGGAGAGGATCACACCCTCCACTGACCCATCCTTCTCTTCTGCACACAGGAGGTCCGGGAGAGGCTCACTCTCCTCCTCAACCCCATCATCTGTGGCAAGAAGCATGCCCACTTCAGACCTCTCAAAGTGGGGCTTTAGGCGGTTCACATGCAGGACCCGCAAGGGGTTCCTGGGAGACTGAAAGTCCACCAAGTAGGTAACTGGACTTTTGCGCTCCACCACCTCAAATGGACCGGTCCACTTATCTTGGAGCGCACAAGGCTCCACTGGGGCCAGTACCCAAACCTTCTGACCAGGTTGAAATTCGACCAGAGTGGCATTCTGGTCGTGCCAACGTT
This sequence comes from Calotriton arnoldi, assembly GCA_963921515.1. NCBI lineage: Eukaryota > Metazoa > Chordata > Amphibia > Caudata > Salamandridae > Calotriton > Calotriton arnoldi. The sequence continues at coordinate 619,655 of CAWUFW010005543.1, forward strand.
TCATTTCTTCCTGGCTGGCTTCCAGATTTGCCTCAGCAATCTTTCTGAAACGCCGAGTCTGGTTCCGGAAGGCCAACATGTAGCTAAATACATCTTGGGGAGGTTTCCTGGGAGATTGCTCCCAGCCTTCCTTGACCAGACTCAGAGGTCCTCTAACCGGGTGGCCAGAGAGGAGTTCAAAGGGACTGAACCCTAAGGACTTCTGTGGCACCTCACGGTAGGCAAACAACAGGCAGGGCAAGAGGACGTCCCACTTACGCCTCAGGGGCTCTTCTAGGCCCATGATCATGCCCTTCAAGGTCCGGTTGAACCTTTCAACCAGACCATTACCTTGGGGGTGGTAAGGAGTGGTGAACTTATACGTTACCCCACACTCCTTCCACAGAGACTTCATGTACTGGGAGATGAAGTTGGTCCCCCTGTCAGACACCACCTCTCTGGGGAATCCCACTCGGGAGAAAATCCCCATCAGTGCACGTCCCACCACGGGGCCGTCACTGTCCTGAGCGGGATGGCTTCAGGGTACCGGGTGGCATGGTCCACCAAGACCAGGATGAACCTGTTGCCCATGGCTGTCTTGGGGTCCAGAGGCCCCACAATGTCAATGCCCACTCGCTCGAATGGGGTACTCACAACTGGAAAGGGCTGGAGTGGGGCCTTGATCTTCCCCCCACTCTTCCCACTTGCCTGGCAAGTCTCACAGGTCCTGCAATGAGAGTCTGAACTCTTGTGCATCTGGGGCCAATAAAAGTGGGCGGCCAGCCTCTCAAAGGTCTTGGTCTGCCCCAGATGTCCTGCCAATGGAATGTCATGAGCCAACCCCAGTAGGAAGGTTCTGAAGCACTCTGGTACCACCAGCACACGGGCTGACCCTGGCTCAGCAACCTTAGGCTCACTATACAGGAGACTGTTCTCCCAATAAATCAGATGTGAACCAGACATGTCACCTTCTGCCTGGGCTGCAGCCTGTCGCCGCATACCCTCAAGAGAGGGGCAAACTCTCTGCTGCTCACAAAATTCCTCCCTGGTGGGTCCCCCTTCCTGCTGCCAATGGGTCAGCTCAGGCAGGTCCCCCAGTTCGGTGATCTGCTCCCCGGTAGGCTCCAGGGTATCCCCCTCAGGGTCTGCTCCTTCCTGGGCCGTGGGAACCAAGGGGGCCGGCCTCCCGCGCCCCCTGCCCCTTCTCTCTAAGGCAGGGATCTGGGCCCTACTCTCAGGCTCCAGATCCTTTTCAACACCCTCCTTGGCTGCCATGGACCGAGTGGTAGCACACGCCCACTCAGGCAGACCCAACATCTCTAAGTGAGCCTTCCTCTCCACCGTAGCCCACGGGGAGTCCTCTAAATCATTGCCCAGCAGACAGTCTACAGGCATGGCGGGCCTCACAGCTACCTGAAGAGTTCCTGAGACCCCCCCCCCACTCAAAGGGAACCTGAGCCACCTCACATTGGCTCTCTGAGTTGTCTGCGGACACTACTGGGTAGAATGCATGGGGGACAACCTGCTCTTTGGACACCAACCGGGAGCTGACAGCAGTTACACTGGCCCCTGTGTCTCTTAGAGCCTCCACCCTATGGCCATTGATGGTCACCCACTGCCTGTATTTTTTAGTGTTAGCAGGCAGTGCAGCCTTGGGGACCATCTCAAAGTCCCCTAATGAGACAAGGGTCAATTCTACGGGATCCCACCCCTCTTGGGCACCCATCTCCTCCTCTCCCAGGGCTACACTAGCAATCTGGCGGGGTGGTGCACGGGGGGTGCACTGGCCCCCTTTGGGGGCACTGGGGATCAAAATATCTGTGGCCCACTTGACCACAGTTGTAACACGTGGGGGCCCCCTGGGAACAGGCCTACCTGTTGGGGGCCCTGTCCTCCTTTCTTGGGGGGGCTGGGACAACACTGCCTGGTTCCCTGGGGGATTACTTTGGGGCCCTCGGTGGAACTCCCTCTGTTGACCCTTGTCCCCCCCACTCCTCTGCTGGGGACCCTGCCCACCTTTGGCGACGTCTCCCACTGGACCCTTGCGGACCCGGGTGCTCACCCAGCGGTCCGCCTCCTCAGCAAGCTTTCTAGGGTTAGTCAGCTTGCAATCAATTAGGTGCTGGCGTAGCTCAGGAAAACAATTACTAGATAAATGCTCCCATGCAATCAAATCATAAAACTGTGCAAAAGTTTCTACTTTGCTACCTTTTACCCAGCGTTCCATGGCTCTGCAAAAAAAAGACACATATTCAACCCACGTGGTACCCTCTAGCTTCTTACAGACCCTAAACCTCTGCCTATACATCTCAGGGGTCAAACCATAGCGGGTCATCAACGCTTCCTTCATGTGGGCATAAACCATCCTACTTTCTGGGGGCAGGTCCAACAAGGTATCCCTCCCCTCACTCACAAAGCGTCCCCAATCCTTCTCAGGGACCCGGTGGGACACCATGGCTAATTCATAAGCGGCAAACCATTGCCCAATATCTTCACTTTTGTGGAAATCTTTAATAACCTCCTTGGGTATATACACCCTACTCTCAGGGTGCACTACAGGTACGCTGCCACCAGAGGGGGAGATTTCCATGCTCTTAGCTTTAATCTCCAACTCCCTCAATACTCTCTCATGCTCAAGCTTCATCCTCATAATCTCAATTTCTAACTTCTTGTTCTCTAGGTCCCGGTGACCATCCATTTTAAGCTTAGCCATCTCCATATTATGCCGCCTATCTCTCTCCCTGTCCTCCAGCTCTTCTGGGGACAGACCCTTAGCGGACACACTAGAGCCCGGGTTGGAAAGGGCTGGATCTCCTACTAAGTCTACTACATCGCCCTGCTGCTCTCCTCCCTCCACAAGCTCTCCTATATCCTTAGGGGCATCCCTGGCTTCTAGCCAGGCCTTCAGCGCCTTGTAATACTCCTCCCTTCTAGTGAGACCTGTGATAGGGACTGTGAATTGCTTGCAAAAATATTTGAGCTGCTTGGCATTGTAGGTTTCTATTTTCTCTTCTTCCCAGGAGAGATCCTCTGAGGCATTGGATCTGGGCTTGCCCATTGTGGAAATAACTGGCAATATCAATAAAGGACAGAAGAAAACTTATCAAAAAAATGTAAGCGGGTGAAAAATCACCGGCTATATCAATCACAATATAGGATCCTAAAAACTCTCAGAAATGTGCGTGGGTGAAAAATCACCGGCAATATCAATCACAATAGGGGATCAAAAACTTCCAATAAATGGGCGCGGGTGAAAAATCACCGGCAATATCAATCACAATATAGGATCCCAAAAATTCTCAGAAATGTGCGCGTGTGAAAAATCACCTGCAATATCAATTACAATAGGGGATCAAAACTTTCAACAAATGGGCGCGGGTGAAGAATCACCGGCAATATCAATCACAATATAGGATCCCAAAAACTCTCAGAAAATGTGCGCGGGTGAAAAATCACCGGCAATATCAATTACAATATAGGATCCCAAAAAAACTCTCAAAAAATGTATGCGGTACGTTATGGTCTGCACTCACTAGTAGTGTACACTATAATTACTGTATGCGATCATAAATGCAAGTCCAGATCCTCACCGCTGACCACCAATGTTAGAAATGGGGGTCTCTAGTTGGCAATGGCTGGCCACTGTCCAAGTAGGGACCCTTCTTCCTAAGTCAGAGTGAGAGGGCTACCCTCTTTAATACCCCTGCTCAACCCTGTGGTAACGTAGCACGAGCAGGTAGGCTTATCTCAGAGGCAGGGTGTGAAGCATTTATGATCATACACAGTAACACAGTGAGGAACACTACAAAGGGACACCACACAAGTAGTTATTATAAAAAATAAGTATCTTTATATAAAGGCAGATTTATCACAAGACCAATAACTGTAAAAGCCACAATACTGTCAAAAATAGGATAGCTGTTGAAGGGCTGTCAAAAATAGTTCAAAGGTTGCAAAAATAAGGTTCAAGTTCAAAGCAGTGGTCTCTGCGACCCTTTCTTTCACAAAGTACCTGGGTTTAGTAGCAAAACCAACAAAGTGTCGCAAATAAGCTGTAACGATGATTCTCGGCACGCGAGGCCGGCGATGCGTTGAAATCCTTGCCGCAAGGGAGGATGATGCGTCGATCTGCGGGATGCGTGCGGAGACGATGCGACAAACTTCTGCACGCTGGACCGCCGATGCGATGACTTTCTTGCCGCGTGGGAGAAGTCGATGCGTGATCCTGTTGCGCTGTGCGATCGTGTTGCGATGCGAAGACAAGACGCTCCGCGAGGGAGCGACGAAATTCGGTGCGATGCGATCAAAGTGGCGGACGCACGGCGTCCGTACTGCGATGTCTCGGAGCGATGATTTCTTTAAGGGTTGCGAGTGCGCGGCGACAGCAGCGCGATGATCTTTCCAGCGCGTCTCGGCTGCAGTGGCTCGCAAAGGGGCGTCAGCAATGGTTTCGTATTGCGGGCCCTCGGCGGCAGTAGCGCGATGATTTTCCCAGCGCTCTCGACTGCAGCGGCCCGCAAAGATGAGTTAGCGTCGATTTCTCACACTCTTTTCTCTGATGCAAACTAGAGGCCCTGGAACTCACAGGAGCCTCCTCAGCAGATAGCAGTCCTCGCAGGGAGGAAGCAGGAGGTTGGTGGTGGAGTCTGATGAGCCTGAGACTCCAGCAGGAGGCTAGCTCTTTTCCTAGCCCTTGGGTAATTGCTGTACAAAAATAAAAGTTCTCTCAAGAGTTCCTTTTCCTCTTCTTCAAGGTCCAGTGGTCACTGCTGCAGGCCAGTGCAAGAAACAACACACAGCACAGGGACAGTCACTTCCTGCAGATTCCTCCAGTGGCACGGACAGAGTTTCCTCTCCAGATCCAAAAGCAATACAAAAATGTAGGGGCTTGAGCACAGATATTTATACCCCAAAAGCCTTTGATCCTTGAAGCTACCAGTCACTGAACCTAGCCAGAACCAGTTCTGCTCAGGCCTGGAGCACTTTGTTTACCAGGCTGCATCCTTCCTTTCAGAAAGAGGGGGTCTGCTAGCAGACACACAGTGGGAGGTGGAGCCAGCATTCACCTTGCCAGGCACAGCCCTATTCAGGTCAAGGAGCCACCCCTCCCCACACTCTAACTGCAGATCTCTCTATTCAACCCAGGTCTGACTCAGCCTGCCCTGCCCCTCTAAAACCAGACAGCCAATACACATAACGGCAGAGCACACTGGAAGGCTTAGGCAAGAAAATACCTACTTTCTAAAAGTGGTATTTTCAAACACAGAATATAAAAATATACTTCACTAAAAGATGTATTTTAATATTCTGAGCTCAGGCATACTAAATTCGTTTCTCTACCATGTTCCTGGGGTCAGTTAGGACTATAGCATGTAATAGTCAAACTGCCCATTCTAGCCTATGAGGAACAGGTAGCCTTACAGTAGTGAAAAACGAAATGGGGCATAATTCACTACCAGGACATGCTACACACACCAAGGCATGTCCTGCCTTACACATACAAGGCACCCTACCATAGGGGTGACTTACAGGATGCTAAGGGAAGGTTCAGGGGCTGGGAAGTGAGTGCACTTCACAGCCAAGATGGCAGTTCTGGACTGCACACAGACACTGCAGTGGCAGGTCTGAGACACACTTTACAAGCTGCTTCTGTGGGTGGCACACATCAGTGCTGCAGGCCCACCAGCAGCATTTGGTTTACCAGCCCTGGGCACACATAGGCCACACTACTAGGGACTAACAGGTAAACCAAATAAGGCAATCAGGGATATACCAATTCACATAGACATATTTATACAGGGAGCATTCGCGCTGTGACACTGAATGGCAGTGGCACAGCGCCCAGAGCATCTAACACCAGTAAAACAGAGGAGACAACAGCGAAAAATGGAAGGGAGACCCACGCCAATGGTGCCAGGTCTAACAGACTCATACAATAATTAATGCTCAGAAAGGGAGAGGACAGAGAGAAAAGAACATCTGCAAATAATGTGAAAATATAGTTACCAAGAATGGTGTGAAAGACCAACCCCCTGGCCAAAGGGCTGGTAAGGGTCCCCCAGGATAGTTCAGGAGACAAAGACTTCAGGACAGAATTCGGACAGGATAGTTGACCTCTCTAGAATACCGACGATTGTGGCTTACCCCTCCCTGACACTCTCTTCCTCCTCGAGATTCTTCAGCGATCTTCTGATGTAACCCAATTAAGTTAGGATAGAAAGCTCTCCTTCACATTCTGCATTCGGTTCTTCATCAGCATCTCACAGCATCTCTCCCAGCAACAGCATCTGGACCTTGCTCTCAGCAGTATCAGTTCCGCAGTCTAACTAACTAACTAAAGCTACCTTAATTATACCTTCGTTTCTTCATGTTCCACCCACTAAAGTTTCAATATCGTAAAAATACGAAATATGATTGGTCAGGCAAGGGGGGATGCTCCATCACACCATGCTTACATGTCATTAAAATCAGTTAAACTATTGTTCGCAAACCCATCCCCTTAATTTTTATTCATGTATTGAGTTCCCATACGCATTCACATTTTACTTGCAACATTTTTATAACATTATGAATAAGAGTCCTCATCGTTGAACTTTTCACCATCCGTTCTCATGGTATGTCACTCGTGTCCTTGGCTCTCGTTCAACATCTAAGTCATCATTCCGGGTTAACTTTCAATGGACATGCGCAGTCTTTTCATTACTCAGCTCAATTCAGTTATGCGTGAGAGGCCCAAAATGTGCACTAATGATAGTCAGAAAGACAAATATTAATTTCACAAATAAATGGTCACATTGTATACCTCCCACCTCTACTCTATTCCCCTTTTCTTATTAATTCTTTTCCCACATTAGTAAAATAGCTTGTTTTCGTCTCAGCTAAGCAGATGCAGTGCACGCGAGTCTTCAAGACTCCATTTTAGTATCTTCTGCTCATGCGCTAGAATTTCCCTCCAAGCGTTACCTCGTCATACTACGTAGATGCAGTTGACGCATGCGCACAACAGTTTCCCCGTTTAAAGTGGTATTATTCCGTCTTCGTTGTTATCTGCATTAGTACACACATAGGCAAGCTTCACTAACCCGCGTGTTCATGTGGTGCGCATTAGTTATTCACAAAAACATGTTTAATAACTTTGTTAATGAGTTAACCGAGTGGATTGCCTCCGAGCAAGTCTCTTTCAAACCTTGCTCCATCAATCCCCTCTCTTATGGCATTTTGAGCCATCACAAAATTACCCATCCCTTCCCAGATGCCAACTTTAACAATTCTCAGTTTTCTCTTTCTTCTCTCATCCTTTCGTCAGTTACTTCTTTTCCTTCTAAATCTTTCATCTTTTTGTATAGCTTTCCTTTCATTTCCTCCAACTGAATTTCTTCATATTCCCTCTTTCGTTTCTTTCCCTTTCCTTCCCTCTCTGCATATATCCTTCTCTTTCCCTTGCTTCTGCAACATTTACATGTGATCATTACTGTCATTACTATTGTCATTATCACAACTACTGGTAATATTATTTGACCTAGAAAACTCTTTCCAAAATTAGTAAACCAATTCCCTATTGATGTTATACTTTTTGTTAATCTTCCCCATACACCGTCAACCTCCAGTTGGGTCAAGTCATTATGCATTCTTGTAATATTTCCAATATAGCCTTTAATTTACTTACTTTTGTCCGGAATATAAGTGCAGCAATGTTGAATTTTTAACATACCACAGACTCCGCCCTCTTTTGCCAATAAAATATCAAGAGCAAGACGATTTTGTAAAACCATGGACCTTATTGCAACCATCTCTGTATTAATCATTAAGAATCCTCCGGCAGTATCTGTAGAAAGACGATCAATTATTGTTGACAATTTACAAATTTTACGTGAATTTAGAATGACTCCAACTGAGGGTATCAATGCACTAAATATATCACCTACTATTTCAGAAAAACTAGCTCTCTTTCTTCGGGTTAGTCCATAAGATATTTCATTGATTCCATTGATTCTGTCCACATGGTAGATTTTTGGAAAAACTATTCCAAAATAACAGCTCCCATACCATCTTGCAGGTAACCTATAATAGGCATTATTTCCGCATACATAATAAATTCCTGGGAATACAGGATCGGTTCCCCCTTTTAGTCCCCATCCCCCTAAAATTAGGAAGTTGTGTTCACATTTACTGGAACCAATGAAATTGTTATTATAATCTGTCTTTAATCTATGGAGGCAGAATTTTCCCTTTTTCACAAAGTCTAAGGACATCGCAGCATGAGCATCGCCCTTTGCATAAATTCCCTCTTTCTCAGCCCATGGAGGTACATGGGATTTCTGTTCAGCAGCCTTCTTTGTTAAATCCTGTCTCCTTTCTTCTACTAAATTCAAAAACTCTTTTTCTTCACGTAATATACATGTTAGGTTATCCTTGTGTGCTTGTGCTATATCTATTAAACTCATTGTTAAAAAGAATTCACCCATGAACTGTGCATTTTTACTACTAAATATTGGATTCATATTCTTTCGAATAGGCAGTTCTGAAAACACTACATCTAAGTTTGAATAAAAATATTGAAGTTTCCCTGTTACGTAAAATAAACTTGATAAAACACTACATGATACACTATATGTTAAAGGTATATGTGATGTCACCCCTTCTGACACTGATGAGGATAACTTCATACAGACATAACAATTACTAATCTCTATTGTATTAACATACTGGAATAACAATTTAGTAAACACATTTAAAGACGAATCATTGTCTGATTCATTATGATAATTTATCTCAACTTCTACCCCTATTTCTATTTTAGTTCCCTTTATTCTATTTACTTTCTCACTAGTAATTGTACTATTCTTGTTATTTGTTTCCATTAACAAAGGTACTCCTATTGTTAGAAATAACCATACTAAAACTACTAATAAAATACTACATAAGCAAAATCTTAAACATTTTCTTTATAAACTTCGTTTCGGTCTTTCAGTGTCTTCAACTTCTGCCATTTTAATCAGAGAAAATTTCTTTTCTCTTTTTCTTTCTTTGTCTAAATTTTCTTTAAATCCATTCTTTTATTTAAGGAGGTCTCAATTTGTTTTCATCAATCTGTGCAACATGAACTCTTTCTGGTTCTTCTCGTAAATCTAAGTTTTCAAATTCTTCTAATATAACATAGGTCCACTCAGGGGCCTTGTATTCTCTGTTCAGAATTCTCAATCTTGGGCTTCTTCGCGTAAGTTTTACTAAGGTTTGTTTAGATTGCGTCTGACTCGTAGCTTCATTTACTTACTCTGGTTTCTTTTCTGATTTTCTTAGATGATATCTTAGTCTTTTCACTCCTTCTGGCCAATTGTCTCCTTTTCTGACTCTGTTGACCTGAACTGCACTTCTAAGGTTCTTTTATTTTCACTTAATCTGGGCGCAATCTGTTCTTGTTCTTCTTCCCTTTCTAATTGTCTTTGTTCTGCATTTTCTGTTTTTGGTTCTTCTTCTACCTGCACCTGTTCAGGTCTTATTTCAACTTGTTCTTCTTCTGCCTGAACTTGTTCTTCTTCTATCTCACCCTGCTCAGGTTTCTGAATGGCTTTGTTTATTTTTACCTGAGTGTGTTCTTCTTTCCCTGACTTTTCCTCTCTATCTTTCTGTCTCTTTAATTCAGTTGTTCTTGTTTCGACAACAGCATCAGATATTTCAATCACTGGTATCCATTCTTCCTGACTTGTACTTGGCTGTTCGTCATATAGTTGTCTTTCAGAATCTATCCCTCTAGATTCTTCAACTTCACAACTTTCAACTTCTGACGTCTCAGCTTGTTCAGTCAGTGGCTGTTCTTGTTGTTCAGATGGGCTCGGAACTCTTCTGGTATGACTAGCATGAATCCAATTGGGTAAACCTGCACACTTCACTGCTGTGGTAGTGACTAGTATGACTTGACGTGGTTTATCCCACCTGGTTGCTAGACAGAACTTCCTTGCGTGTTTCTTCACTAACACCCAGTCTCCAGGATTCAAATCATGCGCTTGGTCTGGCTGCCTTTCAACTGCGTCTTCTCCAACCTGATGAGTGACAGGACGCACCGTTTCAGCCAATCCTTTGCAATAGTCCAATACCAGATCATCAGTTATATTCATCAATTTATTTCCAGGAATAAATGCTTGTCTCATTGCCCTTCCCATGAGTACTTCATGTGGACTCAATCCTGTTTCTCTGTCAGGAATACTTCTGAGACCAATCAGTACAAGAGGCAATGTATCTGGCCATTTCAGCATTGTGGATGCACACACCTTCCCTAATCTTGATTTGATTGTGCCATTAAGCTGTTCAACTATTCCAGAAGCCTCTGGACGATAAGCACAGTGCAGTTTTTGTTCAATGTTAAATGCAGCACAGATTAATCGAATTATCTCATTATTAAAATGAGGTCCTCTATCTGATTCCAAAGTGACTGGAAAACCGAAACAAGGTATCAACTCCCTTAATAGTAGTTTAGCAACTGTGAGACTGTCATTTCTTCTAGTGGGGTATGCCTCTACCCATCTCGAGAACAGGCACACTATGACAAGTACATACTTCAATCCATTGCAAGGAGCCAACTCAATGAAGTCTAACTGCAGTCTGGTGAAGGGTCCCTCTGCCTTTCCAATCTTACCCCAACTAACCACTGTTTTCCTGCCTGAGTTCTGCTGCTGACAGATTAAGCATCTTTGGCAAAGGCTCTCTGCGACTACCCTAAACTTTGGATTGTACCAACTCTATCTGAATAATCTAATCATTGAATCCCTGCCAATATGTGTTGTCCCATGGTATACTCTTGCCATTTGAGAGAGTAGACAATCTGGCATGACTGGTCTGCCATCTAAGTACACTCACACTTCATCTTTGGTTCTTTTTGTACAAGCTGACTTTATCCAGATTTCCTTTTCTTTTTCCTCAACTTCTTCCTGTAACTGTCTGATCTCATCCCATGTTTCTGGAACTGAGAAAAACATAAGTTGGCAGCTAGTTTCACCCGTTTCAATTTTTCTGTTAATTGACATTGTATTTCTTGCACAGTATTGAGCAATTTGATCTGCATACCTATTACCGGCCGTCACATAGTCATTTCCTGACTGATGTGCAGCGCATTTAACAACTGCTACTTCTTTTGGCAATTGTAATGCTTCCAACAAATCTTTTACATTTTTACTATTTCTGATAGGAGATCCTGAAGAAGTCAAAAATCCCCTCTGCATCCAGAGTTGGCCAAAGTCATGCACAACCCGAAACCATATTGACTATCCGTAAATATGGTTATTCTCCAATTTTTCCCTTTTTGCATGCCTTTGTTAAGGCCCCCAATTCGGCTACTTGTGCAGACTTGACTCCCGGTAAACAGGATGCTTCAATGACCCCTGTTATTTTGCATACAGCATATGCAGCACATAATCCTCCTCCTTCTGTTCTCAGACATGACCCATCCACGAACAATTCATGATCAGATTCCTTCAATGGTGTTTCCTTTATATCTGGATGGGGCTTAGTACACAATTCAGTCACATCCAAACAATCATGATCAATCTCATCTTTCACTTCTTCACAACATGGATCTGGCAATAATGTGGCAGGATTCATTATTGTACATCTTATCACTGTCACATTTTCTGCTCCCAAAATCACTCTTTCATACTTAGTCAGCCGACTAGGAGTAAGATGTTGTGTTTGCGTTCTTGTCAAAAGAATCTCAACTGAGTGTGGAACGTAGACCTTTACAGAATGTCCCATCACAATTGACTCACTTTGTTCCAGACTCATACAGGTAGCAGCTACTGCTTTTAAGCAGCCATGTAAGGCTGAGGCCACTGGATCCAAGGTGGCAGAGAAATATGTCACTGGACGTCGGCTCAATCCATGTCTCTGTGTTAAAACTGAAAGTGCACAATTTTCTCTCTCACAACAAAAACAGCGCAAATTCTTTTGAATAATCAGGCATGCCCAAAGCAGGGGCCTCACATAGACAGTTTTGCAATTTCACAAAGGCTTCCAAACATTCATCATTCCAATCAATTGGATCTTTCGCTCTTTTCCGAGTTAATTGTATCAATGGCTTTGCTAGGAGGGAAAAGCTATTTATCCACTCCCTACAGTACCCAACCATTCCCAGAAACATTCTCATCTCCTTCTGTGTCTGTGGTAGTTGCATTTCTTTGATTATTTTTATTCTTTCCGATGTCACTTTTCTAACTCCTCTTTCTATTTTATGCCCTAAATATTTAACTTCTTGTTGACAAAACTGCAATTTTTCTGGAGACACTTTGTGTCCTCCTTCGGCCAAATGGTTCAGTAGTGCAATTGTATCAGTAACACAATCTTCTCGTGTTTTTGATGCCACCAATAGGTCATCAATATACTGAACCAGAACTGATTTCCCAGGCATAACTAATGACTCCAGACACTTTTTCAGTATCTGATTGAAAATTGAGGGACTCTCTGTGTACCCTTGAGGAACTCGGCACCATGCCAAAATAAAATCCTCAAACCGGAAGGCGAAGAGATACTGGCTGTCTGGGTGTAAAGGAATGGAAAAGAATGCTTGGCACAAATCAATTACTGTATACCAACTTGCATTCCAAGGTATTTGATAAAGGATCACTGCTGGATTTGGCACCACTGGGCAACAAGGCACTACAATTTTATTTATTTTTCGCAACTCCTGCACTATCCTGTATTTTCCACTAGGCTTTTTGAGTCCCATGATTGGCGAATTACATGGACTACTCATTATTTCTTTTAGAATTCCTTGTTTAATCATTTGATCGATTACTGGAGCAACTCCTGCTTTCACTTCTGGACTCATTTTATACTGCCGTGTATTTGGATAAACTGCACCTTCTTTTACCACTATTTTCACAGGGTCTACATTCGCCATTAGCCCTATATCTTTTCCTGAAAAGTCCCACACTTCTGAATTTACTGTGGTTCTCAATTCTTCTGGTAATTAACTTTCAGTTAGTAATGAAAACATTTCATCCACTTCTGTACCTTGCTTAGCTAACATCATCTTATAAATAACATCTTCATCAGGTGTTTGGAAAGCAACACCATCAGGCGTACAATAGATTGTGCAGTTCATTTTGCACAATAAATCTCTCCCTAACAGATTTACTGGACTTGAGTCCCAAACTACAAACCAATGTATGTATTTAAAATTTCCAATATGTACTTCCATTGGTCTTGTAACTGGGGTTCTAATCTGTTGGTTTGACACTCCTACAACTTGGATAGTTTCTCCCGAGAGGGGTAGGTTTGGGATGTCTGCTGTTCTCACAGTAGACCGGGTAGCACCAGTGTCCAACAGGAAAGTGATGTCACTACCTTCAACTTTCCCTTCAAAAATTGGATCTGTCTGATCTACCGGCAAGGATACGCCAAGCACGCACTCCTCTTCCTCCCCCCTCAGGCACCGTCATTGTACATAGTCCGATTCATCTTCATCATTCTGCAAAAAATATTTTGAAACAACTGTTATTCTTACCACTTTCTCCGTGAAATCCGGTGTTCATACTGTATTTTTGAATGTTCACATTGCTTGCCATAGGAGGTTGTGGCACCTGATACTGTGGGGTAGTTACCTACTACTGCTGTGGCTGTTTCACAACCACTTCGTTCTGCATCTGTGGATTTAAATTTTTATTTGGCCCATTATTATTCTGGACATTTGTATACTCGTTCTTCCAATGTCCATACTTTCCGCACGCATGACAAGGAAATTTCTTCCTTGCTTCCTCTCTACTCATTCGTCCTCGTCCTTTACCACCACTCGACACTTGTTCATTTTGATTCTGGTCTTTAATCTCATTATCATTCTGGGAAATTAATTTTGCTTCCTGCTGCTCTGCCAATTTCACTTGTGCCCACATCATTTTCTCTTTTAACTTTCTATGTTTTGCCTCAATGTCGTCATCGCAATATTTCGCATATTTCAATATTTCATCTATGGTCTTACTTTGCCAACACAACATGTGTTGTTGAATCATCTGACTAATCTCTGGTTTAAACCGTACACGAACCGACAGGCCATAGCGGGCACCGGGCGTTTCCCCGGTAGGCCGCTAGGGCGGGGGCCGGTTTTGGGCCCCTGGGGGGCCGTTTTTGTTACCGGGGGTCGGCAATATCGGCCCCCGGTAACAAAATCGGCCGAAACCGGCCCTTGCAAACTGCTCAGCCGCACTCCCCCTCACCCCAGGGGGGGCCGGCTGAGCAGTTTGCCAGGGCCGGTTTCTGTTCCCAGTCCGGCCCTGCGAACCGATATACAAAATGTCCCATATCCTTATCTCCAATGTTCTCAAATCCACTATACTGCTTGAATACCTGTAACAACCTCTCATAGTACGCGTGTACAGACTCCTTTGGCTCTTGAGTGGTTCTACCTATTTACACCCAATCAGTCTCTTTAGGAGGAATTTTCCCTTTCAAGAAAGTAATCACCTGGTGATACTTCTCCATCACCTCCTCTGATGGTGCTCCTGTTTTGGAATCTCATGGATATTCCTCATTTGGCCAGTCAATTGTAATCTTACATTCTGTCCATAAATCAGCTGGTACTACAATATCAAATAAACCATCTAAATCCTTCAACAAAACCTTTGAAACTTTCACGAATCTTTCCACCTGTTTATACCATTCAACTGGTTTTTCTCGCAACCTAGGGATATCATTCATAAATGACAAGATATCCTGTCTGCTCCAAGGAACATGAACATATCCACCACCAGGAACTTCTCTCATTGGACACATTCTCTCAATCTTATCTGATTCTCTCACTGGAAATGATGCTTTTCTCGCTTGTACTACCTCTTTCTTTCTTATCCACCTAATTCTCCATTTGTCAATGTCTCCCCATTTTCGTAAAATATTCATCAATTCTTTTATCTGTAGTCTCTTACCAGAAGCATTTACACTTTCTAAATCCTTATCAGTAAACTCCACTCGATATGGTTTCTGCAATAATTTCGATTCCCCTATATCTATTCCAATCTCTGAGGCAACTTCTGTTAGTTTCTCATGAAATACTCTTGCTCTTCTGGTTATACTCTTACATAAAAATAACAACTCCTCATCATTATAAACATTCAATCTTTCTATGCTCACATTGCCAGTTATCATTTCTTCCAAATCTACTTTCAATCTACTGATATCTAAAATCTTTGGTTGTGGGTTTCGATTTTCTATTTCCTGTGCCCATCTCTCTATATCTTCAGGAGTAACTGTTGTTGAACCTCCAGTTCCTATAGGAACCAAAGATCTCTTTTCTCTCAAATTTGCAGGTATAATTCTCTTCGGAGTTTCAGTTAAATGTTCTACATTCGGAAGATCCATTAATGAAATAACTGACTCGCATGCACTGACCTGATCATCCGTAATTATTACTTCTTTTCTGGGAGTATTTAACGGAATTGTCACAGTTTGAGGTTTCTGGCAAGTCTTTTTATCTCCATATAATGGGATTACAGGACCAATAGTCACTGGTACTGTCAAAGCTTCGGCATTCAAATTCAATTGACTTATTTTCTGAACTAATTCTTCCCTAGTTTTATTTAAAGCTTCTCTCTCATTATCCTGCAACACCCTATTAAGTGACACATCATGTAAAATTTGTGGGGTTAAAGGCATTCCTATTACTGGTGCACTTGGGGTGACCTTACTAGGTTATTTTTGGTACGGTGGAGGGTTTTTAATCAAAATATCCTCTAATAGCTCATCTGATTCGCCATATCCTGTCGTATTCATGAGTTTCGTTTTTTCTTTACACTTTCCTCCTAACTGTTCTTCAGCCATTAATACTGGATATAAACCCTCGGTCACCACAGCTCTTCTCCAACGCTTCATTTGATCACCATTTGATTCAAACGGGTATCTAGGCAAAAATCCTCTAAATCTTCGACCACTTCTGAATTTCTCACGATCAAATGCCTCAATTTCCCATTCTTCCAAAGCTTCATACTGTGTCATTCTAGGATTTGGTTCTAACATATTCATTCTATCTCTCAAATTCTGAAGCATCTTTAAATTAAAGGTACCATGCTACGGAAAAGCCAAAACACCATCACCTTTAGTATACTCCACCCAATTCTCCAGCCATACAAATGTGTGATATCCTTTCTCCATCATCATAAAGGAAGCAGGTGTTTTAGGTGGCGGAATAGGAATTCTCTCTTTAGTCATTACAGGTTTGTCTTTTTTAAAGGAATTTTTCATTTTCTTCATTAACGTCATTTTCTTTGGTCTTCCGAACATTTCAGGCGGTCGATATAGGAAAGAAGCTTCCGTAGGTCTTCTAGCTCTATTACCTATGTCACGTCCTACATCAGCACGACTCACACCCGCAGTCAAATCAGGGCTCAACATACAATTCTTTTCGACCAATCCTAGCACGGCTTTTAACTATCAACCAGTCAGACTCAGGCTCGTGGTCTGACCAATGCCAGCGCGGCCTTTTGTGACGTCAGTATTGCTCCTTACTACTTACCCTCCCTTTACAATTTGCTTCCAGCTCACGCCCGCTGTTTCAACCAATCCCAGTGCGGCTCTTTATGACGTCAGTATAACTCCTGCGGCTGACCCTCCCTTCACAAGGTAATACGATAACTTATTTTCTTTTACTTTTCTAAAATAAAATCCGTTAGTAACAACATAAAACATTCGCTACTCTGCCTGCTCCACTAAATCAGAATAGATTATGACTTATCCCAGAATCCTTTTTCACTACGAGCAAAAACCTCTGTTTGCCCTTCATTCAAGCTCAGGAGAACCTGTTACTTTTTCAGTGTCACCCATATTGGGAAATGAGACCAAAGTTTCACCAGCGAACCCCTTTTGCTATCATTCGCACTCTACTTTTATACGATATAATCCCTACTACAACACTGCCAGCCCTCCGTAGCTTCTCAGTGTTATGAATACAGACGAGTAACCTCCTGCAGTGTGGCTTCTATCACCACCCGCTATTCCATTCCCGGGATGCCCAGGCAACCTCTGTACCTGTGCTTCTAGACAACATAAAACAAGACACTAACTCTTTTGTTAAACATAAATCAATAATTAATAACCAATATTTATCACCAAACTAATCAATAATAACCATAACTCTGCTACCAGAAAACTGATCCAGCGGTATACCAACAACAGATACTCTACTATCATATACTCACCTGGACCTATAAACACACAATTTGAGTAAACCGCTGGAGTGTTTAAAAGTTTTATATAAATATATTTAGGATTAGTTATTTAATATTCCTAACTAACCCTTCACTGATCAAAAAGTTCTTTCCTCTGGTCGATGGACTATTAGTTGAACTAGTTGATGGTGATAATTAACATAACCCTTAACTATTCTCTTTTTTGAAGTAAATGATCACAGACACAAGTTTTCAAATCTTTATCTAAATTAAATGCATGTGAACCATTTCAAAATACAGTGCAGACACCATCATTCTTAGGAGAGAAAATTCAATTGATTAAACATCAAGCATATACTTCGGACTCATACAATAATTAATGCTCAGAAAGGGAGAGGACAGAGAGAAAAGAACATCTGCAAATAACGTGAAAATATAGTTACCAAGAATGGTGTGAACGACCAACCCCCTGGCCAAAGGGCTGGTAAGGGTCCCCCAGGATAGTTCAGGAGACAAAGACTTTAGGACAGAATTCGGACAGGATAGTTGACCTCTCTAGAATACCGACGATTGCGCTGCACCCCTCTCTGACACTCTCTTCCTCCTCGAGATTCTTCCGCGATCTTCTGATCTAACCCAATTAAGTTAGGATAGAAAGTTCTCCTTCACGTTCTGCATTCGGTTCTTCATCAGCATCTCACAGCATCTCTCCCAGCAACAGCATCTCCGACTCACAGCATCTAGACCTTCCTCTCAGCAGTATCAGTTCCGCAGTCTAACTAACTAACTAAAGCTACCTTAATTATACCTTTGTTTCTTAATGTTCCACCCACTAAAGTTTCAATATCGTAAAAATACGAAATATGATTGGTCAGGCAAGGGGGATGCTCCATCACACCATGCTTACATGTCATTAAAATCAGTTCAACTATTGTTCGCAAATCCATCCCCTTCATTTTTATTCATGTATTGGGTTCCCATACACATTCACATTTTACTTGCAACATTTTTATAACATTATGAATAAGAGTCCTCATCGTTGAACTTTTCACCATCCGTTCTCAGGGTATGTCACTCGTGTCCTTGGCTCCAGTTCAACATCTAAGTCATCATTCCGGGTTAACTTTCAGTGGACATGCGCAGTCTTCATTACTCAGCTCAATTCAGTTATGCGTGAGAGGCCCAAAATGTGCACTAATGATAGTCAGAAAGACAAATATTAATTTCACAAATAAATGGTCACATTGTATACCTCCCACCTCTACCCTATTCCCCTTTTCTTATTAATTATTTTCCCGCATTAGCATTAGTAAAATAGCTTGTTTTCGTCTCAGCTAAGCAGATGCCGTGCACACGAGTCTTCAAGACTCCATTTTAGTATCTTCTGCTCATGCACTAGAATTTCCCTCCAAGCGTTACCTCGTCATACTACGTAGATGCAGTTGACGCATGCGCACAACAGTTTCCCTGTTTAAAGCGGTATTATTCCGTCTTCGTTGTTATCTGCATTAGTACACACATAGGCAAGCTTCACTAACCCGCGTGTTCATGTGGTGCGCATTAGTTATTCACAAAAACATGTTTAATAACTTTGTTAATGAGTTAACCGAGTGGATTGCCTCCGAGCAAGTCTCTTTCAGAGCTTGCTCCATCACCGGGATATTTGTACAAAAAGTACTTCAAAACCGCACACTAAGAAGTATAGTGGGCAAGCCACTGTATCAGTCATAGATTATATTTTGATGCACAACACTTGCTGCATATTTTCTGTTTAGTAACACTAAAAAACATAAAACAGAAACTTTCTACTCAGAGGTACTAATTTAATGACCTCAGACTGATGAAAGGCTGAAGTAGTCCCACCAGGATCGAACTTACCTGGTGCGTATTGGACAAAGCTCTAAACACTCTGGACAATTATTCGTTATGAATTATCTGATATATAGTGCAAAAGCCTCACTAGTAGGAGTGTATACAGTTTCACTGCCAGCAAATGCAGAGTACTGCCTTCACGGAGGCCTCAGGTTTGACAGTGAAGCTTCATCAGAGCTGGTGCTTACCGAGCCGGCCTCACTGCCTCAAAGTGTGCTAGTGCAAGCGCAGTCCTAGACATAAATCTACGCAAACACCCAGATTTAAAAGCAGACACTTAATGAGAAATCCACAAGTGCACTCATACATACACACACCAACACATTCACAGGCACAACAAGTTTAAAGACACTCCACTACACCTCAGCACACAGATCCATTAGTGTCTGTTCATTCTAGTGAACATTCGGAGCAAGTGCAGCCCGGGTCGGGGCCAAGATGGGCATTCCATGAGTGTTGGACGAGGCTGGGCTTGCAGGCAGAGGTGTGGGTTAAGGGGTTCATGGCTGCAGATGAAAATAAAACAACCCACTTAGTCCAGGATTCATGCCAGGTCTTGTTTTATTGTTTTGCAGCCGTGTTCTTGATCGGTCATTATTTACTCTTGGGCTATAATTACTTTTTTAACTAACAGAATATACAGCGCTAGTAGTTTGGGGCAGGGTGCTTGTGTGTATGTGCACAATATGTTACCGAATATGTTATTTGTATATGTTTGCTTGCATGTTTGATTGTATGTGTTGGCAGAGTGTGCAGTTTGTCTTGTATCTTTGTAACATTACACAAGATATTCATGTGTCTGAGCGCGTTTCTATCGGTATGTATTCTGTTGCTTTTGAGTTGTGGTTTGTGTATTTGAATGTACATTGTCTGTGCTCATGTGTGTGCCTGTAATCTTGCCTGTGTGTTGCATACAGTATAGAAAAGCCAGACCTGTTAGCTTTGCCGTTGCTTATTTCGTTTTTGTTTACTAATCGGACGTGTCTGTCAGCCATGTCAAAACGGTAAAGGCCTAAATTGCTGCTGTTGCATCACAACATGAAGTGCCACAGAGCGTGTGCACACATGCACACACTTGGCTGCCATTTTTACCATTCTAAGATGGCCTTTGTTTGCGGATACATCCGTGCGCCCGCACTACGATGCACCGGCAGCCAGTTTCGCCATGTAGGAATGGTGCATCTGTAAACAAGCATTGGGAACCCAAATGGGTCAGTACTCGCCTTGTGAAGGTAAGATTGATGAGCTTTGCCAATGCTTGTTGGGTAGAGGAGAGGTTAGTCCATTGGTTCTTTCTGGGATGACAGAACTCTCTTGCACTAATGTAGCATTATAAAATGGGTTCCAAGGTACTGATGCTAAGGTAATAAGACTCGGAGTAAAGTTACGATTGAGTGGTGTGTTTCAATTTATAAATGTCTGAGACATCTAGCCGCAGATTCCTTACCCGTGAACTTCCCAGGCGTCAGATAGGATCCGGAAGATTTTTCTTGAGCAGTACACTTGCACGCCGATAGGTGGTGTCGGTCGACTCCGCATGGCGTCGTCTCCGTCATCATGACGTCCGCGTCTTCTATATAGGCGCCACCTCGGCGCGCCGACGTCAGTTCTTTTCTCTCAACGCCAGCCAGTGCAGATCCGTTGGAGAGCTACCCCCTGTCATTTTTTGACAGACTTTTTTTTCGACTTTTTGACGACATTTTTTCATTGGTGTTTAGGTAATCCCATTATATCCATAAAGACCTCAGGATTCAAACCGTGCGGCGCCTGTCACCGCGCCATGTCGGTCACAGATCCCCACCTCGTGTGTATTTGGTACCTGGAGTGCTATCAAGACCCAAAGTCATGCTCCGACAGCTGGGCTATGGCTCCTAAAGCTTTGAGGGAGCAGTCCCTTAAGGTACTTGCGACCCCGTGTTAGGCACATCGGAGGTCTCCTTCCCGTTTCCTGTCGAGAGGTAGGTCCGAGCATCGCTACGGGGGCCTCCAAGTCTTCATCCTCCCATTCAAAGTCGTCGAAGGGGTCAGGTAAGAAGCACCACAAAAACACAATAAGTCGAAGCATGCTTCGACTTCAGCCCGTGCGTCACCCGATGCGACGGAGAAGTCTCGACGTTGATGGCCTTGTTCTGCATTTCCCCCCCTTTCCGGGAGCAACCCCCGTCCAGTTGAAGGAATTTTATGACAACATGTGCGCCATCTTTGGGCGGCCTGACCCTGCTGGCACGCCTTCAGGCCCGCAGGCTCAGCGGAAGGAGTCCCATCGGGTTCCACGCCATCGGCTCTGATCCCGGCGCCCTTAGCTCCTCATGGATCCCTTCTCTGCTCCAGTCGTACTTCCTAAACGATTTTCCCCGGCACCGGGTCAGACACCGAGACTCCCGACGTCGCTGGTGCCCACCTGCCGCGTCAGCCCCATTCTTAGTCCCAACGACATGGAGCCGGCCGGGCATCTGCCGAGGCCGGCGCTGGCAGAGCCCTTGGACTCCGTCGCATCCTCAGCCCTGTTTGGAGGGGCTAGGATTAGAGGAAGATTGGGAGGGGACGTAGGACCCCTTAGAAGTGCTGCGTTATTCTGAAGAAATGGACTAGTATGAGGAACTGGATGATGCCAGTGGTTTGGATACCTCTTCCGAGCCTGGCATGCTTTCTCCCCCTAACCTGGCTACGGAGGAAGGAGCCACCTTTGCTATGGTGGTACATAGGGCTGCGGAGGTCTTGGACCTGCAGCTTCCTACTGTGGCGGTCAAGACCAATGTTTTGACGGAGGTCCTGCAGCCTGCGTCTCCATCTCAGAACCTTTGCTGCCATTTAATGACACCTTGACTGATTCTCTCCTGGGCATCTGGTCCAAATCCAGCACAGGGTCTCCTGTGAATAGAACAATCACCTGCCGCCATCGCCCTGCAGCAGGCGGCCCAGCTTTCCTCACATCTCACCCTACCCCCGAGAGCTTGGTGGTCCAAGCCTCTACTTCTCGTGGTGCGTTCCCTTCCGCACCACTGGAAAAGGAATCAAAAAGGCTGGATAGCTTTGGCAAAAAAATATTTTCTTCCACCAGCCTAGCATTGTGGTAGGTAAACACTGCATGCCTCTTGGGCCGGTACTCCCATTTGTTATGGGAGACAGGTTGCGCACGTGCTGCCACAAGTCCCGTAGGAGGCCCGGGCTGTCCTCTCCCAAGCTGTTGCAGACAGGAGAGATGCTGCGAAGTTTACCATACGCTGTGGCCTTGACACGACAGACAAGCTTGGCAGAGCGATTTCCTCGACGATGGTCGTTAGGCACCACAGATTTTTCTATTCCTCAAAGCCTTTTTAGGTCTTGCCTATGCAGCGCGTGCGCTCTCTCTTCTAGTCATGCTGTATTCAGGATATGTGAGTCAAGCTCCGCCTACTTCTCGCCCATCTTTTTAATTGGCTCCTGTACCTGTCCTTTGTAAATGGTGGCTTTTCATTGGTTATTAGGCTATGTAGTCCCTCCTTAGGAACTCCCTGTCTCTTTTTGTAACCTCCCATGAGGACACCCCCTACTACATGTGTTGTTACGCCCTAGGTTTTAAATACAACATCAAGGCACTATTTTCTTAAAGGCCTTCAGACAGGACATTCACTTGGTCCTTATCAAGGTTGGCAGATATTACTTTACTCGCTAGCACATCTCACATTTATATTAGACCTTCTATAAATTTCCCTTCATCAGCTCCACATAGAGTACAACCTAATCCGGAATTAATATATTAATTCTTTTGTCATATTTCAAAGCTACTAATTGTATATATTGAATGTCCTGTGGTGTTATCTTCCATGCAGTGCATTATGGGTAGGGTGGATTTACCATATCTTCAAACTTTATGATGCTCACTTGGGACATCTAGGCGCAGCTTGCGGTACTGCACCTACACATCTCACATTTATATTAGATCTTCTATAAATTTCCCTTCATCAGCTCCACATAGAGTACTACCTAATCTAGAATTAATATAATAATTATTTTGTCACATTTCAAAGCTATTAATTGTGTATATATAGACATAGCTATTTGAATGTACTCCTGCTCCTGTCTTGCATGCATTGCTTTAGGGGAGTACCATATGTGACCAAACGTTTGATGCTCACTAGGGACCTCTACTGCACCTACACATCTATGTTAGACCTTCTATAAATTTCCCTTCATCAGCTCCACATAGAGTACAACCTAATCAGGAATTAATATAATAATTCTTTTGTCACATTTCAAAGCTACTAATTGTATATATTGAATGTACTGTGGCACTGTCTTCCATGCAATGCATTATTGGTAAGGTGGATTTACCATATTTACAAAGTTTATGATGCTCACTAGGGACATCTAGGCGCAGCTTGCGGTACTGCACCTACACATGTCACATTTATATTAGACCTTCTATAAATTTCCCTTCATCAGCTCCACACGAGTACATATCTATTTGAATGTACTCGTGTACTGTCTTGCATGCAATGCATTAGGTGAGTGCCATATGTGACCAAAAGTTTGATGCTCACTAGGGACCACTAGGCGCAGCTTGCGGTACTGCACCTACACATCTATATTAGACCTATAAATTTCCCTTCATCAGCTCCACATAGAGTATCACTTAATCAGAATTAATATAATAATTGTTTTGTCACATTTCATAGCTATTAATTGTTGTTATCGACATAGCTATTTGAATGTACTCGTGGTACTGTCTTGCATGCAATGCATTAGGGGAGTACCATATGTGACCAAAAGTCTGATGCTCACTAGGGACCTCTAGGCGCAGCTTGCGGTACTGCACCTACACATCTATATTAGACCTTCTATAAATTCCCCTTCATCAGCTCCACATAAAGTACAACCTAATCCGGAATTAATATAATCATTTTTTTGCCACATTTCAAAGCTACTAACAGTATATAGTGAATGTACTGTGGTACTGTCTTGCATGCAATGCATTATGGGCAGTGTGGATTTACCATATCTTCAAAGTTTATCATGCTCACTAGGGACATCTAGGCGCAGCTTGCGGTACTGCACCTACACATCTCACATTTATATTAGACCTTCCATAAATTTCCCTTTAATATAATAATTGTTTTGTCACATTTCAAAGCTATTAATTGTATATATGGACATAGCTATTTGAATGTACTCTGGTACTGTCTTGCATGCAATGCATTATGGGAGTACCACTATTGGCATTGTAAATGACAATGCCTTTTATTTATGTTTTAAAATCTAAAGCATAAATAAAAGGCATTGTCATTTACAATGCCAATAGCTCAGACTCGTGTAAATGCGAGACCTATTGCATTGCAAATGCTTGTTTAATTTCTAGTGGGCAGAACAAGCTTGTAATCTTTAAGCATGTCCCACCTGCAAAGATGTGATATAGAACATATATTGGCTTGATATGTTTTCAGAAAGGCATTTCTGTGAAATTCATAAGCAAATTAGTTTTAGGCTCCCTTTAGCATGGCATTAACATATTTCTATACTGCTAGGTTTCTGTAGTCCTTAAAGCAAACTCCTTTCCACTACCCAATATGGTATTCCCTGTAGGTAAAATAAGGGACTAGAGTATTCAGCCCCATTATCGTAGTGGTCAGAGGCCAAGATTGAGGTTCAATAGAAATGTCTCGCCAGGTACAATCGTCTAGACATCTAATTCACAGATATTTTAATACTGTAAAATAACAACGTTGAGAGGGTGAACCTCGTGTTTTTTGTTTAAGAACCTCTATTGCATCCATTCTAGACATAAACACAGCACAATTGAGACAGACTTAATAACGTGTACGTTTTAGAAACCTGTAAAATACTGAATATTGAAAAAACAAGCCCATTTTTAAAATGCTAAGCTTGTAAGGGCAGCTATATTCTAGGCACCGCATGCAAGTCCTTGTTTCCAGGGCTTGATTCTGCAGATGGTTACATTTCCTAAAGCAAATATTTCACTATAGTCTAGTACAGACTGTGTAAAGCTTTAACTGACAACAGTCTCTCTTTGGGTTTAATGTAAGCTAATGTTGCAGTGAGAGCGGAAGGGTAGAATCTGTGATCTTAACTTGATTGAAAACATTTTGAATGTAGGTCTCATAGTCAGAATATCATGGTCCCTTGCCACATGTTTAGGCCCAAACACTTTCGGATCATGTTGTGCACTGAAGCCAAGCATCCTCTGTCTGGATGTCATACGTTCTTCCTGATAGGTAGCTATATGTTAGTGTAAAGCTATATTAGCTGTGGCTCATTGCTTCTATTTTGAGAAGACACTTTTGATGTAAATAGAATGAAAAATTCCTGCAGCGCTGGCAGGTTAAGTAGACCAGTTACCTGGAACATAGCATTCATGTCTGAAATAACAGGGGATCATGGCCCTTCTGTTTCTCAACTGTAGTTCTAAAGGTTTTTTACTTAGTTGAAAGATTTATTGAGCACCAAACTGCCAAGTGCATTTTACTTATTGCGGAACTTTTAGGGTAAAAAGGCAAATATGAAAGGTCATTTTTGCCATTGTTTTCTTGGTTACTAGTTTATAATACGCATGCACGCTACCACGTGTACTCCCACAACCACTTTTTTAATTAAACAATATGAAAGCTCTTGTCTTAGACAAATTCATTTTAGATGTACCCAGTTGATTGAATACTTAGGAAAACTCACCTCTGTTGGACGGAAAAATATATTTTTTCTAAGTAGCATTAGGGCTGATGTGCGACAAGTTATGGAAGAAATGGTCCATGCAAATCCTGCTGCCAATGCTACCTATTGCTAATTGAATTAATATTCGTTGCTTGTCTGTAAAGTTTTCTAGGATGAAAGTCAATACATGGTGTACTTCAGGAGTGTCAATGAGAACGCTTTGTGGCTTCATTCTGTGCTGCACGGAAAAACACACAGAGACTAAATCCTTTTTTAGATAATCCTTTTATACAAATTAAAATGCTAAACTCTTAAATTTGCTTCAGTTTTATGAACGTCAGATTGGCTATAACTAACCACTGATGAATGGTTTAATTATGCTCTTAAATCTGCACTGCTGTCAAGCATCTCAGTGATCAAGTTGTCACAATTTTACAAATTAGCTATTCAGGTTGGCTCAATTTTTTTGCAGTCTCAAATTGTACTGGGTGAGTAATAAATTGGCTCCATATGCCAGACAAAAGCTTGTTGGTACTTGGCCTGGAGTACGGCGCCACAGCTAAGTAACTTCAACATATCCACTCTGAATAAAAAAAAGAAATGGGAGACTTACTGTGCTCACCATGCAATTGCACGATCTATTTCAAAAGTCTGGCAAAGACAAACTATTTCTCGCAGTATCAGTTCTGTATATCTTACCTTTCTTTCTGAAAGAGTCCGGTTAGTCCAAATGTCAAAACATGCTTTTTCATCTTCTTACACTTTTATACACGTGTCCTTGGAGGAATTTTCTGGAGTTGTTGTGGGGATTATGTTCTATGAATGTGAAATGTTTCTCCAGGGCAAAGTCAGAGCTCTTGAACTCCGAACATGCTGGCTGGGAATACTGCTCTCTGGGATGCTGTGAAGCGATGGTGGGGGTTGGTGGTGTGTTAGCCATCAGGTTTTGGCAGTGAATCAATCAGTCTAATAGCTGTTGCTCTAAAAATAGAATTGGAAAGCTTGCACTGACACTGGAAGGTCAACAGGAATCATCCTTTGGAGTCCGTTGGGCCATTCTACCTCCTCATCACTATTGCGTTTTGGTGTGACTTTTTAGTGAGTCTTGTTTTGACAGTGAATTGTGACATTACACTGATGTTCCACAATAGAGCTCTGGATGTGTGTTTAATCTGATCCAGCGTGGCTAATATAAATTCTTCCCCTTCGGACATGACATCCAGGTGAAATCATTCACATCTACTATACCATATGACGGTGGGGCCCATAACACCGCATACCATACACTCACTCAGTCGTTTCCTGGATCACATCCACTTTCGCTAAGGAAAAGAACGAATTGCTGGAGGAACGGAATACCTTATTAAAGTTGACAGAATATTACCTAAAACATCATATATATTCAGTTTTAATCCTTTCGGTTCCAAAACATCAAGGTATTCCGCTCTTTGGTCGATGGACCAACTAGTAGAATAAGTTGATGGTGATTAAGACCAGCTCAATCACATTTAAAACCTGTTAATTATTACACTTATTATTGAGCTGAAGAACCACAGACTCATTGTTTAGTTAGAATAAATTTGTATCTATTTTCTTAAGTGCATGAGTGAGATTCAAAGTTTATTAATCACTTTAATACATTTTAATAGCATATAAGAAATAAATTTTATAAAGAATTTTATGCATACCCCTTTTTGATGCAGATTGAAAAAGGTTCACCAAAGCAGATAAATTGTAGATCACAGCATGGAACTCCCACAACTGACTGTCCCGCTAAAGGCCTCCTCGACGGACCTCCCATACAAGTTTCCCGCATCGGTCTCGTTCCTTTCCCAGTCAAGTTTTTAAAGTTCAAAAGAATAATTCTCCAAAGAAAAACGGCCTATAGAAAATAGCAGCAGCTTCATCAGCATCAACGCTCAGTGCTCAAAAAATATGCATGGAAAGACGCTCCTCCTACTTAAGAGTAGGTCCTCTTATACCCTACTACTAGCTTACTAAACAAAAAGTTGCAATCTTTGGGGGCGAGAATCACGCTAATTGTTCCATTGGAGGGGTGGCAAGAATCACCTCATTGCCCTCCTTGTTCAAACTGGTTTTGGAATGGTTTAAAGGATTGTGCTTTCTCATGACCTTTGGGTAAATGCAGTCCCAATTGACAGTCCGTAATGTTACTTTTTGATGGTCACAATTTGGTCAGTCCATTGTTACTTCATACTTGTTCTTACTCAAGTCTCACGGATACGTGCTGAGTCTTTCTTGGCACTCTCCTCATGTTAGGTCGTCACGACCTTGACATCTCTCACTCCGGACTCGAGCTGCACCCACGTGGTTTAGCTCCATTACTTTCTTCCGCTTAGAGGCCATCTTTGTTTCTGTGCATGACCTCATCTGCCTCAGCAGCCATTTTCACAGCCTGGCCTAATGGGCCTGAATGAACTATCATAAAACAAACACAATCATAATTAAAATAAGGAAAATAAGCCTTTCTGTTTACCACCCGTCGTTCTAAGAACCCGTGTTAGGTGTTACCTAGCAGAAGCGACATTTAAAGCCATTTTACTTACCAACCGCATTCTTTGCCACAATACAATTTTACTACATAGCACTAATCATGCGATTTTGCTCTAATTAGTACGCAAATCACTATATTAATATTAGTTCACTTTGCAATTGTAAATAAGTTAGTTTTGCACATAAATAGCAATTACCATTTGTGTAAATGTTTATCAAGGGTGCAGATTGTTGGTTAGTTCATCAAACAATTAGTACCGTTAATGTATTATTCTTATTTTAGGGGGTTTCAAAATAATTTCATTTACCTTGCTCCATCAACTCCCCCTTTGGTGATTTTTAATATCGCCACAAAAAACCATGTAATACCATTTTTCAAATAAATGTTTCTTGTCCATTTGCTTTGGTTAGTTCACACAACAGTGTCTTTCTCATCTTGTCTTTTTGATCTTTTGTATATGTTCTCTTTTAGTTCTTCTAATTCTATTTCTCCCATTTCTCGTTCTCTTTCTTTATTTTTCTCATTTTCTCTTTTTATTCTATTTTGTGTTTTTCTCCTTTTAATACACATATATGCTAATTTTATTGACAACATTACCATTATTACCACTGTTACTGATATTAGTATTTTCCCAATAAGGGAACCACCTATTTCTGTAAACCATTTCTGTATTGAGGAAAAACTCTTACCAAGTTTCTCCCAGGTACCTTCAACCTCCAGTGGAGCAATTTCTTTGTGCAAATCAGTAATATTCTTTATATACTTCTGTATATTTTCACTTTTATCTGGAATGTAAGTGCAACAATGTTGGGCTTTCAACATTCCACAGACTCCACCCTCTTTTGCCAAAAGAATGTCAAGGGCAAGCCGATTTTGCATCACCATAGCTCTCATGGCAACCATTTCGGTATTTACCATCAAGAACCTTCCAGCAGTACTCGTTGATAAACGATCTACTACTGTGGACAGTTTCCGAATTTTAAATGCATTCAAAGATATACCCACTGCTGGTATCAATGCTCCAAAAATGTCACCTACTATTTCTGAAAAACTTTCCCCCCTCCTACGTGTAAATGTTTTATCTATCTCATGTATTCCTTTTTCTCCTCTCCACATGAAAAATCTTTGGAAAGACCAGACCTAAATAGCATGATCCATACCAGTGGTCCGGCAACCTATAATAAGCTCTACTCCCACATATATAATAGATCCCAGGAAATATTGGATCTTTTCCTCCTTTAAATCCCCATTCTCCTAAAATTTTATATGTATCTCGGCATTCACTGGAACCTACGAAATAGTTATCATACATAGTCTTATTTCTATAAATACACAACTTTCCCTGTTGGAGCCAATCCAAAGTCATAGCTGCATTTGTCTCTCCTTTGTCATGATTCTTCTCTCCAAATGCCCAAAGTGATGTTTTTGTCTTTTCTTCTATCACCTTTCTTTGAAACTTAACTCTTCTGTTTTCTACCATCTCTAAGAAAACTTTTTCCTCTTTCTTTAATTCACAGGTAAGATTGTGTCTAGCTACATATTCTAATGTTAAATCTTTATTTTCTAGGAAAAATTCACCAAACATTTTTGCTTCTTTCACCTTGTTTAGTTCAGGAATTATAGGAACCTTCGCAAAAACAGTGTTTGTCAGTGTAATAATATTCTAATCTACCTGTTTTATAAAATAAACTAGCCAACACGCTACATGTTATCCCATATGTCTAAGGAAGGTGATGATAGGTCACACCTTCTGTTACAGACGCAGGTAATTGCATACAGACATAACAATCCCTCACATCCATTGTCTCCACGTATTCATACAATAATTTCGTGAAGACATTCTTGGAGAAGTCAGTTATAGACTTATCCTTATGCAAATCAGTACTATCTATTAATGTCGCAATGTTCTGTGTGTTAGCTTCTTTGTCCTTTTTCGTTTTATTCCCTAATATGGACGTTTCCTCTACAGCTAACCTAATTGGAATTGTTATTGCTAAAGTAAGCCAAATAAACATTAATAAACCTGTACAAAAGAAACACATTCTACACCATCTACGTAAAAACTCACATCTAGATTTTCTTGCCTCTGTGTCTACCATTCTGTTCTATTACTTAGCTATATATATATATATATATGTACAGAAAATGTGTCACCACACCTCAGAATGACGTCTCAGCCACTCTACCCTTTTACTTTGTCTCGTTTGGTGCTTTCTTCAGCTCTTTTCAGAACTTTTCCTTGTCTTATTCAGATTTTTGTGTCCAGTCCGAGTTTCCCTCTTTTCTCGTTCTCAGGTTTGTTGTACTTCACTCTCACCCATTGGTTTACAGCTTTCGTCTGGGCTCTCGTGAGTATTATCCTCTTCTTTGATGTCAGTCAATGCGATGTATAGCCACTCAGGTGACTTATATTTCAAATTAGGTCTTTTCACTCTTTTTGCTTTCTGCAATTGTTTTCCTTTTTGACTTCTCATTTACTTGTTCCGCATCATCTCTGTTCAAATTTATTATCTTGTATCTCGGTCTTTTGACTTCGTGGGGCCAATTGTCTCCTTTTCTTGGCCTTTTTGGTTCACTTTCCTTTTCCTCTCGTTCAGTTCTCCAAGTCCTCTTTCTTGGTCCTAGTCTCTGCTTTCTTTCTTCTTCACTTTCTTCTGATTCTGTTTCAGATCTTACTTCACTTCCTCTAACTTTGAATTTTATGATCTCTGTTTCATTCTCTGAGTCTGAACCTTCTTGTACCTCTCCTGTTTGGACATTTGATTCTATCCCTCCTCGATTGTCTTCCGAATTTTTATTAATCTTTCTGTCTGAATCTAAATTTCCCTGTGTTTCTTCAAATTGTTGATCTGTCCCTACTACTCCCTGAGTTTCTTCCGCTTCTTCCTCTATCTCCCCATCTATATCTAAATCTCCCTCCGTTAGTTCGACTATTTCTGGAGGAATTTTTCCATAACTTGTACTTGGTTGTTCACTATCACTGTCTCTTGGTTCAGTTTCTTCGTTTATAATGTCAGTGTGTAATTTTCTCTTTCATTAAATTCAGGTTGGTCTGTTTCAGATGCTGAACTGGTATCTGATATTTCCAGATGTCGACTTACAGGTCGATCTTTAAATCTGGATCTTCAATTGGTTCAGGTTCTTCATTTGTAAAACTTGTACTTTGTTCTTCCAGATGTCGACTTTCAGGTCGAGCTTCAAGATCTGGAACTCTGCTTGTCTCAGCTTCTGCTTCGGATGCTGAGCTGGTATCGGATATCTCCAGATGTCGACTTACAGGTCGAGCTTCAGGATCTGGAACTCTGATAATGTGACTGGCATGCACCCAGTTTTTCACTCCTGCACACTTGACAGTTGTTGTCACCAGGATCACTTGACGTGGCTTATCCCAGCGAGGAACCAAACAGTTTCTTCTCCTGTGGACGTTTATGCGGACCCAGTCTCCTGGATTCAAATCATGAGCTGGTTTTCTTTCAAGAGTGGTCGCATCCGGTCCAACCTGATGAAACACAGAATGTACCACATCAGCCAATCCTTTGCAATAGTCCAATACGAGATCATCAGTTAAAGTCAGCAGTTTGTTGACAGGTACATGTGCTTGTCTCATTGCCCGTCCCATGATTATTTCATGAGGACTTAGACCTTTTTTTCTGTCAGGTATGCTTCTGATAGTCATCAGTACCAATGGTAGGGCATCAGGCCATTTGAGTCCTGTGGCTTGACACATTTTCCCTAACCTATTCTTTATTGTTCCATTCACCTGTTCCACTACTCCAGAAGCCTCTGGTCTGTAAGCACAGTGTAATTTCTGTTGTATGTCAACAGCTTCACATATCAATTGGATCAGTTCATTTTGGAAATGTGTTCCTCTATCTGTTTCAATCGTTACTGGAAAACCATATCTTGGGATGAATTCTCTCAGCAGGAGCTTAGCTACAGTAACTCCATCATTCCTTCTTGTTGGATAGACTTCCACCCAACGAGAAAATAAACAAACGACCACAAGAACATACTTCAATCTATTGCTTGGGGGCATTTCAATAAAATCTAGCTCCATTCTAGTAAAAGGACCTCCTTCCCGTCCTATTGTTCCTAGACTCACTACTGTTTTTCTTCCTGGATTTATCTGTTGGCATGTAAGACATCTTTGACAAAGACTCTCAGCTATAGCTCTGAATTTTGGGTTGTACCAAGTTTGTCTGAAAAGTCTAATCATGGCATCCCTACCAATATGAGCTTGTCCATGGTACATCCGTGCCATGTTAGAAATCATGCTATCAGGCATAACTGGTCTTTCATCTCTATAAACCCAAACATTATCTTCCTCTCTTTGTCTGCAACCTGCTTTTATCCAACCATCTTTCTCTTCTTCATTTGCTTCTTCTTGTAATTGTCTTACCTCATCCCATGTTTCGACAATGTTAGTAAATAATGATGGACATGAAACATTTTCTTTTTCTCTCCTCCTGTTTAACGAGACCATGTTTCTGGCACAGTATTGGGCTATTTCGTCCGCATACTTGTTACCCACAGCAATATAATCTTCCCCATTGTTGTGTGCAGCACACTTCACCACTGCAATCTGTTTAGGCAGCTGTATCACCTCAAGCAATTTTTTCACAAACTCACTGTTTCTAATTGGAGTTCCTGCAGACGTCAAGAAACCTCTCTGAGACCAGATCTGTCCAAAATCGTGGACCACTCCGAAGCCATACTGGCTATCAGTGATCACCGTAATTCGGAAATTCTTTCCCAGTTTGCACGCCTGAATCAGAGCAATCAACTCAGCTACTTGGGCTGAACTTATCCCTCTCAAACAGGATGCTTCCATTATGGCAGCTACTGTACATACAGCATACGCAGCACTTAAAACTCCTTCATTCGTCCTCAGACACGATCCATCCACAAACATCACATAATCTGATTCTTTCAAGGGCTCATCTTTAATGTCTGGATGAGGCTTTGTACAAAACTCAAGTACATCCAGACATTTATGATCGACTTCATCCTTAACTCCTACATTTTCTTCGTCTGGCAGTGAAGTTGAAGGATTCACACTTGTGCATCTATCAATGGTTACATTGTCTGCACTCAAAATCACCTTTTCATACCTAGTCAGCCGACTATGTGTCATGAATTGGGTTTTTGTTCTGGTTAAAAGAATTTCAACAGAATGTGGAACATATACTCTTAACGGATATCCCATCACAATGCCTTCACTCTGTTCCAGACTCACACAAGTAGCAGCTACTGCTTTCAAACAACCAGGCAACGCCTTTGCTACCGGGTCTAAAACAGCTGAAAAATAAGCAATGGGTCTTTTCATTTTTCCATGCCTTTGCACTAACACTGAAAATGCACATCCATCTCTCTCACTACAATACAGCTCAAATTCTTTTTCATAATCAGGCATTCCCAATGCCGGTGCTTCACACAACTTCGTTTTTAGTTATTTGAAAGCTTTCATTTCTTCCTCATTCAACTCAAACGGATCTTTAACATCTCTTTTTGTCAATCGCTGTAAAGGTTTTGCGATCAATGAGAATCCACTTATCCACTGTCGACAATACCCAACCATTCCAAGGAACATTCTCACCTCTCTTTGTGTCATTGGAGCTCTCATTCCTCTGATAATCTTTACTCTTTCTGTTGTTACCTTTCGCATCCCTTTTTCAATCTTATGACCTAAGTATTGTACTTCCTGTTGACAAAATTGCAGTTTTGACGGAGACACTTTGTGCCCTCCTTCTGCCAAGTGGTTCAATAAAGAAATTGTGTCGGTAACACATGCTTGTTTGGTCTTTGATGCCACTAACAGGTCATCAATGTACTGGACCATCACAGATTTTTCAGGCATTCTTAAATCTTCCAATGATTTCTTTAGGATCTGATTAAAGATTGAGGGGCTTTCCGTATACCCTTGAGGAATTCGGCACCATGCCAAAATACGCTCTCCGAACCGGAACGCAAATAATGGCTGGCTATCTGGATGTAATGGAATAGAGAAAAATGCATGGCACAATTCAATAACTGTGTACCATTCTGCATCATGTGGAATCTGATACAGTATTACAGCGGGGTTTGGCACAATTGGACAACAAGGAATAACAATTTTATTTATTTTCCTCAGATCTTGAACTATCCTATATGTCCCATTCGGCTTTTTCAATCCCATTATAGGTGAATTACATGGGCTACTCATTATTTCTTTCAAAATTCCTTGTTCAATCATTTTATTAACTACGGGTGTTATTCCTTCAATAATTTCTGGGGTTAATTTGTACTGTGGAGTATTTGGGTAATTCGTTCCTTCTCTTACAGTGATTTTTACAGGGTCTACTCCTCTCATTAACCCAATGTCTTCGCCTGTGAAATCCCATACATCAGATCTGACTGTTTCTTTCAATTCAATTGGGATTTTCTCTACGTCAAACACAGGAAACATGTCATTTACTCCTGGTTCTAGTTCTGCCATTGTCATTTTATACAGAATATCTTCATCTGGTGTCTGAAATGCAATACCATCCGGGGTACAATAAATGGTGCAATTCATTTTACAAACCAGCAAATTTACAGGACTGCAATCACACACCACAAATCGATGCATTTCTCTGAATGGTACAATTTCTACCTCTGCTGGTTTGGTAAGAGGCGCTTTAATCTGCTGGTTTGAAACACCTACAACTTGGATATATTCACCTGAGAGGAAGGGTTGGAATTTCTACTGATCTAACGGTAGAACGGGTAGCTCCAGTGTCCACAAGGAATGTAACATTTACACCATTCACTTCTCCATCCACAAATGGACCTGACTGATCTACCTCTAGAGTTGCGCCAAGCACGCACTCTTCCTCCTCTCCTAGGCACCGTCATAAACTTTCATCCGATTCATTTCCATCCTGTCGTAACCAATACTGCGATATTGCAGCTGCGCGCAGCAAGTTTGTTACCTGCTCTCCTCCGTAGAATCCTGTCTCTGCACTGTATCTCTGGGGGTTTACACTCTTGGGAAGAGGTGGTTGTGGCACCTGACTCTGTTGAGTAACTACCTGCGGTTGTTGCAGCTGTTGGTAACTCACCTCACTCTGCACCTGTGGATTTAATGATTGATTTTCCGTATTAGCTTTTGGAGGAAATTTACACTCGTTTCTCCAATGCCCTAACTTTCTGCAGTTATGGCATGGCCATTTCTTTTTAGCTTCTTCTATACTCATTTGACCTTTTACCTTACCTATATTTGGTTTAGATTTAAACTGTCCTGCATCACCAGTCTGATTATTCATTTGAGCTTCTTGTTTTTCTGCAACCTTTACTTGTGCCCACATCGCTTTTTCTTTTAGCTTGCGTTGTCTACACTCGGTCATCACTACAATATTTAGCATACCTTAATACCTCATCTACAGTGCTATTTTGCCAGCACAACATGTGCTGCTTAATCATTTCACTTATCTCGGGCTTCAATCCGTATACAAATCTATATACAAAATGACTCGTGTCCTTTTCAATTAAAGTCTCATAACTGCTATACTGTTTGAAAACCAAAAGTAGCCTTTCATAGTAGGCATGTACAGATTCCTTACTCTCCTGGGTTGTTCTATCAATCTTTACCCAATCTGTTTCTTTTGGTGGAATTTTATTTTTCAAAAACGTAATAACCTGGTCATACTTTCTCATTACTTCTGGACCTGGCGCTCCAGTTTTTGCATCTCTAGGATATTCCTCTGTTGGCCAATCAATGGTAATCTTACATTCTGTCCATAAGTCTGCTGGTACTACAATGTCAAACAATCCATCCAAATCTACCCACAACATCTTCGAAACCTTTACAAATCTTTCCACTTGTCTGTACCATTCTACAGGTTTCTCTCTCAATTTCGGGAAATCATTCGTAAATGACAATATATCTTGTCTAGACCATGGAACATGTACATAGCTTCCTCCTGGAGTTTCTCTCATTGGACATTCCATCACTATTCGTTCCTTTTCTTTCACCGTAAAAGCCAAAGATGCCTTATCGGTCATTCCCTCTTTTCTTTTCATCCACCTGCTCCTCCATCTGTCCACATCTCACCATTTTCTCAATAAAACAATCAGTTCTTTTATCTGGGTTAATCGTCCTGATGTGTTCAGATTTTCTATATCCTTTTCACAAAAATCTACCCTATACGGTTTCTGTAAACTCCTGATTTTTCCAAATTCTACTCCTAGTTCATTCGCGGTCTCTTCCAACTTTTCATGTAAATTTCTAGCTCTCCAAGTAATACTCTTACACAAAAACATAATCGCTTCATCCTGATATGATTTCAATTTTTCTGTACCAATAGTCCCTAAAATCAACTCCTCCATGTCTATCTTTAGTCTGATTACATCCAATGGTTGTGGTTCTGCATCCTTCTTTTGTAAATTTCTCATCCACTCATTTAATTCTTCTGGAGTCGGACCTACAGGTGTACTATTTATTTCTATCCAATTTTTGCTTCTCTCTGGGGTTTCAGATGCTGACTCAGTTCCCATAGGAATCCTTTTTATCTCACTCTCATTTACTGTCAAGTTAGTAGGTGGACTCGATCTATATGAGCTGACCAAATCTCTTGTCTCTCTAGTTTCTGTAATTATCCCTTCTCTCATTCTTTGCATATTCGAGTTCATTGGGATGGTCAAGGAATGCTCATCTATTCTTTGGTTTTCAAATACCGGTATTACTGGTCCTATTGTCACTGGTACAGTCACAGCTTCCATGTTCATTGTTAACTCTCTTATTTTCTCAGTCAATTCTCTTGTGGTTCTTGCTAACTCAGCTGTATTACTATCATCAGACTTCTCATTTTGTGGAGTTTCTAAATGTTCATTTGACCTATTTATATCATATCTTCGTTCTGGGATTTTATTCCTCCCAGTTTCTATTGGTGGTGCATTGGGTGTCGCCACCGCAGAATTCTGTTGATATGGAGGTGGTTTTCTGTTTAAAATGTCTTCCAGCAACTCATCCTCTGTTTCGCTACCTCCATACCCATACCTCTCTGTAGCTGTATATTTCTTTTTCTCCGCACACTTCCTTCCTGCAACCTCTTCAACTGTTATGGCTGGAAACAAACCATCCGTCATATTATCATATCTCCATCGCCTCATTCTGTCTTCATGATTCACTCCCCATACTCTTCCATGAACTAAACTATAATTCTTTGCACCTCTGTGTCTTTCTCTTTCATACATCTCATCTTCCCATTCACCTAACGCTTCAAACTGTGTCGGTCTAGGCTCAAGTTTCATCATTGTCTCTCTCAAATTCCGAAGTACAGCTGTGCTAAATGAACCATTTTCTGGAAAAGCCAATACTCCATCATTCTGAGTATATTTTGTCCAATTCTCTAACCAAATGCAAGTATGATAACCATATTTCAACATCATATGAGAAGCTGGCGTTTTCGGCGGAGGAATTACTTGTCCTTCCCTAGTCACTACCTTCTTGTCTTTCTTGATTTTTTTTTTAATTTTCGCCATCCATGACGGTTTCTCTCTACAATACTCATATAAGCCATATTTCACGATCCTTTCTTTTCGACAAATTCACAACTCTGTTCTGTTTACTGTGTGCTATTCGGACCTATCCCAGCGCGTCTCACACCAACGCACCAATCAGGACGCTCTTCGTTTTCCCACCAATGGCCAATCCCAGCGCGGTCTTTGTCAACGTCAGTTCTACTCCTGACCCCTCCTTTACAAAAATTATCGGCTGTTTTTTCTTGACTGATCTTATTAGTTACAACGTAAAACACATTTCCATTGCCTGTTTTCGCTAAACAAAAGAGATAGCTTACTCTATCTTGCAAGAATACTGTTTCGTTCGATAAGTGTAGCACTTCCCTCTACCTTACCCTTCTTTCAAGCAAGGGGTAAACCCGTTTCTCTGGGTATAAAACACATGTGGAGACTACACTGCTCCTGAGAATTAAGGCCAGTGTTTCACAAGAAAACCGGTTGCTATTTCACTCATACACGTTTTATACAGGAAATGTCCCTATCATAACACAACCTGTGTTGTCACAAATTTGAAAATCAGACAATGCACTATTCCATGTGACTTCTCTTGCCACACGTGTCCACTTCCTACTTCCCGGAAGCTTCAAAATTTCGACTTACATATAACATGATACAATTCAACACGAAGTGTTAAACATGAATAATCAATAACCAATAATCACCAAACTAATCTATAGTAACCATAACTCTGCTACCAAGAAATCTGATCCAGCGTGGCTAATATAAATTCTTCCCCTTCGGACATGACATCCAGGTGAAATCATTCTCATCTACTATACCATATGACGGTGGGGCCCATAACACCGCATACCATACACTCACTCAGTCGTTCCCTGGATCACATCCACTTTCACTAAGGAAAAGAACGAATTGCTGGAGGAACGGAATACCTTATTAAAGTTGACAGAATATTACCTAAAGCATCATATATATTCAGTTTTAATCCTTTCGGTTCCAAAACATCAAGGTATTCCGCTCTTTGGTCGATGGACCAACTAGTAGAATAAGTTGATGGTGATTAAGACCAGCTCAATCACATTTAAAACCTGTTCATTATTACACTTCTTATTGAGCTGAAGAACCACAGACTCATTGTTTAGTTAGAATAAATTTGTATCTATTTTCTTAAGTGCATGAGTGAGATTCAAAGTTTATTAATCACTTTAATACATTTTAATAGCATATAAGAAATACATTTTATAAAGAATTTTATGCATACCCCTTTTTGATGCAGATTGAAAAAGGTTCACCAAAGCAGATAAATTGTAGATCACAGCATGGAACTCCCAAAACGGACTGTCCCGCTAAAGGCCTCCTCGACTGACCTCCCATACAAGTTTCCCGCATCGGTCTCGTTCCTTTCCCAGTCAAGTTTTTAAAGTTCAAAAGAATAATTCTCCAAAGAAAAACGGCCTATAGAAAATAGCAGCAGCTTCATCAGCATCAACGCTCAAAAAATATGCATGGAAAGACGCTCCTCCTACTTAAGAGTAGGTCCTCTTATACCCTACTACTAGCTTAGTAAACAAAAAGTTGCAATCTTTGGGGGTGAGAATCACGCTAATTGGTCCATTGGAGGGGTGGCAAGAATCACCTCATTGCCCTTCTTGTTCAAACTGGTTTTGGAATGGTTTAAAGGATTGTGCTTTCTCATGACCTTTGGGTAAATGCAGTCCCAATTGACAGTCCGTAATGTTACTTTTTGATGGTCACAATTTGGTCAGTCCATTGTTACTTCATACTTGTTCTTACTCAAGTCTCACGGATACGTGCTGAGTCTTTCTTGGCACTCTCCTCATGTTAGGTCGTCACAACCTTGACATCTCTCACTCCGGACTCGAGCTGCACCCACGTGGTTTAGCTCCATTACTTTCTTCCGCTTAGAGGCCATCTTTGTTTCTGCGCATGACCTCATCTGCCTCGGCAGCCATTTTCACAGCCTGGCCTAATAGGCCCGAACGAACTATCATAAAACAAACACAATCATAATTAAAATAAGCCTTTCTGTTTACCACCCGTCATTCTAAGAACCCGTGTTAGGTGTTACCTAGCAGAAGCGACATTTAAAGCCATTTTACTTACCATCCGCATTCTTTGCCACAATACAATTTTACTACATAGTACAAATCATGCGATTTTGCTCTAATTAGTACGCAAATCACTATATTAATATTAGTTCACTTTATAATTGTAAATAAGTTAGTTTTGCGCATAAATAGCAATTACCATTTGTGTAAATGTTTATCAAGGGTGCAGATTGTTGGTTAGTTCATCAAACAATTAGTATCGTTAATGTATTATTCTTATTTTATGGGGTTTCAAAATTATTTCATTTACCTTGCTCCATCAGTTCCTAAGGTGATAGCTTTATAAGATGTCTTGGGAAGGGTGAGTAACATCAAAGATGTCTCCAATGTATGCATATTTGTATCCAAGAGCTTGTGAAACAAAACAGCAGAGAGAATGAATTCGATGGTTCTTGATGCAGTGGCTGCATTAAACCTCAAAGTAGCATTGCCATGCTTTTTCTTAAGAAGCTCCCTGTGATCAGTTTCCATTATTTGGAGCTACTTAGGTATGCTGTAATATTTACCTTTAGACGCTGTCCTTCCGGTCGCTGCACCCCTCCCCTTTAGCTCGGTGCCGCCCTAACAAGGTGAATAATGCTCCCTCGCTATCCATTTCGTTAAATCATCATAATTATATAACACTCCAGCTGCACAAATGACCCCCTTTATTAGTACACTTGAATGCTGTTTTATTTGTTAGGGGATGGCGTAAACAGTCCGTAGACTGGGTTTAGCAGATGACTGGACGCCATTAGATCGCTCGGACTATTGTGCATGTATGGATTCACTTGCTTAATCGTCAAATCTTTAAATAAAGCACTCAAAGCATTGTAGCGTAAAGTAAAAGACAAGTTCAGGTGGCTACTGGTTTTCTTGGCAAGCCTACTAGGTATTATTTCAGTTGCCATTTTTGATGTGTTTTTTTTTTTAATTTAGTCCGCTTTGTAGTAATCACAGAGGACAATTTTTTTTATTTTCCCCAGTGGCGTCTTTATGGCTTGGCTGTTGCCGGTAACCCATTAGAGAAGTGGTCTTAAAACTTCATAATGCTAAGCCCTCGTGAGCAAAATGTTTTTGTGCCTCCCACTGTCCCTGCCCAAGTGGACGTGTGTGGGTGGATGAAGTCTTGAGGAGTGCAGGTTATGTATAATGGGAGGAAGCTTATTCAATGTATTGCGCTGTTAGGATTTTGCTAGAGTATGAGGGGTACATGAGTGGGCCTTTCTTCTTGGTTGTTTAGTCCAATCTCCCTCAGCTCTTTGTCACTGCTGATTCCTGCATTGATTCCACAATTCCCGCACAGAATTACTTCGGCCTGAATGCCTGTTTTGCCTCCTCCTTAATCATGCAGCTCTCTCTCCCTTCTTGCATTGTTCAAACCCTCTGGACTTTTGCAGCACATTTTCCCTTATGAGATATACCACTCAAATCACTTTCACCTGAAAGTGATTGCCATTTGTGGATTAACTTTATTCTCAAAAGAAGCAAAATGCCTCCTATTAACCTTAATGGGATCACTCACCGTAAAAACCTTCTTCAACCTACAAAAACGGTCTTTATCTCCTTGAGTTTCAGTGGGATCACCCTTCAAAACCTCTTGCCCACACCCACCTTTGAGACTCAGAAGGTTGAGAGGCATGCTCTACGATCCAGAGGCACTTACTCCAGTCTCCTGTATTGATTCTTTCCCCAATGCTCCTCCAGTGCTCCATCAGTTTATGCGCCTTAGTAGTGCACATCTCAATTCCTCCGAGCTCTCTCCTTCAATAATGCATTGTAGATCAGTTGCAATGAATATCACTTACTACCCCCGATGAGGCAGGGTGCTTAAAGGATGGTGGCAATGGAGTATGAGGCCTGAAAGATTTCCAAAGGTTGAGGCTCCTTCGGGGGAGGGCATTTGAAAGCAGGAGAGCAAACATGTAAACATATGTAGCAGTCATCGAGTTTTATTTACTGTAATTGTGGAATAGAATTGCTGGAGTTAAGGATCTTGATTCCATACCGTAAACAACGTATGTTGGGATATTTTCTGCACTTGTAAATAACAGTGGAGCGGAGAGGTCAAGCCACGATCCAATGTACAACCAAGTCATATTACTGTGAAATGCAAGAACAAGGAGCAGTCTCAAGCTAAAAGCCACAAAGAGAGAAAAAGCACCACCTGTGCTTCACTGAGCGAAGTCATGCACGCACTGCTTCCTTCCTGTGCAGTCCCAGATTCAAGTTTGCAAGGGATTTGCCACATTGAGGTGCAGCTGCTTTCAACCTTGTCGAGCCCCACACATGAAAAGCAGAGACAAATGTGTATCACAACACCCAAACACAAAACCCATTGGTCAAGAGCAAAAAGCAGACTTCAGATATACTCACAATCGGTTTCTGCAGAATGGTAATCAAAAATCACCTTCCTGCCAGACCACTTGTTGCCAGCCATCACTGCCTACACAAACAAGCTGCCCTGGGCACAGGGCTCCTCTGGGTGCCTCCTGCACACACCAGTGTCTGGGGCAGTATCGACATCTGTGTGTCTCCTTCCCACACTTTCAATAGAATTGGAAGTACAATTATGACATAAATGATCATCGCTCAGTGGACTCTGCAGAAAGGCCAAGTATTGAATGAGAATTATAGTCCGAACACCTTTTATGGCCCAGAGAAAGGCATTGAGAAACTTGCACTACCAACAGCATCATTAAAAGGCTTGGAAAGGCAACAGCGACATGCATGGACTATCTGATTTTTTGTTGAAATTGATTTTCTTTAAGTATATATACATTTTTATCCCATTAGCCACTACACCAGAGGTCTGCCTGTGTTGGATGTTTCCAGATGCGGGATTGGAAAACCTAAGGGGAGATTTGCCGACTTGGCACAACTGTTAGATAAGAGAAGAATAATCCTGGATTAGAAGTCCGCACAAGCACTATGGCTTTGAAGATCAGATGTGTTTAAATGGGCAACTGCAAAAGTAGCCTGTTATGTGTTAGTATATTATATTTGTTAGAATGCTATATAGGTCACTTAGACTGTTGAGGATGTAATGGAATCTTGGTTGGCAGTTGAGCAGGGGGCAGTGCTGCAAGTGGATGTTGGCTGGCTGCTGCTCCTTGTATACAGATCTCTAATAAGATTTTGGTTCACCACTTGTGTAAAGTGTGTTACTCAGCAGTATTGGCGACAAGCTGGGTAGCAAGGAAAGATACCTTTCAGGAGCAGGCAGTCTACAATTCTGTGGGAATTTAAAGAATTCTCTGTGCTCTCTTAAAAGTATCGTGAGAAAACGTTCTATCTTTCCGGGGTGCTACAAGTAAGTGTTCATCGTTGCTTACATACAGTTACTTTTCAGAGATTGAGAGTTGTGCTTCCAGTATGTGGGAGAGTCAGCACACACTGTTTCTTGTGTGTAGATTTTAATTTCTGCGCGAGAGCCCTTGCTTGTGCAGTCTTGGGCTTCCATGGTGGCAAGGAAACTGCATCCGAGGTTACTTCATAGCAAGTCTGCACACTGCTTCACATGTCTAGCGTATGTGACGCTAGCGAGGTTACAGTGCGTGACCTCTGCCTGGTGGCCATTTTAGGACTGGAACCACAATGGTCGGGCTTATGTGACGCATGCAAGGTTTCAGTGCATGACCTCTATGTTGCGGCCATTTTAGGATTGGAACAGCAGCTATCGCATAGTTATTTTCAGAGTTATCGACAATTTTCATGGTGTTTCTCAGTTTACAGGCGCTACAGTATTGATTTTGAGCCGACTGAGGATCTGTCCTTATTATACCAGCTTGTAAACCTTTTTTTTTTTCCTTTGGGATTTGCATTAAGGAAGTGTATATCCTTAATTCATTGTTTTCATTAAGTGGTGAAGACGGGACAGTGGACTAATCTAAGGGCTACTGGTGAAGCAAGGACAATGAACAATTTCCACACACATTTTCACCATGAGCCAACAGACATTTTCAGTAGGGCTTTTGGCCCTCATTATCTGAACCGTTGTTACGATGGAGTAAGTGGAAAGAATATTTCCTGAATTATATTGCCACTGTTGATGGTAACTTGTCCTCTGAACAAAAGAAACTGATTTAAACATTCTTTATGCCTGCAAGGTTTAAATTTTTTTTATCAAATGCATAAAACTGTTTGTGATGGTAGGTATGCCAATGTCTTTAATGTTGCTATAGAAAATTTAGATAAGTATTTTGCTCCTAAAGTGTGCATAGGCATTAAACGATATAAGTTCCTTAAAAGTAAATGACTTAATACTGAGTCTATTGATCAGTATGTGAGTGAATCGAAGAGGTTGGCAATGGATTGTATGTTTGGTGGAAAACAAGAGGATTTAATTAGAGATTAAGTGGAAATGCACATGAGTAATCCAGCCATTCAAGAAAGATTATGGGTGAATGGAGATGCTTGTTTGAATGACGTTCTACAAATTGTTCGGAAGGCTGAGACGTCTAGTAGATGCACAAGTACTCTGAGGGCTAATACTAAGGAGTCAGAAATTGTGTCCAAGATTAAGGTTAATACAAAGTACAAGGTAGAAGGAAGCAAGTTATAAAGTTAAAATTTACCAAGATGCTATAGATGTGGAAATTCAGGCCACTTAGCTTTGCTAAGTCATGTCCTAAAAAAGTAAAATGTAGTCGGTGTGG
Organism: Calotriton arnoldi; assembly: GCA_963921515.1. Classification (NCBI taxonomy): domain Eukaryota; kingdom Metazoa; phylum Chordata; class Amphibia; order Caudata; family Salamandridae; genus Calotriton; species Calotriton arnoldi. The sequence goes on from CAWUFW010005543.1 coordinate 664,071, forward strand.
AACCATTGGCCATTATGCAAAGGTTTGCAGAAAGAAATTCAAGAAAGTCAAGCGTGTGACAGCTCAGGACTGTAGTGGACAACAGTCTGGGGGAAAGTGAGGATGAATTATCTGAAAGTGTTATGAATATTAAGGAAAAGTTGATATTAAATGTCTTTTGGTCTAAAACAAAAAGCCAGAATGTTGGATGAAGATGAAGATTGGGGAAGTCAATCTGAAAAATGTTTGCAGATTCTGACTCTCCTTAAACCATAATTAACAAGGGTGTTTGAAAGGAATGTTTTGAAGGGAAAGTTGGATCGAAGTTACAGATATAGCTCCTGAAGAGTACAGTGGCAATTGATATGGTGGGGTTTTGTTGGTTTAAATTTGAGTTCAAGAATTGACATATGTATGACAAGCTATATATGGAGGCAGGAAAGGTCTATCTGTTTTGGGGTGGCGAGATCATAAAAATCTACATTTTATATTGGACCCTGCAAAGAGCAAGTATTTGTGGTTGATGAAGTTGGGAGAAAGAACATTAAGGAAATTTCCACATGTTTTTAGCAAAACGATTGGGCATTTAATTGAATTTGAGCGTAGGGTCAAATAAAAAAAAAATGCTGCATCTAATATTTCATTGAGGGATGAAGTGAGTTGGAAAAATTTGTGGCAGCTGATATAATTGAGCCTATTGAGGCATCAGCTTGGAGTTCACTCTTAGTAGTCGCACGCCGTAGCAGCAGCAAATTGAGATTTTGTGGATCTTCATCATTTAAATGGAAACATTATTGTGAATCAATTTCCTTTACCAAGGATTAATGAGATGATGTCCTTATTAAAAGGTGCTAAGTAGTTCTCAACAATTGATTTGTCAGCAGCATACCATCAAATTTCATTATCAGAGGAGTGCAAAGAATTGACGGATTTTATTACTCCAATTGGCTGCTTCCAGTTTAAACGGATGCCATTTCGTTTAGCATCGGCTGCTGCAGTCTTTCAATGATTGATGCATCAGCTTTTTGGGAAAATGAAATGCGTAAAATTATTTCAAGATGACATACTGCTATTTGGGAAAAATCAATCCGAATATGATCTAAGCTTGAAGAAAGTATTAAGCATTCTGGAATTGAGGGGTTTGACTATAGAATTCTCTAAATGTTCATTTGCTGAGGATAGTGTTACTTATTTGGGTCACGTAATTGATGGAGAAGGAATAAAACCCAAGCCATCTTTGGTACATGCTATACAGAATTCACCAGCCCCAAGTAGTAACGAAGAAGTAAGATAATTTCTTGTGCTAGCAGAATTCTCCTCTAAGTATATTCAGAAGTTTGCATCCAAGACATTTCATATTAGACAGCTACTAAAGAATATGTGTAAATTTAAATGAGTGAAGCAATATGACATGGAATTTTCCAGCATAAAGAAGTGTATATCGCATGTTGCTTTGCTAAAATGTTTTGAACCTGAAGCACCTTGTGTCATCACCACTGACGCTAGGTGCAAAAGATTAGGGGCAGTACTGACTCCAGTTGAGAAGGATGGAAGAGAGTGTTTAATCGCATATGCTTCCATATAATTGTCTCCTACGGAGGAAAAGTGCTCAATTATTGAAAAGGAGACACTTGCCTGTGCATGGGCTGCAAATCATTTTAGAGCATTTGTGTGGGGGTAAGTTTATCACTCTAAAATGTCATCACAAGTCTTTCATCAAAATTCTTACTACTGAAGACACTATCAATGTGTGCAAGGTTTGCTAGAATATCTATAAGGTTGTAAGATTATAATTATAAAAATGAGTATGTGCCTGGTAAGGAATAGTTGCAGATTTTCTTTCCCAAATGCCTCAATAGTTGGATATGTGTGAGGATGAAATGTGGAATGATACTTAGCTTGCATATGTGCAGGATAGTTGTGCTATGAGTATAAAGAAAGATCAGTGGATACAGGAGTATGAGAAAGACAATTTGTTATCACAAGTTTTGGTTTACATTCGGGGTGGATGGCAAGATGAGCAAGGGTTGGTTGCTAATATAAGACCATTTTGGAAAATAAGATCGGAACTTTGTGAGCAAGGTGGTGGTGTTTGCAGAGGTGAAAGTGTAGTTCCTCCAAATATCTTACGTAAACCGATTATGAATTTATGCCATGAGTGTCATTTTCGAATTGTGAGAACGAAGCAAACTGTGAAAGCTTCATTTTGGTGGCCGGGCATGGACATGGAAATTGAGTGATTTGTGTGTGAATGTTCAATCTGTAAACATGCTGCTAAGTCTTTGAAACCTCATATGGATATATTTCCTACCATGGGAGTCTGTGGCAGTAGAAATAGTTGGTCCAATTAAACTAGGGTACAAGTTCATAATTGTGTTAATTGACATGCTTTCAAGGTTGACCCATTGTTAACATGGTGGAGAAAGCAGATGAAGACTATTTTGTTTTTCTTGGATCAAATTTTTTTTACAAGAGGGCATTCTATCTAATTTGTAAAATGACAGTGGTGGGCAGTTCATTTTCAAGAAAGCTAAAGAATATTTTGTGCGGTTGGAAATCTCAGTTAGAACCACTTCCTTATATAATCCCAGCAGCAATGGCAAGGTTGATAGTTTCAACAGAGTTATTAAGAACACCATCCAATTGGCAATGAAAAGTAATTATGAGTGGGAGGTGCAGTTAGAGAAAACTGCTTGGGCTTATCATGTGTCTGTTTCTGAAGGAACGGCATTTGCCTTATTCTTATTGATGAGGGGTAATAACACAAAGTCCCAATACAATCCTTGATGGTAATTAAAAACTAGTGTGATCCAGTGGTCTAAACGTGAAGCTTGTGACCATTTGGAATCTACGTAGATTAAAGGAAAGTCACGATATGATCATAAACATGGTATCAAGGCTTGTACGATTGCAGTTGGTCAGTGGGTTTGTGTAAAGAAATGTGGGATAGTTCTGAAAGGGGAGAGTCAATTCTGGGAACCTATGGAAGTAATTGAAGTGTTAAGTAATGCTGCACTTTAGATGGATAAAAAAGTATGGAACTTGAAGAGAATAGCTAAATGTCCGACACCGGATGTATCTGTTACTCCTCCTTTGGACAGTTTGGATGATGATTTTGTCAATGGAAATAACAGTAACAATGTCTGATTTTAATATGAATGGTTGGCAACATTTTCTGATTTTGATAGTGCCTCTAATTTAAGTAATACAATAGCAGTACACATGACTCTGGAAAACATATTGTCAGAAAATGTGGATGTTCATTACAAACGGAATTTGATTCTAATATGGATTGATGTAATGTGGATTTACCCATAGTGGGTTTTGACATTGGTGGTTCCACAAAGGAGGATGAGGCTTTGTCATCTATGTAGTCTAAACGTCATAGAAAACCCCCTGTGTGGCTGAAGGATATTTGTGATAATTTTCCTTTATAACAAGGATGTATATATATATATTAATTAATTGCACCGACATTTGAGAGACCTGACCCTGAAATGTTGCAAGAATGGCCACTAACAGTGCCGAATCTTCAAATAATATGCTGAGGATTTTAACCAAATACGCCAAAAAAGATAGAGAACTGATCCTAGGAGAAATAAAGGAACTACAGACACAACTAATGGCGTTAACTACGGCTGAAATAATTGAAAAATTTGAGAAGGAGTTGTCAGTAAAGCTAGACAAATATGAAAGCGCGATCAAAGAAAGGAAAGCAACTAAGTTCACGCGTGACCGATTGCATTATCAGCGTGGTCAAATTTATACATTTGCGAAGCGGTTCGATACCATATGAAAGCAAGCTTTGTCAGATAATTCTGGACTAACCAACAAAAGTAGAGACAAACATGCCCAAGAGACAAGTTCAGAATGGAGCTCAGAACCAGAAACCGATGGGGAAGAGGTGAGAAATACAATAAGTACCCACGTGAAACCAGCAACTGTAGTTCAAGAGTTACGTTTTTTAGGGATCGACCGCAGTACAAACAACAGGCAAAGACCTCAGAGAGGAGGAAGGGGTCGGGGATACAACAGAGGCGAAAGAGAAGTCGAAAGCGACGAAGGAATGGAGCTAAGATCGGGCTCCAAAAAGAAGGAGTTCAAACGCAAATGACTTCTGTAGATCAGACCACAGTGATAAACTTATCAAAATTAGAGTTATCAAATGAACATCTGGATACTCTGTCACTAGGTCTGTCCTATTGTAGTCGCACGAACTTTGATTATCCCCAAATGCGAATAGACTTTTTAAGTTTATACGTAATTTGAAATTACGCAAATACTTCCACAAAAGAAATCGGAGTAAAAGTGTCCAGGGCATTAACAGGCCACACGAAGGAGAAGGAATACTTACAGTGGCTGACCTAGATTTATTGAGAGATCTTTATGAGCTGGAACGTGAGGCTGACCAATTGGGCAGTTCAAGAATCACAGAGGATGTGGTAGAGACATTAGGATTGGATGTTCATGGTACTATAACTACCGAGTTTAAGAGAAAATCAAACTTTACACCGATGATGCCCAAAGATTCGATAGATGCCTTTGCTGAACTTGTCATCGATGATTTGAAGAATCTGGCCAAAGAATCTAATGCAAACTTTCATCGGGATCAAAACCCGGAAGATATTAAATACAACCAGATTATTCAGAGGATCAAAGAAAGAAAGGACATAGTTATCAGGCAATCGGACAAGGGGGGAAATGTGGTTCTCTGGCCCCTAGATCAATATGATGTTGAGGCCAAGCTCCAACTGAAAGATAAGGACTGCTATCAGAAAGTACCATCTAGCAGTCTATTAGAAGTCAAGGCCAAGTACCATAAAGAACTATTTCGGTGGAGATCCCTAGGTCTAATAACGGAATCCGAAATGAATTATTTGAAAATTGACCATCCTGTGATGCCTATTTTTTATTTGATCCCGAAAATACATAAAGATGTCAAGAAACCACCAGGTACACCCATTATATCAGCCATTGGCAGTCTCCTGGAGACAACGTCCAGATTTTTAGATCATTTTTTACAGGACTTTGTCAACAGTTTGCCCTCACATATCCAAGATACCGGAGACTTCTTGAGAAAATTGCATGATTTTAAATGGGAAGAGGGGGATCTTTTAATGACTCTGGATGTGTCAGCACTTTATACAAGTATTGCCCACAAGGATGGACTAAGAACTTTGAGACATTTTCTAAGCAGCAGACCCCTTTGTTTATATCAACATTCAGAAATGCTTTTGAGAATGGCGGAATTCTGTCTTGAAAACAATTTATTCCAATATGGAAATGATACTTTCAAGCAACTTAGGGGAACGGCAATGGGTACCTGCTTCGCCCCCAGCTATGCGAATCTTCACATGGGTTGGTGGGAGGAGCAGGTACTCAGGACCTTGTACAAAGTCCAGTGGGAAAACAACATCAAACTATGGGTCAGATTCATCGATGACCTCTTCGTAATATGGAGGGGTTGTCCGATACAAGCCAAACTATTTATTTCCTCTTTGAATGCAAATGATCTTAATTTGACTTTTACTGACAATGTAAGTCCATCCTGTGTCCATTTTTTAGATTTGAAGGTTTTTATCAAAGATGGGCAGATACACACGTGTACCTATAGGAAACCCACAGCAGGGAACTCTGTTTTACATAGTCAAAGCTTTCATCCCCAAAAGTTAAAGCAGAGTATTCCATATGCGAAGCAACTAAGAATGAAAAGAAACTGTAGTGAGTGGAGTACCTTAGAAGCAGCACAGGAGGATCTTAACTTAAGATTCAGACAGAGGGGCTATAGCCAGAGGGTATTGGATCAGGCATCAAGTAAAGTGAACTCAATGACTAGACAAGATATTTTATTTGGAAAAACCGGTAGGACCAAGAAGGAAAAGGTTTTAAATCTTCAACCTAAGCTAAGACTAATCATGGGATATAATGCTTACCAGGCGAGGGTGAGAGCCAGCCTGGGTAAGCATTGGCACCTGATTAGAGGAGACCCGGTCCTGAAAGAAATAGTTTCCAAGAAACCCCTCATGTCATTTAGAAGGGCAAAATCTATGAGGGAACAATTGGTGAACAACAGTCCCGAACTGGGGGAAAAGAGAGGCTGGTTGAAACCCAGTCCTGGTTTTAGCAAGTGCTCCAAATGTAAAGCCTGTAAACATGGCTTGAACAAAAAGGAAATCCAAATGCCCCTGTGGAAGAGACCTTGGAAAATACTGAAAAGTTTAAACTGTAGAAGTGATCATGTAGTCTATGTCTTAACATGTACCTGCCCTTTGTTGTATGTAGGGAGCACTATCCATATGGCCCATGTCAGGATATTGCAACATTTGAGAGCAGTTAAGAATCGAGATCCTAGTTATCCTGTGGCACGCCACATTAACGAGGTCCATGGAGGGAAAATAGAAGACCTATCTTATTTTGTTTTAGATGCTGTGCCGAAGAAAAGGAGAGGTGGTAACAGAGAACTGGATTTGAGGAGATTGGAGTCCAGGTACATTTTAATGTTGGATAGTAAAAACCCTAAGGGTCTTAATGCGGATGAGGGACTCCATGTGCATCTGCTGTAGAAGGATGAAGTGCAATCAGGGGCCTATACATGATCCAGGGTATCTTTCGAGATCCAAGGAATTGTATTGTGGATTATTGTTATTTTCAAGCTTTCTCTAAAATATCCATAAGAAAACCATTTAATAATACTGTATGATTAATACCTCCTCGCTTTCACACTGTATGAACTTCAGATTCCGTTAGTTCTTTTTAGTTTTTTTTTATATTAACACGGGTGATAGGGATTTTAGGCACTTTTGAAGAGATGGACAAAGATAAAGATTCTTCATAGTAAACAATTATATTTGGCCTCAAAAGGTATAGATGAATTTTAGTTAATTTTATGGCAAGTATTTTTTAGAATGACACAGGATGGACTCGGTTTTAGGGATTTTGTGATAGGTCTCGTTTGTACAATGTGGTTTTAAATATTTTTTCGTCATGTAGGAATGGGTATGGTTTTGAGATTTCAGTCATTTGAATCATATTGGCCGAATCATATTTTGAACTAAATAGAGGGGAGGGTTTTCTTAAATATTTATTCAAATTGCCTATTTGCACAAGTGACCATTTAGCTCATGTTGCATAGAGTAGTATGTTTACAGTTTAGGCGTAATTTGCATATGATAGTTAATTATCCCTGGAAAGGGCGGAAAACATTTTGCACAATTTGCGACTTTTGCACAATCAATTGTTTTTAGGATTTGCGACATTTGCACAAAGTGGATCTCAAGCTGCGAATGGGAGTTTGGATCAGTAAATAGAAAAACCGTTAAGGATGATCAATGGTTACCAGAATCCATAGGAATATATATGACTATTAGAGGGCCGATTGATGAAGAAGATATCCACCACATATATAGGTTTGGGCACTGGCCCAGAATCGTTTGACCGAAGCACTATCGAGTTGCATCTGCTGAAGTTTGGGTATATTAACATACTCAACTTTCACAGCAAAAGAATTGCTTGTCATAACTTTAGATGCATCCTGGAAAAAACATTTTTTAACAATAAAGTTTATTGAATAGTAAATTGATATAGCTATGGAGGGTTGAATACAGGAAGGGATGTATAACCATAATTCAAGCATATTGTCTAATGCACCATTAATGTTGTTTGGTAGAGTAATCTCAGTACAAAGATAATGTGAAATATATTTAAGAGATTTTGATTAACCATTACAAGCATAGGCTATTTTGTTGTTATGCAAAGCAAAGCGGTGATGCAACGCTTTCCGTTTAGTCTGTTGTCCATGTCAATGGGAGTGTGTATCACGTGGGTAGTAATAGCAAAACACTATAAAACTAAAAATGGGAGTGTGGCTCCGTTGTGTGAACAAGGCAGGGGATCCTGCCGAAACGCGTCATAGCCCGACATAAAATCGTGAAGTAAACATTTTGGACTCAAATTTGCTGGTGTCACCGTGTCTCTGTTCGGTGCGGCGGAAGGAGGTGCCGATTTGTGTGGAGAGATATATATATATATAATATTTTGTTTTCCTCATCATTTTCTTCCTTCCTTTTGTGTTTTCTTCCTTTATATGATATGTTTTTCTTTGGTGGGAAGAAAAGGGGGTAAAATGTGGTTTTTATTTTTTGTTTTATATTGTTTAAAGAAAGGGGAATGTTTTATGTTTTTTATGTTTTAGAATGTTATGTTTGTTAGAATGTTATATAGGTCGCTTAGACTGTTGAGGATGCAATTGAATCTTGGTTGGCAGTTGAGCTGGGGCAGTGCTGTGAGTGAACGTTGGGTGTCTGCTCTTTAAATACAGATCTATAATAAACAATATTTCGATTAACCACTTGTGGAAAGTGTGCTACTCGACATAACCCTTATGTAAAATGCATCTGCAAGAACACCTTGGTGTCTTTCCTTGGAATAAGGGGAACAGCCCTAAAATAGTATACACAAAAATCAGATGGCATGCCCCCTCCCCCCCCGCCCCCAACGAACATTGACTGCATGGGGGGAAGTAGTCAATAGAACTGTTGTCAATTATGGTGTAGGTGCAAAACTGACATAATTTGCATAGATCAGTCAAAACGAATTGCATACTAGTACTACCCCGGCTGTACGCTGCAGTGTGATGTTATGTACTTGTTATTTCGATCAACAATCTTACCACCTACCAGACTACATGACTGATGGATGTATCAAGCTGATGGATGTTTGATGTGAAATTTGAGAGAAAGTTCAAACAAAATGTTTTTTGAAGAAAGTATTAATTTTGTTTCATATTATTTCTCCATGGTCATACCCTCAGCCTACTACAACATGTTTTGTAAGCGAGACTGCAGGCCTTGGGAGACGCATGAGAGTAACCTAATCACATATGGGACGTGGTGAATGACTAATTTGGGCTGCAGTTCCCCGTACTGCGCTTCTTCCTTGCTGACCTGGTATAGTCTTGCCTCTTTACTGAGGCAAAGAGAGCAGTGAGTTTCTAACCCAGGGATGAAGTGCGGGTGCTGCTGGAAGAATTGACTGTCGCTTATTCCTGCTCTCTCTTCCTCTCCCTGCAGTGCGTTGATCCAGCTCTCAGATTTGTTGTGCCATTTGCTGATATAAATCAAGGAAACTGAGCAGCACCAAACACATACAAGCATGTAAATGCACATTTGCATTACATTAAGTACAGAGTTTCATTATATACCACTTTTCAACATTTCACCTTGCACATATCCGGCACCCATTTCACTGATGACCTCTGTTTTCAGACCTGCATAAATTGGATATTCATATTGGTTTTTCCCCTTTTTCTGAGATATAAACAGCAATAGTCCAATAATATATACCTGGATCATGAATAAAAGTATGACAGGTACACATTACAGTGTGTTCAGTCCTCATGATGTGACGTAACTCTTTTTGGTGATTGGCTGTTTATTTGTTAACTTGAATTTGTATCCTTGCCAGATTACAGTTACAGTTTGGATATCTGAAGTCAGTGTTGTACAGTGTGCATTGTCAGGTCTTCTCATTGTCATATCTAGGACAGTTCACTGTTCTACATGTGCAGATTGTACAGTATAGCAAGAAATTAAAAATATGTGGTTATGAATTTAAAGCATAACAATCTGTATTTGGCAATACAGGGTACTTTCTCTGTCACCTCACAGGCCATTAAACATTTGTCATCTTTTCAAGATTCCTCTCCCTTTTCAAAATAAGTGATGGCAATGTGTACGTTGTCTCATTATGTCTCATTATTTGCAGTGTACCTTGTGAGAATAAGTGTTCGTAGCATGTGTGGCTGTAGATGCACATGCTTTGCATATTCCATTAATCTAGTGTTGTGGTAGGACATTACAAGTTGATTTTCTTGGAAGAATCTTTGAGTCACTGGATGGTGAGCGACTCTTCCCTTAGCACACATTGCACATGATCATTGACTCCACCATGACCACATTGAATTCACCCGATTAGACATTAGCAGGTATAACATGTTCCTATACTCCGAGGAGCAAGGTAAGAGTAAGCCATAACTACTATACTATTGATTAGACAGCAGGTTTAACATGTTCCTATACTCTGAGAAGCAAGGTAAGAGTAAGCCACAACTACTAGACTATTGATTAGACATTAGCTGGTATAACATGTTCCTATACACTGAGGAGCAAGGTTAAGAGTACGTCACAACTACTCCTAGGACAAGCAATGGCAAAGTCAATAGGTCTTGCCTACGCAAGAGCTAATGGCTTTGCCAATGTGTTTTAGCAATGTTGTACACAAGCGTGGCTGCTGTTCAGAATTGGTAAAAGTTAGTGGCTTAGAGGAGAGTGGAGTGGAGTGGAGTGTCGTAGAGTGGAATGGTGAAGAGTAGAGTGGAGGGGCACAGTGATGCGTATTGGAATGGCATAGAGTGGAGTCACATGGCGATCAGTGAAGTGGCATACAGTAGATTGGACTGATGTAGAGTGCATTGACTTAGAGTGACGTAAAGTGGCGTAGAGTGCAGCGGCATAGAAATCAATGTGCTTATAGTGCAGCATTGTAGAATGTAGTGGCATAGATTAGGGAGGTGCAGATTAGAGTAGAGTGGTACAGTAGAGAGGCATAGAGTGCAGTGGTGTAGAGTAGATTGGCATAAGAGTGCAGTGTCGTAAAGTGGTGCAGAGTAGACTGGTGTAGCTTAGAGTGATGTACAGTAAAGTGCCATACAGTGTAATGGCATAGAGTGAGTGCTGCATGGTGCAGTGGTGTAATGGAATGATGCAGAGTAAAGTGCATTGGCATAGAATACAGTATTGCCGAGAAATGTGGCGTAGAGTGCAGGGGTGTCGAGTGGTGTGGACTGCAGTGGTGTGGGGTAGAGTGCAGTGGGGTCGGGTTTTGCAGAGTATAGTGGCTTAGAATGCAGCGGCATAGAATTCAGTGGTGTAGAGTGCAGTGCTACGGAGTGCAGTAGTGCAGAGTAGAGTGGCATAGAGTGCTGCAGAGTAGAGTGGTGTAGAGGAGAGTGCTGCAGAGTTCAGTAATGCAGTGCAGAGTAGAGTGGGGGTAGAGTAGATTGTTTCATAGTAGAGTGAAGTGGCGTGGAGTGGTGCAGGGTAGTGTCAAGTGGCGTGGAGTGGTGCACCTAGTGTATAGATCTGTTTTGATCATATAAAAGTATTTGGTTCCAGCACACTTCAGAAATAACAAAAAATGTGCCTCATTTGTGCTTTGATAATGCTGATATATTCTGAAATACTTGCACAGTTCATTTAAATGTTGTGTGCTAGAATAAACCCTTTCCTCGGTATCCAGCAAGATTTTCACATAAATCCTCTCACTGTGAAGTCGGAGAAAGAAAAGTAAACACCAAGCTCCCTCAGAAGACAGAGTCTGACATTTGACCTCTGTCTTCGAATGCACAGCAAATGTGACAAGATAAGACCAGATTTACAGGCCCGTTTACAGAAAAAAGCACTTGTGGAAGAATACAACGAGAGGTAGTGTGAAAAGGCTTTGCTCCTTGGGAGGGACAAACTGCACCTGAACAGCCTAAAACAAATAATGCCAGCAAATAGAAAGCCAGAAAATGTGAGTTGCAAACCACAAAGCCAATGTTAAGCAACGGATATAATGCATTCCCAGGAAAGCTTTCTGAATTTCCCCAAGATGTCCTTAGTAAACCAGACAGCTGCGGTGTGTGGTAGGCTTCGACCTAAAATGGTTTTGAATGGGACTTGTGATCAGATTGCATTTGGTGGAGAGAGTCTTTCTTCAGTTGATTCACAGAAAAACAGTATATGGGACTTCCAAGTCTCCAGATATGTGATTCTTAATTTAAGAGGCATCGCCTCCCTATGCTCCTGCAACACTTAACACTGCTTAAAAGAAAAGCAGCTGGTGTGATGTCTACCTCTGCGAACAAGAACTTCTTTGCTGAAATATGCGTGTTAGAAAAAAAATAACAGATGATGGACGGAATGCTGAAAAAATCAAACATTCAACCCCTGTCACAGATCTGGGTTAATTCCAGCATTTTTTTGCTCGCCATGCCATTCCAGTTTGGACCCAGCCATATGCAAATCAGTCTTGACCCTGCTGCCCATGAGAACAGTCCAGCCGGAACTGCCAGGCCAGCTCCTCCATGCCCCGAAAACAAGGATCCTGGGACTGGTTTCAGGGTATCGCTATTTGCATATCAAAAAGTATGCACCTTTTATTTTGCTCTGTACTTGACAACGTTTGCACATTAGCAGGAAAGCTCAACACTGCAGATACTCGGTTTTGACTAAGCACATTAGCAAATAATCAGAATAATGAATCATGCACTGAAAGAAGCACTGCATTTGTAAATTAGGAACCATGCTGGCTTCCCTAGGCAGGGTCCGTTTCAGCCACACTGTGACCGTGGTTACAAGCTGAGTTTTATGACTCTCCCCCAGTATGTACACAATCTGATGAAGTGCAATGCATTTTTTAAATCCTGCTCCTGCATTTTGTCATATCATTAGCTGTAGCATGTGTCATAGCATTAAGTCTAGAAGTTGGCTTGTTAAGGATTATGTTGTTACAGCTGTGTTGAATTCTACAAATTAAAGGAAACAGGATGTTATCTGCTTTAGCCAAAAATTCAGGTTTACGGTGGTACATTATGACATTATCTCATTTTCTGCAAATCAACCCCCTGGAATCCATTTTACATATTCTTAACTTCATTATTGGAAACTACACTGTGTCTCATTTGCTCTGTCTCAAACTTCAAAGTGAAAACTTAAATCACACTTTCATGCCTACGCCTTTTGTCACAGAAGTATGGTATACAAACACAGTATCTGTGTCAATCCTCATGTTGTGACTATGGCGACAATGTGCTGCTCTTGTCCACACCAGAGCAGCTTATTTATGCATTCAAAAATGCACAACAGCCTCCTTGGCCACCTTAAAGACAAATTACAGACCAGATGGCCTATTCAAAAGACTTCTGCTGTGAAATGCCTTTGAGCCCCTCTAGACAAATTATTGGGGCAGACATTGTATGCAGTAGCTATCTGCTTCTGCTCTTAAATGTCCCCAGGTGGCCCTACCCTTCCCCGAGACCACTCACAGAGCAGGCAGTGCTGATGCACACTTGGATAAAAAGGAACATCTGAAAGAGACAATTAGTTATGGATTCCTCACCTTAGAATTACCCCCAGGCGTCAGACTGGATCCGGAGAATTTTTTCTTCAGCAGTACCCCTGCGCGTCGATAGGTGGCGTCGGTCGACTCAGCGTTCGTCGTTGGCGTCGTGGTCGCCGGAATGACGTCGCGGTATCTACTTAGACGCCACCCTCGCGCGCTGACTTCAGTTCTTTCTTTTTCCGCGCCAGCCAGCGCAGATCCGGAGAGAGCGGTACCTCGAGTCACTTTTTGACTCCCTTTTTTGCGACTTTTGTCGACATCTTTTCGAGTCGTTCGACTCCTGGTGCCCTGAGTGGCTACCAGAGGAGGGTGAGGAGGACTGGAAGGGGTTTGTGGGCCCTCTAGCAGACCAGTTAGAAGAACCGGCCTGGAGAGAGGAGTTGGGTGAGGCCAGTGGTTTGGATACGTCCCCACACCTTGGCATGCTTTCTCCCCCTACCATGGCTACGGAGGAGGGTGCATCTTACGCAGTGGTGTTGCATAGGGCGGCCGAGGCCTTAAACCTTGAGCCTCCTACGATGGCAGTCAGGTCTAACCTTCTGACCGAGGTGCTTCAGCCGGCAGCGGTCTCTTCGGAGCCGCTGCTGCCTTTCAATGAGGCCTCACGGTCATCCTTTTGGGCACTTGGTCCAAGCCAACAGAGGGGCTCCTGTGGATAGGATGATTGCCCGACGCCACTTCCCGGCCCCGGGCGATCCCATTTTCCTCTCCCAACACCCCACCCCTGAGAGCTTGGTGGTCCAAGCCTCGACTTCCAAGGGTGCATTCCCTAACGCACCACCTGATAGGGAATCCAAGAAGCTGGACCACCTTGGGAAGAAGATGTTTTCTTCCTCCAGCTTAGGACTGTGGTCAGTGAACACCGCCGGTCTCTTGGGCTGTTACTCTCACTCGGTGTGGGACACGGTTGCGCAGGTGCTGCCACAGTGCCCGGAGGAGGCCCGGGCCGTGCTCTCCCGTGCTGTTGCCGAAGGGAGAGACGCAGCGCAGTTCACCATCCGGTGTGGGCTGGACACCGCCGACTCACTAGGAAGGACGATTTCCACATCAGTAGCCCTTAGATGCCATGCCTGGTTGAGGTCTACTGGCTTCTCGGGTGATGTCCAAGCTACGCTTTTGGACATGCCCTTCGATGGCCGTCGCTTGTTTGGCGACAAGGCGGACAACGCGCTTGAGCGCTTTAAGGACTCCAGGGCTACGGCCCGGTCCTTGGGCCTCACATCAACCTCCCGCCCAGCGCAATCTGCCTTTCGCCCCTTTTGTGGCTACGGAAGGGGTGCCCCACCGCGTTCTGCCCAGAGCCACAGGCCTGCGCAAGCTGTCCAGCCTCTGCGCGGCCAGGGACGTGGGACCCACCGTCGTTGGTCTGGGGGCCAGCGGGCGGGCCAGTCCACCAGCGCCCCCTCTGCTGCAGCCTCCAAGCCCTCCTAGTCAGACCTTTCAGGGCCACCTTTTGCCAGTGGGCGGCAGGATTCGCCATCACCTTCCCCACTGGCTCAACATCACGTTGGACAGGTGGGTTTTGCAGATAGTCCGAAGGGGCTACTCCCTCCCCTTCGAGACTACCACTCCATCCATGCCACCACAGACCCATCACATGTTGGAGGATCACTTGGCCCTTCTCCAACAGGAAGTTATTGCTCTCTTGGCCAAGGGAGCCATCGAGTGAGTTCCTGCCCCAGAAGTAGGTCGTGGTTGTTATTCCCACTACTTTCTGGTGCCCAAGAAGGACAAAATGTTGTCACTGCCTCAGGTCCTGTCTGCTCTCACCCTGGAGACTGGATGGTAGCGTTGTACTTGCAGGACTCTTATTTTCACATCCCCGTCCTGCCGGCCCACCGGCGTTACCTGTGGTTCACGGTAGGCCACGAGCACTTCCAGTTTACCGTGCTCCCCTTTGGCCTTACCAGCGCCCCTTGGGTGTTCACGAAAGTGATGGCGGTGGTCCCAGCTCATCTGCGCAGATCGGGGATTCCAGTCTTCCCCTATCTCGACAACTGGCTGTTGAAGGCGGGCTCGCCCCAGGCTGTCGTCTCCCACCTCCAGACTACGGCCGACCTCCTGCATTCGCTGGGGTTCACCATCAATGTGCGGAAGTCACACCTGATTCCCTCTCAGAAGCTCCTTTTCATCGGAGCGATTCTGGACACCGCGCAGTTTCGGGCCTATCCTCCCGAGCAGCGAGTCCGGGACATTCGGGCTATGATTCCGATCTTTCAGCCTCTATCCCGGGTTTCGTCAGAATGACCCTGAGGCTACTGGGCCTCATGGCCTCCTGCATCCTGCTGGTGGACTATGCCAGGTGGCATATGCGGGCTCTGCAGTGGGACCTGAAGTTCCAGTGGGCACAGCATCAGGGGAATCTTTCCGATTTGCGTCCAGATTTCGGAGGGCACTGCACGCCAATTGCAGCGGTGGCTAGCGAACCAGGATTGGGTCAACGGCAGATCCCTCTCCCTTCCCCAACCAGAGTACACAGTGGTGACAGATGCATCACTGCTGGGGTGGGGCGGCCACATGGGAGAGGCGGAGATCAGAGGCCTCTGGTCTCCGGCGGAGTCCGGGCTCCACATCAACCTTCTGGAGCTTTGGGCGATTCGTCTTGCACTAAAGGCATTCCTTCCCTCTGTCCGGGGAAGAGTAGTGCAGGTGTTCACAGGCAACACCACTGCCATGTGGTACTGCAACAAACAGGGCGGGGTGGGGTCGTGGGCCCTATGTCAAGAGGCTCTCCGCCTTTGGACATGGCTGGAACATCAGGGCATATCTCTGGTGGTTCAACACCTGGCAGGTTCTCTGAACGCCAGGGCGGACAAACTCAGCCGCAGGTGCATGATGGATCACGAATGGCGTCTTCACTCGGAGGTGGTGCAAGGTCTCTTTCAGCAGTGGGGAGAGCCTTGGTTAGATCTATTTGCCACCGAAGAGAACGCGCAATGTCAACAGTTCTGCGCGTTGGAATTTCCAAGGCGGCACTCGCTAGGCGACGCTTTTCGTCGTAAGTGGAGTTGCGGTCTTCTATATGCCTTTTCGCCTATACCACTTCTGCCCAGAGTGCTGAAGAAGATCAAGCGCGACCGGGCCCAAGTCATTCTTGTGGCTCCGGATTGGGCACGAAGAGTATGGTATCCCGAGCTATTACACTTGGCCATCGATTCTCCGATCGGACTGCCTCTTCGGGAGGATCTTCTGTCGCAGCAGCAGGGGATGGTCCTCCACCCGAACCTGTCCAGCCTCCACCTCCTTGCGAGGAGATTGAGCGGCGACAGTTGACAGCTTTCGACCTTCCTCCCGAAGTCTGTAATGTTATTTTGGCAGCCAGGCGTTCCTCCACCAAAACGGTATATGCCTGTAGATGGAACAAGTTTGTGGCATGGTGCCCAGCAAAGGCTGTGGATACCCTTTCTGCTCCCTTTCAAAGGTTCTCCTCTTCATTCTTTCTTTGGCCCAGCAGGGCTCCGCTCTGGGCACTCACAAAGGCTATCTTTCGGCCATTTCGGCCTTCCTTCGGCTGCCTGACCAGCCTTCTCTTTTCAAGTCCCCTATTGTAAATCGCTTCTTTAAGGGCATTACTCACTTGTTTCCTCCAACCCCTTTTGTAATGCCCCAGTGGGACTTGAACCTGGTTCTCACCTATCTTATGTGCGCTCCCTTTGAGCCGCTACATAATTGTTCTCTCAGACCTCTGACACTTAAGACTGCCTTTCTAGTTGCCATCACCTCTGATCGCAGGGTGAGTGCGCTTCAAGTCCTTTCTTCTAAACCTCCTTTCCTGGCTGTTCATCCAGACAAAGTTGTCCTTCGCACTGGCCTTCCTTCCTTCCCAAAGTGGTTACCTCTTTCCACATAGGACAGACCATCACTTTGCCCACCTTCTTCCCGCCTCCGCATCCTTCTAAAGAGGAAGAGTGGCTCCATCGTCTGGATCCAAAACGTACACTTTAGTTCTATCTGGATCGCACAAAACAATTCCGGGTGGATGACTAGCTCTTTGTTGGCTATGTGGGCGCCAAGAAAGGTCGGGCCATGCAAAAACGGACCATCTCCTGATGGGTTGTTCTTTGCATCAAAATCTGCTACTCCTTAGCGAAAAAGTAACCTCCAGTGGGGTTGCGTGCCCATTCCACCAGGGCGACGGCAGCCACTACTGCTTTGGGACGTGGAGTTCCCCTTCTTGACATCTGCCAGGCAGCTACGTGGGCTTCACTGCACACGTTTACCAAACACTACTGCCTGGACAGCCAAGTCTGGAGAGACGGCTTCTTTGGCTGTTCAGTTCTCCAGGACTTTCTGGTGTGAACTTGGTTCGCAGACCCACCTCTGGGGTTGGTATTGCTGGGGTATCTATTCTAAGGTGAGGAATCCATAACTAATTGTCTCTTTCAGATGAACAAGTTACTTACCTTGGGTAATGATACATCTGTAAGAGACATAGATTAGTTATGGATTCCTCACCGCCCCACCCATCCTCCCCGTTCTGCGAACTGACTTCTAGGGTAATGGACTCCCTTTCAGGGCCCTAGTTTTGTGCACCAGTTTTCAGTGTCTTGCATGGCTCTGCACTTCTGGCATGGAATGTCGTGTAAAGAACTGACGTCAGCGCGCGAGGGCGGCGTCTGAGTAGATACCGCGACGTCATTCCGGCGACCGCGACAAACGCGGAGTCGACCGACTCCACCTACAACGCGCTGGGGTACTGCTGAAGAAAAAATTCTCCGGATCCAGTCTGACGCCTGGGGGTAATTCTAAGGTGAGGAATCCATAACTAATCTGTCTCTTACAGATATATCGTTACCCAAGGTAAGTAACTTGTTCTTTAATGCAGTTCATCATTTTAATTGAGCACCTGGCGAAGGCTCTTGGTGTGTACTTGGGGGTGCATACTCCAAAAAAAGACCCTGTGAGTACTGGGAGAAGGTTGGGTGCGCACGCATGTGCGCACCAGGGGATGGGGGGGGACATAGGCTGTAAGTACCATCCAAAGCAAAGGGGCAACCCTTGCGCAGTCTAACAGCTGTACACAGGGGCAGAGCACTGCTCCGCAGGAGTCTGTCATCAACCTCGCAATCAGCCAAGAAAGAGGCCCCAGTTTCTGGTCCACCACCACAGCCACTCTCACCACTCCCTCCAACTGGATCAGTACATTCTTTTTTTGGACCCAGGCAGCCCATATGGGGAAGTATGACCCATATGACCAGCTTATCAGTGCAGGGGGAAGAGGTGACCCATGTGACGACTGCATTGTCGGCCCCCTGTTGATCTAGAGCTCTACCCAGCCAAACCATCTCTGCTGAATGATCTTACGACGCACCATGCTGTTTTTCAGAGAGAGGTAGCCACCATAACATTGCCATGCGTGTTGTAGGAAATGGAGACTACTTTCTGGTGGGGACAATTTCTAAGACTGAATGCAGTGAGCAATTCTGGCCCAGGCTCCGGGATATGCTCCAGTCCACCCTTGACAGTTTCAAAGATCCAGTTAGGGTCAGAGTCCTAGCACCAAATGTTTTGAAGTTCAGGGCTTCTCCCAATAACCCTCCCTACATTAGAGGTAAGGTCCCATCAGATTCCCCGATGGTGCATACTGACAGAAAGAGGTCATACACATTACACACAGGCAACATGAGATGCCCCACACCCAGATAAAGAAAGTAAACGCCTCGGCTCCACAGGCAAGTTAGTAGCAGTCGGCACAGCCGTCCAGTGGCGCATTACTAATTCAGTGTAGTTGCTGTTGAGGTATTACAGGCTGCGCTGGGAGAAGATGGAGACACTTGTACAACACCCACCGAAAGGTTTGAAGAGCTGGCTGCAGAGGGGAAAATTATCTCCAGTGCAAACCTCTGCTGTGCCGTGGACACAATGGATACTTCCCTCCCTCAGAGTAAGTACTAGTCCCTGCTTTGTAGACAGGCATGGCTTCACATCTCTGGCTCCAACCAGATGTCCAGCAACACCTCCTCAACATCCCACTCAATGGGGAACATCTTTTTGGAACCCAAGTAGAAGGTGATGCTGGAGAAAATAAGACGGAGAGATACCAAAATGTGTAGGCACTCTCTAGCCTAACTCTTCAAGAGACACTATTTGTAGGAAACAGTCCACAGGAAGAGGCAGGACCACACCAGCTAGTCAGCTCCAGTGACAACAAGCGATTCCTGATTCCCAGTCCAGTAGCGTGCACTCGAGGAACGGTACAGGGGCACAAGGGCAGGGGTAGAAATAGCTCCAGGAAAGGAGCATCAGCTCCCAAACAACGACTCACCCACACAACCTCCCACCCCTCCCCCCAATCATGCAAATCCTGTGGGGGGGATCAATGGGGGAAACACCAAGGAATTTCCTCTCTCATCAATCAGAGGGTGATCAGTGGGTGCTAGCAGTAATTCAACAGGGCCGCTGCTTAGAATTCCACACCATCTGCCCAACATACCACGCCAATGTGCCTTCAGTCATCATCACCTTATTCTGTTAGAAATGAAAGTCCAAGCGTTCCTTCGAAAGGACACAATTCCAGCCAGTGCCTCCACACTAACAAGAATAGGGCATTTGCTCAATATATTTTGTTGTCCTAAAGAAGGGAGTTACCCTCCATATCTCTGGCAGCTCAGTCAGTACATATTGTAGGAGCACTTTCACATGACAATCTTGAGGGACATCATCCCACAGCTCCGGCAAAGGGACTTAATGAAAGTGTTGGATCTCAGGGATGCCTGCTTCCACATATCTGTCCAATTCACCCATTACCGGTACCTCTGGTGTGTGGTAGATAGACAGCAGTATCAATTCAAAGTACTACTCTTTGAAGTCACCACAGCTCTACAGGTCTTTAACAAATGTCTGGCGGCGTTGGCCAGTCATCTTCACAGTGCCGGGCATCCCCATCTTCCTTTATCTCGATGATTGGCTGATCAACAGCAGAAGCAGGCACAGATGTCTAACACACAACCAACCAAACCCATCCTTGACTCGATTTTTAACTGCTGTCATAGGAAAAGCATACCCCAAGCATACCCCAAGCTGAGGGTGATGGCATTTCAACACTTGCTGCCTCTTTTTCAGTTTATTCACACATTGACTGTAAGAACTGTAATGATGCTGTTGGGTATGATGGCATCTGGCATAGCAATTGTACCGTAGGCCATATTACACATGCACTCACTCCAACAGTGCCTCACGAGTCAGTGGTCACAAACAGAGGGTTAGTGGGAAGATCTAGTGTTGGTAAAGTCCAGCACTCGATGCTGTCTGCCTGGTGGAACGGCAACAACTTGTTGCTAAACAGGCCTTTCTTGGACCATTTTCCACAGGTGACTATTACCACCAACGCATTGCTCATCAAATCGGGTGTGCATCTTGGCGATATGACTGTCCGAGGCACCTGGACCCCACTTCATCTTCAAAGCCTTCTACTACTCACTTTTTCACGGCAAGGTGGTGATTGTAACGAACATCTGAAAGAGACACGTTAGTGACAGATTCCTTACCTTAGAATATCCCCAGGCGTCCGGCTGGATCCGGAGAGTTTTTGCGTAGCAGTACCCTTGCGCGTCGGTAGGCGGCGTCGTGCGGCTCCGCGTCCGTCGTCGGCGTCGTGATCGCCGGGATGACGTCGCGGGCAGTACTTAGACGCCGCCCCTGCGCGCTGACGTCAGTTCTTCTTTTTCCGCGCCAGTAAGCGCAGATCCGGGAAGAGCAGTGCCCTAGTCAATTTTTGACTACATTTTTGGTGAATTATTCACTGTTTCTTTTCGAGTCTTCATCAACTCTAGGTGTCAGTAGGGATGCCCGGCTTCAAGCCATGCGACGTCTGTGGTTGAATGATGTCGATCACAGACCCGCACTTAGAGTGTCTCTACTGTCTCGGCCGAGACCACAACACGAAGTCGTGCCCTGACTGCCGGAAACTCCACCCGAAGGCTTTGCGAGAGCGGTCTCGAAAGCTCCTCGAGATCCCGCGCCGCACCAAGCCCCGGTCCCGTGAGAGGTCGAGGGACCGGTCGCGGAGCCCCCGCCGGTCGTCGGAGTCCAAGTCTTCGCGCTCCTCGGTTAAGTCGAAGCACAAAAAGTCTAAGAAGCATCATCGCTCTAAGACTTTGCCTCGCCGGTCTCGCGACTCGGCTGAGGCCCCTGTCGGCACCGTCCCCGCCCCTTCGGCCCCGGACGTGCCTGTAGAGCCGCCCCCGCATTACCCGTCCTTTCCGGGTTCGGGGGCGACTCCGGCCGAAATACAGAAATTCCTGTCGGCCATGGCCCGCCTCTTCGGGCCTCAAGGTCCCTCCGGTGCGCCTTCGGGCCCCGCGGGCCTTGATGGAGTTGCTCCGGCGTCGCCGACGACTCCGATCCCGGCATCGCCTGTCCCGCCAGCCCTGATCCCGGCCTCGGCCCCGGCCTCGATCCCGGCTCCGGTGGTACCGCAACCCCGATCGACGCCGTTTGACCTAACCACGCCGGCGCCGATGTCCCCGGTGGCGTTCCTGACGCCGCCCGGGGCTCCGGGCGGCGTCGTTCCCCGGTTCTCTCTGGTTCCGGACATGGAGCCGGACCGACGTCGCTCGACGCCGGCTCCGGCGCCGATGAGACCTTGGGTCCCAGATGTCCCTCCTCCTCCATATTTTGCACCGGAGGAGGACCAGGAGAGCTGGGAGGGGTCAGAAGACCCTCTCACACAGCAGTGTGAGTATGATCAGGACTGGGCAGAGGAACTTGGGGATGCCAGTGGTCTAGACACTTCCCCTGACACTGGCATGCTATCTCCTCCAGTGGCTACGGAGGAGGGAGCAAATTTTGCAACGGTGTTGCGAAGAGCAGCTGGAGCCTTACACCTCCAATTGCCTACTGTGGCTGTCAGGACTAACCTCCTGACCGAAGTACTTCAGCCGGCAGCTTCCTCTTCGGAGACTGTGCTGCCGTTTAATGATGCACTATCTGACGTTCTTTTGGGCACCTGGTCCAAGCCCACCACAGGGGCTCCTGTGGATAGGAACGTGGCCCGACGCCATCGCCCTGCTCCGGGCGACCCCTTGTTTCTCTCTCAACATCCCACCCCCGAGAGCTTGGTTGTCCAAGCCTCTGCCTCCCAAACCGCCTTCCCTAACGCCCCTCCGGATAGGGAATCCAAACGCCTGGATCAATTTGGGAAGAAGGCTTTTTCTTCCTCCAGTGCTGGCTTGCGGTCCGTCAACACCGCTTGCCTCTTGGGCCGATATACCCACTCCCTGTGGGATTCGGTGGCGGCTGTTTTGCCCCAGTGTTCTGAGGAGGTCCAGACACTGCTTACCCGCACCATTGCGGAAGGTAGGGATGCGGCAAAGTACACCATACGATGTGGCCTTGATACCGCCGACTCGCTGGGCAGATCACTTGCAACGACGGTGGCGCTGCGTCGCCACGCCTGGCTGAGAACAACTGGTTTTTCGGGTGATGTCCAGAATACACTTATGGACATGCCCTTTGATGGAGTCGGTCTTTTTGGTTCCAAAGCAGACCATGCGCTGGAGCGTTTTAAGGACTTGCGGGCTACTGCCAAGTCCCTGGGCCTTTCTGTTGTGCGCCCTCCGCTAACCTCTGCTTTTCGCCCCTTTAGTGGCCACGGAAGGGGCGCCCAGTCACGTCCGCAGACCAGCCACCGGCCCGCGCAGCAAGCGTCTTCGCGTGGCCGGGGACGTGGCTACCGCCGTGGCGGTTCGAGCAACCAGTGTGCGGGTCAGGCCACCACCTCCACCCCGTCCGCGGCCTCCAAGCCCTCCTAGTCCCTCCTTTCAGGTGCACAGCACGCCAGTAGGGGGCAGGGTCCGCCATCACCTTCACCACTGGCGTGCCATCACCTCGGACAGGTGGGTCTTGGACATTGTCCAAAGGGGCTACTCCCTCCCCTTCGAGACCACCCCCCCAGCCATGCCACCTCAATTCCACCGCATGTCAGGGGATCACTTGGTGCTTCTGCAGAAGGAAGTCACGGCCCTCTTGGCCAAGAGGGCCATCGAGCATGTTCCGACCCCAGAAGTAGGACATGGTTGCTACTCCCACTACTTTCTGGTGCCCAAAAGGACAAGCAGGACATGCGTCCTATCTTGGACCTCCGGAACGTCAATCACTTCCTCCGGAAGGAGAAGTTCAAGATGCTCACCCTAGCTCAGGTCTTGACTGCCCTCGACCCTGGAGACTGGTTGGTAGCGTTGGACTTGCAGGACGCTTATTTTCACATCCCAGTCCTGCCGGCCCACCGGCGTTACCTTCGGTTCACGGTAGGCCTCGAGCATTTTCAGTTCACCGGTCTCCCCTTTGGCCTTACAAGTGCCCCTCGGGTGTTCACGAAAGTGATGGCGGTGGTCGCAGCTCATCTGCGCCGGGCAGGGGTTCCAGTCTTCCCCTACCTCGACGACTGCCTGCTGAAGGCGGGCTCGTCCCAGGCAGTCGTCTACCACCTCCAGACTACGGCCGAACTCCTGCACTCGCTGGGGTTCTCCATCAATGTGCTGAAGTCGCATCTGATTCCTTCTCCACAGCTCCTTTTCATCAGAGCAGTTCTGGACACGACGCAGTTTCGGGCCTATCCTCCCGAACGGCGAGTCCGGGATATTCAGGCTATGATTCCGATCTTTCAGCCTTTATCCTTGGTTTCGGTACGGATGACCCTGAGGCTGCTGGGCCTCATGGCCTCCTGCATCCTGCTGGTCGATCATGCCAGATGGCATATGCGGGCTCTGCAGTGGGACCTGAAGTTCCAGTGGGCGCAGCACCAGGGCAACCTGTCCGATCACGTTCAGATCTCGGAGGGGACTGCAAGACAGTTGCAGTGGTGGCTCTCGAACCGGCAATGGGTCATGGGCAGATCACTCTCCCTTCCCCAGCCAGAGCACACAGTTGTGACGGACGCGTCCCTTCTCGGATGGGGCGGTCACATGGGAGAGGCGGAGATCAGAGGCCTCTGGTCTCCGGCGGAGTCCCGGCTCCATATCAACCTTCTGGAGCTCCGGGCGATCCGACTTGCACTCAAGGCATTCCTTCCCTCTGTCAAAGGGAAGGTAGTGCAGGTGTTCATAGACAACACCACCGCCATGTGGTACTGCAACAAGCAAGGCGGGGTGGGGTCGTGGACCCTATGTCAGGAGGTTCTGCGCCTCTGGACATGGCTGGAACATCCATCCTGATGGTTCAACACCTGGCAGGTTCCCTGAACGCCAGGGCGGACGAACTCAGCCGCAGGTGCATGATGGATCACGAATGGCGTCTTCACTCGGAAGTGGCGCAAGGACTCTTTCTACAGTGGGGAGAGCCTTGGTTAGATCTATTCGCCACCGAAGAGAACGCGCAATGTCATCAGTTCTGCGCGTTGGAATTTCCAAGGCAGCACTCGCTCGGCGACGCTTTTCGTCGCGAGTGGAGTTGCGGTCTGTTGTACGCTTTTCCGCCTATACCACTTCTACCCAGAGTGTTGAAGAAGATTCGGCGCGACCGGGCCCAAGTCATCCTTGTGGCTCCGGACTGGGCTCGAAGAGTTTGGTATCCCGAGCTACTCAGTATGAGCGTCGATCCCCGATCCGTCTGCCTCTTCGGGAGGATCTTCTGTTGCAGCAGCAGGGGACGGTCCTCCACCCGAACCTGTCCAGCCTCCACCTGCTTGCGTGGAGATTGAGCGGCGGCAGTTGATTCCTTTCGACTTGCCTCCCGAAGTTTGTGATGTGATTCTGGCAGCCAGGCGTCCCTCCACTAAGGTGGTATACGCCTGCAGGTGGAACAAGTTTGTGGCATGGTGCAGGGAGGACCTGGCTTGGCAGTTCGGGCTGGACTGTTACCATGAGGCACAGGGTTAAGACTGATTTGCATATGGCTGGGTTCAAACTGGAATGGCATGGTGAGCAAAAAAACGATGGATTTAGGCCCAGATCTCTGTACTGGGGTGAATGTATGACATTGTTCTGCATTCTGTCCATCAACTGTTGTTTTTGCATCTGTCACCCCGAGTGGGACGGGTATGCCCAGACGTGGGTCCCGTGCTCTCCATGCCACTGGAATCAAGCTATCCTGGCTGAAGAGGGGTGAAACCCTGAAACCGGTCCTAGGAGGCTTGTTTCCAGTCCAGGGAGGACCTGGCTTGGCAGTTCGGGCTGGACTGTTCCCATGAGGCACAGGGTCAAGACTGATTTGCATATGGCTGGGTTCAAACTGGAATGGCATGGTGAGCAAAAAACGATGGATTTAGGCCCAGATCTCTGTACTGGGGTGAATGTATGACATTGTTCTGCATTCTGTCCATCAACTGTTGTTTTTGCATCTGTCACCCCGAGTGGGACGGGTATGCCCAGACGTGGGTCCCGTGCTCTCCATGCCACTGGAATCAAGCTATCCTGGCTGAAGAGGGGTGAAACCCTGAAACCGGTCCTAGGATGCTTGTTTCCCGTCCAGGGAGGACCTGGCTTGGCAGTTCGGGCTGGACTGTTCCCATGAGGCACAGGGTCGAGACTGATTTGCATATGGCTGGGTTCAAACTGGAATGGCATGGTGAGCAAAAAAACGATGGATTTAGGCCCAGATCTCTGTACTGGGGTGAATGTATGACATTGTTCTGCATTCTGTCCATCAACTGTTGTTTTTGCATCTGTCACCCCGAGTGGGACGGGTATGCCCAGACGTGGGTCCCGTGCTCTCCATGCCACTGGAATCAAGCTATCCTGGCTGAAGAGGGTGAAACCCCGAAACCGGTCCTAGGAGGCTTGTTTCCAGTCCAGGGAGGACCTGGCTTGGCAGTTCGGGCTGGACTGTTCCCATGAGGCACAGGGTCAAGACTGATTTGCATATGGCTGGGTTCAAACTGGATTGGCATGGTGAGCAAAAAAACGATGGATTTAGGCCCAGATCTCTGTACTGGGGTGAATGTATGACATTGTTCTGCATTCTGTCCATCAACTGTTGTTTTTGCATCTGTCACCCCGAGTGGGACGGGTATGCCCAGACGTGGGTCCCGTGCTCTCCATGCCACTGGAATCAAGCTATCCTGGCTGAAGAGGGGTGAAACCCCGAAACCGGTCCTAGGATGCTTGTTTCCAGTCCAGGGAGGACCTGGCTTGGCAGTTCGGGCTGGACTGTTCCCATGAGGCACAGGGTCAAGACTGATTTGCATATGGCTGGGTTCAAACTGGAATGGCATGGTGAGCAAAAAAACGATGGATTTAGGCCCAGATCTCTGTACTGGGGTGAATGTATGACATTGTTCTGCATTCTGTCCATCAACTGTTGTTTTTGCATCTGGTGCACAGCAAAGGCTGTGAATCCCTTTTCTGCCCCTCTTTCTGAGGTTCTTCTGTTCCTTCTTTCCCTGGCCCAACAGGGTTCTGCCCTGGGTACCATCAAGGGCTATCTTTGTGCCATCTCGGCCTTCCTCAGGCTTCCTGATCAGCCCTCCCTTTTCAAGTCCCCTGTTGTTAATAGGTTTCTAAAAGGCATTACACACCGCTTCCCTCCTGTTCCGTTTGTGATGCCTCAGTGGGACTTGAACTTGGTTCTTACCTTTCTTATGTGCGCTCCCTTTGAGCCTCTACATAACTGTCCTCTTCGTCTTCTGACTCTGAAGACAGCCTTTCTGGTGGCCATCACCTCCGCTCGGCGTGTGAGTGAGCTCCAGGCTCTATCATGCAAACCTCCCTTTCTGTCTGTCCATCCAGACAAGGTTGTTCTTAGGACGCGTCCGTCCTTCTTGCCAAAGGTGGTTACTGCCTTCCACATTGGGCAGACCATCACTTTGCCCACCTTCTTTCCGCCTCCGCAACCTTCCAGAGAGGAAGAGAGGCTCCACCGTCTGGACCCAAAACGTGCGCTTTCCTTTTATATCAACCGCACACAACACTTCCGGGTGGTTGACCAGCTCTTTGTTGGCTACGTGGGCGCCAAAAAAGGTCGGGCGGTGCACAAGAGAACCATCTCCCGCTGGGTAACCTTGGGTATCAAAGCCTGCTATTCTTTGGCTAAGAAGGAGCCTCCTGTTGGGCTGCGTGTCCATTCCACCAGGGCAACGGCTGCTACCACGGCTTTAGGCCGCGGTGTTCCGCTGCAGGATATCTGTCATGCAGCTACGTGGGCCTCGCTGCACACATTTACAAAGCATTACTGCCTTGACAGTCAGGTCCGGAGGGACGGCTTCTTTGGCCGTTCTGTCCTCCGGGACTTCCTTGTCTGATCTTTGTTCGCAGACCCACCACCGGGTTGGTATTGCTGGTGTATCTATTCTAAGGTAAGGAATTAGTCACTAACGTGTCTCTTTCAGATGCACAAGTTACTAACTTGTGTAACGATATATCTGTAAGAGACAGTAGTTAGTGACAGATTCCTTACCGCCCCACCCATCCTCCCCGTTCTGCGAACTGATTTCTAGGGTTAAGGACATCCCTTTCAGGGCCCTATGTCAGCTTCTTGCATGGCTCTGCGTTCCTGGCGCGGAAATCCGTGTACAGAACTGACGTCAGCGCGCAGGGGCAGCGTCTAAGTACTGCCCGCGACGTCATCCCGGCGGTCACGACGCCGACGATGGACGCGGAGCTGCACGACGCCGCCTACCGACGCGCAAGGGTACTGCTACGCAAAAACTTTCTGGATCCAGCCTGACGCCTGGGGATATTCTACGGTAAGGAATCTGTCACTAACTACTGTCTCTTACAGATATATCGTTACACAAGTTAGTAACTTGTGCGACAACATTACAGCGATGTATTACATACAAAAATAGGGGGTTCACCCCCATACCCCCCCCCCGACCCCCCGCATTGCTGTCTGGCCTGGAACAGCATCTGGCACCAGACGTCCATGAGTAGGAACTCTACCCCCAAGTGTCCTCCAGCGGCAGGGGGCCCTGCCATCAACCCACCACAGAAAATGCAAAATGGCTAGGCTTTGCCTCCTGGTGCCCACACCCACAGTCCATGGGCAGTGCACTATGGAAGAACTGGTCGTGATATTTGCCTACTCTTTCCCGCCTTTCTCACTCATTCCATACACAGTGAGAATAATGATCCAGGTCTCCGCAACCATCATCCAAGTGGCACTAAGGTGGGCTAGACAGCCCTGGTACTCAATCCCATACACAGTCCAGTGGTTCAAGTCATTCATTAAAGAAAGGTTGCAGACGGTGCATCTATCGGACTTTAGATCATCTCCTACACAAGTTTCTACAGGAATCCCTCAGTACTCTGTTTTGAGCCTGACTGTTTTCAACACGTGACCCCTTTGGCCTGGTTAATAGAATCCTTTGGGATTTCATTCTACACCTATGCGGATGAGACGCATTTGATTGCCAGACTAGAGGGGAAAACAGAGGAGCCAGTCTGAAGTTTTAACACATTTACAAAAGGTGGTGAGCTGAATGCAAACAAACTCTCACACTTAATGGAGGCAAAACTGAGGTGCTAGCTTTTGGGCCATATGCCAAGTTGTCTGCTGAATGGTGGCCTTAAAGAGCTCAGAGAACTGCCAGTTCCAGCTCCCCAGGCCCACAATTTGGATTTGTGATGGACAAGGACCTAAATGTTAAAGCTTGTGTTAAATCCATATGTGCCATCGTCTTTAGATCACTACACGTATGCCATATATACCCAAGTAAATCAGAAGGGACATGGTATAGACACTTATCTCCCGCATCAACTATTGTAACTCCCTTCTGCTAGATGCACACACATTCACCACCTCCAAGTTCTTTAAAATGATGTTGCTAGATTAATCATAGACCTCAAAATATATGCCTCCATCTCCACACACCTGGATGAATTTCACTGGATTTCTGTGAACAAAAGATGCTCTTTTCTTAAGCACTCTGTCTGTGCCATAAAACCATTTATTTCAATAATCAAATGACCTATATGAATTCTTTATCTTTTTACCATATACTCCTCTTAGAGGACTGAGATCTACCAATAGCTGCGTTATCATGGTCCTAAATTCATTAAAGTCTGGCTAGGAGAATGTCGCTTGGGTGTCATGACAACAAAAGCATGGAACACTTTACTGTTGACCATCTGGTTAAAACCAAACCAGTTGTAATTCCGGAAGCAGGTCAAGACTTCTATTTAGCCATAAATTAGGGAATTAATCAGTGGCAGCTGCTCTAATGTCAAAGTGGTGTGGCAATGTGAATGCTGAGGGGTGGGGGGAGGTTGAGGGAAAGTAGTAAATTAAAGCACTTATCTGCCGCTGCTGCCTCGGTGCTCCTCTCCCAACTCGGTGCTCCTCTCCCAACGCTGGGCATACTGCACAGGCTCCCATGGGCCAATCACGGTACTGTTCTCCTGCTGATAATTGTGGAGAAGTGTGGCTCAATGGTTAGAGCGGCAGACCCTGATGCAGAGATCTGGCCCGGGACCAGGGTTCAATTCCCGCCTCGGCGGGTCTTGGGCTCAATTTCCTCGGACCTGATAATTCTCGCCTCGGTGCCTATTCTAATCATGGGTCCCACTCTGCAACTCTGGGCAATAGCTTGCTTAATCTCCACAACGGCCCCAACAGCGCTGGGATGCCTGGCTTCACCCTGGGGGTGCCCAGGAGTGGACATTTCACAGGGAAAAGCCAGGAAGGGTTCCACAGCGGTATGCGTACAGCGCCTGGACACCCCTTTGGGGGTATGGGTGCGCTTTACAAGTACAAATTTCATTTCATTTCATTTCATAATTGCCTTAGCAGGCTGACTTGATGCTCGCTCAGGCACTGGGAGCCCCTGCCATTTCACCTCCCGGCTGTGTAACACTGCTAGGTTCGAGAAATGTAAGTGTGCATGTTGGTTTGCCCGTCCTGAGACAGCTGGCCAAACTGACATGCGCACTTATGGTGCCCACCACTCCTCCCTGCAGCTGAGTGATGCTCAGTCAGGGTGACCCGCCGTAAGCCTGGCAATTGACTCATTAAGAAAAATAAACTGGTTTTACTACCATTTTATATTTCAGTGGGGCGACACTCCTCTGCCATAACGGAGGAGCCGCCCCTGGAATTAATCTGGATATTTTCCTCAGTCTACACCCGCTTTCTGATTTAATAAGCAGAGTGCTACAGTATCATATGTCTACCTCAGGCTCCAGGACTCTTCTTAGGATTAGTTGTCTGCGCAATATAAATGTTACCAATCAATATTAATGGAAATGTCCATCATTACACACAAGAAGTTTCCAATCAGGGCGGACCTTAAGCAGTTAACAGTTCCTTTCCTGGAACGTGACGTTACTTGCAACTATAACTTCGCTTAGGTGCATCAGTGAGGTATAAGATCTTACTACTCAAGAACCATTCATTCAGGTACAGAGTAGTCCTTAAAACCAGTACCAAGTTCTTAACTAATTTAGTCTAACCTTTCCACATTAATCAGACTGGCCTTATTCTTTCAGCAACCCGATTCTGTAGCAGAAGGGGTGTTACACACTTTAGATGTTAAGCATGTTCATGTACAATATTGACAGCACTAAGCAGGCATCTCAAGGTATATTGTCAAATGCATTCAAGCTTGCTACACCATGGCTTAACGTGTATTACCCTCACCTCCTCTCACTCTACACGTGAAGAGGAGTCTCCATTGCTTACACTAGTTTGTGGATGTATGAGATCTTCAATCTATGGTTGGCCAAACTGGATTAAGGACTTTGTTTCAAACATCTGCATCATCTTTCCACTAGCCACCACTGGAAGGACACTACTGTGCAATCTATGCAAAGCATGTATTTTTACAGCCACACATGCTAGGAAAATGGAAACTGTTTCTCAGCCTTTAAAGCATCTGTTTGTAGCATGTAGTGGTGTCGATATACATGCACCCACCCTCCTTTGGGAAGCCGTCAGTGATAATACATATTTTTTTCATGAGTACACATTAATTACCAAATACCAATGCACATAGTGTGTATACTTACTTTCATTAAACATTCCATTCTCACTTTTCACTCGCTAAATGAAAAACAGTCTAAGGTGGAGTCAGTGTGCATGTGCACTGTGAACTAAGGGAGAAGTTGCAGAGCAGCAAGTGGCTTGAAGCTTTTTTTGAAGAAAAACGGCTTGTAATATCCGAGCCCAACTCTAGATGTCAGGATTATGCAAAGCATGTGAATCTACAGCACTATACAGTAAGAACAGATGGATGCTTACAGGGTAAGCAAGATTCTCATTCCTGTACCCTGCTAGTTGCACAATATACTGCATCACAACAGTCAGCAAGGCATTTTCATGGTTTTAAGGCACAGTCCTTAGTCTACATAACTTTACTGTAAAATAGAACATACTTATTATAGTCCCCCTCACTTTCTATTGAGTACTCCTTGCTTGTGCCCTCCATGCTTCAGGTTATCTTGTATCCAGCAGTGGCTAATTTAACCTCATCACTCCTATACTCTTCTCACTTGAATGCCTCTGAATTGAAGCAAGGTGTACACTAAACCTAGTCGGAATGGTCCACAAAATCTCCTGTTCAACATCTCCTTACTACCATTATTCAAAAGTAAAAATCTCTGCAAATACTCACTTTCTCACTCACTCCACATGGAAACTCCTACTTTCATAATCTTTTTTTGACTGCGCTTCTAAAATCTGGAATTCTATCCCACTTGCTATGCACACTAGTCCACTGTTAGACCTGCCAACCTTGGTGTAGTATTCCCTAGACTTTTTACCTTCAATCCTCCTGTTTTGCTGATTTTGTTGACTTTAGAACTCTGTGCACTTTTCCACTGCTAACCAGTGCTAAAGCGCTTGTGCTCCCAGCTTCAAACATGGTAAAATTTGCCTACACCTAATTAGCACATTTAATGGTACTATATGTATTAAATGCTACCAGTGGGCCTGTAGTACTCATTGTGCAACCCACCAAAATAGCCTTTTAAAACATGTCTCAGGCCTGCCACTGCAGCCTGTAATGCAGTTTTAAACTGCCATTTTGACCTGGCAAAAAAACCTTTTGCTAGGCCTAAACCTTCCTTTTTAATACTTACAGGTGACTTATAAGGTAGGTCCTAAAGGCTCGTAGGGCAGGGTGCATCTTATTTAAAAATTAGGACGTGTGCTTAAAATTGACATGTCTTGTCAGTGTAAAACTTCTAAAGTCGTTCACTCCCATTGACTTTCACTGGGTTACCTTATTACATTTAATAAGTGCTAACTCTGGAATGGGAAAAAAGAACAATGGGAGCAGATGGATATATGCTGTTTGTACTCAAATTGTAATTTGAAATCCTTTTTTTTTTTTTTCCCAAAAACCTTTATTAAACATTAAGGCATGTTACAAATTCCAACAAAGATCAAGGCATCCATTACAAGCACAAATATGGTTGACATAGCTAGAGATATATTAACCGGTGTGGCCCCCAGCCCGTCATAGCAGAAGGGGGAGATGGAGCCAGTGAGTGTGGCAACGTTGTGTACAGGTAATCCGTCCGTCGTTAGGGGGTCAGTCTTGTCGGGCCGTTCTCTGTGATCTGGAGGTCAGTGGTGGGAGAGCTGGCAGTGGGTTCATCAGGGTTAGCCAAACGATGAAGGTAAGAAATGAGAGGGCCCCATATATCTGGAGGTCTATTCGCCGCAGGCATCAGCTCCCAGAATTCACCCAGGAACAACTAGCAATGGTCAGCATCGGCCATCCAATGTTTGGCCTGCAGCCCCAATGAATTGCCACCCAGCGCCTGGCAAGCACTAGTAGCATAGCAGTTAGTTTTCAGTTAGAGTCTGAAATGTCTTTGACATGGCCCACAAGGCACAGGAGGGGATCAGGGACTATGCGCTCCAGGGTGATGTCGCTAATTGCAGTGCACACCTTCACCCAAAAGCTGGAAACCTTGGGGCACAATCACGCCAGGTGCATGAAGCCGGCACCAGGGGACGAGCAGCGCGCACATCTGTCACTATCCAGCAGCCCCATCTTGTGTAGCGAGGCTGGTGTGCGGTAAAATCGGTGAAGATATTTTAAATGAATGAGTCGTAGTTGATAATTGGGGGGAGAGGCGCTTAGTTTGGTTGCAGCAGTATTTCCACTGCGCGGGAGAGAGACCACCAACTAGGTCCGCCCCCCATGCGTTACGAGCACGCTCCGTGTCTTTGGGGGAGGCCGCCAGTGTGAGAGCATATAACCTTGTGACTAGCTTGCGCAGGGAAGTGGAGGAGTGGAGATATTCGAGCGCGAACTTAGGCTGGGGGGCGCGAGTGGAAAGGCTGGGTGGATACTTTTACATGTGGCCCTGATCTGATAATAGAGATATTTGTCAAGTGGTGCAGCGTTATCAGGAATAGTGAAAAAGTTGTTGTTGGGGTAGAGGTCAGCGTTGGTGCGGATACCCAAGTCCGCGGCACGGTGAGCCATGCCAGCGGTCTGCAGCGGAGGGAATGAGGGATTGTTGGCGAGCTGCATTGAGGGTGCAAAAAGGACTTTGGTGCTAGTCCATCCCAGGCCCAGCACACACATTCCACCGTGTCAACCTAGTCACAGGGGGTCCTGTGCGGCAAAAACAGCGCAGTCTGCAATGGCCAAGGAGAGGCCACGTCTCTCTCAACCGCCACATGTGGCTGAAAGGGCGTTGGATGGATCCAAAAATGGAGAAAGCTGGCTTAGGCACACAGCGCATAAAGCCTGAGATCGGGAGCTCCCATTCCGCCGCATGCCAACGGCAATGTCAAGAGTTCATAGGCGATACGGGGCTGGCGTCCAGCCCAGATCAGTGTGATAATGGCTGAACGTAGCCTTTTAAAAAACTGTGATGAAAGTGGGATAGGAATGTTTAAAAATAAGTATAAAAAGTTCGGGAGCACGACCATCTTAGCGATTGCGATACGCCCGGCGAGTGAGAGGAGTTTTTGACAAGTTTGTATTTTGGATTCAAGCCAGTCAATAGCTTTACCGAAGTTGGACCTCCACAACTCGTCCACATCTCTACTCAGCCAGACACGCAAGTATCTGGTTGGACCCGACGCCAAGTGAATGGATAGTCTGTTGGGAACGGCTTGGTAGTGTCCGTGAGGGGGAAGAGGACGGATTTGCTCCAGTTGACCTGTACCCCGGAGAGGCAGCCGAAGCGGATCACCTCCCTTGTCATGGGAGCCAGGTTCTCCTGTGGCTCGCGGATGTAAATCGTGACATCGTCTGCGTACATCGAGGTCACTAGGGCGTGAGACGAACAGCCGATGCCCCGGTTAGTGTGGTGCTGGCATAGGCGCGCTGCCAAAGGCTCCATCTCGATGGCGAATAACATTGGGGACAGGGGGCAGCCCTGCCTGGTGCCCCTCGTAATCGGGTCGGTAACTTGCCGTTAATCCTGTTGCACGCTGTTGGGAGTGTGTAAAGAAGTTGAATCTTTTGAACAAATCCTGGACTGAAGCCCAATCGGGGAAGAAGATAGAAAAGAAAAGGCCATTCTAGTGTGTCAAAGGTCTTAGTGGCGTCCAGGAGGGTGGCCACTGCAGGCAAAGCAGGGTTAATTTGGTAAATAATAGAAAAAATAGTGCGCAAATTATGCGAGGTGGCACGACCAGGGATAAACCCCGATTGATCGAGACGTGCTATTAGTGCCATGAGGGGGAGTAGGCGATTGGCTAACAGTTTTGCATACATTTTATTGTCTGTATTAATTAGTGATAGGGGGCAATAGGAGTCGCAGCTCTCGGTGGATTTGTTCGGCTTAAGGAGAAGGGAAATCATGGCCTCGCGAAGAGAAGGGGGAAATCTGCCCACGGCAAGAGAATCGTTGTACATCTCAGCCAGGTGCGAAACGAGAAGAGACGGGTACTCTTTATAAAACGTGGGGGTGAGCCCATCTGAACTGGGGGTTTTGTCGCCCGCGAGACCTGCTATGACCTTAGTAATTTCTTCGGGGTGAAGGGTTCGTCCAGGTATTCACGGTGCCCGTTACCGAACCATAAGAGCTCGATCGAATCAAAGT
This sequence comes from Calotriton arnoldi, assembly GCA_963921515.1. Taxonomy (NCBI): domain Eukaryota; kingdom Metazoa; phylum Chordata; class Amphibia; order Caudata; family Salamandridae; genus Calotriton; species Calotriton arnoldi. The sequence goes on from CAWUFW010005543.1 coordinate 699,095, forward strand.
ATTGATCAGGATTTCCAGGGGCGAAGGCACGCCCCCAGTATATAGTTGGGCGTAAAAGGCGGAAATCCTGGCTATGATGTCGCCCGGGGAGGTAGTCCTACCGGCAGCCTCGTCGCTAAGAGCGGTGATATAGGAGGACGCGTGTGGTTGTCGTACCAGGTTTGCAAGGGTCTTTCCGGGGCGATCGCCCTCTCCATAGCGGCGGGCACGCGCCTCTCTGCCAAGGAATGCAACCTCTCTGTCCGCCTCATCATGGAAATTAGTGAGTTTGGTTCTGATGGAGGCGAGTGTAGCGGGGCTGGAATCCTGAGAGTGTTGAAGATCTAAGGCTTTAATGTCCTTTTCTAGGGTTCCTCTAATGGACTTTAGCACCCCTGCCTGTTTGGCAATGCATTCTCCCCGAATCACGGCTTGAAGGCCTCCCAAAGCGTCAAGGGCGACTCAACAGAGCCGGTGTGCGCTCAAAGTAATCTGTGATGGCTCCCCGAATTTCCTCGCGGAACACAGCATCACGAAGCGAGTTGGGGGGCAGGCGCCATGTAAACATGCGGCGAAGACTAAGCGGGAATTGCAAACACAGGCGCACCGGGGCGTGATCCGAAAGTGTGCGAGCCAAGTGGTCCACAGACGCGGACCAGGAGGCCACGTCACGCGTGGTAAGCCATAAATTGATGCGGGACCAGGAGCCGCGCGAGCCAGATACACAAGATCCTTCGTGCCCCTCAGGGTGCATGTGGCGCCAAACGTCAACTAGGGAGTTGTCTTCTATAATGGAGTGTAGTGTGGCTGTGGCCTGAGGGTGTTGAATACAGTCCCCCGAGCGGTCGAGCTAGCGAGGGCGCAATATTAAAATCACCGCCCCAAATCAGAGAGTGAGGCCCCAGAGAGGAAATGATATGCCAGACGTGGGTGATGAAGCTAGGGTCGTCCACATTGGGGCCATAAAGTGCAGCTAGAATCAATGTGTGGTTATAGAGGGTGCCGGCAAGGATCACGTAGCGACCCTCTGTGTCAATGAAGGAGTGGGTGCCATGCCAGGGGAGGTCCTTCCTAAAGAGGATAGTGACACCGCGTGCATAATTGGAGTAGAATGCAGTGTAGGATTCCCCCCAGTGACGGGAACGCAATCTTGAAGAAATCAAACATCCACATTATGTCTGATGAGGTATGCGTGCATGAGGCGCGCTTTCCGACCGTCAGTCAGGCCCCTTATGTTCCATGTCAAGAAGGTGGTGTCAGTCATGCAGCGGCCAGAGAGGGATGGTGCTGTGTCGTCTGTGGTCAGTGGAACCGTAGAAAAAATCAGTGTTGCGTGATGTGGAGCATTGTGGGATGGATGCGAGCGGTAACATACCAGGAGCAGTACAAAAATAACAAAAAAACAATCCCCCAGAAACAGGGTGCCCGAGGCAGAGCACTGGACTTAAAACCCAAATCTTCCCACCTCCCACTCCAACCCCCCAAGTAGGTTGAGCATCTAAACCACCCCCACCCAGGGAGCCCAAAGTTGGAGAGGTTGATGCAGATGTGGGATTTATCACTTCGGGGTGTGAGGGCTCAGCCAATTACCACTTGCCATTCAGGCAAGGTGGCCGGGCGTTGTAGGCCTCAGAGGGAGGCGAGTTAGGGACAATTTATACAACCATGTGCAGGCATCCTTAGAACGAGTAAGATGAGCGGGCATATGTAGAATGTCTCGTAGTCCTGTAACATTAAATTGTGCATGCAAAAATTAAACCATAGTTGAAAGCTGCAGAGGAATGCAACAGCAAGTAAGGACTGATAGTAATATGCATAAATCATTACAGTGAACAGGGAGCACGGGATGCGTGCCGGGTGTCAAGCATTACTGTGAGGCGAGGCCAGGTATACAAAAGATCAATCATTATCACTCAGGCGACTGTCCTCAGAGAGAGTGCGGCGATTCCGCGGGGAGACTTTTGTAGCTGCTTAGCAAAGGTGAGGGCAGCCTTTGGATCAGTGAAAAATCTAGGCTTCTCCCCTGAGTCGATGCGTACTCTTGAGGGGTACAGCATGGCATAAGTGATGTGGAGCTGCTGTAAAATACGCTTGACTGGAAGGAAATCTCTGCGGGCCGCCTGGACGGACAGGGTGAAGTCAGGATAGAAAGATAGGAGGCTGCCCTGATGTTTGCGGAGGATGGAGTCGTGGTAGTTCAGCAAGCGGGCGTTGATGGGCCGTGCAGGGGCCCCAGGGGGGGTCGCGGGCCAAGAGATCTATGCGCCTGCTCGATGATAAAGTGTTCAGACAGGACAGAGCCAAAGAGGTCACGAAACAAAGATTCGAAGTAATCCTCCATTCTTCTGGTGGCGGTGGACTCGAGCAGGCCAACGACTCGAATATTCCTTCAGGAGCGCGCCTCTAAGTTTTCGTTCTTGGCGCATATGACTTGGAGAATTTTATCCATTTTGAGGAGCTTGTGCGCACCCTCAGCTCCGGCGTCCTCCCCGTCTGAGATTCTTGATTCGAGCTGGACAATGCGGGCATCATGGGATTCCACCCTCTGCTTGACCTGAACCAGGCGTGTGTGGTCTATTTTGGCATCGATCGACATTAGACTTGATTTTACCTCCAGAAGAAGGGCTCGGAGGCTGTTGTCCTGTTCATCGGGGAGGTCAGTCTGGGTAGATTGTTCACCGGCGTCGATGGGCATCTCACCGCCCCGTCCCGTGAAGTTGATCTTGGGTTGTCTTGTGTCCGTTTCCCCCATGTTGAGCCTGTGGTGCGATGGGGAGGGTGTATCACCAGGGGTGCCCGCCGGTGATCAATATGGCCAACGGCTGCGAGGTAGAGCAGGCCAGGTGTGGCTCCAGGAGATGTGGTATGGCAGCTCCAAACAAGGCTGGCGCAAAGCGTAGATGGACCACAGGGAAGGCGGGGAGGGGGACAGAGGCCAGCGGCCGCAGGGTGAAGGATGTTGTGGGGGGGGCCCACGAAACACTAGAGGCTTGGGGTCTCATCTGGGGCGTCCCCGGGGCTCAGCGTTGTCGCGGCTTCGCAACCCGGGCCTTCCCCCGCAAGTGGTCCTCCTGTTGTCGCAGGCAGAGCGGGGTCCGAGCGTGAGGCAGGGCCAAGCCCCGAAGTAGATTGGCCCGCCGCTTCGTTTTACAGTCACGCCGCCTGCACCACCAGCAGACCGGGGCAGGGCAGGAGAGTGGGCCAGGCGGTCAGGAGGGAGGGGTCAGGGTCGCGTTGCGGCCCCACCCGGGACACCCCCGGACTCCGGGCCCAGCGCCGCCGCAGCTCCGCAACCCAAGCCGCCCCCGCAGATGGTCCTCCTGTCATCGCAGGCAAAATGGGGTTCGGGCGTGAGGCAGGGCCAGGCCCCGGAGTAGTTAGGGCCTCCGCTTCGCTCCACCTCTACGGATCCCGCACCACCAGCAGGTCGGGGCCATTGGGCGGGCACCACCGCGGCCGCAAAGGCAAGACAGCCTCCAGAGAGTCGCGGCACCAGGCAAGGCACGGGGAGTCGGCCAGGACGCACCCCCAGAAACAGCAGCAGGAGGGGCCCCGCGGAACGGGCCCGATCGGACCAGGTGTCAGGCCTCCAGCGATGGTGCGGGTAGCCAGGCCCTTGCGCAGAAATACCTCAGCCACAGTTCTTTTAGAGCCGCCGGAGTGAAGGTGTACGATGTCTGCTATCGTGGTTTGAGGCCAGGATCCTCCCACTGATGGCGGATAATTACGGATTTCCCGGGCTCTGCCGGCAGAGCTCGCTCAGCGCGCAGCCATCTTGCCGCTGGTGAGACCACGCCCCCAATTTGAAATCATCCTTAATGGTAAAGTCAGATTTTAAGTCGGAATTCTGAAAATTACACATTTGGAAAGTTAAGTTACACACAATAGGGCAACCTAGTAATCTCTCAGGAGACTAGGTGCATGCGAATGCAAACACAAAATGACTCCTGAAGGAGTAATTCCACATCTGATCACTTAATTAGAGGATTAGTAAACATTGTATCCAATCACTAATTCAAATTAAAGTATATTAAATTTTTTATATCCCGGTTATGAATCCGACAGCAAAATATAGTAGGCTTACTTTTTCATCTCCCAGTATAACGGTAACGCATTTATTTAGCAAAAATACATCTTTTGTAGGGTCAAATTCAACAGCACCTCCCTACTATCTCAAATAGTCACACAAGTTCCGAATGATGATAGATTTAATAAAACAAGTGTGCTGACTTAGCCATCATCTTTAGTAAGTACAATGCCTGCAAGAACTAAAATAACGATCACTTTACTGCACATTCCAGATCTAAGTCCAGCATGAAAATAATTTCAAGGCCGGATGTTTCACCAAAAGACACCCACTATAGAATGGCAGTGCTTCCATGTGGGTTTCTTGTAAAATTGCACCCTAAATGTGTGGGATGCCAGATGATGGTCTCAATCACTGAGCTATTTCTCTTGGCTAGTTCATTCTGTTTGGAACATTGGAATAGTCTTGGACTGTGATCTCAGTCACACTCAGCAGTTTGCTTTAACAACCAAAACCTGTTAATATTTTCCCAGAGTTAGACTAGGGGAGGGGTGGGAGGGAATCTATCCTTTTTGAAGGTACTAATGTAGTTCTCCTGACCTATTTTGACCTACCAAAACGAACATTGTCAAACTCCATTACATACAGAACAATAGCTCTCCTTTGCCTAAAGAAATCTGGCTGTGTCACATGCTTTACAACTGCTTCATTGGTACAATATAAGTAAGCAGATAACGTTTGGAGTAGTTTTTAAGATGTATTGTATCTAGTACTCACAGATACCGAAACCCATGTGTTATCTGTGCTACTTTGAAAGTTGAGACCTATGGAATAGCTTCCTCTAGAAATACCTAAATTGAAATAGAGCTACTAGTGTTCAAGAAGGGAAGTAATCGAACGCTATCGATCTGAAGATCTGCAGTGAGCCATCGCCTCAAATTCTAAAAAGATGGCTCAGCACAGTCTAATCTCTTGGTATCCACTATTTGCTGCACTCCGCTGCGGTTCCTATTAATTATTTTCTACAGTGCTAAGAGACCACTTTTGGATGTGTCCTTCCCTTTAAAAAAGAAATAAAATAAATTGACGACAAGTCAATCCTCTTACCTTGAGGTAATGGATAGAAGTACACCTTGTCTCAGTTAGTAAGCAGCACTCTCACAGATCTGCAGTGTTCATCATTGGATTTAGATTGACTCTGTGTAGGAAGGTAGGATCCTTCTGCATGTTTACCCCCACTTTTTGCCTGGTGCTAAGCTGGTTTTTATTAGTCTGACTATAAATCTGCTAATCAGGACCCCAGTCTATCTGCTTTCTCCCTAAACTGTTATGTCCTGTACTTAAGTGCACTCCAGATTGGATACTGGGATACCCTTGTCAGTCCCTAGTATATGGTACCCATGTACCCACGGTATAGGTACCCCAGGGGCCTCCCATGGGCTGAAGCATGTATTATGCCACCCATGAGAGGTCATGCAAAATGGAACTACAGGCCTGCCATTGCAGCCTGTGTAAGTTGCCAAGCTCGAGCAGGGGAAGGCAGAACAATAGGCATCTTGTCACAAGGAGGTGTGACCACCTCCCAGACAGGATTTTGTGTATTAGGCCTGGGTGGGTGTGCTTGCCAGCGACCGCAAGTCTGCATGAGGGGCAAATTTGGTGTCCCTGTGCATAGTCCAGTTCAAACCAGTACTGGGAGCTGATGGCTCCTGCTCTGGCGCAAAACTGGACAAAGGACATGGGAGTTACCTCCCCACTGTCCAGACCCTCCCCTGGGAGGGTCCCCTGAATCTGTCCAACCCTCTCCCGTGGGTACAAAAGGGCTTACCTAGCTATAGGACCCTAGATTCGACGTGGACAAGATTCTGATCAAGAAATCACTGACCTTCGACCGTCTGGACACTCTGCACTTCGTGTGGGCTCGACTTCGTCTTCCACTCCATCCAAAGCATCGTCTGTGCTCGTGCACCATACAGGCTCCGCGCAGAACCTGTGGAGCATCAAGGACAACCGAAGACATCTCCCTTGGAGTGAAGGAGTCACTCCCCTGCAACCACAGGCACCACATCACGATTGACCGGTCTGCTGCTCCTGAGCTCCTACAGACTCCGAATGCTCCAGCAACACAGGAGGTGGGTTTCTATGTCCCTCGAGGTCTGAGCTGCCCTCTCACCAAGTTTGAGGCCAGAATCCCTCGTGGGGGCTGCAATACCCGTATCCCTGTGCACGCGTTCATTTGCAAGTGCATATGCTTGTTGGTGTTTCCCGGACAAGGGCACTAGGCTCCAAGTAGCCCCAATCTCTGGCACCATTTCCTACAAAGAACTCTGGCCTCCTCGCACCGAGTGCTCTGTGGGCTGCTGCTTTGTGAAACTGCTCGAGGTCCCCTCGCGACTCCTGTGCCTCCGGCCTGTGGGTCCTCTTGGGGGTCAACACTGCTTTTCTTGGACTCCCCTGGTTGCTCCAGGCTTGCCATGACTCCCCTGTGTTTGGTGAGTCTCCTTGACCTTGCTGGTCCGAACCGTAACCTTTCTTGACCTTGGTGGGTTGCCGTTGCCAAGGCTTGTTGGTGCTCCCGCCAGACACTGACCCCTCAGCACTCTACATCCTTCTTGGGACAGCTCGTATTCGGCTCCTGGTCGTCCTCGACGTCTCCTGGTCCCTGTGGATGCAGAGTCAAAAACCCCCTCAACGCACCTGAAAACACCCGACAACGGTGGGCATTCGTCTACCGAGCCCTTGGTCACTCCTGAGTGACCCAGACTCTGTTCCCTCTGCTTTCAGGTACTCTTCACCAAGAAACCACCTTTGGATTCCGACGGACACTTTTCTTCTCCCCAGCATTGCCTCTTCATCGAAGTCCTCCATAGAGATTGACGGCGGTTTCCGATGCCACTTCGGACCTATGCACCCGCCTCCCCTGGGATAGGTAGCTCTGGTACTACTTTATCCACGGGTGGGGTGGCTCTCCAACCTCCTAACTTCCACGGGGTTTCTTCGAAGTCTACTGGGAAGGGTCCTTAAACGTTAAAACTTTAACCGTGACTTCCCCATAGAATTGTACGGAGCACGCAGTCCTGTTCCCACACTGCACCCGTCCTCCGTGGGGTCCCTACTTACTCACCTTGGGTGGTTCCTTGGGGTCCCACCGATTCTACCTCCTCTAGACACTGTTTTGACTCGAGTCGTGGTTCTTATACCACTATTTTAATATATGGTCTGGTCTCCCCCTGGAGCCCACTGTGTATTAGTGCTATTTACTATTGTTTCTATGCTACAGTATTGTGTGCTTTGCGATCTGCGTGTAGCAGATTGTGTCGTACTAGAGAGTGTTATATTAATAAATACATATTTTTATAACTACTGTGTGGTTCTCCTTTCATTTAACCAATACAATAAGGTTGCATTCTGGTTAAACAAGCTGCTTAACATTCCTTCAAGACTAAGCCTGAAGGCTGCTCTCCACAGCTACCACTTGGATAGCTTTCTAAGGTTATCTTTGACCTCTTAAATCACCATAGGGGTTGTTTGGACTGGTGCAAGGTGCCCACTTTAATTAGTGGACAGCATATACTAGGCCAACTTCTCACACTCTGCAATCTCTTATGCATAACAGACCGCATGCTCTGTCTGCTGCGAGACATATTGTCAACTTTCCAAGAACTTGCTGCCCCCTAACTGCTTATCATTGGTTGTCTTTCTTGTCACTCGTTTGATTGCTTCTTCATTGATTGCTTGCCTTGTCCATCTTTCATTTGTCCCAGCCCTCGAGGATTGCTAGCTTACTTGAGCCCTTCCCCTGCTCACTTTTAGGGACTTACTTTTTTCTTTTGTCTCAAGCACTCTACAAGAGTGCTTCTCCTGCCTGCGGTCCATGTGTACTTCTCCCCACGCGCTCCACATCTGTCTTGCCTGTTGCTTCCTCTCCTTAACCCTGCCATCTGTGTTGCTACCTCCCACCGCACTCTCCGTTCTCACGTGAACCCCTACCATATTGCTTCCACTCCACCTTGACCCTATGTGTTGCCTCCCACCTACCCCTCACTCTGTTGCTCATCTCCCACTAGCGCTTCAATAAACGAAAACATTTCTTGTATCATTTTGTAGGCCCAGGTGCCTACAAAATGACGCAACTGTCACGTTATAGCGCCTTTTTTACGTTTATTTCCTGTCCCCATCCGGGGATGCTGTACAGTATGGTTGAAAAACAAAAACATTAGCAAAGCCAGTAGGTTCCAAACGTGAAACCTTTTGGCTTTGCCAATACTTGTTTTCGTTTTATGTGTGATGGTGCTCCAGGGCAGTACTCGAGATTTTATTTTACGCACTTCACGAAATGCCATGCTGTATGTTTTTTTTTAATTGTGTGTTTCCTGATGGGTGAATCATTTAAAAGACTATCCTGCACAATCCAACCTTTACTCTGCTAATCATTCTTTAATGCAACCTCCACAGGGAACCAGCCTTTCTCTCTGCTCCCCTTGCCCTCGATTTCGTACAGAAAGCTTTTTTTCTGAATTAGTATTTCTGTATGAAGGCTTATTTATATTAAAGATCTTTTCTTTCTATACATCTTTATTTGCATTCGCTCGAGTGAGAAAAGTGTTATAAGCGAAAGCTTTAAATAATTTATATTTACAAATCTGCAAGAGGTTTAGCTTAGCAAGTGCCACTGCAATAAACATTTCGTCCAGAAAATCCGAGGGTTATGTTTTCTTGTAAGGGATGAGCTGGAGAGTGTAGCTGTGCATTCTATCACTTGGACATTTTGAAAATATTTTCTTTCCGAGTTTCGAAAGTCTCTTTTTTTTAGGGATGCTTAAGGATTAATGTTCGTTACAAAAAAGAATGCTTACAGTTGACGAAATATATGCCCACTTTGTTACACACAACTTAACCCTAAGCTCCCATCAATGTTAACAGGCCTCAGTGCACTTTAAATGCATAGGTGCGTCAGTCACCCCAAAGACTTCCACTTCACAGCTTCAGGAAAAGTCAATTGATGGTCCAAATGCGGAGTTCCATTTTGTGTGACACCTTTGCAGTCACTATATTCTTTTCGGTGTATCCCAGCTGTTGTCACATATTATACCAAGAAATATTTATTAATTTTATTTGCTTTGTCTCGTGTTAAAATGTCTGGTTTGCTCCTCGACAAATGCTGATGGGTTTTATCATTAACCTACAGCACAATTTGCAACAGCTGTTTGACGCTGACCATGTCATGTCTGAAAATCTGTTGCATAATGACTTGCACAGGTTTTGCAAAGCTTATGCAGAATTTTTCCTTCATTGAATGAGTTGCCAGTATATTGTATAGGCAAATGTAATCCCGTGCAACAAGATGCCCAGGGTGATGTACGTGATGGAACTCAGGGTTGTGCGCACTGGCGGGAGAGGAGCAAATGTGTTGGGTACCTGGTGAGCTAAGGTTGAGCTGCATGATGGGGGCACATGGTGCTGTGTGCTTGTGAAGCTCTGGGCTATGTGCGTCAGCAGAGCTCTGGGGCATATGCCCGTGAGGAGCCTTGGGCCTCCCTGGAGTTTGTGATGGTGTGCCTCCCTGTCTCTCTAGGTGTTCTGATTCCCTGAAGCATTGGGTAAAGAGTACAGCGCGCAGTAGGTGTGTCTGCATCAGTGGAACACTTGGTGTTTTACTTAAAGCACTGGTTGATGCACTCTTAAGATTTACAGGGCTGTGCGTTTTGAAGGGGGTAGGATAGGATCATACATTTGTGGTCTGATGGAGGCTCTGTCAGACTGTGGTTCATTCAGTGGAGAGCATGCATGAAACAGAATGATGCTGAGCTTCAGTGATTGGGACTGTATGTAGGAGTAGTTGCGCAGTGGATAGTGCACAAGTCCACAGACCTCGCGAAGATGAACGTGAGCACAGCGGCCTTAAAAGAAATGCGTCAATTGGTGCCTTTTAGAGGTGGAGCAGGGGGCCACTTTATTCTCCTCCTTCTCCAGTAGTTCTCTAGTTGCATGGTACTCAGCCCTCTCTAACTGGGCTTCCCTATCATCCTATGTGGCTGTTGCTTGGAGCGGTACAATGGCAAGGATTGCCACTAAGTTATGCTCCATCACTCTCTGCGCTTCTGTGAAGGTGTGACAGCAATCATACGACCCTCCTGGGGGCGAACACTTCAGTTCTGCCTCCTCCTTAGCCAGTGTCAGGTTAGTCGTGAGATGTGCAATATTACATCAAACTTGGGGCGGGGGAGGCATGCCTGGGCTGCTCTCTAATTCTTCTCCAGCTATACATTTATGCATAAGCTGATTTCATATATTATGAACCCACCCATCTATGCAATGATTGAAAAGTGCTCACCTCAACAAGACAATAGGTGAAGGGGACTTGACCCAAAGTCTCTCTATGAATATTAGTGTTCTGTTTCTTGTTATGAGTTCTGGCCACAGCAAGCTGTCGAGGTCTAGAAATGGAAGTCACAAGCTTTCACTGCAATCCTGATGCTTCAGAAGTCTTTCTAAATTATATACTGCTCTGTCCTCTGTAAAATAATAACCTCTGTGTCACTGGACCAGTGTTAAATTATCAAGTTCCACAAAGAACAACGACCTTAGCGCAGTCCCAAGAGAAGCATGTTGGAAGAGGCCATATGAATCTCTATTGGGTGAAGGCAAGATAGGCAGACAGCTCACTAAACAAAAGTGCAGCTAATCCTTTTGATAAATGCTTGCTAGTGCTAGTCTGGTCTGTATTGTAACAGTAGCCCAACATTGTTAGAACTCTTTCCTTTTGGCGGATAAACTTCAGTTTGAGATTCCATTTCCATTGTACAGCATTCCAAATGTCCATAGCTCAATAAGGCGTGGTCAATCAGAAGTAACGCAGACATCTGAAAATTAACTTTCTGGGGCCAGGCTTAATGAGCACCTGAAAGCAAAAGACATACAATTAATGAGCACCTGAGACAAGTCTGGAAAACAAAGAACATAGTGTACTTCCATAGCCATTATAGTCATGGAAACTTCTCTTTTGAACATTAAATATATTTAAGCATAGACCTCTATATATGCATTGTATTTTAGAACATATAGGATAAGAATCATTAATTAACGATGAAACCGCCTTTACAATGCAGGCATTACCACGCAATGCCTTTACCATGCATATACCATTACCACGCACGCCTTTACAAAGCAAAGTCAGTGTATTTAAGGTATGTGTGTGTGTATATATCCAACGCCGCACTCACACGACACTATACATGAAGGAGCTCAAATGACTCCCCGTACAGAAACGAGCACATTTCAGTCTTCAGTCTCCTCACCCACACTTTCAAGGCACTACTTAACACTGACCCTGAATACCCCATCAGTCGCATCTGCTTTCACAAACCTTCCAGACACCTCTATATATTTTTATATATATATATATATGTATATATATATATATATATGTGTGTGTGTGTGTGTGTGTGTGTGTGTGTGTGTGTGTGTGTGTGTGTGTGTGTGTGGTAAGGGTGTTTTAAGGGTTTTTGGTGGGTAGAGGTATAGGGTGGTAAGGGTATTTTTAGGGTCAAGGGGTTAGTTGAGACATTGGGTGGTAAGGGTGTTTTTAAGGTTTAGGGGTGGGTGGGATATTTGGATGGTAAGGGATATTTTAGGGTTTAGGGTGGGTAGGTATAGTGGGTGGTATGGGTGTTTTTAGGGTTTAGGGGTGGGTAGGGGTATATGGTGGTATGGGCATTTTAGGGTTCGGGGTGGGGAGGAGTATAGTGTGTTAAGAGTGTTTTAGGGTGTGTGGTTGGGTAGTGGTATAGGTTGGTAAGGGTATTTTTAGGGTTTTACGTTGGGTAAGGGTATTTGGTGGTCAGGGTGTTTTTAGGGGTGGGTAGAGGTAGAGGATGGCAAGGTTATTTTTAGGGTTTAGGAGTCGCTAGGTGTATAGGGTGGTAAGGGTATTTTTTAGGCTTTAGGGGTGGGTAGATGTATTGGTTGGTAAGGAAATGAAATAAAGAAAAAAATTAAATGTATTTTTTTTTTAAAGGGTGTTACAAATATATATATCTATATATATCTTTATTTTTGTAATTGTAATCCAATGCTTGAAAACTTTGATAGAAAAGCAGACATTTGAGGTGAGCAAATTCAGAGTGTCGCTGGTGTTGTAGGGTTCTCTATACAGTTGCTGCTCTCCACCTAAACGTGGAAACTAAGAAGCAGAGAACTCTGGGTAGTTCCCAAGTTTAGGTGGAGAGCAACTCCTGGGTGTTATGTATGGATTGGAAAAGTAAACTCTATATTGTGCTTTGATCATCATTCGAACAACATTAATGATGATTAGTTTATCACAATAATAGTGGATCTTTTTATTACCCCTGCCTATTTTAATAGATTTAGTCGGGATCATGTTCTGAGCTTTTGAAACTCAATTGTAAAGAAACATTGTGATTTCTGTGTTCTTCAGTGATCCATCAGGACCAATGAGTTTTTATAGAATTGTTATTCTCAGTTCTCACTATGCTTAATCCTATTTTTTAGCACTTGCATATCAGTGCCTCATGATTAAATGTGCTAGGTCAGTGACTCAGTAAGTTCCGATCAATACTTCATAGATTGTTCCTTATCCACCTTAGTTTGTAGAACAGCTATGCTCTTGTTTAAGCATCACTTCTCATGTACTTAGAACATTACTCTGCCCAGTACTTTATAAAGACCAGCTTAATTATTGTATTTAAGATTTTGCACTGTCCCATAAAGACTTAATTGAATGACTTCCCCCATGTATTGCTATCCAGATCAGAGACTGCTATGCAGACTAAAGGAACACTTCTCACTGGGGAAAGACGCTATGATCACATCACTCCCACACTCAAGAAACTTAACTGGCTTCGAGTCGAAGCGAGAAGCATATTCAAAATAGCTTGTATAACACATAAGGCCCTCTACACTGAAAAACCAAACTATCTTGCAATCAAACTATAAAAAAGCTGGCCAAAAGAGGACTTGCGAAGCTCAAACACTCTGCTCCTGATTCCGGCTAAATTTAAGAAAGAAAAACGACTCATCCGTTCCTTCTCTGGAAATGCACCTAAATTTGGAACACCCTGTCACAAATCTACGTAACCATCAATCATTCCTAAACTTATAGAAAAAAACCTTGTCATTTCTCCTCCACAAATACCTGAACACCATCCTAAAATAATCAACTTGCTCTGATACACTTCCCCCCCAACCATCAAAGAGCCAGAACATCACTACCTCAAGAGTTATCTAGTCATCTGTTCCTCCAATCTCTGAATCAACCCTCCGTCGCTACCTACAAACTTTTTCAACCATCTACACCACCCCCCCCCTATATGTTACATTATTTCTTGCATGACTACTATTTTTTCTTGTGTATTCCTTGTAAATGTTTTCTATGTAAACTGCTCTGATATTCTTGGGTCAAGTTAGCGGTATTAAAAAAATAAAACTCTCAGATATCGAGTGATCGGCTCAAGCAAGGGGTGACAGAACTAGGGGAAGCACCACATTATGGCTGCTTTTGTTAGTTTCTCCTAACAGCGTATAGACAATCCAGCCCAACTCTTCCTGTATCGGTCATAGGTATGCATGAGAGAAAAAGGTTAATTCATGATGGGGTTATCATAGCAGAAAGCTTTGACTCTCTGTCCAGTTATTCCGCCAACTTGATCCTGATTCTGTTTTATACCCTAAGTTTCTAGAGCACAACTACTCTTGCTTTGATTCGTAACTTGCAAGAAAGCAAATGGCATCTTATGCAGATTGTTTGGTGCAAGTCTTTGATAAGCAGTTGTTCACATAGAATGGCTGGAGCTAGTTCAGCAGTTTTTCTGTTTTTGTTGTTGTTTTTTTTTACGAGGCGCTCCCACTCATTACGGTCATGATCCCTATATCCCTGCTTCGTGGCTTTGCTGACATTTCACCATCCGGTAATGCTGCTTAGTTTTTCTAGTTGCAGTGCATGCACTAAAAGGTCTGGCGCAGTGACCTGCACGGCAGAAGGGCTGCATACTGTCTTTCTCCGTCTTGAAAGGGCAGCAAGTTCACAAGACTTCTAAAAAGGTTCTGAAATGTATTCGTTAAAGAATTGTGTTGGCCTATGGTCATGGAATAGTTTATTTTATCTTGTGCGGGAAATGTTGGATACCCTGATGTTTTTTGGGCTTTTTTATATTTCTGATGCGTACATTTTAACTTGCATCATTATGGTAATGTATTTATTTTGAAACAGTATCTTTCTACGTACGACCCTTCATATAAGTAAACAAATATGAATAAGCTATGTTCTACACCGATACATCATAGATTTTTTTATTACATTAGCAATTTCGTGCTTAATTCTGTAAATTGTTTCTTAACTACATTTGTTTTTCCAGCTTCCTCCTTCACTTACTCACTTTTAGAGGGCCCCTTATTGTAATACTGAATAGACTAATATTCTGCTGAACACCCATTAAATATGCAAGTTATTGGGCAAACCAAATAGACTTTATAATTAAAGTAGCATATTTGGCACATTTACATAATGTATGCAATAAAACACACTGTGTTGAAATGTTTTGTTTTTCTTAGCATGAGCATACTAACTGATATTATGGAACTTTATGAATGTGGACAAATGTATTTTCAGTGTTTGCTTTATTTGCTTTTTTGACCTATTTACTGTTCTGTGGTTTTAAATGTTTTTTGATTGTAGACATAGGATTCTTATATACCATCCCTGAACCCTGAAAACCCTTTCTACCCCTATACACATCCTACCCCGAACCCTGAACATTCATTAAAACTACCCCCTCCTGAAACCTAAGTCTTACTACACCTTAAAATTACCCACCCATGTACCCTTAAAACCCTTTACTACCCCTTCAATCTATCAGTAAACCCCCGTTTTTATGGCATCCTAAAAGAAAACAAATATAATATAGTATAACATATATATATATATGTATGTATATATATATGTATATGTATATATATATATGTATATGTATATATACATATATATATATGTACACATGTGGTACTTACCTACTTGTTAATGTCAGAGTTGTAAAGGCTTCATACCATCAAAATGAATATGCATATGGTTGTCTATTTTCATTGTGTTCACCATTTAAAAAGAGTCCCTTTGCATCATTTCTGTATACTTTAGATTGGCCACCCACTGTCAACGTAAGGATCAAGTACTATAGCCCAACTAAAGAGCTCAATGGGTTCAAGTGCAACACCACCTTGCTTGACACCATCCTCTTTAAGAAAAAGTAATAGTCCGTCCAAATCCTGACCTAGGTTTTCATCAGCATTACTTGACTGACACATTATCAGAAATTACCTTATCCACTCAGCATCTGATACATTAACATTTTGAACCAGCTATAACCTGACCTGTCGTGTGTTCCCAAGTATAGCTTCTTAAGAAATGATTGTTGATATTTTGTAATGTTCACTTTATTGCTAGGTGAATCTTCTACCCGCTCAATGATTTCCATAATTCCTCCATGTGAAACCTAAATATTTTCTCACCTGATGTGTAGATGGCCTTCTGGGTCTGGTTTGCTTTTTTTTAAAAGTATCAATAAAGATATTTTTTGTTAATTCATTTCAACAGCTACAGTGGAATGTTATAATCCACGAATGAACGAATGGAACTATGTTGCTAAAATGAATGAGCCACATTATGGACACGCTGGAACAGTTTTTGGAGGATTGATGTATATTTCAGGTACATTTGGTTTATATTCTTAACACGTTTTGCATTTACCAATTTGTAAAATGTAAAGTGTAGTCTAGTTTTAAAAGTTGTGACTCGTCATTTTACAACAGAGAAAATATGCATGGTGTTACATTCAATCCTCACTACAAATGCATCTTTGTGGCCATTGCTTCTCCTCTGCTCACCAATGGCACTTCAGCTGTGTATATTGTATCAGACATGCAAAGTTCTACTTCGTAATAGCAATACTGTCCTCTGTGCAAGCTGTAGAAATGTCAGACCTGACTCTACTTTCCTCATTTCTCACCCACAAATCTCAATCTCCTCGCTTTGCACTAAGAGCATTTAGCTTTTCTGGTTGCCAGTAGCCCTAGTTGCAGACGGAAAAACGTGAAGAACGAAATGAAAATTGATTTAAATTTCTGTCCATCCAGGGAAGTTGCAAGGTCAAACTGCTAGCCCATTGCTGCCTCCACAGATAGTGTTCCTTCTCCGTTGCCCCTCAACCCAGCCACCCTTCCCATTTCTCCCTCAACATAAAATGAGCTGCATAGTCCGTGAAGATGTACAGTGTAATTTCTCAGTTATCTTACACATTCTAGCCTTCACCCAATATCTAGTTCACTGACTCCTCTTTTCCATGTCTGATCATATTCCTACCAGCCAACTTTAACATAATTTTCCAGAAAACAGAGCAACTTAAGCGTAATGTCAATTGGCACCGTCAAGGAGCTACTGGGGTCAAACTAAAACTGCCTTTGAAAATAACCTGCTCAATTGCATTGCTATCCTCACACACACACACACACACACACACACACTAAAGTGTGAGGTAGTTTATTATCCCCTAACATTAACTACCTTCTTCATCTACAATATACTTGACCCCGACAAAGCATCTCTTGTATCTAACGAGAGGTGCATGTCTAGTGGGTGGCCAAAACATCTCCTTTGCCTATGGAGTTGCTCATCAGCATGGATAAACCTAGGATCCTTGGAGAAAAAAAATTGTGTTTTTCCAGGCTGTGCTACTACTCTCAAGCTTGCAGACAGACTACCAGCCACTCTCCTGGTCAGTCCGTATTCTCACCTACTTGTACATAAAAGGTTGAGCTCCGTTCCACGTGTAAATGCAGTGCTGTCCCACCAACTATTTCCTGTATTGAACCCTAAAATTTGTTGAACCTGAATACTTCAGTGACGTGTTCTGTCCACTGTTTTCTGGTAGATGTCCTCCTATAAGTGCTAGTGATGACGAGCTCCCATCCCTGTATTAAATATTACCTCACATACAAAGAATGATAATGCCATAGCCCAAGACAACTAAATTCTCCTGAATAACCTGTGAAAGTTAAAACAATGGAATGGAGTCTTAGAAGTGCAGTAGTGAAATATCAAATCGCAGAGTAACTGTGCATCTTGCCATATATGACTGAGTAAACATCACTAAATTTGAGCAAAAGAAAACTGCTTTCTTATCCAACTAGCAGATGGCAATATCACTACCAGGGACCTCTTTGTAAACTTCTTTTCTTTAAAAACCTAGTATTTTTTTAGCATTTTACAAACCTTTACATCCAACATTAAGCAATGCTGAAGATACAGTTTAGAGGACGTATAAGCCCACTGTCACGGAGGTACCCTCATATGTCCGCAAAGTGTTTCTTTATAAAGATAGTGCATTCAGATCATTGCTGATATAACTCAAATAGACAAACTTATGAAGTATGCCGTTTTCTCTGTTTAGTAGTCCTCCAAATTAGTCCCTGGTCCCCGATGTCAGTAGATGTGTTGGGTGCTTTTGGCACATGGATCATCCTTCCTCCTAAAATTAGGTGGTGCTTGCAAAGTCATTGTGAAGCTCAGCATACAAATGGGAAGCCACTACTGACAAATTGTGGGGATGCAGTGTCGGGGGAAGGTGGAGGTAGGGTAGAAATGTAGGATGAAAGCAAAGAGGATGTGAAGTGCCTTAAAGTTGCACCCGATATGGGTATCAGAGAAGACATGAGTTGGTAGTTGATAAAGGGCGATCATGGCAGGGACCTTCATTCTGTGATTTCAGGGAGGGGAAAACACCAGTAATTGTCTCCTGGACTGCATGTGCTACCCTCAACAATACGCAATCTTCCTGGTATACTCCACCTAGGTCAAATATCTCAAATGGGAGGGCTAAGTGACCTCCATTATTACCCATTATTTTATTCAGAAATCAGTCAGGAACCTGCAGTGGTCTTAACAATTGTGGACTCTCAAAGTCCACACAAGCCTTCCTGGTCTCAGAGAGACACATCAGGGCCTCCTCCATGCATCCCCTGGGATTTAGCACCATTGTCTTTATCCCCCTTTAAATTGCAGAGCTACATTTATTCTGCCACATCATGTGTTATCTGCTTTCTTTCCTCAATTCAGCATGGTTCTCTTTTACTTTACGCATCGCATTATGTGCATGGAAATTGCTATGCAAAGGGGAGGGAGTCCTTGTTAGCTCAAAGGTTTTTCAGCCTCCATTGCTCCGGAAATCAGTTAAACCCTGAAATAATTATTTCCAATGTAATCCGTTTCTGCTGAACTACTTTGCCAGTCTGGATAATATTGTTCTCTAGCTTCCACCACCGCATCTTTTTATGAGCAGTTGGAGTTCCTACGAAATACTTCTGCCGTATTGGTAGCCGGACACATATCCCTATTTGGAATTTTCAATTATATGATCAGCCTTTCAGGCCTGCTATCATCTACCCTCCACAAAACACATTGTTTTTATTTTCTTCCTTTCCAGAAATGGTCCAGTGATTCCTAAAATGATGGCTTTACGTCTCCATGGATAAACAGCCTGATGTCTAGCCTTTCTACTGCCCTCCAAGAGAAGCTTTTGCAGTCATTTTCTCATGCCACATTTCTGGCACAACGGGAACACAGTTGACATGTCTGTCCTTGTCAGCCCTTTCAACTCTACCAAAGCACTGAATAGCATCACTCAATCAGTCAAAAAGATACAAGGCTGTGGACAAATCCGAGCTCTGTCTTTCCTCTCCATGTACAGCAGAAGGGAATTCTACACCGCCATGAACTTGTTTGTGTTCTTTCACAAATGTCTTGAAAGTTTCTTCATTGTTATTGTGTCTCATTCTTCAAGAGCCACATTTCCACAGAGTGGACACTTCCTTATTCAAACATTGGGCTATTGCCGTTCTTGCTGTCAGCAAGAGTTAGTAGATCAGTTCCACACTCTTACCTTCACATCTTTCAAAATTGTCTGACAGAAACTTAACGTCACCATTGAAGGATCAGGAAAAAGGAATCCCTGTGACCTTTTTAATACCAAGCAGCACTTCCTTCCACTAAATTTGTGGCCTGTATTAAGCAAGCCTAATGTGTATTAGTGATCCCACACCCCACTATTCCTCCAGCATTTATCCCTTGTGTTGTCAAACACAATTTGCCCTACGTCAGATACGACTTGTACTTGTAATTGTATGGGTTGATTCCCTTGTGTTGGACTACATGCTATGTTATGACACCCCAATCAAAAGCTCTTCCCATTCCTCCCCAGGAATGACCCTATCTTGGGTCATCGCCTGTCTAATAATGTATTTCCAGTTTGGTTCTCCTATGGATGGTGTGGATTGATACTGTGAAAATAGCTTTAAAAAGCATTTTACCTACTGCCTCCCTTTTGGTCCCTCGTGACACAATGATTGATACCTAAATCTCTCGCCAGGGTCCAGTCCAAAATGCCTTTTATATTCATTAAACGACTGAAGTTCGGACTCTGAAGATTATGTGCAAAGGTGCGGCAACCCCCCTCTCAGCAAGTTCTGGAGGGCTCCCTTACAGTTGTATAAAGTGAATTCCTTGTTAAAATGCTTCGGCATAAGTGGGACTTCTCTTCTGATACTGAGCTATCTTGTGTGTCCTAGGTGAATGCTGCCTGTTACTCATCTTCTTCCCGCATATTCTCTGGGTAATTTTACCATTGCTATTCCCTCAGCATGCATATATACTATACTGTAGAGAGGCAATATTACAACCCCGCTACTACATATGGATTCAAGCAAACACTTGACAAAACTAAAAGGTCCAGATGTTCATTCTCTGACTCTGGTAGTTGACCTGAAGCACAAGGACCATAGCTTCTAAGTTAGCCAGTTGTTCTGCTGGCTATTGATCATTGAATGCTCTAGCTTTAAATGCTGTGCTTTACTAACGAAGCATTAGATGGCTTTGCTTCTGCCTTTCAAGAGTGTTTTTTTTATCCCCCACCAGCTGACCAGGGGACTCAGATCTATATCAAAGAGCCTGATATCTCCCTGAAAATGAGGTTAATTGATTTACAGTTATAAACGTTTGCATTCAAGACTGAGAAACCCCCTTTGGCTTCTTGCCCACATTGAGCATCCCCACATTAAGTTCCAAAAATCCATTGAAACAATTCCCTGTTCTACGGTGTCTATGGACTGTTATGCTACTGAGCTTCACTTCACAGCTTCTGCTTCATCCTTGTGCCTTCTGTACGTTTTTCTCTTTTTTTTCCCCCAGACATTCTCTGGTATCACCTTCAGTCTGTTTAATCACTGTACGAAAGCCCTGAATTAATAAACAACTAAACAGATGGATGCAGGCATCACTGACCATATAGCACAATACCCTAAGTTTTCTATACAATATATATTGCTTTTGAAACATCAGAGGGATATGTAGGTGCAATCAGAGTATTAGCGTTCCTGTGAACAGAATCCGGTACTAACGTGTTGTCCGAGAAATCTCTCTTCCAAATGCAATGTAATTCAAAAGTAGTGACTGGAGACAAAACTTTAGTTCAAAATGAATAGAAGATTCCTTCCTCAGGCCAAACGTGTCTTCTAAAAAATTATAAAGGAATACTGTTTGTGTTCAAGTGGTATAGACTTTATTGATATGTGGAAAGTAATCCAAAAATAAGGACTAAAAGGTAGCAGAAATTTTGTAAAGAAATGTGTAACAAAAAACCTTTTGTATCCCTTCAGTCGGTTAAAAGAGTCACAGACCCACTCAACCTTATAAGATCGTGTTACAAGTGTGTTGTTTGGCAGTTTCAATGGTAATGACTACAGGGTATAGTTAATGCACAGGGCCGCAGCTCTGTCACAAGATGTTATTTCTCTATTGTTCTGCCCCTGACCTTTCCCTATAATTGATGCCTTACAGGTAACTATGCCGGCTTTCAAACAGTCTGTCAACAACCCCCATGTTTTTAGTATTCGCTGGCTTGTAATCCTGTAATATTTTGTCAGACAGGCATATCATACATACATTGCAAATAACATTAGTATCCTTAGCTGTTATTTTTCCTGATACTAGCCTGTGTCTCGCCTTCCCTTGACGCTGTCTTCGGCTCACGGAATGAACCCTTTAAAAGATCTTGTTGATCATCAACCATTTGATGATCAACCATGAGGAGGACTACATTGCTTTGAAAAACATGGCCCAATATTTATTATTTATATTGTCTGTTATTGCCGTTTCTCTTCATATTGTTAATTGCAGATTAGAGTCATAAACTTCTTTTGTGGTTATATTGCCACTTAAGATTCTGTATTATGGCATATAAGCTCTCTGTCCTTAATTTTAATTCCAGCCTTTACTGTTTAATCCAGATCTTTCAAATCTATGCCTTAGTAATTACAGCAAGAAACATGTAAGCAGGCGTGTGGCCATTTCTAGTATGTTCTCATAATGTGAGTTAACATTGATGAGGATTGGTCAGTAGCCTGTACGATGGTTACTTGTCCATAAATTCCCATATTTCTCCACTAAGCTAAAGAATTTACTAACCTGAACTTCTACGGAAATCCTGTGCAAGATGGAGGGATTTATTTGGGAAGCCGCCATGTACAGAATCCTGAGAGTGGGAAGCCCAGAAGGTTTTAGTCTGCTGTTCTCCTGGCCGAATGATTTCAGAGCCACATAAAATACTGCTCCGGCATTAAGGAACCTACAAGTATGGTTTTATGTATAGCTTTTTTTATCGCCAAACCTCCACAGTTGTTAAAACACCAATTTGTACATTATGCTATTGAGAAGGAGCCTCCTACCTATCCAGGTACCTCACTGAATTGTATTTACAAGGACAATACTGTTAGCAAGATGTGACTATTGCAAATGATCTGTGCTGGACCCAACAAGGACGAGATCACAAAGCTACAGGATCTACATAAACCAAGCAGCCAGTCTCTGCTTCAAACTGAAGGAATTGGTTCACATTTCTCTGCCAGTTAAAGAATTTGATAGGCTTAATTGGCTTCTTCCAGCACATAAAATAGAATTAAAGATTATCTGCACATCTTCATGGCTTAGGCGCAGTGCAGCCCCAAATTATTGTGGTTTCTTCTTCCTGTGTACAGATCCACCTGGAACCAAAGATCAGGTGAGGCACAAGTCAGATTTGGTCGCAAGAAACATGGATGGAGATTGCCCTGGATGCTGGGTGTCCAGACTCGAAAGCATCCTAGGATTCTCACCTATGTGACACTGTTTAAGAAAAAAAAACTGAATGTCTTTCTATTCACATTGACTTTTCATCCCTCGGTGATACTGCCTGGTCTATTCCTCTCCTCAAGCTACAGTGATCCAAAGTGTACTACAGCTACTGAACAAGTCTGTGTAAGAGTAACCACCATGTGACACAGGAGGCATTCTAGTCACTGTGGAAGGGGGCAGGGTCACCCTTGAACTTTTTGCCTATCTTTCACAACAGTAAGAAATGGCTTCCAATACAGGTTAGTGTTCTAGAAAGCATGAAAATGAATAATTGGGGTTGCCATTTTCATTGTACCATTAGAAGGTATTTGTTATTCTGCTTCCTATGCTATTCAGGGGTACACAGTTACAGGTAGGTTAACTGTTCTCAATTCAGGAAGAAAGGATTGCGCCTCCTTTTTGGTAATGGCCATATTAAACTCATTGACCTTTAAATTAGTCTAAATGATTAAATATCGCCCTCCCCCCGACTATATTCAAGGGCATTTCAACATGCCCTTTAACCTCTTAATGGACTATTGTCATGTCTGATATGCCCCGCTGACTGCATGATTCAGAGTTTGGCTCCAATGAGAGAATGGAGACAAATGGGGATTTAGCGTAATTTAGAAATTTCTTCTGAGGTTTTGAAGCAACAAGTTTAGAGACTTTGTTGTTTTTAATCTATAAACACTTCTGCTATTTAGATTGCTTTTTACTCTTAATCTTAATACTTTAGTGAGCTCCTGGTGAAGAGAACACAGTGACACAAGTTTGTCTTGTATGAAATATGTGAAGGTTCTTTGGTGTTAACCTTGACACATTTGTATTGTTTCAGGTGGAATCACTCATGATACTTTCCAAAAGGAACTGATGTGCTTTGACCCGGACACAGACAAGTGGACTCAAAAGGCTCCCATGACGACGGTCCGAGGGCTGCACTGCATGTGTACTGTTGGGGATAAGCTGTATGTCATCGGCGGAAATCATTTTAGAGGAACAAGTGATTATGATGACGTACTAAGCTGTGAATTTTATTCACCATCTATCGACCAGTGGACTCCGATAGCTGCCATGTTACGTGGACAAAGTGACGTCGGTGTGGCTGTTTTTGAAAATAAAATCTATGTCGTTGGAGGATATTCTTGGAATAACCGTTGTATGGTGGAAATTGTTCAGAAATATGATCCGGAAAAAGATGAATGGCACAAAGTATTTGACCTCCCAGAATCCCTTGGTGGCATTCGAGCGTGCACTCTTACAGTTTTTCCACCAGAGGACAATACAGGGTCCCCATGTAGAGAATCACCTCTTTCAGCACCATAGACATCTTTTCTCTTAAGATGCTTTAATAATATTTTTGCACTGCATCATGGACTCTGTTTCTTCAGTACTTTGTTAGGCGTGGCCTACAATAATTGGTACAATTCGCGTAAATGAAACTCAATGGCTACTTTTGCAATTTAACCTAAAATGTTTGTGAAGAGAGTCCAGAAACTATAAAAATGGGTTCAGCAGAGCCAAGTGTTTAGTAGTTTAAGGAGGGTCGTCAATTTGAAATGTTTAAATTAGGTACGCTTTAAGATTTATGTTGGTGCAAGTACCTTATATGATGAGTTAGCCCAATAATTCAAACCACAGAAGAAATGTAGCAGATCTATGACATTGTTAATGACACTTTTGCTTCAAAGTCTTCTTTTTCATGTGTCACAGCAAATGGTTAAGGCCAGCAATGAAATGAGACCACGTAACGCATCAAGGAGAATCAGCTACCTACCTCCCTTTTCCTCACAGTACATCTGACATATCACTTAATGTCCTAATTTTGTGCAATTTTGAAGCATAAGTAGATGCTTAGGTGACAAAGGAAATACAAAATGCGTAAAAAGATCAATTAATTGAAATCCCTTTTACAAAGCGCCAGTTTTGGTTCCACACGTTTTTTTTTGTTTTGTTTTTTAACCTGCTTCACCTAAATGTATTAGTTGGGCAATTGATTTGAAATTACATGCTAAGATTTGAACTTCAATTTGAATGGGAAGAAATATTTTTCGTTTTCTTTTTTTCTGCTGATGTGGAAGCACAAATTATAAGACAATTTAGTGTATAAGGATGATGACCTTTTCTACAGCTACAATAATTCAATTAGCTAAGGGCTAGAAAGTTTAAACAAATATCATTTCTAAACCGACCAAATTGATCGAAGGATTGAATTTATTCTCCCTTTACCTTTGAAATAACTTCCATACCATGTACAGTTTCAGTTAAATAAGGTTATTTAGCACAACCTGCAGCTTCAGCGGTAGGGCTGCTTTTGCTCAGTGAACTTGAACTACTGTTTTTCCTTCTTTCTTTTGTTCAATAAAACTTTTAACTGCAATTATTCAGTCGTGAGATGCTTCATTAATACACTTTTTATATTCTGCTGCATCACCGTTGCCTAGATACATGTTCTCTGTATCGAAGTGGGAAGCAGCATTTGCTAAGAAACGAGTGCATAAATGAGCCTCAATTGGTTATCTGACCTATATTCGAGAAACGTGTTTTTGTCATCATATTCCAACGCCATTTTCCGAAATATACATTTTAGCTTGGATGGGCAGCTAACTGGAATGCTGCCCTATAAAATCTGCTTCTGCTAAATTGCAGAAGTGATGTGCTGCTTTATTTAAATACATTTACAAGAAGGAATCAAATGCTTGTTAAAATTGCTCTACGTCTGTAATTAACGGTATAATTTTAGTTAAAAGAAAAACACAATCTCTTTCGTGCCAAGCGTCTAGGCTTACTTGATGCTTCATTGGAGAGTCTGGTGTTTGCAAACCGCGAGCTGCTTGACATGCAAATGTTTTGACCTGCCTCAATGGTTAGAAATAAGATGACTCCTAGTATATATAACAAGTTGTTTGTGCTTATGTATGATTGAGCTTGTTTTACGCACAGTAAATATCGGATAAGGTAGCCTATAACATGCATTGTAAAAAATACAGCAAATTGCACTGGTTCACATAGAGGAACGAGACCGAAGGCCAAGTAACTTCATAATGTCTCCAAACTCTTGACCTGTATTTCCCTTTAGAATAAGGCATGCTCTATTTTAGAACCTGTGACCATGAGGTCAGGAACAGATTGCTGGAGTGGACGTAGTTCACTGAGCTACCAACCCTCCTTTACCTTCTTGGTCTCTTGCTCCTTCCTCTGTATACCGATATGTAGACTAAATATAAACGTATGTACTGTGAACAGAAACGTTTTTAGGTGGTGTGATGGTGGACAGAAGTTAACAGACTGGAACATTGGCAAAATATATTTGATTCAGCCCTAAGAACAACATGAAAAGGTGGAATACGAATAATATTTGCAGGTCTATACAGTTGTGAGAAAGGCACAGAACAGGTAATTTAAGTGGTGTGTGTGTGTATATATACATCAAAAAGGACATAAGGCATTCTCCTGTTTAGCTAACATCTACTGATCATGTCAAATAATTCTTCCTACAGAGATGGAAAGAGGGCCTGGTGTTAAAGCGAGACGGGAGCGTGGGACAACCTGAGCAGGATTTGCTTAAGCTGTCCTTGGCATGAAGAAAAGGAGGTGCTCTTACAGCAATGAAATTGAACTTCAAACTTGGGTGTGCAGCTGCAAAATAATTTGTTAATGGTGTAAATATCATTTAAGACGTTTTTCTGAGGTGTCCGTACTGCTTAGCTGACATGTTCAGTTTTTGACCAGATAGAGTGGTCAGTGTGAAAGCTCATGAACAAGGCAGCAAGTTTAAAACATAATCTATCTTCAAAAAGTAGGCAGCTCATTAAGAGAGATATATGACTGATATACTCAGATTTTGGATGGATTTAAGCTAATGTTTAGTTTGCTTCCCTGACATGTTAATTCATTTTATAGATGTATTTGCATTTCTGATGTTCCTACCCAAATATTTCCACTCACATTGTAAGTATTCCTTCACTAATATTACCTTTTACTTTTATGCCTGTCTTTGTTAGACATTTCTGCAATTGATTTATTTGTTTCTACCTCACACACTTCTCTGTACAGTCACCTACTTTTCTGAGAATGTGTTTGGCTCATATACCGCCCTCTACATGTGGAGTGTGTCTGCTCACAAGTATCTTCAGTTGCTCCTTAAATGTTCCTAACTATATTAGATACTGGTATCTGTAAGTGTATATACAGTTAGAACGCTTTCTTAAGCCTGAAACAACTGTATTTTGGGATTTTTGTCCAAATATCTATTTTAGCTTGAAACACTATTTTGGACCTCATTTTGCCCAGTTACCATTTCTTAACCTCCAACTTAACTTTGTCAATAGTACTTCTTACTACAGTGTCGAATAGCCATAAGGCACAGTTCCCACAAAATACTTTATCATCTGAATCTTTCTTAAAATTCAGCAAAGAATTTTAAACACAAACTTATGAAAGGACACCCCAAAACATTCATCATGGATTAATAATATAAGGTAAGCAATTACTAGCCTTAGGAAAGACTGATGTCATGTTAATTTTTAATGTGTCTGGATTAATCACTTTCCTGAAGCAATGACCTTCTCACACATGCCTTAGATCCCTATGGTGAGAAACTTTATACTGCTGTATTTTTCTCTCATTTAAAGTGAACCTCTTGATTGCCGTCTTCAACTGTGCAATACCATGATTCACACCTCTGTGATAATCTGGGAAATTTAGAATTCCACTTTCTAGCACTAATTTTTCCTAAACAAAAGTGGTTTTGTTCGTGGGAAGATGAACCTCATTCTTCTAGGTTTATGTGAAACATGGAGGTGTTCCAGCTCCATTACTGTTTTGAAAACAAATTTACTCCTCGATTTTGACGAAGAATCAGTTGCTCTTGATATTCTACTCTGGAAGCTGCTTTTCACATTCTGATGGCTAGCAGCACATTGTGGTTTAACAACTCAACTATTATATAGAGAGTTATAGAAACCATTCAATCAACCCTTATGCAGCAGGATGAATCAAGAATTGTTTTTCCACACAATGGCTCCTTATGTTGAAATGGTCTCTTGCCAACAAGCAATAGTGGCAGTGTATTTAAAATAAGCTTCAATCACGCCTTTCATATTAAAAAAAAGTATTATCCATATTTAGACCAGTCTCTAATTTTCTGTATTCTGATGATCAACAAGATTCTGGAAAAGGAAATTACAATTCTGTCGTAAAGAACCAGGAGACGCCAGGTAAGATGAAGCTGTATTTATTCATGTAACAGCTGGACCATCAAGGCAGAGCAGCGGAGGCAACAGCAAACACCAACTGACTCTGCTAGAACACCCGGTGCAGAACCCTCACGCAGTGAGGTTCCAAACTAGGGAGGTTCCACAAAAAGCACAGACTACTACATGGGTCTTCCCTTAAAACAAAACAACATAAGGAAACCTATAAAAAGGAAGAAAAAAAACGAACAAACAAACTGACACCTGTGAAAGGAAAAGAAGGTTAAACAAAGAGTAACAATAAAATACAAAACCTGAAAAGAAAAGAGCTTCAAAAGGAAACAGATTAGACTCTGTAACGAGTAGGAAGCTTCCTAACTCGAGAACTGCGTTTCAAGGCAGGTTGGCTAACACACTCTAAACTCCTCTCATTACTTTCACATCCAAAACCTTCACCAAAAGCACAACTTTTCACCAGAAAACACTTGTTTCACCACTGTCTATTCTCAAGTTTCACAGAATTGCCTTTCACATCTACAACCCTGAACGAAGGGCTAAACTTTGAAAAGCCCTTCCTCACATGGACAGGTTTCTTCACACGGACACAATCACCACAGCAGATCTCGAGGCCTTACACATTCTTCCTGGAGTCAAAGTATCTTTTCTGCTTGCTTTGAGTCATACTTACATGACTCCTCACACTGTCATCCGACCACTGTCTACCCTTCACCCACTTGTTCATCCAACTAGGACAAAAGGTGGTAGTGGCTCTCCGACCATGTAACAACTCAAAAGGTGAAACACCCGTGGTTGAATGTGGAGTGGTTCGATAGAACCAAAGCATGCTTTTCACAGAATTGGAAACAACACATTTGTTGGCAAGAGCCCACTGTATGCACTCCACAACCACCCTGTTCATGCGCTCAACTAGACCATTGGTCTGGGGGTGGTACAGTGAACTTTTGAGGTGCTTGATCCCACAAGTATGAAGAAAATCTTCAACCTCACTAGCAACAAACTGGGCACCATTGTCTGTCACCAGAAATTCTGGAAAACCTTCCTTCATAAATACGTCATTAAGAAATTCTACAACAGTCCTAGAGCTCACCTCCCTCACAAACCTGACCTCTGGCCACTTGGAGTAATAGTCCATCATGACTAAAGCAAACTTAGATGATGGATCAAGCACATGAAAAGGACCTACAATATCAAGCCCCAACTTCACCCATGGTGCAGACGGCAATTCAATTTGAGAAAGGGGGGGCGTGCGCAATTTGGCAGTTTTGTCACAGCTAGAACAGATTGCACATGACTTGACAATTTCATCCACCTCCCTGTCCATGGAGGGCCACCAAAAGGAGAGACGTACCCTTTTTTTAGTCATTGTAGCTCCCAAATGCCCCTCATGAGCATGCCTGATTAAAGCAGTCCTCAAACAAAGAGGGGAAACAAGCTTGTCTCCTCTCATCAACAAACCATCCTCTATTGATAATTCATCCGCCACTTGGAGATATGTTTTGTACTCAAACTTCAGATTTCTCTCCTTTGGCCACCCTTTCTCTATATACTTCATGACCAAAGCCAAAGAAACATCAGCGTTAAGGGCTTGACGCCACTCACATTCAGAAACAGCACACAACTGTGGGAGATCCACAGCGGCAACAATGAATTCCTCCTTGTCCTCCTCACCCATGACATGTTCATCTTCCACAATGTCAGAAGAACGTGAGAGGAAATCCACACACCCATTCTTGCTACCAGGAATGTACTCAGCACAAAAATCAAATTGCAGAAGTTTGGAGGACAAACGTGCAATGCTAGGGGTGAAACTTCTGACATTCTTGCCACTCAGAATAAAAACTAAGGGCTTGTGGTCGGTCTGGATACAAGACTTTCTCCCCCAAATAAAATTTCATCACTGCCCACCAGCACGCCAATAGTTCCTTCTCGATAACAGACTATTTTCTTTCGGAAGGAGACAACACTATGGAGGCAAACCCAATGGTCCTGACCTCACCACCTTTGTTCTGGGTCAGCACAGCTACCACACCGACATTGCTAGCATCCACCTTGAGAGTGCAACTTAGAGAGGGATCATAATGTTTTAAAACCTTAGGTGACACTAGTTGTTGCTTCACCCACTCAAAAACATTTTGGCATTCATCACTCCACTCAAATGCAACACCCTTCATAAGCATTTGTGACAAAGGCCTCAACTTACTCGCGAAATCTTGTACAAACCGAGAATAAAATTCACACATGCCAAGGAAGGACTTGAGGCTAGTCTTGTCAGAGGGAGCTTTGGATTTGACAATTGAATCTACTAGACTGGTCTTAGGGAGAATTCCATTATCATTGACTAAATGTCCCAGGTATTCAACCTCTCTGGTCATGAAAACACATTTGTCTCTACGTAACACCACACCATTGGACTGGAACCTAGACAATACTTCATGAAGAATAGCATCATGATTACCCCTGTTGGGTGCAAAAACTAAGACATCATCTTGGAAAACTGATAGGCCTTCGATCCCCTTCAGCATGTTACTCATCAGCCGCTGAAAAACTGATGCAGCCGACGCAAGGCCAAACGGTATGCAGACATACTGATAGGTGCCAAAAGGGGAAACGAATGCGGTGAGATGCCTAGATTCAGGGGCTAACTCTACCTGATGGTAGGCCGATGCCAATTCCAATTTTGTGAAAATGTTAGCATCCTTCAAACCTGCCAACAGTTCATTGATATTGGGTAGTGGATGGGAATCCACCCAGATTTCTTTGTTTAAACAGCGGAGGTCCACACAGACCCTCAGCTCCCCGTTCTGCTTACGTGCAACCACCAATGGAGATAACCACAGTGAGGAATCCACTGGTTCTATTATCCCTTTAGCACACAGAGAATTAAGTTCATTCTCCAAGTCCTGTCTAACACTAAAGGGAACATCTCAGTTTGTCTGATGGGTATAGCGCCATCTTTCACAATAATCTTGTGCTGGAAATCCTTAATCTTGCCTAGCTCACCAGAAAACACGTGAGGAAATTTGTTGACTAAATCTTCAAGATCTGTATTGTCCCTTACAACAAGGACCTGTTCTGTGGTCCCAGGCCTAAGTACCATTCCAAATAATCCCTGGTGGAACCAGCCCAAGATGTTCAAGCCTTTGCGTGCCACATACACCTTTCCAGCAATCCTCCTTCCCCTGAACTCCATAATACCTTCAATGTACCCTGACAAATTGATCTCACGCCCCTCGTAAGAGACTGCCTTACGATCAAGGGGTAAGAGGGATCTGGAAGGCCATGTTTTATCAAAGAGGTCTTGCGTGATCATGGAGATACGAGCGCCAGAGTCAACTAGGAGTTTCAACACTCTATCCCCGACCATGATCTCCACATAAGGGTCAACACACATTTATGGATTTCCCAACATGACCCCATCATCTTGTACAACTGATACTATGTCACTAAGGTCTTTAGTGACAAATTCTTCATCATCACTAAACATGCTTCTATCAACAACACACTTGACCGAAAAGGGTTGTGAGAATGTCTTGTTCTTGCTAGCCTGATACACCTTAGCAAAGTGTCCCGTTCTGTTACAGATTCTACAAGTCACGAACTTAGCTGGGCATTTACTATTTCCCATATGAGACTTATACCCACATCTAAAACAAATGTTACTTTGTGAACAGAAAGCATTTTGCCTTTCTCCCAAATTGGGACGTGGTTTGTCTGTGGTTTTATTGTCTCTGTCCTTATTTTCTTTGACTTTAACAGCAGAGACAGGCTCACTGGTTTTACCATCCAATTCCTTTGCTGACAGTTGTGACGTCTCAATGCTCTTCGCTACCCTGATAGTTTCTTCAAGAGTAGGATTTCCCATAGAAAGAAGCTTTTGCTTGATGGTTTTATCTGTACAATGACAGATAAACTGGTCGCGCACCAACTGGTCCGCAAAGTTCTCAAATTGACATTCTGACACAAGCCTCCTTAGAGCCGTAATGTAATTTTCAACATCTTCACCAGTGTTTTGCAGACGTAAAAAGAATTTGTGACGGAGTACAACTAGACTGGGTTGAACGTCAAACCTTGTCTGCAGCCTTTTAACAGTGTCTTGGTAATCATCGAGGACGTCCTCACCAACAATGATAGGTGGAGGAAGATGTTTTAAGATAGCTCTCCCCTCAAAACCCAAAGAGTGGAGCAAAATATACTTCCTGCGCTCTGCTCTGAATCTAATCGCACCAAGGTATGTTTCAAACCCATCAAACCACTGTTTCCATTTGATGGGTGGTTCACCAGGTGTCTCCAGAAACGGTGGAGGGGGTGTGACAGCTTGCATGGTTGAGCAGAATGCTAAAGAAAACTGTTCCCACAAAAAAAAAAACAGATGAAAATGTGCTCTAAAGTCTTGAACTGCGTCAATAACGATAAAAGTTAAAACTTCACTGGCACAGTGCACACTACTAAAACATTGGCAAAATATCACAAGGACACTGTGCTTGCCAAACAGTGTTGACTAACTAGCCTGTGGTAATACACCCACAGGTACTTCCTTGTTACATTCTAATGAAATGCTCCCAAATTTGCTGCTAATCACTAATGTACACTTGTCGTACACAGTGACAGGTTGCTGTCCACACTCTGAAAAACACAGTAACTCTCCAAGTGCCGTGCCTCCCTCTACAGTACTGCAGTACTTGTGCTACAAAAGGTTCACTCCCCGCTTGGAAACGCTGTACAGTACCTGTGCACACGAAGATTGCACGCTCTGCCGCACGTCTCATTGCATTATGAC
This sequence comes from Calotriton arnoldi, assembly GCA_963921515.1. Lineage (NCBI taxonomy): Eukaryota > Metazoa > Chordata > Amphibia > Caudata > Salamandridae > Calotriton > Calotriton arnoldi. The sequence goes on from CAWUFW010005543.1 coordinate 731,302, forward strand.
GTATGTTCTGACAAATGCGCGGCAAGCAAGCTCCGTTCTTCAGCTTCCCCTCTGTGCAATAAAGGGAGTTCTATGACGTGCACACCAGGAAGAGAGACTTGCATTCCGCAACTGAAACGCAGTAACTTGGTGACGCAAACCGCGCGTCTTGACGTCAGCTACGCCTCCGCGTTTTCGTTGCTGGAACGCAGCGCTCCTGATGCGTTCCAGCTTCCGACTGACCTTGTTTTGCGGCGCTCTGCCCCCAATTCCGTATAGGATAACCGCAACGTGTTTCTTCAATACGCCGTGAGAGTCAGAAAAGAAGAACTCTGCAGGAGCCTTCCAGTCTTCAGCAGGAGACACTGCTCTTCAACACGCCAGCTGTAGACGAGGATGCTTGCACCGACGTACTCGGGTCCGTGTTGATGGCCCAGCGCTCATCGCCAACAAAGATGTCATAAAGAACCAGGAGACGCCAGGTAAGATGAAGCTGTATTTATTCATGTAACAGCTGGACCATCAAGGCAGAGCAGCGGAGGCAACAGCAAACATCAACTGACTCTGCTAGAGCACCCGGTGCAGAACCCTCACACAGTGGGGTTCCAAACCAGGGAGGTTCCACAACAAGCACAGACTACTACAAATTCAACTTCCATTATCAACTGGAAACTGATGACCTCCTATAAACCTCTATTCAGGCAGGAAGAAGGACAGAATCGGCACTAGTAAATATCTGTGAAAACATCCTCTAATCCATGGACGCAAACCAACTAGCAGCACTGATCCTTCTTTGTAGGCTGAAAGACTGGATACACCTTTCTGGTTCAGTGTTAGACTGTATCAAAGCATTCCTCAACAGTAGAGTCCAGGGAATCCATCTGAAAATCTGTCTGATGCACTTTCATAAAAAGCTCATCCCATCACTTTTGTTATCTTAAGAGCATACGAGTCATCTGGCTCCAATTGTTTTCTTACCAATGCCAGTTCCTATTAAATGCTTATGACTCCCACATTTTACTGTGACTACAAAGCAATTCAATAGACCAAACCAACTTTCTCCTCTGCTTGAAATACATAGTCTAGTGGATGAGGAGAATCTTCCTTTGTCTAAATGGTAGATAGAACAAAGGTCCTCATCTTCATTAACTGGCCTAAACCAAACCTAACCCTGCCTTTTATTTGGCCAGTGGGTTTGTGGCAACCCTTATTCCCAAAGTCAAATTCTGAGATCCTTGGAATCCTTCCTGCTAAAGTCAAAATCTGACACTTTTTGAAATCATTTTTGATAAATAAATGTCCTTCAAACCTCAGATAAATTCTGTAGTAAAAACAAATCCAAATTCCATACATCAGTGTTCAGAAAAAATCTCCACCTCCTTGAATTAACAAAATCCAAATCCTATCCATATAGGAGTACTGCAGTTGTATCTATGCAGGCCTACAAAAATCCCAACTCATAATTGCAGAGGATGCAAAATCAAGCAGCGAGTACCTGTTTGCCTCAGAAAATGTGAACCCTAATCATTGGCCATGAGGACTTGCTTGTTGCTTGCTGTACAACAGAGCATCATATTCAAGGGTTTTATGCATCATACGTCGTAAAAAAGGACAGAACTAACTGCAATCTCTGGCCACCCTGTACCTACCTACGTGATCTTAGATCAACCAATGTAACACAACTCTTTTAGCAGATATCCAAAAGATCTTGTTTCTGGCATGACCTGGATTCCCTCTTCACAAAACAAGGAAACTACTATCAATTCCAGAAAAATCTCAAAACCTTTTTGTTAAGAAAGAACTTCAATTTACCATAAATCTGGATCAGTCCTAGGTAAAGACCGAAGTTTACCTTCATCCATCACTGGGCTCCTAAACCTCATAGTTTGATAGTACTAGAACATTTTAGTTCTCTCCATTTCTCTTCTTTTCAATAGCATATATCAGCGCTTAATTTGAGACTCTGATTGCCAGTGTGACCCACCAGCACTCATTTTTGGGGACCAGCACTTACTTTTCCTCATCAGACATTGACAGAGCAATGGAAGGAAAACACACAAAGGTGAAAGGAGGAGGCAGTGAAAGGCGGTAAAAGGGGAATGCAAGACCTGGCAAGAGTGAGATAAAAGGACGAGGTGTGTCTTGTAGTGGGTTAAAAATGCAGGTGAATTCAAGACTACATTTTCAGAGTGCCTACATTTAATAGCGCCTGCTGCGAGCTTTGGGCACCGGCACTCATTCTTTTACAAATTAAGCTCAGGTATATATTACTTCTTAGTTTTATTCTATGTCCTCTCTCACTGCATTCTCCTCTTCCTTGCCTTCCTCTCAAGTGCTTTCAAGTGGCCCTCAGGTCATATGTGAATGCTTATAAAACAAAATAAATAAATTAAGGTAAGTGGAAATAAGTGGGATTGTTTTTCAACTGACATCAGATGTATAATATAAACAAAGCTCCATTTCTCTATGATTTCGCTTGAAACCTGGAGTTGAAAATCTCCATGTAATAGACAGCTACTCTTGTACAATTGTTTTGTTTTAGCCCCCACAGTGTCTTTTCCTGCTCTGCTGATTCCATGGAACAGCTGCAGAAGGGTGAAATAATTATGAAGGCGCGATGCACACCTTAGTCTCACCTCCATCAGCCCAAATTTTCATAACTGCACTACAAAATAGTATATACCTGCTACCCTCCTATTCACCACATACACTACCTTCTGGTCATTGTCCCATTTCCTGCCTAAACATTAAAAAAAATAATACCTGGCATCCTGCTGTCATATGCTAGAGTGTCCTCTGCTCGCCTCAATCCACAAACAAATAATGGTTATCCTGCCATTCTGTCCCACCAATGATCACCCCATTCCACGTACCAATATGTAAAAAAATAAATGCCCAGCAATCTGCCATTCTCCCTTACCACCCACTGCTATTATTCCACCACCCACAAACTGAAGCCATGCTCTAAGTGTGAGAGTGGCCAGCTGGCGCCATGGTGACAGTGGCTCTGTGATAACCAGTCCCAATATGAACTCCATTCCCTGTCAGCTGCATTTCTACACAGGCAAGGGGCTGACATGAGCTGCATTGATTAACAGCACAAGAGCACCAGCGTTACCAGAAACATTATGAACAGCATAAATGCTTTCTTGTAACATGCAGGATGCTACAGTAATTTTCTGGGTGATAGATAAAGGCTACGATATTAACTACTCCAATAAAATAGAATTCTAAGGCAGGTATACCATAGATGCTGAAATATTCTAGCTCCCTCACACCCATTATTGGAATGCCAGACAAATTTCTGCTTCAGGTTAATTCTTGAGGTTATTCCTCCTCCCCTATGAATGTCTTTGTTATTTTTCTTTTATTCTGGGTACATAGCGTTGAGGGGGTTACTTTAGCCCATGGGTACTCGCAGGCATTTTACCAGGGGCCATAAATTTGGTCTGTGATGTTACCAAGGGCTGCATTAGGTAAGGTGGGTGTAAGAGAAGCTAGGCGTATACATCTAGTGTCTGAATTACACAATGCGAAACCAAAAACTTGGGATTAATTCCGACTTCACTGCTTAACCAAACTGTGTGATCCTAGGTAATTATTTTGTTTCACTTTCCCTCCTTTTTCTTCATTAGTACATAAGGACCACGAAATACATGACTTCAGGATATGTGCTGTACAAAGCCCTTTCCACTGTTTGATTTAATAAACTCTGTTGTTCATGTATGATAGAAATTACAGCCCCCAAAAGTTGCACATGACAACTGACTTGCCTCTTCTATAAACTACTGGCATTGTTAAGGGGGTGTAGGAAAGAATGAATGTTTCTCAGTTCATGTTTATAAACTATCACTTTAAAAAAAAATATTCTCAATGCACTGATAATCTGATGTACTGAGGTGAAACAGTTCTGGATGTTAATGAATTATTAACAGACTTTATCACACTTTTACTGCAAGATGTTTTTATAAATTATGGTGTTCCTAAAGTTAAGTGGTTTAGGACACCCTAGTTACTTCCTTTAATTTCAATTAACCTTTAAATGCTTGCCGGTTTATTTAACACATTTTTTATGTTAGTGCTGCGTCAAGTAAACATTAGCCCAGTGCTGCTCTTGACAAGGGGGCCGCATGTAAAGGTCAGGAGGGCCGCATGCGCCCTGGGCCGTACTTTGAGTATCACTGCTTTAACCAATATTTTATTTAATGCCCCCTGTCCTTGATATGTACACACAACTCAAGCCTAGACTTCAGTGTGTGCCCAAGCACTATTTTAATGCAAAAGGAACAAATTATGGACGGAATGCTGAACATTGCAAACATTCACCCCTGTCACAAAGATCTGGATTTCATCCATCGTTCTTTTGCTCACCACGCCACCCCAGTTTGGACCCAGCAAATGCAAATCAGTCTTTACCCTGTTCCTTATGGGAACAGTCCAGCCCGAACTGCCAAGCCAGGTCCTCCCTGGACCGGAAACAAGCATCCTGGGACTGAATACGGGGCATCACCCCTCATGAGCCAGGCTAGCTTGATTCCAGTGGCGCAGTGAGTACGGGACCCACGTCTGGGCATACCCTTCCCACTTAGGGCGACAAATGCAAAAGGAACAAATGGTGGACGGAATGCATAATAATGCAAACATTCACACCCAGACACAAAGATCTGGGTTTAATCCATCGTTCTTTTGATCACCATGCCACTCCAGTTTGGACCCAGCCATATGCAAATCTGTCTTGACCCTGTTCCTTATGGGAACAGTCCAGCCCGAACTGCCAAGCCAGGTCCTCCCTGTACCGGAAACGAGCATCCTGGGACCGGTTTCGGGACATCCCCCCTCATCAGTCAGGCTAGCTTGATTTCAGTGGTGCAGTGAACACGGGACCCACATCTGGGCATACCCTTCCCATGGGTAGGACCTGGCCTGGCAGGGAGCAGATAAACAATGGGTTTAGGCCCAGATCTCTGCACTGGGGTGAATGTATGACATTTTTCTGCATTCTGTCCCTCAATTGTTCTTTTTGCATTTGTCACTCCCGAGTGGGACGGGTATGCCCAGACTTGGGTCCCGTGCTCTCCATGCCACTGGAGTCAAGCTAGCCTGGCCGATGAGGGGTGATACTCTGAAACCGGTCCTAGGATGCTTGTTTCCAGTCTAGGGACGACCTGGCCTTGCAGTTCGGGCTGGACTTACCATGGGGAACAGGGTCAAGACTGATTTGGATATGGCTCAAACCATTCCAGATTGTCAGGATGCGGCCAAAGATGTCATTTGTGCTAGCCTGGATACTACCGATTGCTTGAGGCGAGCAGCCAGCATCAGTGTGGTTCTGCATCAGAGTGGTTCAAGGAAAGTAGGGCCATGGCCGTTCTTTGGGCCTCTTCACCCCTGCCAGAGTCCCCATCAGTTTCAGACTTTCAGGGCTATTCCAGAGGGTTGGCATACAGACAATGCCATGGCCCCACACTCCAGTCACCCCAGACCTTTCATTGTCTGGAATGGTATCAGGCAGGCAACACGCAGGTCAACAGGGACATTGATCTTCCCAATCCCCTCCTGGGCGGCATCAGCATCCAGGTCACTATAGTTGGCCCTTTGGGAGGCAGTATACATCATTGTCTCGATGGGTGGCAATCCATCACAAATACAGATGGGTCCTAGCACGGTGGAGTGGGATCCTGGGTCCTGTGCCAGGAGGCATTGCGCCTTTGGAGATGGTTGTAACATCTGGGCATTTCCTTGATTGTGAACCACCTGGTGGGATCCTTTAGAGCCAGGGCTGATGAGCTCAGCCAGCGGTTCCTTTTGGCTCAAAGATGTCGGGTGCACCCTGAGGTGGTACAGGATGCCTCCCAACAACGGGGGAGAACCCTGGCTAGATCTTTTGTCACTGTTGAGAATGCGCAGCATCCCAACGTTTGTGTGTTAGCGTTCCTGCGAAGACTCTTCCTAGGAGATGCATTTTGGTTGTATTGAAATACATGACACCTGTATACCTTCCCACCTCTGCTTCTCCAGAGTTCTTAAACGATCAGTAGCAACCAGGCGCAAGTCATCCTAGTGATCCTGGATTGCCTCAGGAGTGTGTGGCACCTGGACCTTCTAAGTATGCGCACCTAATTGACTACTACTTAGGGTAGATCTTCTGTTGCAGCAGCATGTCAGGGTTCTCCACCCAAACCTGTGCAATCTAGACCTCTATACATGGAGATTAAGCTACAACAGTTGACTGCGTTTAAGTTGCCAACTGAAGTGTCATCCTGTCTGCCAGGTGCTCTTCCACGAATTCTATTTATCCTGGGTGCTGGGACAAATTTGTAGGCTGGCGTGGAGCCCGCAGATCAGACTTAAACTGTCGGATATTTTGTCATTTTTGTCTTTGACACTGACCGTCTCATTGACATCTTTCAGGGCATGATTTGGGTATCAGTGCACATGTTTCCTAAGTACTACTGCCTTCACAGCCAGATACAGCAGATTATTTCGTCCATTCAGTCCTGCAGAATTTTTTGGTCTGAGCCCACACCACAGACCCTCCAGCTTCAGCAGGTACTGCTTAGGTATCTGTTCTGAAGGTGAGGAATCTGCGGTTTGAGGTATCCATCCGAAGAACAAGTTACTTACCTTTGATAACGCTCTTTTTAGTGGATACTTTTCTGTCCTCCCACCTTCCTGTTCTGTGGATTAGTCTCTTCTTACCATCTAAACAGGTCCCAAAGTATTGATCTGCATACCGCTACCTTCAGTTATTTTTTTGCTCCTAGTCGTCTGCTTGCAGTGGTGGTGCTTATATGCGGCTCTCCTACACCACTCTGGGGCGGAACTTTGGTAATTGCCACGTAACAGGGATTTTGCAGTTGGAGAAATATGTTATGGTAGCTGCTAAAATGGTAAATAAAGTAGAGGGCCCCTAAAAAACGGATACACCAGCAGGACCAAGGGAGAGAAACACTAAACAAAAGCAATTCCTGCCTGGTGAATAAATACAATTCTAATAACAAGGTCACATACATTGCAAAGCGCATAAAGTCGTAAAATAGCCCACCACACCACAAAGGAAAAACCATCCCTTACAATGATTCCTAAAACAAAAAATGATTTTTTTACAAAATGTATTCTTTTCTGTTTTTTGTTTTTTTTAAATATATTAATATATCATAACTTTAGACAGCAATGATAAAAACTGTCCGCCATTTTAGTGGCCTGGGCTTCTATAGTCAAGGTGTCTTCAAGCCACATCCCTAAGCTTTTTATTACAACCTTAGGGGTTGGTGGGGGACCAAGGCCAGTAGGCCCCCCCAGAATGTGTTGGATAGTGGAATTGTTCCCAAGAATCATGAATTCTGTTTTTGCTCCATTGAGCTTCAAGCAACACTTGTTAATCCAGCTGGCTACTTGCTCCAGGCAAGGTCTAAGATTAGATGTTAAAGGATCCGAGTCTGGCAAAAGAGACAACCAGCAGGGTGTTGTCTGCATACGAGACTATAGAGATCCCAAAGGGAGCAACAATATCTGCCAAAAGTTGAAGGTATATTTTTAACACCGTGGGGCCCCCTGCGGGACCGCTCAAGCCACAGACCCTGTGACTCTGGCCCTATCAACTCTATCTAAAAGTATAAAGTGGTCAACAGTATCCAAGCCGTGCTAAGATCAAGGAGCACAATAGCCACCTTTGCCCCTGATCCATTCTCCTTTTTGCCTCTTCCACCACCGCTAATAGAGCGGTATCTCCCTATGGTGCTTAGGTCGAAAGCCAGTTTTTGTATGATGCAGAATTGAGTTGGCTTCTAGGAAATTCGACAGACATCTTTTCACAAACTTTACTACGACTTTACTTAGACCTGGGAGCAGGGAGATTGGACGAAAGTTATCCAAACTGGATGGGTCAAGATTAGGTTTCTTTAGGTCAGCTCTGACCATCGCATACTTCCGTGGTGGAGGCACTGTGCCCATTTTCAGGGAAAAAAGCAAACACAAGGAGATGATGGATGGAAACAAGCATCTTGGGACTGGTTTCTGGGTAACACCCTTCATCAGCCAGGCTAGCTTGAATACAGTGGCAAAGTGAGCAAGGGACCCACGTCTGGGCATACCCTGCCAACTTAGGGCGAACAAAGCAAACACAATGAGATGATGGATGGAGTGCTGAAACTTTTCATACACTCATCCCCAGTCACAGATCTGGGTTGAATCCATCATCATTCTTTAGCTCACTTCGCCACCCCAGTTCAGACACAGCTATATGCTAGGATAATAGGGAAAGATTGACCAATTCTAACAAAATGGGGCCAATAATTTCTGGCTCAAGAGCGAGAATTCCCAGAGGTGCTGGATTCAGACTTAATTTTCATAAAAAGAGCATTGAACTCATCCTGGGAGGGGTGGGGGAATTGGGAGAGAATGGGCGAACATCCGTTCTCACTGACCTTCGTTGAGATAGAATTATTGCTTTTGCTTGCTACTGAGCCAGATAAGTGGGAGTTAACTGCTGATCACGTAGCAGGCATTATCTAGCGAGTGAACAGAAACAATTTTACAAACAAAGAGAAGCTTTAGAGATACCTCTTTTGAATTAAAGGTGACACAGAGGACTTCTCATATTCATTCACAAGACTCCCCCCCCCCCCGACAACCAGGCTGCAGTCACAGTAGGGGAGAGAACCAGTTTTGACCCTGTCAGATGGGAGTAATCAGGTAGTCTGCGGATCCTTTAACGCTTGCCAACTACAGACTCATCTCCTTGCTACCATTCCCGGCCAAGGTCTTAGAGAAAATTATCAACATACACCTCACCAAATATCTCAATGCCCACCAACTACTTGACACCACTAAGCCTGGTTTCAGACCTAACCACAACATGGAAACTGCCCTCATTTCTGCCTCGGATGACGTTCACATGACTCTGAACAGAGGCGACAATGTGGCCATCATCATCCTGGACATTTCCGCTGCATCTGACGGTCTCCCACCCCATCCTCTTCACAACATCGGAATCCAATGAGACACTCCAATGTATCTGCTCCTCCTGACTGGAAGGACCCAGTCAGTCAGCCTCGCACCGTAGACCTCGGATGCCCGCAACTTCATATGCAGAGTTCCACAAGGATCCTCCCTGAGCCCAACCCTCTTCAGCGCATACAAGATCCCTCTAGCCAGCATCATCCAATCTCACCATCCTTTTCTGTGCTGATGACATGCAACTCATCCTCTTCCTCCCAGACAAGACACCCAGTTGCTGGATCAAGTTCAATGCCTGCATGACTGAATCGCCCACTGGATGAAGACCAACGGTCTAGAGCTGAACAACGACAAAACGGAAATCATTATTTTTGGGAAGAGCACATCACTGTGGGACTCCACCTGGCGGGCAACAGAGCTAGGACTGACACTCTCATGCCAAGAAACTTGGGATCATCACCAACAGCAACATTGACATGACCACCAAAGTCAATGTCGTTTCCGCCTCATGCTTCCATATCCTGAAAATGCTGAGAATGTTTTTCAAATGCCTCGCAATCGGCACCCGGAAAACCACCACGCACACCCTTGTCCCAAGCAAGCTGGACTACAGGAACACCCTTTATGCTGGGATCAAAAAAAGTCACACCGGAAGGCTGCAGACCATTTGGAACTTAGCAGCCAGAATCACACTCAACCTCCCACAATGCACTCGTATCACGCCACACCTGAAAGAGGTCCAATAGCTCCCCATTCACAAATGAGCAGGATTCAAACTCCTCATCTACACTTTCAAGGCACTGCATAACACTGGCCCAGAATACCTCAACAATCACATCTGCCTTCACAACAAACATCTCTGCTCATCTAGACTCCTACATGCACAATCCCAAGCATACGGAAAACCACATCTGGTGGTCGAACTTTCTCCTACATCACTTCTAAAGCAAGTAACATCCTGCCGCTACACATAAGAGGCTCCTCCTCACTTCTTGAACTCTCCAAGAAGCTGATGATTTGGATTTTCGTGTATTCCCACTAGGCCCTAAGTGCACTTAGACTCACACATGCTCAGCGTCAGGATACCCTCCCTGGTGACAGTGTGATCTACAAATCTGCAAAACATAACATATAGTGGAGTATCTAATGAGCTGAACACAGGCCTGCTTGGTGGCAGCTAAGTTCTGCCATCTTTAAACATGGCCTCCTGATTCATTTTACAGTAAGGCATAGAGGAAGTGCTGCAAAAGGAGGTAGGCATCTGTGATAAGATTTATGATTGGTGGTAGAATTTATTCAGTCACTGACTAGTGCACATGATAAATCTGACACCTCAGCCCGCTCCTTCGCAGTTCACTCCTAGACCTGGGAAGATTCCATCTGAAGAAGGCCCTGCTGGGAGAAGACTCCTGCTGTAAGAAGAGGAGTTGCTAAAGGACTCCTGAATGCTACTGATGCCTAGGGCAGTGGAACTACTCGCCAAGGGTCACATGGGTGGTCTCCAGATTTCCTGCTTCAGGGACATTAAATCAGAAGGACTCCTGATACCAAAAACGCCTTGCTGACATGGAGAATTAGGAGCATGCCCAGAGGAGCCAGGGGCTGCACGACTGAACAGTAGGAACTTTTCCAGAACTTTGAAAAAGTTAGGACTTAGTAAGTTATCTGATAGAAACTTCTAGCTGCAGATTCCTTACCTTTGAACTTTCCCAGGCATTAGACTGGATCCGGAAGATTTTTTGTGAGCAGTACCTCTGCCCGCGGTAGGTGGCATTGGTCGGCTCTGCGTGATGTCATCAACGCCATCTGTGCTGGGAGTGACGTCAGCGTCACCTATATAGGCACCACCTCGGCGCTGATGTCCGGTCTTTTCTTTCCATGCCAGCCATCACTGATCCAAGAGAAGAGGTACCCCTCTGTCAGTTTTTGACAAGATTTTTACAACATTTTGGCGACCTTTTTTTGTGGTTTTTTTCTCCTGGTGTATCGAGGATGTCAAAGAGGAAAACCGGTTTTAAACCCTGTGACACCTGTCACTGTGCCATGTTGGCGATGGACCAGTACCTCGTGTGTTTGTGCTGTCTGGAGCGCGACCATGACTTCAAGTTGTGCTCTGACTGCCAGGCCACGGCGCCGAAGCTTTGAGGGAGCAGTCCCTGAAGCTGCTAGTGGCCCGGCCTGTGATCCAAGGGAAGCTGCCCACTTCGACTTCTCCTTGTCCGTACGCCGACGCGACAAAGGAACATTGGCGTTTGAGTTCTGGTTCCTCCAAACCTGTGCCTGGACAGACTCCGAGCCTCCCCAGTTTTCCAGGAGCCGGAGCTGCCCCCACTCAAGTTAAAGAATTCTATGAGGCCATGCATCTCATTTCTGAGTGGCGAGCCTTCGAGTTTGGCGGGTGCCCATTTGCTTTGGTCCCAGCTCTGATGGGCCCCCAGGGATCTGGCCATTAATCCGGACCGGCCGTCCCCGATGCCGATGCTCCTGGCGTCACCAGCCCCATTGTGATCCCTGACGACGACAGAGCCAAGCCAACAGACGCTGATTTCAGTGACGAGCGGACCCTAGTGTCATGAGTCTGAGCCCTATCCGGAAGGCCTAGGCCTTCAGGGAGAAATGGGAGGGGTTTGTTAGATCCTTTAGAATACCAGTGTAATCAGGATATGGACTGGTGTGAGGAACTGGTTGATGCCAGTGGACTGGATACGTCTCCAGATACCAGCATGCTTTCTCCCCCATCTATGCTACAGAGGAGGAAGCTACATATGCAATGGTGGTGCGGAGGGCGGCTGAAGTCCTTGGCCTTGCCCTCGGTGGCAGTCAAGACCAACATCTTGTTGTAGTGCTGCAACCAGAAGTGTCCTCCCCTGAGCCCCTACTTCAATTCAGTGAAGTCCTCACTGACGTCCTTTTGGGAACCCTGCTCCAAACCCAACACAAGGGCTCCTGTGAAATAGACGATTGCCTACCACGCCGCTCCAGGGGACCCAAATTTCCTCATCACCCAAGACCCGACCCATGTGAGCTTGGCGTCACTTCCCATGACACGTTCCCTGCCTCTCCCCTGGCCAGGGAATCCAAGAGGCTAGACAGCTTGGGGAAGAAAAAAAATGTCTTCCGCCATCCTTGCATTGCGGTCAGTAAACACTGCATGCTTATTGGGCCACTATTCCCACACGTTGTGGAACAGTGTTACGCAAGTGCTGCCTCAGGTCCCGGAGCAGGCCCAGGCTATTTTCTCCCAAGCAGTTGCAGACGAGAGAGTCGCAGCCAAGATCAATATAGGCTGTGGTTTGGGCATGACCGACTCACTGGTCAGAGCAGTTTCGTTGACAGTGGGCCTCAGACACCACGCCTGGCTGAGAACATCTGGCTTTTCCAGGAATGTCCAGGCTTCTTTCATGCACATGCCCTCCGAAGGCACCCGTCTCTTCGTAAATAAGACAGACTCGGTGCTGGAGCACTTTAAGGACTCATGGGCTATAGCTAACTCTTTGGTCCTCTCGGCTGCACCACGTCCCAAGTCTGCCTTTCGCTCTGTTCGTGGCCTCACAAGGGGCTTTCATCCGCACCAACCCTATCCGAGCCACGCAAGCTTCGCAGCCTCTGCATGGACGAGGGTGTGGTTCCTACCAGCCTTGTGGATCAGGTAGCAAGCGGTCTGGTCTTGCCACCACTCCCCTGCAACTACACCCTCCAAACCTTCCTAATCTTACCCTTTTAAAACATGGGCATCCTGTTGGTGCTGGATTCACCATCACCTCCACCACTGGCAGTCTCTAACATCAGACAGATGAGTTCTGCAGATCGTCTGAAGGGGCTGCTCCCTCCCCTTTGGGACTACCCCTCCCTCCATGCCGCCATCTTACGACCAGCTGATGGAGGATCATTTGTCCCTGCTCCACGAGGAGGTCATGGCTCTCTTGGCCATGGGAGTCATAGAAAGAGTTCTGGTGCCAGAAGTAGGCTGTGGTTGCGAGACTCTCTACTTTCTGGACCCCAAGAAGGACAAGGGCATTCATCCTATTCTAGATTTCCGAACCCACAATTACTTCCTCAAGAAGGAAAAGTTCAGGATGCTCACATTGGCTCAGGTCTTGTCTGCCCAGGACCCAGGAGACTGGATGGTAGCGAACTTGCAGGATGCCTATTTTCACATCTCCGTACAGCCTGCCCATCAGCGCTACCTGTGGTTTACGGTGGGCCATGAGCATTTTCAGTTTACTGTGCTCCCTTTTGGCTGTACCAGTGCCCCTCAGGTGTTCACCAAGGAGATGGTGGTGGTCGCAGCCCATCTGTGTAGGTTAGGGGTGCCAGTCTATCTCCCTATCTCGATGACTGGCTGCTGAGGGCGGGTCGCCTCAGGCTGTGGTCTCCCATCTCCAGGCTACGGAGAACCTACTGCATGCACTGGGTTTCACTGACAACAAGCTGAAGTCACACCTGACTCCCTCTCAGACGCCCCCTTTCATCAGAGCTGTTCTGGGCACTGCAGTTTCGGGCTTATCACCTCGAGTGGTTAATCCAGGATATTCATGCTATGATACCGATATTTCTGCCTCTATCCAGGGTTTCGGTAAGACTGACTCTGAGGCTTCTGGGCCTCATGGCCTCCTGCATCCTGCTAGTGATGCATGCCAGATGGCACATGCAGGCTCTGCAGTGGGCCCTGAAGTTCCAGTGGGCGCAGCATCAGGGGAATCTCTCCGACATGGTCCAGATCTCGCAGGGAACTGCAAAGGACCTGCAGTTGTGGCTGACGAAGCACGATTGTGTCAGAAGCAGACCCCTCTCCCTTCCCCAACCAGATCTCACAGTAGGGACAGATGCGTCCCTCCTGGGATGGGGTGGCCACCTGGGAGAATTGGCGATCAGAGGACTCTGCTCTCCAGCAGAATCTGAACTCCACATCAACATGCTGGAGCTTTGTGTGATCCAACTGGTATTGAAAGCCTTTCTACCCTCCATCAAGGAAAGGCTAGGGCAGGTGTTCTCGGACAACACCACTGCCATGTTATACTGCAACAAACAGGGCAGGGTGGGTTCGTAGGCCTTCTGTCAAGAGGCCCTGTGTCTCTGGACATGGCTGGAACAGCAGGGCATATTCCTGGTGGATCAACACCTTGCAGGTTCTCTGAACACCACAGCGGATGAACTCAGCCGTCGATGCCTAGCGGATCACGAATGACATCTCCACTCGGAGGTGGAGCAAAGTCTCTTTCAGCAGTGGTGAGAGCCTTGGTTAGATCTGTTAGCTTCCGCCGAGAACTTGCAATGTCAGCAGTTGTACGTTATGGAGTTTCCAAGGCCGCTCTCACTCGGACAAATTTCATCTCAATTGGAGCTCAGGTCTCCTGTACACCTTTCTGTCCATACCACTTCTGCCCAGAATTCTCAAGAAGATCAGGAACGACCGGGCTCAAGTCATCCTTGTGGCGCCGGACTGGGCACAGAGTGTCTGGTATCCTGAGCTTCTGAACTTGTCGATGCTCCGATCAGGCTGGCCCTTCAGGAAGATCTTCTGTTGCAGAAGCAGGGAAGGGTGCTCCACCCAAACCTGTCAACTCTCTGCCTTGCGTGGAGAATGGACGGCAGCAGTTGATAGCTTTCTACCCTCATCCTGACGCCTGCAATGTTATTCTGGCATTCCACCAAGACGGTATACGCCTGCCATTGGAAGCAGTTTGTATCATATTGTAAAGAAAAGTCCATTGACCCACTTTCTGTCCTCTCTTTCTGATATTTTGCTTTGTATTCTTGCACTTGCCTAGCCGGTCTCTGCTTTGGGCACTCTGAAGGGTTATGTTTTTGCTCTGTCTTCCTTCTTGCAGCTGCCTGACCAACCCTCTTTATTTAAGTCCCATGTTGTAAATAAATATTTGAAGGGCTTCATACATATGTTCCTTTTATTATGCCCCAGTGGGACCTTAGTTTAGTCCTCATATCCTTGATGTGTGCTCGTTTCGAGCCTCTTCACAATTGTACCCTCAGGCTGCTCACCATCAAAACAGCATTCTTATGGCAATTACATCAGCCCGGAGGGTGAGTGAGCTGCAGTTTTATCTTTCAAGCCTCCATTGTCAGTTTTTCCAGACAACTGGTGCTTCGCATTAGAGCCTCTTTTCTGCCAAAAGTGATGATACCATTTCATGTGGGACAATATGTCGCCTTGCCCACCTTCTACGCTCTTCATCATCTCTCTAAGAAAGAGGAGCAACTCCACCATCTGGATCCAAAAAGAGCATTGTCATTCTACCCTGACCGCACGTGAGAGTTTCGGCTGGACGACCAACTCTTTGTGGGGTATGTTGGTGTGAAGTAAGGTTGGGCAGTGCAGAAACGGACCATCTCTCGATGGGTCGCTCACTGCATCAAGATCTGCTAAGCACTGGCAAAGAAGCAGCCTCCTGAACGCTTAAGGGCCCATTCCACCAAGCTAAAGCTGCGATCAGTCTGTTAGCACGTGGAGTTCTAGTCCTGGGCATCTGCCAGGCTGCAACGTAGGCTTCCCTGAACACGTTCACCAAACATTACTGTCTGGACAGTCAAGTCCGTAAAGATGGGCCCATTCGGTTCTACAGGAATTCCTAGTCTGAAATTGGTCCGCAGCTCTCCTCCGGGGATAGTATTGCTTGGGTATCTATTTCAAAGGTAAGGAATGTGCGTCTAGAAGTTTCTATCCGATGAACAAGTTGCTTACCTTCAGTAACGCCGCTGGTAGAGACAATATCTAGCCACCGATTCCTTACCGACCTACCCCTCCTTCTCGTTTGCGGACAGATTTCTAGAGTCAGAGATGATCCCTTTCAGGGCACTAGTTTAGACACACCAGTGTCCGTGCAATTCATGGCTTCGCACTTCTGGCGTGGAAAGTCAATAAAAGTAACTGACTTCAGCAAGCTGAAGTGCTGCCTATATAGGTGATGCGAATGTCACTTCTGGCACCGACGACGCCACGTGGAGCTTATCGAGGCCACCTACCGGCGCGCAGGGGTACTCCTCATGAAAAATCTTCTGGATCCAGTCTGACGCTTGGGGAAATTCAAAGGTAAGGAATCTGTGGATAGATATTGTCCCTACCCCATAAGGCATTACCAAAGCTAAGTAACTTGTTCTTTTCAACCTCTTTCGGACCAAGACAAGGTTCTGAGGCTTGCCCAGGGAGGTTGCACTCAAAGCAGACAAGAAACCAAGTGAATCGTGCTCAGAACTGTTTGCCATGATGGAAACTGCTTCAGTGGGACCTACCAGTGACGGTATCCTGCCTTGCTAGAGAAGTGCACCTTCCAAAAAGTGACTAAGATCATAGGTAAATCTTGGACCGGACTGAGGTTGTACATTTATACGACCCACAAAGCAATCTTGGTAGCTATGAAATCTAGGTTTGTCCTGCTCTGAGCTACTTGTGCCAAAACCAACAGCTTCAGCGCGACCTTGACAACAACTTCTGCTAGAGACACATGTAAGCCACAGCCTTGGTAGGTTACCTTAGGTCCAGGCAGCCCCCAGATCCAAATACTATAGCTACCTCGTCCCAAGAATCAATGTAAAT
The DNA here is from genome assembly GCA_963921515.1 of Calotriton arnoldi. Lineage (NCBI taxonomy): Eukaryota > Metazoa > Chordata > Amphibia > Caudata > Salamandridae > Calotriton > Calotriton arnoldi. Next base: position 747,791 of record CAWUFW010005543.1, read on the forward strand.
CAAATCAAAAACTTGATGCTTCCACGTTGCATTTTGGGGCCTTTCCTGTCGCCATCAATGGTCAAGCTGGCTACTGTTTTTTTTTTTTAATGTAAAAATGTGCTCTTTTTGGAAAAGTTTTGCGTTTGCTGGGCATAATGGGTAAAAAAATGAAGTGGCAACCATGCAAGCCACCTCAACCTGGCTCTCCCGGATGTCTAAGTTTCAGAAATATCTACTGTTGTAATTTTTACATGGGTGCCGACTGAAACCAGGCAAAATAAAGCACTGACTCAACGCCAAAATGATTGAAAATCCAATTCCTCCACTTGAATTCTTTACTATGTAGATATTTTTCTATCAATAGATTTTACTTTAAGAATTGATTCATGTTTGAGACGCAATTAAAATTTATTATAATCCCTATTACATTGTCTCCTATTTCTATTTTTTCTACTTTAATTATTATTTTTTATTTCAATGATTAGTTTATTTGAGGAAACCATGAGCGAGCAACATAAACCAACCTTTGCTAAATGCAGAATGTTGTATGCTTTTCAGAAATGTATAGCTTTCTGAGAGGACCCATGGGTTTCACATCTCTTTCCTCCACAAACCACGTTTTGTAAAATTGCAAAAACTGTAGTGGTAGAAATGTTTTTGCAAGAGGGTAATTGCAGCACAGCAAAACACATTTTTATGCCGTTTTTAGAAGAAGAAAAAACACACTTTGTTGCACAGCACTCTTTTCCCATTTTTAATAAGCGACGTTTTGGGTATTTTGGTCTGGATATGTTGTGTAGGAAAAAATTATGAAGGCTTAAATGTAAACTGCTCCAAATACCAAAAAAGTGCTTTGCATGGGGTTTGGACTTCAGGGTGGAGGAGAAAAGCCCAGGTTAAGATTAAGTCTTAGGTTCTATGTATTTAAAATATGGGCAGAGGTGAGTGCTGTTTCTGCAGTGCTGGATCTCAGATAGTAAACTTCTCCCCATTAGTATTATTTTTTTATGGATTAATTGTTTTTATTCTTTTAGTTCATTTTTATTCTTTTAGTTCATTTTTATGTTACATATTCTATTTTTGGTTAGTTCTTTCTGTAGTAGGAACCAAACCGAATGGGCATCACAGGACAACTGAGAAATTAAAGAACTTTTTCTTTTTACCTATATTTTTTAGCATGGTGAAATTCTTTGCTTTCATAATACTTTTGATTCCACTATTCTGTAATACACACTATGTTCAATATGGTTTTATTGTAAACCGTGGTGTTTGTTAATGAACGGACATTAATAAGAGGTGTGAACCATAAAGTTTGAGTAGGTTTGTATCTGTTCAAGCTCAGAGGACCCGACCGCTAACTTTTATGCAAAGGTAATGCAGTGTAAAGTTGCTTTTCTATCTTTTTGCTGTATCTTTATGATATGGACTGGAGATTTCAAACAATAGGCATATGACCGCTTTATTCAGGTTTCAATGTTTCTCTTTTATATTAGGACACTGGAAGAGTCCCTCTCACTGTAATTCCCTCTTTAGAGGTGCAGTGCCTCCACTTCCACTTTGGTCTAATGGCCAAAGACGACACTGGTCTAAGTTTGTGAACAGTAGATCCTGGGCCTTCATTTACATCATAGTCGTGAATGTATAGGAGGTGCATTTTTCAAAGTCTGATTAAATATTTCTGTCTCTTTAAGTGATAAATCCTGAATGAAATGCGTTGGATGTACTCCTGGCTAACTATTCTGTTGCAGGGGTAATTATTTTGATCTCGGGGTTTACAAGGTGAGGCCTTCCAGCCATCACTTTCTCTGCTCAGACAAAGGCCAATCTCAGCGAGGGTTGGCCAGCTGTGAGGCTTTGAAAGTTTGATGGTGTATACCGTCAAAGCAAATCTTAGAAATTCACTGAAATCTGCACAGTTTAAGAGAAGTTATGGTAAGAATTGGTTATAAGACCTTACACTTAACCTTACCCTAAAGACCTTAACCTTACGTATAAAAAACAAAAAACTCTTACGTTTACTTAAAAACACACATAAAGCACCGTTATGGTTATGAATTAAAACTGAACAACACTTGTATTGTATGTAGGCTAGCTCAGCACCTGTAACTGACACAACAGCTTTGCAACCATATACAATGCATATGATCTCACAAAACACAAAAAGTATTCCAGTAGGTACTAACAAAAGCACTAGGCCATCAAATAACTACACATACCCAAACCAATATATAATGCTATATTAATTCCCTTCACAATAATAGATTTAATGTCAAAGTGATATGTGATCTCGTGTATGATCATTTGTAATTGTTTGTCACATCAACGGTGAGTTTGAGTGTTGCTTTTGGGGTGTGATTGAAGGTTTGCATGTCTGTTGTGCAAGTTATGGTTTGTGACGCTAACCACAAGTGGTGAATTTCAGTGGCTTTCTCTTCCTGAGGTGCAGATGCCCCCTGTCAGTTGTATCAGCCATGGTTCAATTGTAGGATGCAGCACCAAGGGAAGTCCTGAACTCAAGGCTAGTTTGCTGGGTCAGCAGACTAAGCACATTTTAAATCTTTGAATTCTTTATAATTGCCCCCACACCCCCTATAAAATGACTTACCAGCCCACTCCTAAACAATGCAATGAGAGAATAGCCCCTTTATCATTTTTTTAAAACTATGTCTAAATTTGACTTGAGTTTTCAGGTCTTGAATTGTAACACACCCACATGGCCAATATTGTATTTTCATAAAATTGCAACCTGTGACAGCACACCCCAAAATGGGTCCACAATTTCCATAGTCTTTGATTTCTGTACAGATTCCACAAACTATGACAGGGGACCCAACATGGATCTACAATCTTCATAGTCCGCAATGTTGATTGAGAAACCGTGAACTTTGAAGTGAGTTTGCAGACTCTGGACTCATTACTCGCCTTGAGTTTGTGAATTCGAACTGTCAAATGAATTTTTTTATTTTTTTTTAACTCTATTCATATATTATATTATGTATTAGATTTTACTATGTGTTCTTGTATAAATCATAAGCAAGGATTATAAAATGTATAAAAAATCTCAGCGACTAAAATTAAAATATGGGCAAAATCTAGATAAGCCCCAAACAGTGTTCATCATACATCTCTTGCCAATTAGTATCTGCCCAATCTATATTATAATTTAGCTGTCTTCCAGTTTGAAGGGTTTATTTAACCTAGTGTTCGCTGTGTAACACAATGCCCCCACTTACCTGTATGCCAATATACCTCAATTTGAGGTCCTGATTATCAACATCTCCCCCCAACACAGTCAATCTGCTTGACGCCGCCCCCTCAATTGCTAGGGTCCACTATACCATTTCAATGCATCAAGATATATTTAGTTGCAGCAATGCTTCTAATTATGACAATTCTTGTTAACATGATATTTACAATAATAGCTCATAATAGAATCTAGTATTTCCAATAAAAGCCCATTATTTGTGTGTGTACCAATTCTAAGATGTGCACCATAATGTCTCCTGCTAATGTAAGAGATTCTCTGCTAAGTTTGTTTTACTCCAGATACCCTTATTGCAAATTCAGTAAAATTGGCTCCTTGTGGGAATCAACATTTCACCTTGTGCACTGGCAGGTGAAATTGGAAAGGGCCACAGCCTGGACAAGAAAGGACAGGACTGCTTGGCCTAGCTCGATTAAGACATGGAAATAACCTGCTATAAACCCACGATATGAGGGCCATGAGAAAGTTACAATCAGCAGCCCATCAACGACAATTTGAGGAGATCAGATCAGAATCTCTGGTCATTGCAGGCTGAAATCCAGTATGCTACTAAAAACATCAAATGTTTAATCAAACATGATTTGGGACTACCATTGCCGATTTATTTCAGATGTCACAAGATCTGCCTGCAGTAAATGGGTTATAAAAGTTAGCAAAAGAGGGGAGATTTCAATGTCCATATAACGAGATTTTGGGACAAGGGCAAGTATTCAGACTTAATTTCATGAAGAGTTCCTAACTGAGAGAATGAAAGCTCATCCAAGTTACAGAGAGATAAGAATGTGTAGGCTCTCCTTGTCCTATAACCAAAGATTTCTTTAGAGGACATAGAACAATGTTTATCCTTTTTTCTTTTGAACAAATGTTATTGGTTTTACACTGCATATATGGCTCATGAAGCTGACAATTAAGGGAATAGGAAATAGATACATAAACAAAAGCACAAACCTGCATAGTCTGCCCCACCCCAGCCCCCACCCAAGCTCTTGTGAAATGATTCAAAGTGTGCCCAGACACCAAATTCCTAGGTTCATTCCCTGCCCATCCTATCCCCTAAACGGATGGATTTCATCATCCACCATTTGCCGTACATAGCATGTAGGATCTAACACTATGCCTCTATATTCTGCCCACGCTTGCCATATCCTCAGGTGTATTTGTGGACAGCCCCTGGCTATGCATACTGCCACCTCTAATCCCATTCAGTAATCTAAACCATTTTTCCACGCCACCAGTGATCGGGGGCCGTGGCCTTCCACTCCCTTGCTATGTCTCACTTCGCTAGGGTCAAGCCCAGGAATAAAAATGACTGCGTATAGCGATTATCGCCCAGCATGTCTGTGATGTGAAGGGGAGTGAGCTTCGGGTCCATCGGGATGGTCCAGTGCAAGACCCAACCCACACAGGACAACACCCCATGCCAGAATTGGGCGAGAGCCAGGTAGCTCCACACAGTGTGTAAAACAAGAGCCACCTTCCTCGTTACAACAAAGACATGACGGGGAGACAATCACACCCATTCGCCAGAGCCAATGACGGGTAAAATATACCCTATGAAGATACCCGTGTTGAATCAGCGAAGTGTGGCGGCAATGACCTGGGTGCCCCAGAGCCTCTGTTCAGCCCTCATCGTCCAAAGCCCCTACGTTCACCTCCCAAGCCTGTTGAAGAGCAGTGAGCATTTCCAAACAGTTGGAAATAAGCAACTGGTAGATTTTGGCAATCTTCTGATCACTTAGATCACCCAGGAGGAGTTTACCCTCCAAGGATTAAATTCAGGAAGGCTAGGTATTCGGCAAAGCATACAGCCATAAAAGATACAATGCATTAAAATAACATTCGATAAAAAGCATAATTCATCTTATCACAACTCTAAAATGAAATCACAATATACTCTCCTCTTCCCGTACCACAAATATTATACATGACTATAAGAGCCAACTGATCATGGGCAACAGAAAAGCAACAAACTCTGACCATTTGTCTAATAATAAAAGGGCCACTATTGACTCTTACCTAGCTAAAGCGGTGGGGGAAGTTACCCAGGAGAATGATCAGGCGGAGAGGAGATTATCTATGGGCTTTTCCGGCCCCCCAGTGCCTGAACTTTTGCAGGTTGAGTCAGTAGAAGCAACTAACACGAGCCCTCTGGCTAGCATGTCGGATAGCACACAGGGTGCCAAGTTTGGGAGGGGGTACTGAGGAAGCCACTGAAAAATCTTATCAACAAAGTGTCTCATTGGCTAGGGAAACAGCAGATTTAACACGAGACCAGTCTCATATCCTGATGGCAAGAAGGGTCTCTTGGATTGGAAAATCCAGGAAATCCTTCAACGGCGATGTAGTGATCGTCACCTTTAGATTCCCAGAACTAGCACACAACATATTAAGACACTCGGCAGAGTTCCCTTTTTATGCTTTAGACATTAAACCTCTCCCACTAGGTTTTTTTTACAGGCCGGGTTCTATTGCCCCAGCAACAATAATGCTATGGAGTTGGAGGGGGGGCATATACACGGGGGAGGGAAGGGAGCTGTTTTCGAACACTTATGCCCCTTTGTCGGATCTTAACGACTTGGATTGACAGGGGCAGGCATCGAATACTGCCTAGTACAGGCAACAGTGACTGACCCTCAAATGCAGGCCGTTATGCCCATGGGGGATCGGCAGAGAGAGATTGTAGACCTTCCCACAAACCATTCCAACCAGAATTACTGGATAGGACAGCAAGGCAATAAGACAATATCGGCCTTTATACCCAGTACCCAGGGAGGGAGTGAGGTCAATCTGATCTCCTGGAATTTGGCAGGGCTGGCCTCAAAATTTGAGGATGACAGATGGATTCAAATCATAACCTCCTACAAGATCATTTGCCTACAGGAGACCTGGGAGGTGGAAAATAAAAACATTTGGGAGTGCTATAAATCGTTCTTTCTCCCGGCAGAAGGGTCGAGATACGGGTGAGCCAAGGGTGGTTTAATTATATTTATTGCCCGTGATCTTTGAGGGTCAGTAAAACAACTGAACTGGAACTCTACAGTGGCGCAAGGTTTAAAGTTGGTAATAGGAAGAACTAAACGACTCACATTAATTAACTTTTATAATGCCAAAAATAGGAATCGGGGTTCATCGAGTTAGAAGGAGCTAGCCGGTCTCATAGATCAGCTACAGGGGGACGATTTATCACTGGGCAATCTTTTTTTGTTAGGTGATTTTAATTGTCATTTATGCTCAGACATTGGACAAAACACCAGGAATATTTCCTCATGCATGATAGCAGAAGAATGGCACATGGAGCACTCAGCAGAGGGTCAGGAATTAAATGCTCTTTTAAACACCTATCAGGAAAAGGAGACAAGGGGACCCTTGTAATCAAAAGGGACCAAGGGTAGTGGTAAATTCTAAGAGACAGCGGTCCCTTACAAGATAAGTTAATGTAGATAGCCACAAAGTTACAATAAAGATTAGGTCTGCTTTTGTCTAAATAGACAATATTTTAATTTTAACTAGACAAAAAATTATACCAACAAAACAGTATACAATCAGTGAGAGCAGGGCGTGAAGGGGTATTGGGAAATCAGCCGATTTCCTTACCACAGGCAAGTGACTTAAAAGTGACTTACGAAGTGAAATGCAAATTAGTAGAAGTCACAATAAAAGGAACATCTAGTACTCAAGAAATTTCTTAATTTTAGTTTCGAGTTTAAGATGTTGGTGTCGACGACCTTTCGATCCCCAACCAGGTTATGGGATCATCATCAGGACTTGAGCATAAAGCAAATGCCTGGGAAGTTGCCTGGGTAAGCATGGAAAAGGAAAATGGGGAAGGGAGTGGGGAGAACAAGGGGAAACGTTAAAATAAACTTGAGGTATGAACACACACTTCATTAGATGCGTTGAATTCCACGTTTAAATAGTCACATAAGGAATTGCATAGACTATGGAGCCCCAGTGTGGCAATAAAATATTACAGTTGAGAGAAAGGAAGGGTGAACATATGTAACCATTTACACTGTATACATTACACAAAAGTGAACCACCACGAGAATTCCAGTGACATCCGCCGCGCGACAGTCATAATTATGGGTGATAAGTAGCGCGTTTGCCAACAGGTCAAGGCATAGGGCTGTGCAAGGGGAGCATCCCCTAGCTGTGCGCGTTAAAACCAATTGAGGATTATGGTGGCTCTTGCGTGATTAAAAGAGGCACTGGGAGAAGCGCGGGGGAGACTTACTCGAGGCAAACTACCGAAGGGCGGTCCCAATTGGTAGCGGAGTCGCGTGTAATCACGGGAACGAGAGAGGCAATAGTAGAATTAATGGTTGGACAAGAGGCCTGGATGGAAAGAAGGAAGGGTGGGTGAGGAGACCAAAAATTAAAGGGTAAAACAGCTACGAGGTGCGTCGTGAGAAGCAGTTGCTTACCGGAGGAATAACGGTCTGATGAGATGTCCTCTGGTGTAGAGCCTAGCTGCGTGGGTCCTATGGAAGGTATAGTGAATGTGGGACCAATTACGGTCAGGTCAATGGCAATGCGGCCAGAAAAGAGGCCGGAATTGAGGAGTAGCGAGCGAGCCAAGGATGATACGGCCTTAAATTAATGGGAATTTTGGGAGACCAAGGGCGAAGTGGCCGAGATAAAGTCCCGTGCCTGTAAGAAGAAGGAGACAGACAAACATGGCAGAGATATTACCAGTGGTAAGACGAACCAGAGGCAACACAGATACAGCCATGACCACCAATACCCATAATATGCTCGACCCAGACTCTATCTTGATTTTCAATCTATCTAATTACCAACTGTCAGAAAAAGAGATTGCATTACTCAGCAAGGGATTATCCTTCGTCCCTACAATCAAGCCCAACTTTCTTGAGCTACAGATTGAACTTCTCTGGTTCTTCAGAAAAATACGTCTCCAAGCATTTTTTATGAATAAGCCATACACACCGACCCCAGCCTATACATCATTTTGCCCACCCTCTACCTTTTCTCCACCATAAAACAGCATACCCACTGAGATACAGACCTTCGAAAAACTAGTCCTTAAAGATATCATGCACTTGGAACAGGAACACTGATACATTCCTTACAATCTCCCCTTGGCTGAGAAAGATGCTCACTGATTGTATACTGTTTTGTTGGTATAATTTTTTGTCTATTTAAAATTAAAATATTGTCTATTTAGACAAAAGCAGACCCAATCTTGATTGTAACTTTGTGGCTACCTACATTAACTTATCTTGTAAGGGACTGCTGTCTTTTAAACACCTATGACCTAACGTTTACTCTACAAAATGCAATAATGCCACCCAATAGTCTTTATCCTCCTACCTATAAAGGAAGGGGTTGTGCTACAACCATCGATTTTATCTTTGTGTCTTCAGCGTTGGCGTATATCATATCGTTCTTCAGGACTATAGAAAGCCCCTTCAGCGATCATAACCCTCTGACTCTGGGGATGCGGGCACAGGTGCCAAAATTAGCTCAAAGCAGGAGGATGGGAGGGACTTTAAAACCAACTGACCAGGAGAGGCGCCTGCGGTGGTCACAGGTGGATAGCAACGCCTTTTATTTATCCCTTTTTAAAGAGAGGCAAGAGGAGATTATGAAGTGCCTGGATATCTGACCTTCAGAGGAAGATGTACTCAGATCCTTTGACACCATAGAAAAGTCAGTGAGAGCACTCTTAACTGTTCTAGTAGTCACTACCCATTCGGATAGCCCAAGGTGGTTCGACAGGGAGTGTTCTCAAGCACTGAGAAAACTTAAAGTGGCTCTGAAAGAGACTCCCCGTAACAGATCTAGGGTAGCTAGTTGTCGCATCAACTGTAAAAAAAAAAAGCACCTAAGGAACGGAGGTCTAACTTACAAAAACAGGCTTGGGATGAACTTGTCGAGGCCAGTGCTTTAAAAGATAGTTCTTTATTTTGGAGAGTCATTAACAGACCCTGTTTCTCTGAACCCGATAAACCCACTATATGTCACCACATTACACAAGACCAATGGAAGAATCACTTACAGGCAGTTTATAATTATGGGGAGGGTGAGCACTGTAATAATGCCTTTGAGCTCCTCCCATGTGATTCTCATATTAACTTTCAGCTAGACGAGGTAATAACAGGTATAGGGGGACTGACCAATAACAAGGCTCCGGGCCCAGACGGGATCCCCCTGACCTGTTTAGAAGTAATATTGAGGTGTGGGCTCCAATTATAACCAGGGTTTTGAATGCGGCAGTGTCAACTGACATGCCCCAGTCTTAAGAAGGGGGATAGGGATAACCCCAATTGCTACCGACCCATTTCGCTGATAGACTTGACCGTCAAGGTTATGGGGTCATACTAAATAGGCTTGTGGAGTGGGCAGACAAAAATTAAATCATCTCGGCGGTCCAATATGGCTTCCGAGCAGGCAAATCCACAGTGGGATAATGCCTGAACCTCTATCTAGTGATAGCTAAATATACAATCGCTAAGGCGGGATTCATTTATCTAGGCTTCATGGATCTCGCTGCAGCGTTTGATAGGGTGAATCACAGTAAATTATGGTCCCTGCTAGATGAATTGGGAGTAGAGCGTTCAATAATAAATGCCCTGATGTCTTTATATGCCCATACCTCAGCTGCAGTATGCTTTACACTAGAGGGGGATCTCACTGATAGTTTTAAATGCTCTAGAGGGGTGCGCCAAGGCTGTATTCTAAACCCTTTTTAATTCACGCTGTGTATTAATGGGCTGGAATCTGCCTTGATATCCCTGCAGGCCGACACCCCAAGAATTGGCACTAGACCAGTGCCAGTACTGCTGTATGCAGATGACGCAGTGCTTATAGCACGCACCCCAAGAGCATTGCAAATCTTAATTGACGGGTTTGTCTCCTTTATGAAGGGGCTCGATTTTTCTCCCAATTACGCCAAGTCATTTGTGATGGAAGTGGGCTGTCGAGGGAAGAGTACAACATCTTATAAGGCAGGCTCTTCTAGTAAATCCAAAGTTCCAGTTTTTAAATATCTCTGGGTTTTATTTGATACCAAATTAAACTGGAATACTCTGAAAGAAGAGAAGGTGACGGACACGAAGAAAGCAATGGAAGCTATAGAAAGCTTTGTACACAGATTAGGTACATGGGCGCCTGGGGTGATTTTAAAATTATATCAATCAATTTGTATTTCTAAGGCTGTGTATGGGAGTGAGATCTGGGGGTACAAGGCAGTGGCGGAACTACAGACGATGCACAATAAATAGCTGTTAAAAGTCCCCCAGGCCACCCCGCTTACTCAGTCCATGAAGAACTCGGGGTGAGGTATGTGTCTGATCTAGTCGCAGTTAAGCCTCTGCTTTGCTGGGTGAATATTTGGTCCAATGAGGAGGCCTCCTTTAACCAAGCAGTAATTTTGGATTGCCTCTCATTGGATCATGCCCCCAAAATACCCTGGCTAAGATATATAAAAGAAACACTATGTAGCCTAGTAAGAACAGACATTTTTACAAACTATAGAACAGTGAAGAAAGAGGACAAAAAACTAATAAATGCTCTATTCTCCAAGAAGGTTAGCACAGAGTGAGAAGGTAAGGAATTGATCAAGCCGAGAGTTAGAGCACATGTCCTAGTTAAATCAGTACTGGGAATAGAACACTACCTCACTATTTTAACTAGCGCCTATGATCGTTTTTTAATTACCCGTTTTAGATTTAACATGTTTCATCATTTAGTGGCCTTCCCTATCGGTTTCGTAGCACGAACCGAGGATAGAGGGCCCTGTGGCTGCGAAAATAGGTCTCGACAGGATATTTTACATTTTGTCTTTCTATGAAAATATTTTACGTACCCCCGGCAACTTTATCTTAAACCATATTTAAAAGACATGGGTTTTAGACAGGCTCGAATTACACTTTTGCACATGCAACTTCTGCAGAACGAACACACTTTATTCATGGTTACACACTTTTAAAGAGCAATGGTGAGATCTAGGAAAACCAGAAATAATCAAGATTGAGAGGTGTATTTAAGAATAGCAACATGTGGACATAGGCACTCAGGGTAACCAGTTGGCTCTTATAGGCTACAATGGAGTTGATATTCTGCCTGCAAGGCCTGAAACAACTTAAGAACTGTACCGCTCATGACATCACCCAGAGTAGAAATCCCAATCAGATCCCATCCCCTGAACCTCTCCAGTGTAGTCACCTGCGGCAGCATGAGGCCCTGCCATAACATCGGCCATTGTGTCAGCCTCCCCAACCACCCCATTAATCAAAGTGCATGCCTCCATTGAGTCAAAACTAGTTTAGTCACCAGAGGCAGGCCGCCACAGTCGCCCCCACCGTATAGATAGGAAATGAGAGTATCTCGCTTCGCCCATTTTTCAGATGTGTATACAGGGTCGCCCTGGGTATCGTGCCAACCATCATTAATGGAGCAATGTTTATCAAAATTCTATAAATTGTTAAGATTGTTAAATAAACTGAGTATTCACCAAATTCCACAGTTGGTTGAATGGCCAAATACGTGACAGTGAGACTGAAAAATTCTTCATTACCACAATTGCCTTTTAATAAAATAGGAGCCTCAGCAGTTTGCTTGTTCTTCAGTTGACTACTTTAGTAGGATCTTGTATATCTTATGCAGATGTGTGCAGAGTGATGGAGTTTCTACTGAGAGCCTGATTTTCCTTTTCGTTCTATTAAGTTGTTCAACATTTTAGTTGCAGTGAGCATCTAGGAAAACCACTAGTTGTTGTTTCATCTACGTTACTTACAGAGTAGGAGAAGATCTAAGTAATCAAAGGCAATAGTAATGAATGAAGGGTATTTGTAAAGCGCACAGCTACTCAGGAAGAGTGTCCCGGCGCTAGAGAACCTCGGAGTTAGACTACTGCTGTCCCTGAGGGGGGAAACCTTAAGGTAAGTGCTGGAAGAGCCAGGTTTTAAGTAATTTCCTAAAAGTAAGTAGGTCAGACACCAGTCTGAGTGTCACCGGCAGGAGGTTCCAGACTCGGGCGACCTGCACTTGGAAAGAGTGACCTCCTGTACGGGTGCGGGAAAACTTGGGGACAACCGCCTGATGCATAGAGGATGACCTCAGTGTTCTGCGGGGAACATAGTGTGTGACTCTCCTTCTGAGATAGGGTGCGTCCGTACCCTGTAGAGCCTTAAAAGCTAGGACCAAGGCTTTAAAGCAAATTCTTTTTCGAACAGGAAGCCAGTGCAAAGCCGAGCTCAGGTCCAAGCAGGAGGACCGCCCTGGCGGCCACATTCTGGACCACCTGTAGTCTATTCAATAGGTACTCCGGGAGGCCTCGATATAGGACATTAACATAAGCCAGCCTTGAGACAAATAAGAGCTTGAACCGCGGTCTTCCTGTGGGTGAGAGGCAGGAGGGAAAAAACTTTCTGAGCATCCGCAGGAGGCCAAAACAAGATCCTTCGACTGACTGGATTTGGGCTTTCATGGACAGAGTATCATCCATCTTGACACCCAGGTTCTTAACCGTACTAACCAAGGCGAGATGTCTGATGGCCACCATTGTTTCCACTCATGCAGAGGTGGAGAGCCGAAGAAAATTACCTCCGATTTCTCTGGGTTGCACTTAAGCTGGTTCTCTCTCAGCCATGCAAAAACCCCAGTCAAGCATTTATTGATCTTCTCCTCTGCAAAGTTCTCACCCCTGTCCCACGTAAACAGAAGCTGCGTGTCCTCGGCATAGGAGATTGTCGCACCGCAAGCTTCAGCCAGGGGAGCAAGGGGGTACATATAAAGGTTGAAAGTGTCAGGCTCAAAATTGAACCCTGAGGGACGCCCACCTTAATGGAGATCTCTTAGATCAAAAAGGATAGCACTTGTCTAAATTAGAGTAGTCGTTTTGGGGCTAAGGCTAAAAATTAATTAAAAGTGGTAGTATATTTACATTTGCATCTCCTGGGGTGGAAATATTCTACAGTTTGATCAGCTGAGTGAGTGTGGTTAGACATTATTTGGTAAAGGTCTCATCTTTGGAGTCAGAACATGTAATTGTAGCCAGACATGTTGAATAATCTACCAGAACATTGAAGTAATCAGCAGTAATCAAATGACTCAAGTCAACAGCCTATTGCTCAGCCAAAACTGCCAGAAGTTTGCATCTGCTTGAATTGGTAACCAGGCAAATAGCCTGGAGTGAGAGGAAAGAGGAAATATTTGACATCTAACTTCTCAAGTAAGTAGGTCACAACTGACAGTCATTGTAACTGCCACAGTGGCTGTATATTATATTTTTTATAGTAATGAAATGTAAGTTGTAGCCCTGGTCTGCTTTAGTATAGAGGCATTATTGATCCCACAATATGTGCTGTACCATGAGATAATAATTGATGGGAAATATGTCCAAAATTCTGCATAGTAATTTTATAAGTTATCCATATTTACATCTTAGTTTCACTTCACTCTACTATCTCTTTTGGTCCCTATATTCACAATATAATTTTTTGTTGAGATAGTTGTCACCTATGATTGTGAGTGAGTTCATGGTTTCTCTACATTTCAGTTTCCCACTTTTACAATTTCTTTACAAATTGGAAAATTAGTGAGAACTGGGATTCAATTATTGCTAACAATTCACACCAAAACTGGTATATCCGTAATAAAAATGTCTCAAAATGTTGAAAGAAGTAGCATTTCACAAAAGGCTTTATAAAGTGGATGGCAGGATACTTAGTAAAGACTTTTTGTATCTTTAAAGATGCTAGACGAGGGGTTTGATTACCCATGTGTCAATTATGTGGTATCTTTAGCTGCCATTTCTTAATTAGCTTATTTAGACGTAATTGAGCGTGCATATTTTACCCTGCAAATAGTGCAGTGCCGTACATATTTACCTTGCAGTCTCTTGACCCACCAGCAAAGGGTAGGATTCTGACTGCATTCTAAATTTTAAGCATCTCATGGGTCAGGATGCCCCTCCCCTGCTTTAGCAGTGGTAATAAATAGGATATTACGTTTTGTAAATCTGCATGTATGATTTATGCCATGGCATTTTTTCATGTGTTTATTTAAAATAAAAGTTATTAGAGCAACACCAGGATGCAAGGGGTTTACCTTTGTCGAATTATATTGAACAGACACCCAAAATTAGTAAAACAGCATTTTTCTCATGTCAGTTTTTCTCCCTGCTAATAAACAGGAACCTTTGCACTGTATCAATAAATAGGTGAATATGAGTTTAGTAATACAGGTGCTCTAACTAACATGTTATTGGGCCCCATTTATTTTCATTGTCACAGCATAGATGGATGGATAAATAATAGCATTTGTTGCAACATGCAATAAAATAACATTGACTGAAAAGATTTAGGTGGTAACACTTTACTTGATTGTGTATATCACCAAAACTATGATTACTGCATGTGCTACAATAACGCAGATGAAGTACACACACTTCACTATATGCCCAGTAAAACCAATCACTAAATTATATTTGTGAAATAAATGTTGGAAATCATGAATTAGAATGTACTATGAGGTTGTCTGTAGAGATCTGCTGTAATGGTTTATGCACATGTTACCATCGCTGTGGTCTGATCCTTCTCTCTGTTCCCCTCTAACTCAACTTTCTTTTTCCTGTCCTCAGCCTTCCAGTTCCTTCTGTTTTTTATTTAAACAATTATATTGGTTTTATTAGCATAACAGAGCAATGTATTTTTTTACACATCTTGTGCGAGCTGGATGTCCAGTTATGGCAGTGTTAAAATTGAAACTTATGTTTGTGCCTGTTGAGATCCACATCACTGATGTGATACTGTGGAAGTCATCCTAAGGCTATTTAGTCTCCCCTGCCTCCACACTATAACCTGAGTGTAGTATTCACTTATATTAGTTCTTAGTTTAGTTATCATTTAATCTGTAAGACCTATGTAAGCAGCTCTAGAATTAGAACGTGTTACTGCCTAGCTGCAAGGCTGCCTAGCGACCAGAGAGGCTCCAGTGTCAGTTGCTGCTGTGTGTCCTGTGGTTAGGACGCTCCTACCTTTTATCATAAAATAAAGAAAGAACTTCATCTCTACTCTGCCTCCTGTGATACCTCATTACACTGGCGACGAGGATGGGATTGGCCTCTCTGAGGATCCTCAGTGGAGGTCTCTCCAAGATTCCAAGTCTAAAAAAATGAAAGCTAATTTTGATGCCAGACATGCTGTTGCTCGTACTGTAGTTAATATAGGGGACTGTGTGAGAGTACGATTTCCACAGAAAATTGGAAGTACTAAGTTTACTACACCGCGTAAAGTTGTTAAGTTATTTCTCAATGCTGTTAGACTTGATGATGGCCGCATTTGGAATCTTAATAGAATTGCCCTTGTAAGTTCCTCTGCTCCACCTGTTTCTCATACTCAACCTTCAAATTCAAAATGCATTCCTCCTCTGCGAAGGAGTACTCGTTCATACTCGACTCCTGTGAAACTTCATGATTATGTCTGTAATTAGGTGTATCAGATTTTGTTCACAAATTTGTGTTTGGGGGAAGGTGTGTAGTATTCACTTATATTAGTTCTTAGTTTAGTTATCATTTAATCTGTAAGACCTATGTAAGCAGCTCTAGAATTAGAACGTGTTACTGCCTAGCTGCAAGGCTGCCTAGCGACCAGAGAGGCTCCAGTGTCAGTTGCTGCTGTGTGTCCTGTGGTTAGGACGCTCCTACCTTTTATCCTAAAATAAAGAAAGAACTTCATCTCTACTCTGCCTCCTGTGATACCTCATTACACTGAGACACTGTGACGTGCTGTTTTCATCCAGCACACCACGTCTTGTTCTAGGGTGTGCCTCCACCATCTACAATTTGCGCACATCAGTTTTTCGATATGTGCTTACAATGTGCACCCTTTCTTGAAATGCTGCAGTTCATTGTTTCATGAGGAAGTTCCAGATGTAACGCTTCATACACAAAGTTGCTCCCACTGGACAGTGTTATACATATGGAAATAAATACTTTATAAAAGAGAGAGAGGGGAATGTTCCTTATTTTTGTATACCCTCCTGCCACCATGGATGCACATAATCAATTCAAATATTGGGACGCTTGCCTGCAGAACCAGGGGCAGAAGGGAGCAGAGGACTCCATTGTCCAGCAGCCCCAGCGGCAGGAAGGGCCGCCTACGCATTGTACCGCGCCTGGAGGTGCTTAAAAGTAGCGCCACACTCCCGCAGCGCAGGACGTGCCCGGGTGAAGCCCAGGCCAAGGGCGGGCCCGTCAGCGCCAGGAGGAGCCAGGCCAGAGCCAGCCCCTTGTCACTTTGGCCTCTAGCAGAGCCCTGCAGCCTAAAAGGTACTTTGCTCTTTATCTGTTTCGTATGGACACTGAGACAATAAATTTATATTGGGAGTCATTCTACGCTGATCAGTTGCTATCAAAGCCTGAGGAGTGTTAAGTTCGCCTGTTACTGGCACCCGGTAACGCCATACTGTTCAGCTTGTACTTTCTCTTACTTTTGCTTTATTGTTTCTTCTTGTGCTTGCTTCTTGGTATTTTGTATTAAGACTCATGGGGAAAAGGAAAGCTGCAGACTGCTTGGGAGGGAGCACCTTGGGAAAGGGTAAGAAGGCCAAAAAGTCGTCCAAACAGCCAATCTTAAAAAGCAAGAACTGCGTTATGAGTCGCATTGACAGCCTGGTGAGCGACTGTCATGAGATATTAACCGCTTCTGTGGGCCCCGATAGTTGCTCTAATGTCGAGAGTTACCCTCTCCTCCCCACTCCACCAGGGCGGAGCTTTATCAATTCCAGATATGTTCAAAAGATCGTTACCAAAAGGGCCCTTAGCAGCACCACAACCAGGTATTTCGATTGTTGATCCTAAGATGTTATGTCCTAACACAGTTGACAAAAGCCAAGCAGATTATGTAATTGAATGCACTAATAGATTTCTCCCGTTAGTGGAACTGAATGAGGAACCATGTGCCTCCAAGGATACGGAAGAAATAGGAGGTGTTGTCAAAAGTGCCACTATTATCTGCCCGTGTAAGACTTTGTGTACTGACCAGTCCATTGGTGAGTTAGTGGGATTGAAAGCACAGATTAGAACTCTTTCAGACGAAGTGAGTACGCTCAAGGGTATGATTGATATGCTCTCTACCTCACTGAAGTTTTACACTAGTCATACATATACCCATAGTAATATACAGTCTAAGGACTCTCACCTTAATCCCAGCGATCAGACTAAGGTTGGCACAGGCACAACAAGTAGTGATAGTGACGCCATAGGGCAACATACTCTTCGTGAGAGGAGAACACACTCTGGCCCGACAAATCTACAGTCTTCTACCACTAATACTCCAGTTGCATACAGAGGTCACTGCCCGCACAATATGGGACCTAGAAGGGAACAACGCATTATTCCTCGACCTGGCCAACCTTTTGGAGCTCTTGAAACCAATAGATTTGCTAGCTACAAGAGGCCCATGACCGGTCTGGTAAAACGGAAAATTTATTTGACCAACGTCCGTAAAATCACCTCCAGTTCAACCAGAGAAGACGAACAATCTCTAATTAACAAATGCACGCAATGGTTAAGACATGTACGAAAGTGCCGAGCTGTAATTGGAGAAGATATATCTTCTGCTAGAAGGTTCACACCCTTGGGTCACAACACTGACTACGTTTGCCTCACACTCGCATCCGCGGATATGGTAGAGAACCTAGTGGCGTTTGACTTGAGGACATCACATATGATCTCAACAAACATTAGGATGAAACTTAATCCCCCTGTTAGCCCTGTCACCCAAATGACTAGTAATTTAATCACAACCTGTATTGAGGCTTCCACCTTACAAAGTATAGATTGATGCCAAAGGAATTCCTCTCTACCACCCCGAATAGAGGAATTAGTTGAACCAGCATCTATTGGGGTGGTAGACAGTAGCAGCTTTACTCTGCCGGTCATTAGTAGAATCAGAGGGCCTGACGTAGCTGATGGGCCTTTAGGGTCCAAAACGTTTTTACAGGTTGATCCCTTGTGCTCCTTAGAAAATTACAAGCATGTGCAGTTATCCCCGGTTATGGAAAATTGCATTCAGATTGATCCCTGCTGCACAACCATTAATCAGGATTTCACACATCTAGCATTAGCTTCATGGAATATTGCGGGCCTGCCTTCCAAGATTTCATCACAGGATTGGATAGCCTTCATAGAGGCCCAGGACATACTGGCTTTCCAGGAAACCTGGGCGCTCAACCCAGTCTACCATCATGGTTATCTTAATTTTTCAAAACCGGCATCTGGTGGGCGCAAAGGCAGACCCTCAGGTGGGCTTACCATCTGGGTTAGACAATGAATCTGTTCTAAAATCGAGGAGATCCCGATTGATCATCCTGATATTTTGGTGGTCCTCCTAAACTCTAAACATACCCCCCCCCACCTAATGGTGATTAATGTGTATGCGAGAGGCAACGTGGGAGATAGAATGTCCACGACAATCTCCACACTTGATAGTTTCATAGGAAAAAACAGAGGTACAAACAACTTGGTCATAGTAGGTGACTTCAATTCCACGTTTGAGCCCCTTGACTATGAGGATAGTAACCTCAGTGTCGAAGAAGATGAGCTGTGGGGTATTCCTCCACTGGAGTTGCCTCCAATTAGGAAATGGACAGAGGCCGCTCTTCAGCTTAAAGCGTTGAGCTTGGAGAGGGGTGTTAGGGCTGTGAATGGGAGAACATCCTCAGATCCCCAGGGCTCACATACATACTGTAACGGTCTGAGAAGTAGTCGTATATACTATATTTTTATAAATCTTGAGAACTGGTCCTCTCTAATTGATATGGAGGTATGTACTAGAAATGAAAGTGATCACAATCCACTCCTGCTAACGATGACAGTTCCAGGTTATGCAATTGCAAAACCCCTAAATCCTGAAACGACGACTGCTGATGTTATCATGTGTAACGATATGAGGAGGGTCAAATGGACAAGGGTTGTCGGAAATGAAAATTCACTTGCCCAGATGAAGGTTGTAGTAGAGAGCACATTAGTCGATCTTCAAAGGTTCTCTGCGCAGGCTGAATTGAACGCTAGCATCACCCAAGCCCATGAGGACATGTTTGGTAAGATCAAGAGCTTTTTTATTAAACCCTATAAAACTAGTAACAGGCCCCCCCCCAAAGCATGATCACTGGTATAATAAGTCATGTGGAGATGCGTATAAGCAACTGACCCAAGCTATTAGATCCAAAGATCTGGAAAACATCAAAATCAAACGGAAGTTGTATAAACACACTCAAGTGGTAGCAAAAAGGTCCTGGGATGGGCTAAGATGGTTAAAACTTCTGGAAGCCAGTAAAGAGAAAAATATGCAAAAATTCTGGCAGTTAGTTAAGTGGGGCAGAGGGGGAATGGGTCATGCACCCCAAAACCATGTTGCCCCAGACAAGTGGGTCTTCTTCTTAGAGGAGCAACTTGCTGTTGGTGTCAGTGACACTGGTGATGATTTGTTCCAACTATCAAAGCTAGATTCGGTATTGTTTTTTACGAAGAGAGAGGTGGAAATTGCCTTGAATGCAGCACCAAGGGGTAGGGTCCCCCGCCCTGACGGTATCCCATGACAAAGATAATTGGTTACAGTATATCCAGCTGCTCGTGAATGCGATTGCTAGTGGAGCAAATATACCTGATTCCTGGCGAGGAGCTGAAATTTTACCAATCTATAAAAAGGGGGATCGCTCCAGCCCCAGTAATTATAGGCCTATCAGCTTAATCGATTCTACACAAAAAATCATGGCCAGGTTACTGTTAAATAGAATCCAGTTATGGATCGATAAAAACAACATATCTCCCTTACAGGCAGGATTTAGGGCACATGTAAGTACCATTGATCAGGCCTTTCATTTTATTTTAATTTACTGGCGTGTCGTTATCTTAGTTGGCGGCACTATTTATGCCGCCTTTGTTGATTTAAAATCCGCATTCGACACGGTCCCACGTAATAAGCTCTGGACAGTTCTGAAAAACGTAGGCATGCCCCCGGAACTTTTATCACTTACAGCCATATTGCACAAAGCTAATTTTGCACAGGTACGATGGGGTGCCCAGGGCAATACCACTCCCAGGTTTTCGATTTTAAAAGGGGTATGCCAAGGGTGTGTTTTGGCCCCCACTTTATTTTCTTTGTTCATTAATGGGGTTGGTAATTATTTCTCAGCACATCCTACTGATGCTCCGTCATTAGCTGGCTCAAAGGTCCCAATACTTATGTTTGCCGATGACACCCTAATAATATCAAAGACTCAAAGGGGGTTGCAGCAAGCGCTTTGTCGCTTTGAGGACTTCTGCAGAGACCATGAGCTGAAGGTGAATGTGGATAAAACCAAGTTCATGGTTCTGCATAAGCACAAGGCGGTTAAGGGTAGGGCCTTTATGAATGAGGTCCCATTGGAACAAACGGATGTATTCACCTACCTGGGGATCACATTGGGCAGAAAGCTAGATTGGAAGCCCCAGATAGACTTACTGGCACTTAAGTTCTCACAAATGACAGGAGCACTATTAAGTGAGCATAGGCGTTCCTACACCAAGCCGACAGGCCCTGTTCTAAAGATTTACAATACAAAGGTCTTGGCCTCTATCCTTTACGGTGCAGAACTCTGGGGCTTTGAGAACGTCTCACCACTCACTTCAGCTCAGAATAAATTTGTGAGGAGTCTAACTGGCCTTTCCCAGAATACACCCCTTAAACCCCTATATTACGATTTGGGATGTAACACGCTGGTAGAGGTGGTAAGATTTAGGCCTCTTGCTTTTTGGTGAAGATTATGGACAACCCCGGAGCTGATACACTATGCAAGTGTGCTCAAAGATGTCAGAGATGCAGACACATCACATAAGATCATTTGGCTGCAAAAGATAAAATGTTCCCTTGTAAACATGGGCATGTCCCATTTATGGGATGATCCGGGTGGTAATATGTTTCCCTCTAAAAAGTTTTTAAAGAGGTCTATTGGACCATGGTTAAAGAAAACAACATGCGATCCACTTGTAACCAAATATTGACCAGCACCTTTTTTGAACATAAGCCAGAGCCCATGTTTGAAAATTTTGGGGATTTCATCCAGCCAGGCCTGGCGATAAGAAACTTTTTTATCAATTTCGAGTAGGCATTTTACCAATTCAATCTTTTACTGCCAAATGGAAAAGATCCCAGATAGTAAATGTGTACTCTGTCAGGACCAGGATGAAACGATACCACACATACTATTTGTATGCCCAGCCTATAATTTGCCACGAAGTAAGTGGCTAAAATCAATTTGTCTTAACATGGGCACTTGCTTTAAGAATACTGAAGACCAGTGCTCAAGAGCACATTGTGATAGCCCTAGCGAAATTCTTGAGCTGGATGTGGAGAATACGGTCTAATCTTTTAAAAGCAACCGCTGCTATAGACCAGTTTTAATTAACTGTTGCTGCTATTGTTGATGAGCTATTTTTGAGTACGATGTATGAATGAAACGCACAAAGTTAAATTATTCTAGGTGTTAGTACAATATACTACGAAGATTTGACTCCTATAATGAATTACGTGTTCTTTTAATCGATTGTTTTTATCATGTTATTATACTTATGTGCTGTTATTTATTTATTCTGATGCACTATGTTTTATTATCCTAGTGATTATGTCCTCATCTAAGACTTTTTATTGTGTTATTGTATACTTTTATGATCTGAACGATCGAAATAAAGACTAAATTGAATTGAATTCAAATATTGAGAGACTGCCTGCTATTTTAGACACTTTCTCAGTGAGAATTAAGCATTTTTTAATGTAGTAGTAATACTTTTGCTTCTTTCTTCTTTTACCTTGCTTTTTTAAAGTGTTTTGGTTTTTTACTTATTACAGAATGAATGATGCTAGTGAGTCTCAGCCTTTACTTTTCTCAATCACATAGGTGAACCGTACCGTAACAAATTGGAATATTATTTAGGGGTGGTGACTACCCACCTCAAGAAATAATCACAACCCTAGCCAGGCTAAACTCTTAAAGTCACTAAATTAACCTGAGATTAATCCCATGGTAGCTATGGCACAGAGCAGACGAATGCAGCACAATTAAAATCCTAATGAATTCGAGAAGTACAGTAAAATGTAATAAACAAAATGGCACCAAAGCAGCAGGCACAGGCCAAACAGGGTCCAGTGCAGGTCTACTTGCCAGTGGTCAACTGGGCAGTTGGAGGAAAAGGTCTCTTG
Source organism: Calotriton arnoldi (assembly GCA_963921515.1). Classification (NCBI taxonomy): domain Eukaryota; kingdom Metazoa; phylum Chordata; class Amphibia; order Caudata; family Salamandridae; genus Calotriton; species Calotriton arnoldi. The sequence goes on from CAWUFW010005543.1 coordinate 770,243, forward strand.
TAGCCTGTTGAGTCCCTGTAGCTTTAACAGGTCACCCTTATGAACGTTGGAGCCCACTTTTCATTGTTCTGGGTATAAGACAAAGTGGGTGCAGTCCTTCAATGCTCTTCCTTTGGTCCATTAGTGTTCTGAGGTAGATGCTTGGAGATGCCACATTTATGACTGGCACGAGCTAGTAGATGGAAATGAATCCTGGGCATGCCCTAACCAATGGGGTAAAAGTTCCTAGGGCCAACCCTACACACTTTGAGAATTTCCAAAATGGCAGAAATCTTCAGCCACATTAAACTTGAACTGTGACGGCTGGTGGAGTGTGGAAGTGTACTATGGTAATCCTAGTGTTCTCCTACATCTAACACTAAAATCCAGTTTGGGGCAGTCACTTTACCCCCAATAAAACCAGAGACAGAAGTCTGGTAGAACAAAGCAGGGTTTTCCAGGATTGTGGCAACACAATAATTATGTTGGCATCCTGTTTCCCGTCCTTTTAAGTGTGTTCCAAAGTGTTATATGCCTAACCCAGCAGACTTGTCAAGCACAATTTGACGTTCAAGCAGGATTTGACACTGTAATGTCAGAAAGGATGCTCACAACCCTACCCTGCATATTCATTAGGTTCAGAGTGGTTGTCTCTGCTTTTTCAGGCCCTCCTGGTGGCTCCAGAGAGGCACTTCACCCCATTCACACTTACTCATATGCTAATTGCTGTCCAGCAGAAATGTGAGAGCAATTACAAATGCCCACCCAGAGACTTTAGACAGGAAAAAAGGTAACTTTCTAAATGTACCCTTTCCTTTATATTTATCAAAAATTTGACTCCACCATTGAATTGGATTTTTATTAACTATTAAAAATGCTTGTTTTATTATTTTTCTAGCAGTTTTCTAACTGAAATTAGCATTATTCATTCTGATATTGAAACCCAGTGTTTTCCTGCAGAACAACCAGCTTTGCTACAGTGAAAATAGCTTTTGGGACTTTTTTACGTAAGGACACGTTTAACATATTCCTACATGTCCTACTTTTAAATACCATGCACCAAGCCTTATGGACAATAAGGCCTATATGTGGGTGACATAAATATTTAAAGGAAAGGTTTCAACCTGGCAAAAGGGATTATGTTTAGAGGTCGAATTTTCAGTTTACAACTGCAACAGCCAGACTAAATAATGGTAGGCCTGCAGTCATGTTTGTACTGTCATTGTAGAGCGTGGCACAATGGGTGCTGCATTCTGCTAGTGACATTTTACTTGCAGGCCATAGGTACACTTTGCAGCATAAACAACTGACTTTTAGGTAGGTTAAATGACAATTTGGGGTATCCCAATTTCACAATGTTGGAAGGGGAGCACAGACACTTTATCACTAGTCAACAGGGGTAAAGTGTAAAGAGTTCTACAGCCAACAAAAATATAGGGCGTAGCAAATGTGCAAAAAATCCAGGAACACTCTACAGAAAGGACACATTTTCAACACGTACCAACCTTGGAAGCAGTGGGTAAAATTATTGAATAATCTCATCACTATGAGCGTAGAAATGTATTCTCTTGTGCAAACAACATGTTCTCTTACATAGTTTAGGGACAGAATGTATGAAGGTTTTTTGAAGTGTTTTAGAGCCATTAAGTGACTGGGGATTGGTGAACATTTGGGAGTATTTCAGGAAATCCTTAAAAAAACTACAAAAGTATTTCGTGGCTTACATATCATAGATCAGTTGGTTAAATGATTGAATAGTTCCTAGATTCAGGAAAAATGTGTAGCATGGAACCTTGACCTCATGAAAGTGATCACAATTGCCAGCAGTGCTGAATTGGCAGTGGATTGTGTGAAAGAAATTACACCAGTTTAGCAAGCAGTTTGTGCAGTAAGGGTTTCTAAACAAATTACAACTGTGCTAAAACTAAAGATATGGGTTAATCTATGCTCGAGCATGACAATAAGAATAACAAGCTAAAATATTACCATTGTGGGAATATGGGGCCTCTTGCTAACAGTATTGCTTGCTACGTGAGAATTTCCATCTTTCAAAAATGTGCCAAGAAAGGACATTTTGTAAAAGTTTGTCGATAAATTTGCAACATTCAAGTGTATGCAGCGGACTACTTAGAAGAAGATGTAAAACAATTCCCATTCCTACGGTAAGAGCAACAATCTACATTTGACAAGTTGTGCCACTACCTTATGTGATTGAATAAAGCACTAGCAAACTCTTGCTCGTCTTGACAGTAGTTTTTTAAAATAGAAACCTGGAAGTGAAGGGTACCTCTCTAAAGGAGCAAATGTTAACCCTGAGGGGTATAATGCTTATCCAGTTCTTTTTGAGGGCATGTTCAAAATGTGTATTTCCTCAAGACAGAACTACTTTGGAGAAAGTTGAAGTCACTAAATGAAGGGCAAACTTATTTGGATGGAGACACTAAGTTGAACTTAAAATCAAGGCTGACTGAAATGAAGAGGGTCCGGTCCTACTTGAACAATTTTTAAGTGTGGGAGTATGGATGTTTGTGGACAATTCCCACTGTTATTCTCTGATAAATTGGGGCACTGTAAAGATTTCCATCACAAATAAAATTAAAAGCCGGAGGTATCTCTGTAGCCCACAAGTGCTTTCTGTTCTGTATCTTCAGAAAGAACTCTTATGGGGGGAAAAAATAAGCAAACTCTATGACCAGGTCGTTAGTGAATCAGTGGAACGGTTCAAAATGATTGACTTCTAAAGTTCTTGCCTCCGTTAATGGAGGGAAAGGAAGTTGTGTATGTGAGCACTTAAATGGTGTTATCAGGTGATCGCTCCCCCTCTTCCCAACTTTTATTGAGATGCTCAGCCTGTTTGGTAATGCACCTGTTTCAGCGTAAGCAATTTATCTTCAGCTTACCTCTAGGGACCCCCTGCCCTCCCCCCGCCTCTGCTCAAACCTCCCATAGAGTCAAGGACTCTTCTTTCCTTTGTAATTCCCTAGTAAGCAAAGCCATTGGGCTTGGCCTAAGCAGCTGCAATATCCAAATATATTATTCAACACATCCTAGAAAGCCTCCCAAAGATGTTCCGTTGCCAAGACAATATTTTAATTTAAGAAACCTTCAGAGATCTGTAATATCTCCTTAGCCAAGTATCGGAAAGACCAAAGGATGTGGGATTTTTTATTAAAAGTGACAATTGATTGTTGTGGGATTAGTTACCTTTTAGGCCAAACTATATCTAAGGATAGAGTAAAGCCCAAGTATGATTTGGTGACAGTAATTAAAAAAGCTACAGCCCCTAGAACCAAAGATAAACATAAATAATTTCTAGCTTTATCAGATTATTACGCCAAGGTCTCCAGTAATTTTGCTGATATAGTTGGCACTTGGTGGGTATATTTTAAAGAAAGCATATTTTTTTGGAATGAAGTTTTTGTGAAGGATGAAATCCCTAAAGAGCTAATCTGGTGGAAATGTGAACGAAATAGGTACACATTGCTAACCACAGGCACAGGAGACTATGGACTACTTTAATATAGGTCATATAAGTTAAGGAAAGACTTGTGGCTTACACTGCCCAAGCTTTGAAATGTTCAGAATTTAACTATTCATTTGTAGAGCACAGAGATCTAGCATGCTACAAGCCTAGAATACAAGCTGACCACCAGCCTCCTTATCTTTGATTTTACCTGAAAGGGGGTCACAACCTACAAACCCCAGTATACGGATACTGTTTCAAATGGGAGTACTACCTGAAGTCGTAACAGTGTGTGACTTTGTCAAAGATGCTTTGGAGAAATTTGCAAATGAAAGGACTAAGTTGAAGAAGTAGAACTAAGCATCACAAAGGAACTACTAATGAAAAATGAATGGGAAGAGTGTGAAGAGAAAAATGTGTATTGGGTGAACACAAAGGATAGGTTTTTCAGTGCTAGCCTAAAATATCTAGAGGCTGTTGAGAAAATGTAAAACATGGGATGTCAAGAATCGGTTGAGTTTGTGAATCGGAAGGAATTCAGAGGAGATAAGCACAGTTCCAGAATGATGATTCACAAAAGGATAAATCTCTTCTACAAAGAAGATTTTTAACTAACAATGTCAGGTCTCAGTATTATTGGCCTGCGTTAGACTCCGTGGTAGAACAAAAGGTAAGGAGCTGTTGTGCAACTAGTGTTGAAACTAAACTGGTATGGAAACCGCCACGGTCAACAGTTAATGAACTTGGTAAACCCTGGCAAACCTACCATAAACATAATTATGCAAATTAATGTTAGTGGAATAAAATGGTGGTTACTCTTGTCCTTGTTAATTACCACACTCACTGAATTGTCACAAAGACCTTGCATAACATCTCCAATAACATGCTCTTTGATTTCTTGAGAAAAACCTTCATGAACAAGGGAACAGAGTGCAAGTGGTCTCCAACTGCATTGCTACCAGAGATATCTGTAAACCACTGTTAAGATGAGACGGTGAATAGAATGATCAAAGCATGACTCCAACTGGCTAGTGTGACAGCAGTACATGTTTAGAAATCGCTCCCTAACACATTGTGGTCTAACGGTACCAATCTTATAGTGTAACAGAGTTTTCCTCCATTCTTGTCCTGAATACAGATAACCCCCCAGGTACCAACATGTCTGCCATGTGGCTAAGCAGAGGTAAGTCCTGCATGGGTAGATAAGGACCTGTCAAGAAAATGGTGCTTTCCATGTAAGAGAACAACAAAGTTTTGAGTAATTGCATGGTGTTTAGACTCTTGGGTGCAGAATAATGCAAAATGAGGGGTCGATTCAATCAGGGTCCAGACCCCTCAATCCACACTTATTGTTCATAGATCAAAAAAAGTAAGATCATCTATAGGTGGCACAGGTAGATAAACAGATACTGTCTGTTGTACTTCTGTTGCTCTACTGTTTACGCATGAACTTTTTATTGCATTAATGAAGAGGTGTTATAAATCATTAATTGAAGATTCTATGATCTTGACTAATGAGATGTACTATAGTCTTATGCATGTTACCATGGCCTTGGTATGATCTTTCCCTCCACCCCACTCTCCTTGTACTACCCTTCCTGTCTGAGCCTTCCATGTCCTTCTTTAATTAGAATGTTGGTGTGTTTGAATGTGAATATTCCACGGTCTGTCAGCTGTTCTCGAGACCGCCTCGGGAGGAGGTGTTAAAGATGTGGACTTCCATCAATAAACGTTTTAATCTACGCTCCACTTGGAACTGTATGTTCACTATGGGGGACGGTGATCATAGTCTGCAGCTGGAAACATAAACTCTAATCAGGAAATAGACAGGACAGGCCTAGTTTGCCTTAAGAGGAGAATGAGAAAGTTGTTATCGAGTAAGAAAATAATATGTATTGATCCCAGCTGGGACCTATTGAGAGCAGCCATGTGCTAACATAACATTATTGAATGACCGTGCTAATTAATCAGATAAATGAAACCAATGGGCAGCTTACAACTGTGAAATATATTATTTATTAAAATATCACTGGCACTTTTGTAAAATACATTACATAGTGTTCAGATCAATCAGCGTGCCAACATATTTAACCATTGACAAAACCAACAGATCTCCCAGTGGTGCTGGAATAATATTTTGAGTGGGGGGAGCTGCCATCAGTGTTGCATCGCTGAAGTCCTAGGGATTGGGAAAAACAGTCATACAAAGAACAGGTGTAGCCAATGTATTGAGCTGGACGGTGGCATGGGTGTACTGGTGTATTTTGGAGCACACTGTCACAAATACCTTACTAATGCAGGGTGTGGTAGTGCACATTCATTTAAAGATAGTACATTTTTCAATGAAATGTCCTCTAAATTTGTGCAGGCATGCAGTCATGCTGCTAAAACTATACCGCTCACAAACAAAAATGTGTGCATTACCAAGTGGATTGATTTATTTCGATCTAATAAAAATCAGTTTCCATTACACTTCAAAATTACAAAAATATGCTTCATTTGTGCTTTAATAACTGCTGATGTATTCTGTTATATTTGTACAGTTCATTTACAGGCTATTTAAATGTTGTTTGATAGAAGAAAAAAAATAGCATCCTAAAGCCTCTCCTTTCTTTTCTTGTACCCAGCAAGATCCTCATAGTTCACTTTACAAAATCCTCTCACTTTGCAATCAGCGAAAGACAAGTAAACACCAATCTCCCTTTCAAAAGGATAAGCAGCAATTTGTCAAAAAACACAGCCTGACACTTAACCTCAGCGCCTATGATATACCCAGCACAAACTGTTTAGTGATCTCGACCTGTGTGCATGGTCGGCCTCATCTATATAAGGTGTTCTGACCTAGCAGCTCAGTGTGGGGGTTGTTTTTTGGCTGTTTGTGGGCCTGTTTTATGGTCGGGTTGGCTGTTTTTTACTGTTTATTTCCCGGATATCCCAAATATTGCCTGCAGCATGCATAATTGCATGCAGTCTCCTTTAACATGAAAAACACTTACACAGCATGACTAAATTGTTCCGATTTGCAACTGTGGGCCAGTTTTACAGCTATAAGATTTTCTAATAGGAGACACTTCTGTTTTGGTGCCCGGGCCTAATTTCTATCCCAGTTAGATCCTGCCTGTGTGAAGCATTTAAGACTCTGTAGGCACAAGATGAGAACCTGTATCCTTAGAAACTTTTCTCTGGGAGTACCTAGGCTGACAAATCTAGGAACTGGAATTTGGAGACTTCCACAATCTACTTACTTCTCAAAGCTTCCTTTGGTGGGTGGGGTCTGCTAAAAGTAGCGATGCCAAGAAGTTGGCACGGGGAGAACATGGCGGCCGTGAGCTGAGCGGTCGCTTGCCGCCGGTGGTGCTCTCGTCCTGCGGTGCAGTACAGCAAGCAGAAAAAAAACGGCAGGAGAATGGCAGGAAAATAGAATGAAAACGGCAGGATAGCAGCGTCGCAAAACTTTATGTTTATACTTTAAAAAAAAAAAACAACGATCGATATTACTTTACATACCTGGGGGATGTGCGTTGGAGTGTTTACGGACCTCCCACGTTGGTCTGCAGCGGCCCTGGAGCTTAGGAGGGGCCGGAAGGCGGCGGCTCGCGGACTCCTTCGTGTGGAGTCCGGAAGGGGCAGAGGCAGCACAGGGTGCCCTGCTTGGCTGCCGAGGCTGTGGTATCAGCTGCTTTGGAGAGGACAGCCGGTAGTGCGGAGTCAGGCGGAGGGCTGCCTACAGAGAGCAGTAGGTTGATCTCAACTACACGGAGCCCAATGCTGGACCTGTGTGAGGTACTGGGAAGCCAGGAGGAGGGGGGCACAAGTGAATCAACCAAGTGCGGTGAGTTCTCTTTATTTCTCCCCCTCAGACCTCAGAGTTGTTTAGGTCAGACCATGAAAGGCCAGGAGGGTCAGAAGGGGGGAATCCTTGAGGTCAGTACAATACAGCCTAGTGGAGGCCTAGGGGGCACTAAATTAAAGGCAGGAAAAGCCCCGATGACGACACAAGGTGCGAAGAGAGGTAAAAAACGAGGAGTAGCAGCGTGTGGGTCTACAAAAAGGAAAACTGTCGAAAAATCTGCCTCACTTGTGTATAAGAAGGGGGATACCCCTGGAGAAACAGAATCCGAAGACAGTTCTGATAGCTCGTTCTCTCGGCTCAGTGAGATCAAGAGAAGGGGCACTAAAATCAGCAGAAAGAAGGGTTGCCCCCTAGATCCTAAAATAAAGATCACCCCTTCATTAAGGTCATATTTTAAAGTCCTTCCACAGGTATTAGACATGGCAAAGCAGGGAGAGAGACTCAGGAACGACTTTGGGAAAGATCTCGGGACAGTGAGACAGCCTCCTCCAGGACATATGGAAGAGCTTGACTCAAGAAATACCTCCACTCCTTCCCTGGTATCAATACCGGCAATACCTATTGTACCTGCCAAACAACCTGATCTATCAAACAATTCTGAAATCGCGGGAGCAGGTATAAGCATGACTTCATCTGAAGGTAACAAGCTTGCCAGAGGCGGAAGCCTTGTCGCAGAAAATGCGGAAAATGCAGAGGCCAGTGGCAATGAGAACAATTGTGGCATCAGTAATTGAAGCAGAGAAGGGGGGAAGGTTTCTGAAAAAGAGAGAGAGAGTCCCTCGGTGGCATCTTTGGAGGCCCATTTCTCTACCCTATCTTCGGATATTAGAAAGGGGTTTGCTATCTCGGAGACGAATCAGGGGGAGATTAGGCTTTTTTGTGAATCTCTCGAGAAGAAATTTGACCTCCTAAATTCCAGGACAGTGGCTTTAGAAAACACAGTGGAGGAGCTTAAAGACAATCTGGAAGCAGCCAAAGTTGATATTTCAACACTTAAAAAGGAAGAGGCCGTGCTCCGAGATAGATTAGAATCGTTGGAAAACAACTCCAGACGCAACAATCTACGCCTTCTGAACATCCCTGAAGGGAAAGAGGGAGAAGATCTTAAAGGTTTCATCGTAACTCTCATTAAAGAAGCGGTTCAGATTGAAGAGTCTGAGGAGGATTTGATGAGAGATATACAAAGGATTCACAGGGACCCCTTCAGGAGACACCCCAATCGAACTAAACCAAGAAAGATTTTAATAAACTTCCTGACTTTTTCCCTGAAAGAGAAGATACTAAATGCTGCCCTTAAGCAGAAATCATTGAAACCTAGAGATTTTGCTTTCGAAATTCGTTCGGACTTAGCTCGAGTCACATTAGATCGACAATGGGAGTTGGGGAAAAAATGGATGATTTTAGGAAATTGGGGGCTGTCGTCCAATTAAAGTTTCCAGCACACTTAAAAATTATGCATAACAATAAAATTTATAATTTGAAAACCGTGCAGGAGGCGGAGGAGCTTTTGGGAAACTTAAGTAAAAATCCCTAACAAGTTCTTGAACTGGAAAGTTACATTATAGACCTATTAGGGTAGGTGAATAGTGGAGGTGAATAGTATACTATGATAAACATCTATAAACCTACACTTACACTTAGTGTTAAGATATACATGAGAGAAATAGGGTTGGGAACTGGGTCAAATTAGAATACACAGGGTTCATGGGGGTCACAAGGGTCACAGTATAATATAATACATCACAACATAACACTACCACAAGATTAGAAACAATATTATTAATGGTGAGAGTTTTTAGCTGTTTGCTGTTTTGACTGTTTGCTTACTTTAGTAATTTGTTACAGTCAGGGACAGAGCAGGGTACCCCGGCAGGCAGAATCTGGACTCATAGTCCAGGTAAATGGGGGTAGGGTTCTCCGGGGAGGTTTCAAGGGTAGGGTAGGGGGAGCATGGGAGGGGGAGCATTGGGGTAAAAAATATTTAAAAAATCCTCATTCACCTCTTGGCCTAATTAGTTTCTATTGGTTATTGTTCTTGGTTTGGTGTCGACACTCGGGCAGATTCGGCATATTCAGGGTTTCGCTTTTTAATCTACCATGAAAACGCTACAATGTTTGTCCTGGAACGTTAATGGTCTCCGGGTTAAAAGCAGGAGGGAAAAAATTCTTCAATATCTTAAGGACTCCCCCGCTCAGATAATTATCTTACAGGAAACACATCTCCTGAGAGAAGAAATAAAGGGGATCTGTGGGAAGCTTAGATGGGTGGAACACTGTGTTAGTTCCTGTCAAAGTGCTAACATTAGGGGGGTAGCCATTATAGTAAAAAAACAAGCAAAAGCTCGTCTTTTAGATACTAAGACAGATTCAAGTGGCAGGTGGGTGATTGTTAAATTACTTGTTCAGGATTCTTTCTTGACAGTGGTAGGCTATTATGGTCCCAACCAGGATGACCCCTCCACATTGAAAATTATCTTTGCTAACTTGTTGGGATTCCCAGATTCGACCATTTTAGCCGGAGATTTTAACATAGTCTTAAATCCTCAATTGGTTAAATCACTAAGTAGTAGGGCAAATGTTTTGTCCAAATCAAGGACATACCTTCAGCTGATGATGAGACAAAATGCCTTATCCGATATTTGGAGGGAAAGATCAGGGACTCAATTAGGTGTCTCATTTTATAATCGGAAATACGGGCATAAATCCAGGATTGACTATATTTTGATTAGTAATGACTTAAGGGGTAGAGTTGAAGACATAGGCTATTTGACACCTCACCTATCAGATCACGCGGTGGTGTGGATGGATCTTAACTTTGTAAAAAAAGAACAATCGAGGGTGTGGACATTAGACCGTACACTTCTTCTAGATGAATCAGAAACTTGTTACCTGTCTCAGGAGGCAGAGTTTTTCCTAAATATAAACGTAGGTTCGGCAGAGATTCCGGTGGTATGGGATGCCCTGAAGTCTTACCTGAGATGGTTAATAACAAGTAGGACCTCTTATAAGAACAGACAGTACAGGGAGGAAGTTGCACACATTGAGTGTGAAATGAAGGAGGTTGAAAGGAAGATTAACAATGAGATAGATCAAGTAGCTTGTCAGGCACACGTTGTGAAACTGAGAACTTTGAGGGATCACTTAGAAAATATTATGCAGACCAGGATCTCGACACGATGGGAAGCTAGCAAGCTTGCCCATTTTGAATATGGTGAGGGGGCCAGTAAACTCTTGGCTTGGAAGGCCAAAACCGACAGAGTACGAAATTTTATAAAGCAAATTGACAATGAATACACTAATTCATCGGTAGTCAGCGATGAAGAGATCAGAGAAGCCTTTTTCACTTTCTTTCAAGATCTGTACAAAGAAGAGAATGAGGTAGATAGCAACCGTGCACGGGAATGGCTGAATCAGATCAACCTTACCTCCTTAAACTCCTCCCAACGAGAAAACTTAGAGTTAGAGATATCTCAACAGGAGGTAAGGAAGGCCATTTTTGCTTGTAAGGCGGGTAAAGCTGCGGGCCGGATGGCCTTCCTGTAGAGTTATACAGAGTCCTGGGGAGGCAGTGATTCCGACAATGACAACCCTCTTCAATAAAATACTACTAGAAGGAGTTAGGCCCCCTATCTCGTGGGGAGAAGCCACCATAACATTGATTTTAAAACCTGGGAAGCCTCCAGCTAATTGTGGGTCATATAGACCTATTTCACTTTTAAATACCGACTATAAGGTTTTTACTAGAATTTTGGCTGATAGGTTAGGTGCGGTGGCAGGTGGTTTGCTGCATGCAGATCAGAAGGGTTTTTTGAGAGGTAGGAATCTTTTTGATCTCACCCATGATTTCATAGGAGCCATTGATTTTGCCTCCACCTTTTCACTTCCTCTAGCAGCAATGACACTGGACGCCACCAAGGCTTTTGATAGGGTCAACTGGAACTATCTAGCCGCTGTACTGGAGAAGTTTAATTTTGGGCCAAAGTTTAGTCGAGTTATTAATCTTATATATAGTAGCCCTTCGGCGAGACTTTTGGTCAATGGAAATTTGACCAAACCCTTTAAGATTGAAAGAGGAACCAGACAGGGTTGCCCCCTCTCCCCTCTCCTATTTGACATGTACATAGAGCCTTTTGCTCAACGTCTCAGAGAGGAGATGGGTATTACACCATTTAAATGTGGAGCATGGGAGAGGAAGGTAGCCCTGTATGCGGATGACGTATTAATTCTTTCATCAGATCTGGAGGTGTCTTTTTCCAACGTTATTCGCTTAGCACAGGATTTTGGTCTAGTCTCGGGATACGAAGTCAATGCAGGAAAAACAGAGATTATGTCATGTAATTTGCCGGGGTGTCGACATCCTATTAAGAGCGAGATGAGATATCTGGGTGTGAAGATAGTCCAGAATATAGAAAAGATTGCGGAGACTAACCTCTTGAATGTTTCGAGAGAGTGTCAGAAACTCTTGAAATCCTGGGCCCATCTTCCTCTGACCATTTTGGGCAGAATTAATTTAATTAAGATGGTAATCCTTCCAAAAGTTACTTTTCTTTTTAATACCATCCCTTTATATTTTGAGAAACAGGCAATTGACAAACTCCAGCAATTTATCAATTCATTTGTGTGGGCCTATAAAGCAGTGAGGATATCCTGGAAAAAGCTAAGGCGTAGGAGGGAAAAAGGGGGCCTCACATTACCAGATTTACAGTACTACGCCTGGGCTTTCCAGCTGACGCATTCAAGAATGTTGTTGAAATCCCCAGATTCATCGGAGAGGGGGGTAATGTTTTTGACTATGTTAGATCAAGTGGGATTATCTAAAGAGAGTTTTCTTTTTAAATACGGAGACCAGAAATATTTCAAGAAAATAAGGCTGAAAGTCTTATTGAGTGCGGCCCGTACATGGGCCAAAATTAAACAATGCACGGGCTTGGGCTATTTTTCAAGTCTGGCTCCACTGTGGGATTCCCCGGGGGTCCCAGGCTGTTTGAAAGATAAATTGGCAGCCCCTCTTAAAACAGCTGGTTTTTTAGTGTGGGGAGACTTGGCTGCGGAGGGCTCACTTTTACCTTGGGCATTATTAAATGACAAATTGGAGGAGGGCATGTCGAGATTTAAATATCTACAATTAAAAAGCTGGTCCCAGAGTCTTAAAAACCTATAGGCGGAGGGAATGTGCTGGAAGAGCAACTGGTACAGAGGCCGGCAGGAAAGAGGGAAGTATCTTTCTTTTATTGGTCTATTGAAGAGGCCATAGACGGGGATTTTAGGCTAGCCGAAGAACTGTGGGGAGCATTAATACCAGACATAGATTGGGTAGATCTGTGGCAAACTTCTTTTAATATCTTATTTGCAGTCGTAAAGCCAGCCTGGTTCAGGAGAAACCACTATTTCACTACACCCAGAGCTTATTTATCCCCGGCTAGACTTTCTAAAATTGCCAAGGGTCCCCCTGTCAGTTGCAAAAAATGCGGTATGGTGAATGCCTCGGATACACACATGTTTTGGGATTGTCCAGCCATCCAAGATTTCTGGGAGAGAGTAAGGAACACCTTAACAGATATCTTGGGGCTCACAGCACACGTTTCTCTTGGTCTTATTATTTTTGGTATATCAAGCGAAATTAGAGGCCTGAGCAGGAGTTTCCTGTTTTATTCTATCTTGTTGGCAAGACGAGAAATATGTAAGAGATGGGTTGAGGTCACACCCCCCACATACTCAGACTGGTTGTCCTCCTTGTATAAAACCTCTAAGACTGATTTGGCCAGACTGAAAAATAGTAGAAAGAAAGCTGTATGGGATTGTCTCATAAATTGGTCTCTCGGTTAATGAGTGTTGATAAATACTCCTTTATCCTATGATTAAGCCTTATGGGAAGCTCTCAGACTGTGCTGGGCCCCGCCCTCTGGTTTTCCCACTTCCGATTTCGGGTGGGCCTTAAGCAACAGTCACCGGTTGTGAGTAATCAGCAGAGAGTGAGACCACCCTCTCCTTGATAACGAGAGGTCAGTAACATGAAGGGGATTTGCTTGCTACTGGTAGGCGGGTGACACCTCGAGGGCCTATGTCTCAAAATTGAGTAACAGTGGCGACTTCCCTAACCTTCTAGTTGTCTGGGGTTGGAAGCGAATGAGGACAAAAAAAAAAAAACCTTCCTTTGGTGGGGTCAGCTCATGGCCCAGTTCATACAGAAAACTATTGAGAAGTGCGGGCCAAGAGACCTTGACTGTCACCTAATGTGCTACACTAAGGCCATTACCACACCTGAATCCTATTCAATTTGCAAACATTTTCTTCAAGTTATTTTGTGTCTGGGAAGAAGAGGTGTGTTTGTGCCAGGCTTTCAGCTGACATACTGGACGCCTTTTATTTGCTCTGGGCTCTTAGCATTGCACACAATCTAAATTCTCTGAGTGCAGCCCTTTTAAGAGGAGATGACATGCTGACAAGTTTGTGTGTAAGTGTCGATGACATTTCCATTTCTATTTTGGAACTGTGGACGTAAACTGATTTGATGCTCCATGCTAATGGCACTGGCTTATACTGATCCAACTGATGGAGCTTGCAAAATGTTCAAGCAGGCCTTTTTGTATTTTTGAACTGCAGATACAAACCGCTCAGGACCAGTTCATACTCATCCGTTCGAAACTATTTATAATGTGAAAGTTTGGGGACAATTGGTGTTACAAGTGTTCATTTGAATATTTAATAATTCAGTATTTCAACAGGATGCTGTAATCGCATATGACCTAGTTTTCACTTTTCAAAGGTTTAGAATGACCGAAAAACAAGATGTTTTGATTTTACTAGAGATGGGCGGAACTTGCGGAGTTACATGAAAACTCTGCAAGATTCCATGGAGTTCTGTGAAATGGCAGAAATAAGTACGATGAGCTGCTCGCCCTGATTTTTTTAGTGCCGGGAGCTTGTTCTGCACTGCAAAATCTGCACAAATGGCACCACATGGCACGCTAGAGGGCTCTGCTTCTTTGCGGCCGGTCCAATAGATTTTCTACTCATGCAGCAGCTTTCTCATTGCGAACAGTCGCAACCGCCTGCGTTGAGAAAATCTCGCTGGGGCCCAAGTGGACGCCAATTCTCGCTCACCAATTTACTGTTGGTGAGCCGCTCGTGAGAAAAAACTCTGCCACACGGCGGTTGGTGGTGTTTAGCCATAACTCTGCATTACAAGCGTAACGCAGAGTGGCCAAAACTTCACAAACTCAACCTCTGGAGCAGAATTTATCGCCCACCCTTAGATTTTACTAAAGTTGTATAAATAAGATACTTAACTGATAAGGGTTTTCAGTCAGTCCTCATCAAACATTGGTCTGTTAATGTGTCATTGTGCAATGGGTTATCCACTTCAGCCAGTAACTTCACTGTGAGTGACGGCATTCCCCCTTTCACAGGGAGCACACCCACACACAAAGTAGTTCACTTCATTGCCAGAAACTACTATTACAAGTGAGCCATTTGGGACCAAAAAATCATTTAGATTCTGACCAATGTTTCTTTTTTGATTGGCAAGGTTCTATCAGCTTCCCCAACAATAGATTTTGCAAAGCCCATTACCAAACAACCATTGGAAAAAGCCAAAATGCTGGCAGTCAGTGACAGGCCTGTTGGCATTGCCAATGCTTGTGTGTTTAGTTGCCCATGCATATTGCATTCAGAACAGGGTCAGACTGGAGAACCAAAAGTAGCCCTGGCAAAAATGCTCAAATCAGTGTTAGAATTTTTGTCCATTTTATATTTTGTGCATTATTAATGCCATGCAAACTATTAATTTACTTTCAAAATCAAATATGTACACTAACATGATGATATTACACTTTAAATTAATTTCTTATGACATATAGAAGTGTGTTTTCCTAGCTTGTGATACCTAGGCCTCAATTTAGACCTAGTCGCTATTTGTCTCAAAACAGATGTCTCCTTTGGCATGTACACTGTTCATTATTTCTACAGCACACAGTCATCAGAGTCATGTTTGCTTATTTCCATTGATGATGTTCTTGCTGTTCTTGATGAAACCTTTCCAGCATGGTCACAATAATGTTTTCTTCCTCAAGGACCTTCCGCTAGCTTACCTTATTCAATCATAACAGTTTGCACGGCTAGTTCATTCTGCCATCTCTGAATGACATTGGCATACAGTGGGCAGAAGCAATTCTCCTATAGTGGGATCATGCTTATGTGCTAAGGCAATATGACATTTAATAAAAGTGTGCTTTGATTTGGTGGAAATGTATTTAGTTTGCTCACACCATGAGGAATCTGTACTTTCTGTTCTATGAGAAGATTTTCTATATCAACCCCTTATTTTGGGGGTGAGCCAGAAGGCTTTCTGGTGCTACTGAGGATGCTGTCTGTTTCTCTATTGATTTTGCTGCTCACTTGGGACTTAGAATTATTTTTATTTGTACATTATTCTGCAAAGCCCTATTCTGAGAGCCTTTATAGCATTAATGTCATGCTCTGGTATTTATGATCTCTGTACTGCATCTATTGAATTTTTGTAACAAAGCATTTACATTTTATTCCTGCTGTATTACCTAGTCATTGAATGGGCCCTAATTTAATTGATTGTATTTTAATATGTTGAGGGGTTCCTTATCTGAGAAACATATTGCCTCCTGAAATTGAGGTTTAACGCCATCTCTGATTCATCCGTCAGTGGGCAAGTTAGTATAGTAATATTTTGAGGGGTACAAATTTAGGGTTCCCCCCCTCCACCACCGCTTCCTTTGTCTGTTCGTGCAATCTTTTTCTTTCCATCCATCGATTGCCTTTCTGTCTCATCTCTGGTAGTGTTGCAAGGATGCCATGGGGCCTCGTGCAAGTAAGGAAAATGGCCATGTAGATTTCTGCTGGGGTAGTAAAATACAGCATTGTTCGGGTTCAATGGGCCACTGAGGGCTTTGTGCCTTGGTGCCACTGCATCAATGGTAGCAACGCCCCTGCTTCTCTCTCTTTCTCTCTCTCTCTCTTCTCCCTCTCTGATTGCTTTCTCTTTACCTTCCTCCCTCTTTATCTGTCTCTTGAAGCCTCCCTATGCTAACTGTAATTAACCTCGGGGAGCTGTAGAAAGTGAAAGAGGCACCAGGAACAACCATGGACTGTCAAAACCAGCCTTCAAGGGCTCATGCCCACCGGGGAAATGCCCTGTGGAATAAAAGGCTTGTCTGGCCTTGATTCAGAATGAGCTGTGCAGAATTTCTAGTCCAGATTAAAATATTTTTTAATCCCACGGCCATTTCTTTGGTTTTATTGGGAAGCTTATAAAGAAGGTTCCTCTTACCCATTTCCGGCACAAGATTCCTAAATAAAATGCTTGCCCCACCTGAATCCCTTGGGGAACATTTAGGAACGTTCAGTAGGGAGGTCATAAGGAGCAACTTTCAAGGGGAAGGCCCTATAAACTGCACTTTTCCATTCAGTGACAGTGCTGCATCTGACATTTTGTAGACATGATTTCTTACAAAGCGATAAACCTGATCTAATAATATTTGCTATTAGTATAATAAAAAATTGACAGAAAACAAGGAAACAGGAGTCCCAGAAAACGTCCATAAAGACGAGCTGCACTGATTTTGCGTCCCCTGGGGCCAGGGATCACAAATGCAGTGCTAGGGGTCACATGTGTGACCCCTGGCAACCCCTAAATTACGTCCATGATGATTCTCCTCCTGTCTGTCCTTTCCCAAAGACACCTCCTCTCCTTCCTTATCCATCATGAATTAAAGGGTACAATTCAGTTCCACCTTGTGGTTACGGCCATTCAGTACTGCCACTATCACAGCTTCCAACTCCTAGTGCTCATCAGGAAAATTCATCAGCAGCTCCCCTTCCATTAGACAGCGAGTTCAATAAGGACTATTTCAATGGTTTACGGGTGGAACTTCCCCTATATGCAGTCTGTCACCATGACAAGATCAACAGTTTGCCTTTAGCATGCTTTATAACTTTCCAGCACATCTTACCAGTACAAAGCAGGATGGATATTGCCAAGTATATTGTGGAATAGACGGTACACACCATAGTGTAAAACTATTCACTATCTCTCTGCTTAAATCTCTGCACTGCCATTCCCTCCCTTTCTAACTTAAAGGCACCCCCTTCCCTGTGGATCTCTACAGAAAGTAAACAAAAAAAACCACATCCTTGCACATAAAAACACATTAGCACTCCAACCATCAACTCAGATCATGCATCACCTAAGTTAACTGCCACTACATTGTCAATCACTGAAAATAGTTATAATAATTGTACTTCATGTGACTGCCTCTCAACCATCACATATCCATTTTTCATTTAAATATCCCACCTGTAACTCTCTTCTTATGTATCATCACTAAGCTATGAACAGCACTTTTTTAGAAGCTCAGGCCTAACCTTAATAAGTACAAATATAATAATGGCGACTTTTCGATTTAAGAGCAGACTTTCTATTGCTTAATTAACTACTAGGGGCTTCCTTGGATGAACAGTGAATACATTAGTTTGACTGCACCAGTTTAAAGAAACATAGAATTAGATATTGGGACTTATTTCCAATAATCTGTAATACTGATGTGTATGCAACTGAAAAATCTCCTTATAGCCACACATAAAAAGGATGTGTGCCTTCAACAAGGACGATAAAATTCCACTTATCAGCGGCCATCTTGTTTCTCTTTTGTTGATTCTATAGCTTGATCATTATTGCTAGTTTTTCATACCACTAACGTTTATGAAACACGGTTACCAAGGCCCTATCAAATCAAGCCACTATGATAATATTGTACGCGTTCACTGTAGAAAAACACTAGGAATCACAAAGTGAAAGAAGACTTCTCTGTGGCTCTAACGCACCCGACTGCCATTTGTATTGTTTGCTTTGATCAGAAGCAATCCTTCTTTTTAACACCGCAATTGAGCATCATCAACCTGGTTTTCTGAAGCTAAGAGCAGAAGAGGGCCATAGTGATTCATGTTTGTTCCTGGCTCTCCTCACCTACGCTCCAGTGGACAAGTTTTGCATCACCCATTTTAGAAATCCCATAAAAAAATTCATTTACCCAGTGTCCACTGCCAGAGCAAGCGACACCCCTGAATTTCTCAGCTTTTCTCCTTACTGGACAGGACATCACAGCTTTCTCACCAAAACCATATTTACAAGTAGAAGCCAGATAAGGGGATTTCCTTCTCCATCATTCATTTCTATAGAGAGTAAAATCACTGCAATTCCCAGCATACCATCTCTACTGAAGTGGCATTACTGTTTCCCACCTGAAATCTCTTGCCTTCTCTCCGCCTTCAGTCAACTTCACAGGGCATTGCATCATGGACATCCTTTGCTAAGAACTTACACAGACAAGTAGTTATCTGTCTGGACACAGGGCCAGAACCCGTGCCCCACTGCAATCTCATAAAACACCTACAAGTTAAGATCTAATCATGTGCCTAGCCCAGCACTTCTAACTAGCCATCCTCACAAATCCACACAGACCTGGATCACACAAACACTCATGCTGCATCATCATCACAACACATAGACTCAAGCTCATACACACCCCACTAGTCACCACATGCATTCTAACTACTAAACGCACACACTCCAATTCATACTTAGTAACACATTTTGCAGTACTTCACACTCCAGACGTTGTAGACTTCATCACCCACAGCAAGACAGATAACATGGCTCACTCTTACCTCTTCGCACATCTTTGAAGAAATATCAGACCTCCTTAGTAGGGATGGGTGAAATTCCATTTTGACCCATCGCGGTAAGCAGACACGAAACTGAAGACAATTCTACTGTTTCTCCAACTTTTTCTCCTGGACTGAAAAAAGAGAGGAATGCTGGTGAAATGCCCTGTAAAACAAGAATTCCTCATTCTCGGTTTGAGGAATGAAAGGAACTGACTGTGGCGTCTTGTGCCGACCAGCATCGTCAGAGGCCGAGCATTGCAATTAACTTAATGGTAAATAAATTAAGTGGCTGGCCCCTGACAGTGCTCTTTAAAGAAACTGTCCCTGCAGGGGAGCTCATGTTTGGTGTCTGTCCGCAGGCGTGGCCGGCATGACTCGCAGGGAGGCGGGTGGGGGGGTGGGGAAGGGAATTGAATAAAACAAAAAAAATTAAACTTACCATCTCCTCTGGTCCGGCATCACTTCGCGTCACATCTCCTCTCTCCTCTCCATACAGGAAGCAGGCAGCCTCCCTCCCCTCAGCCAATCACAATGCTGCAATGGCAGCGTTGTGATTGGCTGGGACGCCGACCCCACAGGCGTCTATGGGGAGGCCATTTTCTCTATGTAGGCTGCATGCAGCCTACATAGAGAAAATGCAGAGTGTGCATGACTGGTTTGGTCGGCCCTGGGGCCGACCAAACAGTCAGAGCCCATAACAGTGGGCTAGCCACTCCTCCCCTGCCTGGAGCAGGACCGCCCACCCGCCTGCCCCCAGCGAGGCATACCATTCTGCTTTCTCGCAGTGCGAGAAGCAGAAACATTAAATGGTATTTAAAATACCACTTTATGTTTCTGCTTCTCACACTGCGAGAAAGCAGTGGGGCGACGCTCCTCCGCCCATGTGGAGGAGCCGCCCCTGTCTGTCTGTCAGGAAGACCCTGCCGGCAGGCGCTATACAAAAGACTTGAGGGGTCATTACGATAGCGGTGAATCGGCCACCGGCAGCCTGCCGGTGGCGGATTCACCACCATCGTGCGGCCATTCTCTGCCCGCCAGATGAGGATGGCGGGTGGATTGCTGGCGGATGTGAAGTCCATCCGCCACGGGTCCGACACAGGCAATTGTTACGATTGCCTATCGGACCCACCCGCATCCACAAAATGGTGGAGGTGCCTAGCATGCACCGTCCGCCAGGTTAGGATGCTGCATCCCCGTCAGCCTGTGTATGGCGGTTCAACCGCCATTCACAGGCTGGCCTGGATGTAACCGGCCCCTCCTTAACCAGGGTACTTTTGTTTTGCACTTGGGGGGCACCTATGGTGCCCCCCAACATTTCCCTGCACCATGTCCTGCCACGTAGTGCAGGGAAATGCAAAACGTGCATTTTTACCATTGCGGCGGGTGCTGCACCCTGCAGCACCCGCCGCAATGGTAAACATGCACAATGCGACCGCCACAGTGGCGGTCGCATTGTAATTGCTCATGCAGGACCGCCGCCATATAGGCGGCGGGTCCCACACCCCATGACGATGGCGGACGGACTTAAATCCGACCACCATCGTAATGACCCCCTTAGTTATCTGCCGGGGAAATTGCGTTGAAGTGCCTGCCTGCAGTAGGGACAATGTATTTACCTTAATGCTGTTAGTGTTAAGGTAAATAAATACATTGCCGTCGTCTTTACAGTGCACCAACAAGCAGCAGTGCTTTTTGTTTTATTTTCTGCCAATGGTTCATTCGACCCCAATTCCACTCAGTGGTGGAAAAAATGGGCGCTATTTCGACCACTAGTCCTCACCTACTTGACTTCAATATCCTAGACATTTCAAGCATGAAAAACACAACACACGCCCTCCTCATCATTATCAATGGAATTAATGACCCATGTTAAAAAATAAACAAGGAACTAAAGTAGAGAACGGATCAAAACTAGCTGTACTATCAAGTTCAAAACCATACTGCTGATATGGGAACTAAAATTTCTTCACTATAAATGAGGTGTTCAATATTGACCTGGCAGCCGATTCAGTGCAAAAATAGTTCTTGAAAAGACAGTAGAGTTCATCTTTTTGATTGTAAGTTTGGTTTGGTCTTCCTATATGTGCGAGATATCACATCATAAAATAGAACTTTTCTTAATATGCAAAAATTTATCATACACTTGATTATTAGTCATTTTTTGGGTATGCACTCTTTACCCAGCACGACGTTACCAGGCAGGTAAGTACCACTCAGATATTTTTATGGTACGTTACCAAGCAGGTATTTTTTTAAATGTCATAATTATGTCATTTAAAAAAAGGGGGATTTAGGGTTATGGGATGGCAGTAATTTAAGGGTGGTGAGGGTTTTAAAGGGATTTTTGGGATTTACGGGTGAGTTAGGGTACAGGGTAGTAAGGGATGTAAATGGGTTTTTAGGGTTCAGGAGTCAGTAAGGGTACGGGATACTAAGGGTTTCTTAAAGGTGTTTTTAGGGTTCAGAGGCGGGTAGTGGTAAAGGATGGTAAGGGGTTTTTAGGGTTTGGGGGCAGGTAGGGGTAAAAGGCGGTAAGGAGTTTTTAGGGTTTAGGGTAGAGGAAAGGGGAGGTCAGGGTTTTTTAGTATTCAAGGGTGGGTAAAGGTAAAGGGAGTTAAGGGTTTTTTAGGGTTTTGGGGAGGACAGAGAGAAAGGAAGGTAAAGAGTTTTAAAAAGAAAAGGGAAGTAATAGGTTTTTTGGGGTTCACGGGTGGCTAGAGGTAAAGGTTGTTAAAAGTTTTTAGGGTTCAGGGGCCGGTAGGGGTAAAGGTAGGTAAGATGCTTAGAAAAAAAGGAGCGCTTTGGGAGCTAAAAGAGAAAAAGAAAAAAACTACAAATAAGGGGGGAGGTTCGGTAGTTAGCCCGCCCAAGGTTAAATTAACATTATAGTTTGGTGAAAATTTCAGTGACAATGTTACACTTTACACTAAAATAAGAAAATGTAAATTCCCAAGTTAATGTTATCTTTAGCAGCTATAACTTGTGCCCTAAAGTAACTATAACTCGCACCCCCACCATGCACAGTTTTGTCATCAATGATGTAATTTCAGATGTTGCAGTCATGTTTTCAATGATGTCATAGATCATGTCATGAGTGATGTAATATGTGGGGTAAATAGCAGTGCACGGCAAGGGCACAAGTTATAGTTACTTTAGGGCATGAGTTATAGTTACTAGAGATAACTATAACTGGTGAGGTTCAGTGGTTTTTTGAGTTCAAAATGCTACATTGTCAGTGAAATTTCACCTAACTATAACCTTACTTTAACCTGTGTTTTGTTCAGTGAATTTCTAAGGTTTTTTTTAATGTAAAATAAGATATGATTACAATTTCTAACTATAACTTCACTTCTTTAACCTTTGTTTTTTTAGTGCATGTACTATAAGTATATATTCATTCTTTGCAACTAATTGTGTTGTAAAGCCCTGATTGGTATTACAAAATGTTGTAAACGTCAAAGCAGCGTAATGCTCACAAGGTAAAGTTATGCATGGAAAAAACCTGCGTGGTCACATCTGATATTCTTTTTTTTTTTTTGCTGTAGATTTTTGCCACTTACTTTCATTTCCTCCCATTAGCATTAAGTCTTCCTTAAATATACTTATGTCTCTGGATCTATTCAGTTGTCCTCATCCTACTTCCTTCTAAGCATAAGTATGGACACTCTTTCTGCTCTTTCATAGTAGTGCATCCAACCACTCCCTTATTTAATAATACTACAAAGCATTGAAGGTCGGCACAGCATGCATTATTCGATTTGCATCCAGGCCCGAACATTCTCTCAGCAAGTGTCCTGATATTGTAGGGACATTGTAATAAAACTTAGCATTGTGCATTTGTCACGCAGACACCACACCAGGAACACGGAGTATCTGACAAGAGATTATTTAAAAATCACTTTAACTGCTTGTAGTGCAATTGGATGAGCGCATCTGTAATTGTTAATTGCTTCTCCGGGCAACTAGGTAGTCAACTTAGATAAATCTCACTACTGATAATGCAGCCACACACGTAGGAAAGAGCATTTGATTTCTTTCCCAGAAATCCATGTGTCATTTATAAAGCATTAGAGATGATATGTAATTGTTGCACTATATCTGCTTTGCTTTACCTTGTTTCTGGCACTAACTCTGGTTGTAATTCAAAATATAATTGCATTTGTATAACACTTTGTAAGAGATTGGATTGTTGGTTGACTAGGATGTTAGCCTTGGTCAAGTAGCAACCACATTCCTTGTCAGAGTGAGGCACAAGCCAACCCTAAATTAACCTGTGCTCCACCCTCTGGTAGCTTGGCACAGAGCAGTCAGGCTTAACTTGGAGACAATGTGCAAAGTATTTGTGCAATGCTTCAAACAATAATAAAGTAAATATACCACACAGAAAGGATCCCACACAAAGTTAGTAAAATAGAACTGTCTTTAAAAACAAGACCAAAACAAAGAAAATCCAATCAGTAGAACCAGATTTAATATTGTAGAAAAATAGCGCCAGAAAGCACCAACTGTGGGTATCTGGTCACACCGGACCAGGACAAATTCACAAGTTCAGGCCGACCGCGATGGAGCGCTGGCCAGCTACAGAGACCCAGTTAAGCCCGCTGAACAAAGTACCTTAAGTCCTGGTTTGCGGACCGTTGCGAGGATCCATGTTGAGGTTGCAGTGTGCAGCCGAAGCGATGCGTTGGTTCTGAGGTGCAGGGAAGCTGCTATGTGAGAGTCTGTGTCGTCATCGAGGATCCCTTTGACGGGGCTTGCAATGCGAAATCTGGCATTGGGGATGTGGCACACAATCAGCATGATACATCGGTTCCGAGGAGCATCAATGACGAGTCCGTCCTCGTCATGGAGGCTGCTGTCGATGAGGGATGCGAGAGCCTGAACTGAGGATGTGTTCCACTGCGGCGGTTCCGATGATGCTGCAGAGGCGATGCAGGCCTTTGCAATGAATCCAATCCAGCAGCAGCTGCAATGCATCGGTTCTGCTTGGGTTTGCAACACGCAGCAGAGGAGATGCATCTGTTCGGCTGGATCCACAGAGGCTGGCAGAGCACCTTCAGCCCACTTCCAAGGGTCCAGGACTGGGTTGGCTCCACTTAGCAGGGTATACCGAAAGATTGCAGAGTCCAGGTGCAGGTGCAAGGATATTAAAAACCTGCTGTGTGCCTGAGGCTTCAGATCAGGAGACCAGCCAACTAGCCCTTGAAGGCAATCTGGGTTCAAGAGATGCAGGTCAAGTCCTTATAACCCAGGCAAGAGGGCAGCATGTCAGCACAGCAGGACAGCAGTCCTTCAGAGCAGGAGTCTAGGAGAGTGGCAGTCCTTTCGGCAGCACAGCTGTCCTTCTTCCTGGCAGAGTATCCACAGGTCCAGAAGTGTACTGAAGAGTTGGTGTCTTAGTTCTACTATTTATACTCAGTTGTGTCTTTGAGGTGGGGAGAAGCTTCTAGAGGCATGCCTTTGAAGTGCAGAGGTGCTCTGGCTCCAGATTAACTACAGGGTGCATGCTGCCCTTTGCGTCGAGACAGGACACAGCCTATTCAAGTGTAAGCCCAGCTCCTCCCTCCCATCCTGCCAGTGTGATGGCCCATCCAGTCACACCTAAACTCCCCATTTTGTGCAACTGTCTAGCAGGAATACACAAAGCCTGACTGTCAACTACACCCAGTCATGTGACCCAGAGACAGGCTGCAGGCACTAAATGGTTAAGGAAAGAAAATGTCAATTTTCTAAAAGTGGCATTTTCAAAAATGCAATGTATAATCTGAATTTACCGTAAGTTTGGATTTTTCATTACAATTCCAGAGACTCCAAACATGAACTGGTTACCTGTTCGCATTTGGAAATTACACTTATAGAAATGTAATAAGGTACCTTCAATGTTATCCTATAAGAGAGATGGCCCTTACAGTAGTGAAAAACGAATGTAAGAGTTTTTAACTACCAGGACATGTAAAGCTTAAAAGTACATTTCCTACTTTTTAAATACATTGCACCCTGCCCTCTGGGATGCTCGGGTCTACTCTAGGGATGACTCACATGTATTAAATAAAAAGGTTTGGGCCTGGCAAAAGGCATACTTTGCCAGTTCGAAATGGCCTACCCTAGGGGTGACATATATATTAAATAGAAAGGTTTGGGCCTGAACAAAAGCCATACTTTGCAATGTCAAAATGGCAGTTTAACACTGCACACACATAGGCTACAATTGCAGGCCTGGAAAATGTTTAAAGTGCTAGTTAAATGGGGGGCACAATCAGTGCTGCAGGACTACTGGTAGCATTTAATTTACAGGACCTGTGCACAGGTAGTGCCACTTTACCAGGGACTTACAAGTAAATTAAATTTCCCAATGGGGTATAAGCCAATTTAACATGTTTTAAGGAGAGAGCACAAGCCCTTTAGTCCTGGTTAGCAGTGATAAAGTGTGCAGAGTCCTAAGGCCACCAAAAATGAACTCAGGAAAAACAGGAGGTCTGAAAGCAAAAATTCAGGGGAAAAACCACATCAAGGATAGTAGGTCTAACTGTCTCCCCAGCTGAAAGTAGGGAGAACTACCCAACCCTATGGGGGTTCTCTTCACTAAGTCAGAAGAACCTGTAAGACCATCAGCATTGGCGTGGTCTGTTCCAGTTAGGTGTTGCATCGTAAAGTCCATTCCCTGTAGGGAGATGAGCCACCTCAACAGTTTGGGATTCTCACCTGTCCTCTGCATTAGCCATCTGGGGGGAGGTCTGTATAAACCCAGAAGTGAGCACCAAATAGGTATGGTCTCAGCTTCTTCAGTGCCCAGACCACTGCTAAGGCTTCCCTCTCTATTGAAAAGCACCTGTGTTCCCAGGGAAGTAACCTCCTACTGATGAAGGTTGCAGATTAATCCTGGCCCTCTTCAGTTAGCTGTGAGAGTATGGCCCCTATGCCATGCTCTGAGGCATCTGTCTGTACAATGAACTCTGGAGATGTCAGGGCTCTTAAGCATGGGTGCTGTACACATGGCCTCTTTTAGGGAGTCAAAAGCGTTCTGGCATGCCTCCGTCCAGATCACCTGTCTGGGCTACTTCTTAGACGTCAGCTCTGTCAAGGGTGCAACAATGGTGCCATACCCTTTGAACAACCTCCTGTATTAACCAGTGAGGTCTAAAAAGGCTGTCACCTCTGTCTGAGCCTTGGAGGGGGGGTGGGGAGGGGGTTCCCAAGTCATGATGGTCTTATTCATGACCCGGAGGGCTGCACCTTGCCTCCTCCCACTTGGAGTCTCAAGTAGACCACCGAACCCTGCCCTACCTGGCACTTACTGGCCTTGATAATCAGGGCTGCCCTCTGCAGAGCCTGAAGCATGTCCCTGAGGTGGCACAAATGGTCCTCCCAGCTGGAGCTGAAGACCGCAATGCAGTCTTGTTAAGCTGCAATGAAGTTGTTCAACCCAACTAGGATCTGGTTGGCCAAGCTCTGGAAAGTGGCAAGGGCGTTCTTCAACCTGTATAGCATTACCCAGAACTGGAAGTGCCCTTCTGGGGTAGAGAAATCAGACCTCTCTTTGGCCCTCTATGTCAAGGCAATCAGCCAGTACCCAGGCGTTAAGTCAAACGTACTTAGGAACTTGGCAGCTCCAGCCGATCTATGAGCTCATCAGCTCTGGGGATGGAGTGTGCATCAGTCTTTGTGACTGCATTGATCCCCTAGTAGTCCATGAAGATCCGGAGTTCAGGGGTGGCACTTGGAGGGGCAGCCTTGGGGACCAGCACCACTAGGGTGGACCATGGGCTGTTTTAGAGCTCAATAACCCCTACCTTCAGCATTTTTGGAGACCTCCTCCTTGATGCTAGACCTCTCCTTATCAGACAACATGTAGATTTTGCTTTTCACAGGTGTGCAGTCCACAGTGTCAATATCAGGAGTACACCCTGTAGTGAGTCCTGGGGTAAGAGAGAAAAAAGAGGCAAACTGCCCCAACAGCTGGCTGCAGTCTTTCTGTTGCTCTAGGGTCAGAGTAGGGGAGACCCCGACACCCTCCGGTGACCCATCCTGCTCCTTGGAAGAAAGGAGGTCAGGGAGAGGTTTACACTCCTCTTCCACCCCATCATACGTGACCAGGAGCATGGTTAACTCAGACATCTCGAAGTGGGGTTTGAGGCAATTGACGTGCAGAACCCTTAAAGGGTGCCTGGGTGTTTTTGAGGCCCACCAGGTAGGTGACCTCACTCTTGCACGTTTTCACCTCATAAGACCCCAACCAGCGGTCTTGCTGGGCCCTGAGCTTCACAGGCTCCATCACCCACACATTTGGCCAGGCTGAAATTCGACCAGAGTGGCCTTCTGGTTTTACCACTGTTTCATGAACATCTGGCTGGCTTCTAGATTCACCTTAGCTTGCTTCCAGAAGTGTTTCATCTGGGTATGGAGTGCCAGCATAGCTGAACACATCCTGGGGGGATCTTCCTGGGAGCTTGCTCCCTCCCCTCCTTGACTAGACTGAGATATCCTTGTACCCGGTGGCCTTATAGAAGCTTAAGGGGACTGTAGCCATCCCCCTTCCCAGGCACCTCCAGCTGCGCACACAACAGGCATGACAGGAGGACATCCCACTTCCGCCTCGAGGGTTCTGACAGGCTCATGATCATTCCTTTGAGAGTTTTGTTGAACCTCTCAACAAGCCCATTGGTTTGAGGGTGGTAAGGAGTTCAGAACCTGTAGGTTACCCCACACTCCTTCCACATGGCCTTCTTATATGCTGGCATGGTTAGTACCATGGTCCAACACAACCTCCTTCGGGAATCCCACATAGGTAAATATCCCCATCAGTGCCCTGGCTACTGCGGCGGAGTCACCGTCCTCAGAAGGAAAGCCTCCGTGTACAAGGTGGCATGGTTCACAAAGACCAAGATGATGCCCACCCTTTCAAAGGGGGTGCTAACGACAGGAAAAGGTTGCAGGGGAGCCTTTCGCTTCCCTCCTGACTTGCCACTGGCCTGGCAAGTAGGACAGGACCTGCAGAAAGCATCTGAGGACCTCCTCACCTGGGGCCCACAAATATGGGTGACAAGTCTATCAAAGGCCTTGCCCTGCCCTAGATGACCTGCCTGGGGTACATTGTGAGCCAGCTCCAGTAGGAAGGCCCAGTAGTAACCTTAGGCTTGCTAGACAGGAGACCATTCTCCCAGTAGCTCAGGTGATCACCAGAGGTGTCACCAGCTGCCTAGGCCTGCCACCATAGGCCCTCAAGAGTAGGGCACTCCAACTAACCCTTGCAGAAGTCCTCCCTTGTGGGACCCCCTTTCCTGCTGTCAGTTGGTCAGCTCAGGTAGGTTCCCAAGGGCAGCAACATCCTCCCCTGTAGGCTCCGGGGCGTCCCCCTCAGGTTCAGCCTCTTCCCGGACCATGGGAATTTCAGGAGTGGTTTTCACGATGCCTTGCCCTTCCTCTTTTTGGCTGGTGACTGGGCCATTCTTCCAGGCTCCAGGTCTTCCTGACTATCCTCTTGGGTGGCCATGAACCGTGTGGTCAGGCACACCCACTCAGGCAACCCTAACATCTCCAAGTGCTACCTGAGCTCCACCGCCTTCCAGATGGTGTGCTCTAGGTCATTGCCAAGCAGACAATCCACAGGCATGGACAGACTCACAGCTCCCCCCAAGGAATCTCAGGGCCAGATGTACGATCCTACAAAGCAAGTCGCAAATTGCGTCGTTTTGCAACTCGCAAATAGGAATGTACAACAGTGTCTCAGACACTGTCTGCAATTCCTAATGGGGTCGCAAATTGCCTGCCTCATTGATATTCATGAGGCAGGTGCACTTTGCGACCCCATTAAGAATGGCTAGCACTCCCAGGGATGGTGGCCTGCTGGGGTCAGCAGACCACCATGTCTGTGACTGCTTTTTAAATAAAGCAGTTTTTTTTTTAAAATGCAGTCTGTTTTTCTTAAAGGAAAACGGGATGCATTTAAAAAAAGAAAAATGAAACGTTACTGTTTCATTTTTTTTTTTGAAAACTCTTTTTATTATTGAAATAACACATAGTAAATTGCAACTACATCATCGTGTACTATTTCCCGTCAGACAATCATCCTCCCCGCCAACAGACAGGATCACATTTATTAGATTATAGTTCACAACCCTCTCCTGTTGGATACTCGTTATTGGGTCTCTCCCTTCCGGGGACACTAGGGGTACATGTATTTCCTCTATACATGTTCCATTTGTTCCATATTTGTTTCCATTTCTTTGGGCACCCCCTTCTTTCGTAAACTAATTTTTCTGCCACCATTGCCCAGTCCATGTCTCTCTCCCATTCCGCCACAGTAGGCGGTGCTTCCACTCCCCACCTCCTAGCTATGTTGCGTTTTCCTAATGCACAGCCTAGCATAACTAAGAGACGCTCCTTTCCATTAAGGTCTGTTGGTTCCCATATGTTGAGTAGGCATAGTTGTGGTGTATGTTGCAGCTGCTTGCCTAATATCGTTTGCAGTTGTATCATTATTGCATTCCAGTATCTCTGAATGGGGGAGCAACCCCAAATAATACTGTTTCATTTTTTAAGAGTAGGCAGTGGTCCGTGGGACCAATGCCTGCTCTTAATTTTTTTTTGAATGCCAGTCACAAAGGGGACGGCGCCCCCTAGGGACCCCTTTCCGTTTGGGAGTTGCTTACCACCTACTTGAAGTAGGTGGTAAACTGTGAGTGTTTTGCAACCGCAATTGTGGTTGCAAAACAATGGTACATACCATTGGGACTCGCTATTAGGAAGGGACGCCTTTGGCACGCCCCTTTCTAATAGCGAGTCGCAAACCCTATTATGCGAGTCGGTAATAGCTTACTGACTAGCAAACTAGAGTTTCTACATGGTCCAGCCCTATTTTACGGTCGCAAACGGGCCGATTTCCCGTTTGCGACTGCAAAAAACGGTCGTACATCTGGCCCTCAGATCCCCCCTCTGCTCAAAGGGAACCAGCGCTACTGGATAGTGACTCTCATGGTTGTTGGTTGCAACAACGTGGTGGAACACACTGCTCTGATGTCACAAGATGACATCTGATGGTTGTCATGCTGGCTCCAGTGTCTCTCAGAGCCTCCACCCTCTGCCCATTGATGGTGACCCACTGCCTGTATTTCCTAGGGTTACTAGGCATGTGAGTTTTCTACACCATCTCTCTGTCACCCAGGGACACTAGGGTAACCTCTACATTGTCCCTCCACTAACTGGGACAATCTACTCCCCAAGCGCTACACTCGCCAGCACCAGTGGCTGCCCACCAGCCGGAGGCTGTTCCTGCTTGGGACAATTTCCATCCCTCTTGAAGTTCCCTTCCTGTTGGCACTCATAACACTTGGGGGTGCCTTCCCTCTTAACCTATTATCAGGAAACCACTTCTTCTTCTCAGTTGATGGATGGGAGTCCTGACCTGTGGAACTATTTTGGGGGCCTTTAGAGAACTCCTTAGTTTTATTTGTGCCTCCCCTTCTTATTCTTCTTTTTTGTGCTTATGGTTTCCATCCCAAAAATATTCCCGGTCCAAGTATTTCTCCTTTTGTTATACCATCTGTATGCGAATATATAAAGAATCTGGTTTCCATCCAACACCAAGCTCAATATCAATTGGCTAAAGCAAAAGAAAATCAGAAACGCTTAACTGATGTGCATCGATCTGTGCAACCTACATATTCTATTGGAGATAAGGCATGGTTATCCACAAAACACTTAAAAATTAAAAGTAATAAAAAATTCTGTCCCCGGTTCATTGGACCATTCTCCGTGGAAAAAATCATAAATCCAGTCAGTGTAAAGTTAACTCTCCCATCAAAATACCGTTTTCATCCTGTCTTCCATGTCTCTTTACTAAAGCCATTTAATCCTATGACTCGAACCACAGCAACTCCTCCTGCTATAGAAATTGATGGTGTACCTGAATTTGAAGTAAAATCTATCCTAGATGTGGCAAGTTGTTTTACTTAGTAGACTGGAAGGGTTACGGTCCCGAGGAGCGGTCATGGGAACCCCTTGCTAACTTACAGAATGCACCACGCATAGTGAAGACGTTTCATTCTCGGTATCCTGACAAACCAAAACCCGTTCCTTTAGTCTTAGGGGGGATTTTGCGAGGGGGGTACTGTCATGACAGCACCTCTTGTTGCCCTGTTAGCTCCAGCACACGTGCAGTCTGAAGCAGTGTGCGCATCCACGCTCGTTATCGAGCTTGTTTCCCTGGTTGAAACCCACCCCTGTCCCGTGCAACCAGCACGCCATAAAGTTTGTGAGTCTAATTTGTGAGCCTAATGTGTACTATGTAATCATGCCACGTGTTTAGTAATTCATTATTGTATGTGTTAAAAAGCTATACTTTGTTACTTGTTACTATTGATATCGCATTATGTAACAATCACGTGTTAAGTGCAATTCAGTCCGTTTTATGAGAAAACTGTTAACTGTGCCTGTTTTATTGGAAGACTTTACTACTGCTGAAAGATATGCTGCATGAACTAGCGTTGTATGAGAAAAGTGCAGCATTCAAGAAATTACCATCGGTTTGCCCAGATTGAAAGAAGGAATCGAGTGACGCTGCACGTTGCGTTGCGTGCAACGTACAGCGGCCATCTTGGGTGTGGCAACACTATAAATTGCCACACCCACATTCTGGAAGGCGCTTAGCCTTCCGCTTGTTGTCAAGGAGACAACACGCTTACCTGATTTCTGATCTCCGTCGCGGCATCCTTCTGGTTTCCTGCTGGCTCCGGCTCTTTTGGCAGTCATCGCGTTGGGGTTGGCAGATGTCGCAGGATCCTGAAAAAGAGAACAACAGAAAGCTAAGTGAATGTTTTCCTTTTAACTTAAGGCGCCCATCGCAAGAAAGCAGGAACCAAGTGCTAATTAACATCTAAACGGTTAAAGACAATTTTTGGAACGTTTTTCTTTTAGGAAAAACACAGAGACAATTTGAACATTTGATCTTGAAAGACATTTGAGCATTTATACTTGATTACTATTTTGAAAGACATTAGAGTTTGGCCAAAGTCAAAGGACATAGAGTTCGATTGCATTTTAGTTTTGTTGTGTATAAATCTTGTTTTACCACAGGTCGTGATGGAACACATTTATGGGGAACATTGCAAGTGAGTGTCAAATAATAAGCGATACTGTTTAAACTGTGTAAAGCATTTATGAATGGTAATTTGGATACTAGTAACTTATTCTGTTTATTTTAATCACAGAAAGGATTACTGCATACACACCTTACAGCAACCACGTCTACAAAAACCACGCCCCTTGAACAAAGACCATCACAAGACTACCAGGACGCTACGCCTTAACCTCCTAGATCGCAGGTAGGATAACTCACAATGTGAATAGAAATTCTCAGCATTAGGGATAGGATTGTTAAGTTGATAAAACTCCTGAAGCTCACGACGCTATAGTTAATCACGTCTTGTTGCCTCGCAGGTCGACAACAGGAACTCGTCAGCGTCCGGTATCCAGCCCTCCTCCCTGAACCCTACCGCGTAGCCTTAGTGGGAATACAAATACACAGGTTATAAGTTAGGGTGCTGGGAAGTCGGCTCATGGCGTCTCTGCGAAACTCCAAACAAGCACCCTACAGGTAAGAGTGCTTTGTTGTTCTGACAGAAGGCTAAGCCCACGAATACAGTTTCGCCCAGGCGCTATGGACCCGACTTCACAGGTTTCGTTGCAGGATATTGCTGCAATTTTAGCTGACATCAAGTCAGAAAACGCCGCACTCCGCAGGGACATCTCAGCTTTACAGACTAATATGCAAGCTTCAACTGCTCCAAGCGCGGCTACCTGGAGTTTCCCTTCTACTCAAAAACCACTTCTTAAACCACCTACTTTTAAACCTACGCTGCAAACATTGCATAGTAGTACCTCTTCATCACCAACACAAATACAAGTAGTAACTCCGGTCACAATTCCATTAGCACCCCCAGAAAGATTTTATGGTGATAGTAGTAACTTCACTATCTTTTTAAATCAATGCCATTTGCATTTCATTGCCAAACCAACCGCTTTTCCCGATGATTCTTCCAAGGTTGCCTTCATTCTATCATATTTAGGAGGGGATGCAGCCTTATGGTCTGTACCCTTTGTAGACCGTGACAACCCAATTTTGTATGACTTTAGGCGGTTTAAAAATACCATGAAAAAACTTTTTGCTAAACATGTTTTTGTGCAATCTGCGGACCACGAATTACTAAACTTAAAACAGGGTTCCTCAGACTTATTACATTACATCTCACTATTCAATCGATTAGTGATTGAAGCTGAATGGCCTGAGGAGAAACGTGTTTCTCTCTTCTATAGGGGCCTAAGGGATGAATTAAAAGACATGGATCCCCCAGATGATTGTGGAGAATTCATTGATTTAGTAGTCAAATTAAACCATCGCTTATCAGAGCGTAAAGGTCAAAAAGGACGAGCAGATCATAAAGTGTTTATGTTTAAAGATAAAACCAGTTTTAAAAACGAACCAGTAACCAAGGTAGATTTGGGGGAACCCATGCAGATAGGAACTATCAGGGGGCCCCTTACTAAAGAAGAAAAGGACAAACGCAGGAAGTTAAATCAATGTCTTTATTGCGGAAAAACCGGGCATTTTGTAAAAGAATGTCCTACTCGTCCTAATAAACCTAAACCCAAAACCAGTGATGTTGCTGTTATCCAGCATTTGGAAAACTAAACGGCTCGACGAAAGACGAGGTCAGTTTGTCGAGTGAGCATACTAGTTTGGCCTCCACGGCTCCCGAAGCTTCTTACCATCACCTTAGCATCAGAGTAACTTTACAGTCTCAGGAAAATAAAGATAGATCATGGTCTGTAGACGCTTTAATAGATTCTGGGGCTACAGGCAATTTCATAGACACCCAATTTCTACAGGAATTAGAATTAAAAAAGGCACCAAAAGCTCGACCAGAAGTAGTTAGAGCAGTAGATGGTAAGGAATTGACATCAGGTTTGATACAACACCATACAGAACCTCTTACTATGGCATGCTCTACCAAACACAGTGAACGCATCACCTTTGATATTATTGATGCACCACAATTTCGCCTTATTTTAGGGGTTCCTTGGTTAGTGCAACATAACCCAAAGATAGATTGGATACAAAAGACGATCTTGTTTAACTCAGAGTACTGCCATTCTACCTGCCTTCAGCATCAGGTTTCAGAACATCTCATACAAGGATATGATTTTCCGAAAGAATCCAAGAGCACATTGCTTCTGGAAGGCGTACCCGCAGAATACTCAGATTTAGTGAATGTTTTAAAAAAAAAAAAAAAGGCAAATTCACTACCACCACACAGAGATTTCGATTGCCGCATAGATCTAGTACCTGGGGCAACCCTGCCATGCAGTCGGATTTATGCCCTCACGGAAAAAGAAAATGAACATTTAAGAGACTATTTAGATGAATACCTTGCCAACGGGTTTATTCGACATACTAAGTGTCAGCCCCCCTGTTTTTCATACCAAAGAAGGGGGGGGAATTACGCGTGTGTATTGACTACCGTGCGTTAAATAATGTCACTATAAAAAATAGATACCCTCTTCCATTAATACCAACACTATTGGATCAAATCAAGGATGCTACTATTTATACTAAACTGGATTTACGTGGAGCATACCATCTTGTACGAGTTCGTGAGGGCGATGAATGGAAAACAGCATTTCGTACCAAATTTGGCCTTTATGAATACCAAGTCATGCCCTTCGGACTCTGCAATGCTCCCGCAGCATTCCAGTTTTTTATAAATGAGGTATTAAGAGATTTTTTAGACATATGTTGTGTAGTATACATTGACGACATACTCATATATTCTAAAAATAAAGCTGATCATGTACAACAAGTGAGAGCCATTTTTCAACAGCTTTTAAAAAATTCCTTATATTTAAACTAGAAAAAGTATGTTTCATACTACCAAGGTAGAGTTTCTAGGTTACGTAATCAGTCCTTCAGGAATTGAAATGGATCCAAAAAAGATTCAAGCAGTACTTACCTGGCCAAGTCCCTCTTCAGTGAAACAAATTCAGAGATTTTTGGGATTCGCCAATTTCTACAGGCGATTCATTCATAACTTTTCTCAAATCATTACCCCAATCACAAAACTCTTACGCAAAAATACTAAATTCAAATGGAATAACGTAGCTGAACAAGCTTTTCAGGAATTAAAAAAGCAATTCACATCAGCTCCTATCTTAATGCACCCTGATCCTTCTAATCCTTTTATTGTGGAAGCTGATGCCTCACAATTCGCCATAGGGGGTATCTTGTCTCAAAGACACAAAGATACTGGTCAGATGCACCCGTAGCATATTATTCAGGAAAACTTTCACCCACAGAACAAAATTACGCCATAGCCGATAGGGAATTATTGGCAGTAAAAGCTGTCTTTGAAGAATGGCGACACTACTTGTTAGGTGCTCGACACCCTGTTACAATTTATACCGACCATCATAATCTACAAACATTATGCTCTGTAAAAGCTCTCTCTGCTCGCCAACTTCGATGGACTCTCTTCTTCAATGATTACAATTTTATCATCACGTATCGTCCAGGAAAAAACAACAATAAAGCTGATGCTTTATCACGTATAGGGATTAATGATGATATGTGCACCACACAAAAAATAACACAACCAATATTACCAACGCAATGCTTTCAAGTGGGTGTAACTTATAAAGATGTTGTACTAGACATTCAAAAAGAACTACAAGCCAAGAAAGTACAAGATTGGCAAGCCAGTTACCCTTTACTGCAGTGGAAAGAAGGAATGTTAGTCATGAATGACCAAATGTTTGTGCCATCTACCAGTTTGCAAACTCAGGTTATACAGTTACATCATGATACACCTATGTCAGCTCACCCTGGAGTTACGAAAACTTACCAATTAATTAAACGACGATTTTGGTGGCCTTCCATGTTTAAAGATATACAAACCTATGTAGATACCTGCACTACTTGTATTCAGTATAAATCGGTGCATCATGCTCTTAGTGGTTTATTACATCCCCTACCACTACCGCCACAACCATGGCATACTGTGTCTCTTGATTTCATAGTGGAACTTCCTCGTACAAAAAACGGCTTCACCACCATATTAACAGTGGTTGATCACTTCACACGAATGGCGCATTTCATTCCTCTAAAAAAACTACCATCAGCAAAAGAATTAACCCAGATTTTCTCAAAGGAAATCATTCGTTTACATGGAATCCCATCTGTGGTCATTTCAGACAGGGGTTCTCAATTTATCTCCCATTTTTGGCAACACTTAGGTAAATCCTTAAACATGGAAGTTCGCACCTCTTCTAGTTACCACCCTCAAACAGATGGTTTAACAGAACGCACAAATCAAACCATAGAACAATATTTGCGTTGCTTGTTAACTAATTGTGATCTGGAATGGTCGGATGTTTTATGGGTTTTGGAATTCGCTTATAATAACATGGACCATTCTTCCATAAGTATGTCTCCATTTTTTTGTGCTTATGGTTTCCATCCAAAAAATATTCCCGGTCCAAGTATTTCTCCATTTGTTATACCATCTGTATGCGAATATATAAAGAATCTGGTTTCCATCCAACACCAAGCTCAATATCAGTTGGCTAAAGCAAAAGAAAATCAGAAACGCTTAACTGATGTGCATCGATCTGTGCAACCTACATATTCTATTGGAGATAAGGCATGGTTATCCACAAAACACTTAAAAATTAAAAGCAATTAAAAATTCTGTCCCCGGTTCATTGGACCATTCTTTGTGGAAAAAAATCATAAATCCAGTCAGTGTAAAGTTAACTCTCCCATCAAAATACCGTTTTCATCCTGTCTTCCATGTCTCTTTACTAAAGCCATTTAATCCTATGACTCGAACCACAGCAACTCCTCCTGCTATAGAAATTGATGGTGTACCTGAATTTGAAGTAAAATCTATCCTAGATTCAAAAAGGATTCGTGGCAAGTTGTTTTACTTAGTAGACTGGAAGGGTTACGGTCCCGAGGAGCGGTCATGGGAACCCCTTGCTAACTTACAGAATGCACCACGCATAGTGTAGACGTTTCATTCTCGGTATCCTGACAAACCAAAACCCGTTCCTTTAGTCTTAGGGGGGATTTTGCGAGGGGCTACTGTCATGACAGCACCTCTTGTTGCCCTGTTAGCTCCAGCACACGTGCAATCTGAAGCAGTGTGCGAAACCACGCTCGTTATCGAGCTTATTTCCCTGGTTGAAACCCACCCCTGTCCCGTGCAACCAGCACACCATAAAGTTTGTGAGTCTAATTTGTGAGCCTAATGTGTACTATGTAATCATGCCACGTGTTTAGTAATTCATTATTGTATGTGTTAAAATGCTATACTTTGTTACTTGTTACTATTGATATCGCATTATGTACAATTGCGTGTTGAGTGCAATTCAGTCCGTTTTATGAGAAGACTGTTAACTGTGCCCGTTTTATTGGAAGACTTTACTACTGCTGAAAGATATGCTGCATGAACTCGTGTTGTATGAGAAATGCGCAGCATTCAAGAAATTACCATCGGTTTGCCCAAATTGAAAGAAGGAATCGAGTGACGCTGCACGTTGCGTTGCGTGCAACGTATAGCGGCCATCTTGGGTGTGGCAACACTATAAATTGCCACACCCACATTCTGGAAGGCACTTAGCCTTCCACTTGTTGTCAAGGAGACAACACGCTTACCTGATCTCTGATCTCCGTCGCGGCATCCTTCTGGTTTCCTGCTGGCTCCGGCTCTTTTGGCAGTCATCGCGTTGGGGTTGGCAGATGTTGCAGGATCCTGAAAAAGAGAACAACAGAAAGCTAAGTGAATGTTTTCCTTTTAACTTAAGGTGCCCATCGCAAGAAAGCAGGAACCAAGTGCTAATTAACATCTAAACGGTTAAAGACAATTTTTGGAAAGTTTTTTCTTTTTAGGAAAAAACACAGAGACAATTTGAACATTTGAACTTGAGACATTTGAGCATTTATACTTGATTACTATTTTGAAAGACATTAGAGTTTGGCCAAAGTCAAAGGACATAGAGTTCGATTGCATTTTAGTTTTGTTGTGTATAAATCTTGTTTTACCACAGGTCGTGATGGAACACATTTATGGGGAACATTGCAAGTGAGTGTCAAATAATAAGCGATACTGTTTAAACTGTGCAAAGCATTTATGAATGGTAATTTGGATACTAGTAACTTATTCTGTTTATTTTAATCACAGAAAGGATTACTGCATACACACCTTACAGCAACCACGTCTACAAAATACCACGCCCCCTTGAACAAAGACCATCACAAGACTACCAGGACGCTACGCCTTAACCTCCTAGATCGCAGGTAGGATAACTCACAATGTGAATAGAAATTCTCAGCATTAGGGATAGGATTGTTAAGTTGATAAAACTCCTGAAGCTCACGACGCTATAGTTAATCACGTCTTGTTGCCTCGCAGGTCGACAACAGGAACTCGTCAGCGTCCGGTATCCAACCCTCCTCCCTGAACCCTACCGCGTAGCCTTAGTGGGAATACAAATACACAGGTTATAAGTTAGGGTGCTGGGAAGTCGGCTCATAGCGTCTCTGCGAAACTCCAAACAAGCACCCTACAGGTAAGAGTGCTTTGTTGTTCTGACAGGCTGCAATTATGAGGATAAACTTACCAGTAGCAACTTTTCACACATAGGTGGAGATCACCACCACTGGGATGGGTATCTCTCTCTAGTATAGAGAAAAGGTCAAAAGTGTATTACATTTTATAAAAATAGTTTAAATATTTTATTATAAATTGTGAGGCCTTCTTGGGCCCACTTTGGCTATATTTTAGACGTTTTAGCAGACCTCCTTTTAGCAATGTTATTTTTATACGTTTGCTTGCACAATGTAATTCTGAGAAGGCGCTGTACATGTTGCTTGTTTTTAGAAAGCCATTCTCGATATGTAATCAGTAAGCTCCGTTCACGGCCAGGAACACAGAACAAGACATCCTACTGCTTGCATTGCCCGTTCGTAGACAGCTTCTAACATCTAGACATCATATCATTTCATCAGTCTTGTACATCCAACACCGTGTGGTTTTTGTTATATAACTGGTGCAATGCCCTTTTACAGGTCACAGGATCACTCCGGTCACAGCTGTCCTGGAATGAATCTTGTGTTTGAATGCAGCTCTGCTGACTCTGATCTTCCACCCTGAAGAGAAGGATTGCCAATCACACTTCAGGCCGATTCCCTGGCCAAGTTATCCAGTTATGGGGGCTCAGGCTAACCTAAGAGGTCGTGCAGAGGGTACATCTACTATGCTCTCGGGGTAGGAATATATAGAAAACAGACTGCAATGGTTGGACTGTTTAAACTTTTCACCATGTTCATAATGCTGGTTACATTGCTTTGTTTTATCTGCCTAATAATTGTTTCTCATTCTTTCTATGCAAGACTACGATTGTTTCAATAAATATATTGAAAACTTTATTCGTATCTTTCTTTTGTTTACTATGAACATGTATAAAATAACAGCGACAGGGGTAAAATCTGTTTGCACGATTCCCTTGGGGATCAAAGTGTCATGCTTAATGTTGCCTAGTTTACCTGCCATCCCAGGAAGGTTAGGGGTTTGGGTGAGGCACTGTGAGCTAGCTAGGAATTGGGCTTACAGACTCTGATGGTGTATATGGATGCAGTCTGTACATTCTGAAGTTTTTTCGTCCTAATACACAGTCCTACCATTTTAGTGGGAACCGTATAACATGGCGCCACCAACGTTCATATGTCAGGTACTTATTTATTGGGTCTCCTGAGTAGTTCTTGTGTGTGCCCAAGGTCCCTCATTCACCTTTAAACGGAGATGTCTGTGGTGTTATGGATGAATCCTCCTCAGCAGTATAGGAAGCACCTATTTTTGTCTGCAGGTTGTTCAAGCTTGAACATTTAAAAGGATACCCCACTATAGTAATCCCCTTTCTGAAATCCATTCACTACAATGGCGAATGTAATTATTAATACTGCGAATTGCAGACCTGCTGTTACAGCACATTTAACGTTACATGGGCTACCAATTGGGGTGGAGATGTCACCTTCGTAGTTGAGGTTCACAAAGCTTATAGTACTGAAGTATTCTACTCTTGGGTCACTTTTCTGGCAATAGATGCCAATACGCGAACATTTCACACATACATTCAAGCTGCCTTACCAGGTCAATATAGACCTCATAATGACTTAGAAATACCATTAACATTTCAGGAACACACAAAATGGTTCCCAGACACCCTACCATGTGTATTACAAGACATTTGAGTGGGTCACCTCAGCAATGACAGGGCTACATGGCCAAATTTGGGACTTCTAAATGCCGGTTAATTATGCACTCTCAATACTGGTCTAGTTAGACTATACAGACGTTTAACACAGTTTGTTATGCGCACAATAACAACTGCCCCAGTGAGGGCTGTCCAGCCACAGTTAGCTATGCCTGCAATTCGTCCTGTAACTATCAATGCTATTATGGGCAAGATTCCCACCAGACGGGAGCAAATTCTGTTCTGGATTACACAAAATAAAAATCATCTTGAAGCAGTGTTTCACCATACAGGACCCCACCATTAACATATAATTTTCACTATGTGCTTGCCACTTGGGTTGGTTCCCCAAATTGACAACTGTGCCACTTGGGGTACAGTCTTTGCTGCAATCTATACCATAACTCATGATCCATATCACTGGCTGTTTTGCCTGAAGTGCTAAAACAGATTCAAAATGAATACGGGGCCCTGCCCTGGATTTGGGGATGAAATTAATTGGCAATTTTGCTACAGTATCCTCAATCATATTCAGCAATTTTAAAGTGGAAGTAGTATCACTGGCAATATGCCAATGCCTTGCGCAAGTTGTGGTAGTAGACCAGGAGCTCGAGTTACCAAAAATTATTGCTGACACCTATATATCTATAGTTTGATATAATTTTGGGGCCAGACTAAATAGGCCACAGCTTAAAGGTAGTTCTGAAAAGGACAATACCAAACAAGCACTCGAGTCTTCTAAAAAACGCTGGGACAAACCCAAAAAAATTACAAAGTAAAAAATAACGGGGTGGTTCTTTGCAACAGGAGACCTCTGATCGATGTTATAATTTACATAACAGTGATTCAATAAAACAGTCTGATAGGTATCAGTACACTAATAAATGTCCTTCTCGTTCCTTTCAGGACTCATCGGTCAGAGTATTTGAGAGAGGGGGTTATCAGAGCACAGTCAACACTCTTTCTGACGTCATCATGAAATGGAAGAGAAACTTCCACAACAAAAACCCCAATTCAAAAAGAAGGTTGCAGGAAGTTCAGCTGAATATGCCACACATATTGAGAACTCTCCTACAGGATAAGACGTGGGCAGTGACTCTGATAGACAGAGTGGCAGAGGTCACGATAGTTCGCCAGAATCATCAAGAGTTTCTTAAAGCGGAAGCAGCTAACGACTTCATTGAAGTCGAAACCCCTGATCAGCACGCCAGCCCTCCAGATAGACTTTATAAATTAAATATACAGATTGAGGGTGACATAATGCGGACCATTAGGTTAATATTCTGGGAAAATGTCACAATTAGTTATGATATTCTTTTAGCTGAGGTTGATTGGCCAACAAAGTTTGTAAGAACAGTCCCACAAGGAGAGGAGGTAATTTTCTCTGTGCTTGTCCCCGAAGAGGTTAAACAAGCATATGCCGCAGAATGGGCTTTTGCACAAGCCCTGGCATAAAACCCGTGACAATGCCAACTGGGATAAGGACCTGCCTTATCAGATTATGCCCATAAGGTCCAGCCCACAAGTGCAACCACAATACCCAATTAAACATGAAGCAAAAGCTCCTATGAGAGAAATACTCTCACAGCTAAAGTACCAGGGAATAGTTGAACCCTGCATATCTCCTATGAATAATTCCTTATTTATGTTAGTGAAACCAGGTCACTCTTATCACATAGTTTTAGACTACAGACATTTAAACAGTCATACACACACATTTGGAATTCAAAATTCACACAGTACAACTTTAATGAACAACATAGTCCGTAAAAGTGCAAAACAACCTTGGATATTTTCAAATGTTTTTTCTTCCAAAACATAGCACCTGAAAGCAGAGATCTGACAGAGTTTTCCACGCTGAGCTCACAGCACTACTTTTGTTGGCTTCTCCGGGGTATAAGAAAAGTCCTGAATTGTTTGCTGCCCAAGTAATGTCAATTCTACATGATATTGCCCCAGAAGCATTGTCCTATGTTGATGATATTTATCTAACGAATGAGGATTTAAACACACACTTAGTAAGAGTAGATCACATTGTTTGGGGATTTGTTGAACAAGGCTACAAATTAAATTTCAAGAAAACAAAGATTGCCTTTCTCAGTGTCCTATTTTTAGGATGTGAGTAATTAAATGAGAGCAATAGCCTGGCACCACATTTCTTAGAGAAATGTGCTCTTTTACAACCTTCAAACACCATTAAACATTTGCAATCCTTGATAGGATTTTCCAATTTTGGAAGATCATAGATACCAGATTAGGAACAACGCATAAAACCTTTACATGATTTAATTCGCCCTGATTTTTCCAGTGCACATTGGACATAAGAACATACACAAATACTCAGATCACTACAGACAAACATGCTTCCATCAAGACACTTACACACACATATCAATAAAACAAATTTGGTAATCCATATAACTGCGGGTGCCATTGGCTTTACATATGTCACACTCAATGAGGGTGACACAGTGCCGATTGCATATAAATCACATCTATATTCTAATGCTGAAATGCGTTTTGCATCCATTGAAAAAATACTAACTGCAGTTCAGATGGCTGTCATAAAAGACAGACCTGTGACTCAAGTGAAACGTGTAATTGTGGTTACTACCGTACCAGCCTTAGAGGCTATTACAAAGGCCAGTGTTCCTAACGCAAAAGCCTTACATCATACATGGATACAATGGGCCACTTCCCTGATGGCTTCTGATGTAAACTATGTCTTTGATCCTACTTTACAAACTCAAGAATTTCTCCAATATGAACATGAATACCCCATGCCCAGTAACATATTGCCTCTTGACCAGCATAAACACATAAGATATAGTAATGGTTCAGCCTAGTCTACTATAGGCTCCAAACACCAATACTCGGCAGACTGCGCCATGGTACATGTTTTTATATTGGATGGAAAATTCCATTCTGAAAAAACTTTTACGCAGTCCCTAGGGGATTGTA
This sequence comes from Calotriton arnoldi, assembly GCA_963921515.1. Lineage (NCBI taxonomy): Eukaryota > Metazoa > Chordata > Amphibia > Caudata > Salamandridae > Calotriton > Calotriton arnoldi. The sequence goes on from CAWUFW010005543.1 coordinate 813,499, forward strand.
CTACACAACTGACTGATTTGAAAGCCATGATTCTAGTACTAGAAAATACAGATCCAGAGTTCCCCTCACTCATAGTGTGCAATTCATACTAATAGTGTCCAGTCTTTTAATGAAAATTGACATAACTGGTCCCTGAATGGATTCAGAGACTCAAAAGGAAATACTATAAAGCATATGCTGCTTTGGGGGAAAGGTGGCACAACTTAAAGACAGTTTGCCACGGGCTCATTTGATACACACATTGAATCATCAGCATGTTGAAATACACGTTGTAGGTAATTCATTGGCTGATGAAGCTGCCAAATCTGCAGTTAATATTGCTACAGCAGCTGTGATTACTCATTTCCATACAAGGGTGGATGAAGATATCATGACTGTGTCAGTGCTTCGCTCAATGGCAACCCGTTACCTAAATAATATCCAGCAAAGTATTCCTACCAGCTAAGTGCCCAAAATATTCCTTTTGCTACCATCCCTGGGGAAGGTGATTGTGTGATTCCCAATGAAGACCGCAGGCTAGTATTAATAATTGCTGCCCATGACAGTGCAGCATCTGCCCATGCTGGTGTGGCACCCACAGTTTCTCTACTACAGAAGCGCTATTGGTGGCATGGTCTGTACAAGCAGACAAAACAGTATGTCCTTAGTTGTGACATTTGCCAACAAATTAAAAGCTCCACCATTGCACGCCCCATGCAGACATCCCTCTTAGTTTCAAATAAACCACTCCAATGCGTGTACCTCTATCATTGCAGTCCCTTAAAGTCGGATGGCATGTTTAAATTAATTCTCTTTGCTGCAAATTCTTGCTCCAGATTCCTATGGGTGTGGCCACAAAGCTCTGCTGATGCTCGCACTGTTATTAAAGATTTGCAAGCATCATCGGGCCTTATGCAGTAGCTGCATTCCACTCGGACCAGTGTCCTGCTTTTGCCTTTAAAGCTTACAGGGATATGATGGATGTTGCTGTGCATTATTCATCTCCATATAATCCTGAGCAAAATTCAATTGTGGAGAGAAAAAAACATGACTTAAAGCAATCCTTTTGAGGTAGAATATTAGGTTCAGGTCGTAGTTGTTAGATCAATCACTTGTATGGTGTCCAGAGAGCATTAAATAATCTGCCTAGATGATCCTTGGGTGACAGGACCCCCTACGAGGTCCTTTTTGGCATCCAGATGTATGTTCCAGATCTTGACAGTCCTTGCAAAGTGGCGGCAGATGCACCTTTTGACATAAATGAACATTTTGCTATCTTACAGGAACTACAAGACTTCCAGGATGAGCGGTCTAATGTATTTTCTAAGAATTCTGCCACTGATGGAATGAAGGGGCAACCAGCACCTTCCAGCTGGATTCCTCAAGTTGGGGATCTAGTTTGAGAGAAGTTTGCAGTAAAGAAGGAGTTTGGCCCATCATGCTGTGCACTGGTGCCAGTCCTCGGCATTCAAGGTACAAGAACCGTGATTTTGCCACCACTTGCTGATTGTAAAGACAAACTACTTGTCTCAGTTCATAAAGTAACATTGCATCATGTGGCCAGTACTACAAAGTAGGCCACAAGGACTCCTGGGTAGTACCCTGACTCATCTTACTACCCTACAGGACATTCCTCTACAAGTTTTGAGCAACACCAATGTTGTCACCCCCCGGCTGGGGAGGACGAAGAATGAACTATTGCTGTTTCCTGTTACCGCTACAAATACAACCAATAATTCGGATGTTGTTGGACTTGGCCCTTTTTGGCTAAAGTTCCCTAAACTTTTTGCCTTCCCCCTAGACCTTTTTTCTGACATGGTGTTGCCAACTTAGATGCTTTGGGCACTTTTCCACTGCAGATCAGTGTCAAAGTGCAAGTACTCCATATGTAAAGTGTAATGGTAATTGGGTGTCCATAATTGGTATGTTTGCCTTACTAGTAAAGTCCCTAGTAAAATGCACTATGTGTGCCAGGGCTGGTAATGCAAATGCTGCTGGTGGGCCTGCAGCACTAATTGTGCCACCCACTCAAGTAGCCCTAAAGAGAGAACTCAGGCCTGCCACTGCAGTGCCTGCACGCAGTTTGCTAAACTGCCATGTTGTCCTGACAAGTGCACCCACTTGCAAGGCCTTACCCTTCCCTTTCCATGCACATCAGACACCCCTATAGTAGGCCCAAGGTACCCCCTGGGCAGGGTGCAGTGTTTGTGAAAGGTAGGACATGTACTGAGGTGTGTACCATGTCCTAACAGTGAAATACTCTCCATTTCGTTTTTCACTGTTGCAAGGCCATCTTGCCCATAGGACAGAATGGGGAAGGCTGTGTAATATGTTTCCAGCCTATCTTCCCATAGGTTTAAGATGGAGAGGTGAAGTTTAGTGTGCCTGAGCTCACAATTTAATAACACATCTTTTTGTGAAGGTGGTTTTTGAATTGTGTGTTTAGAAACCACGCTTTTAGAAGTGGCTGGTTTTCTTGTTCTAACAATTCTGTGTGTCTCTGCCTGGTTGTGGATTGACTGTCTGGATCTGAATGTGATAGGATCTGGGAAATGTCTTGACCCAGGGAGGGGAGGTGAGACAGCAACAGGCTGACCTGCATCTGGAGTGTAGGGGGAGGAGTAGCCCCTGGAGGTGAAGAGGCCTGGGCTGCTGCCATAAAACAAAGGCTCCATCTCCTGCTGAGTGATTGAAGATCCAGACACCCACTATCAAAGGAAGAAGGTGTCACTGGCAGGGAGACACCCAGAAATGGTTTGGACAGGGGTCAGTGCCCCCTGAACACAAAGACTTCAAAGACATTTAGGGGTATAACTATGAGAGCTGAAACCCCTGGAGTTTAGACTGAAATCCCTATTGAAAAAGGATTGAACCTACTTGGTGCTCAAGAGGAACCTCTGCCAAAGAAGAACAGCTGAAGAGACTGAAGAAAAGGACTGACCTTTGCTGTGTGTTCTGGGGCTGGCCTGCAGGTTGCTGGTTTGACTAAGGAGAGGACAAGGGACTTTGCTGTGTGCTGTTTCCCCCTGCTTGTGAGGACTTTGCTGTGTCCTGAAGTAGCGTGTCTCCAAGGGCCCGAGGAGAGCTTGCTCCCTGTTGTGGAAACTCGGGAACATAAAAGTTTCCAAGTGTGTCTCCGCGACGCTGTGTGCGTGTGCTTCGTGCAGCCTGAGACCTTCGTGAGGATTGCCCTGTGATCGTGTGCACCCGGAGTCCAAGTGAGTCTCAGCGACGCTGTGTGGGTGTGCTTCGTGCAGCCTGAGACCTTCATGAGGATTGCCCTGTGATCGTGTGCACCCGGAGCTCAAGTGAGTCTCAGCGACGCTGTGTGCGTGTGCCCTGTTGCAGCCTGAGACCTTCGTGAGAAATTGCCCGTGACTGTGTGTCCCGGAGCAGTCTTGTTCTCTGCTTTGATCGACAGCGTGGCCAGAACTGCTGTGATCGTCATTGCCATCGGCCCGGACCGGCATCCCCAGAGGACTGGTGGAAATTCACCGCCGCCGGCCCAAGCCTGCATTTGCCAAGGAGAGACCTCGAACCATCATCATCGTCGGGGGTCCGAGTTCCACTGCCCAAGATCAACAAAGTCGCACCGGAGGCCCAAGCCGCAAGGAGCAGAGAGGAGAGTGAGATCGCACCCCCCATGTAACGCTCAGCGAGCGTGCGTGTGTCGCCGCCTGGGGCGGGGTGCGAGCTACGAGAGGAACGCTCTCGGCCTTTCCCATCTTTGCAGCGCGAGTCCCGCTAAAGTCCGTATCGCGGCCCGTACTTGCCGAGGAGTGGCAGTACCGGGGTCGGAGTGTGGAGCTGCACTTTGTTTTCCATCGTAACAGTGTTGGGGGCATATTTTGGCAGTAGCTGACCGCGAGTCAGTAAGAGTGGCATAGAGACTGTCCAGAGCACCGTGAGCGGTGCCGGAGTACATTATTTTTGCATTACGAACTGCCTGATTGTTGCATTACGGATTGCATTATTTTTGCATTACGAACTGCCTGATTGTTGCATTACGAATTGCATTATTTTTGCATTACGAACTGCCTGATTGTTGCATTACGGATTGCATTAGTTTTGCATTACAAACTGCCTCATTGTTGCATTACGAGTTGCATTATTTTTGCATTACGAACTAACTGATTGTTGCATTACGCATTGCATTATTTTTACATTACAAAGTGCCTGATTCTTGCATTACGAACTGCATAGCATTGCATTAGGACTGCATTGGATCATCGAGAATTGCTCATTAATACTGCAAGAACCTACCAGTGCGTGCTGGCCTAATAACCGGCATGGTGAAATATTACAAATACGCATATGTTGGATTTTTATCGTGTGGTCTCATCGTATATCTTTTTTATAAACATATAATTGTTTTTTTTTATGAAACTCGTGTGGAGTCCATTTGTGGTGTTATCACTGTGTCACTGAGAGCGTGGATGCAAATACTTTACGCATTTGCCTTGGAGATAAGCCTGGCTGCTCGTGCCAAGCTACCAGGGGGTGAGCAGGGGTTATCTAAAGGTGTGTCCCTCCTTACTCTGACGTAGAAGCAAGGGTCCCTATTTGGACTAAGGTACATACCTCAGCCAACTAGAGACCCCCAGGTCTAACATTGGTAGTCAGCGGTGTGGGATTGGATCGTGTATTTGCAAATTCACTCACAGTGATTCAATCAATCAATCATGTCACTTATAAAGCGCACTACATACCCGCGAGGGTCTCAAGGCGCTGGGGGAAGAGGGGGGTGGTGCTGCTACTGATCGAAGAGCCAGGTCTTGAGGAGTCTTCTGAAGGCCAGTAGGTCTTGGGTCTGTCGGAGGTTGGTGGGGAGGGTGTTCCAGGTCTTGGCGGCGAGGTGGGAGAAGGATCTGCCGCCGGCGGTCGTTTTCCGGATGCGGGGGACTGTGGCGAGGGCGAGGCTGGTCGAGCGGAGCTGGCGGGTGGGGGTGTAGAAGCTGAGTCGTCTGTTGAGGTAGGCTGGTCCGGAGTTGTGGAGTGCTTTGTGTGCGTGGGTGAGGAGCTTGAAGGTTATCCTCTTGTTGACAGGGAGCCAGTGCAGGTCTCTCAGGTGGGGTGTGATGTGGCTGCGTCGGGGGATGTCGAGGATAAGACGTGCAGAGTACGAGTATGATTGGTGTACATCACTAGTTTAGCACAGACCACGACGCAACCGCATAGTGTGTTTTGATTTTTGGTTCTATTTTTGAGCGACCTTTAAGCAACACATCATGTCTCAGAGGAGTCAAGTAGCCAGTGGGGTTGCAGAATTGGAGTTCGACATTGAGGCATTGCTCACCTACAAAGTTGATCAATTGAGGCAATTCTGCAGAGCTTTGGGATGTCCCATGAGAAGTAGCGCCAAGAAGGAGGAGCTGCAAACGGCCTTGAGGGCCTGGTGGGAAGCCAAAGGGGCTCAGGAGACAGGTGATGCTGAGGTGGATGAGGATGACCCAGGGAATGGATTTGGTCCACAGGATTTGCCGGTGGAAGGACCAGCCTCAGGTGCTGGTAGTAACCATTCAGGGAGGAGTTTTTCCCCAGAAGAGCTGGAGGAAAACCAAAGGGTCAGAGAGCATGAGTTGGAGGTTTTGAAACTTAAGGCTCAAGCAGAAGAGAAAAAACTGCTCATTGAAAGTGAAAAGCGAGCAGAGGAGAGCAAGAACGCTCTCGCCTTGGAAGAGAAGAAGATTCTCTTGGCTCATGAGTTAAACATGAGGGAACTGGACCTTAAGGCTAAACAGGCGGAGTCCAGTTCGAATGGTGGCAGCACACAACCAGTGCCAGCGGGTAAGGTGTACATTCCCAAAAACTTAGTGCGAGATTACCAAAGGGGTGATGATATTTATGCGTGGTTCACGGCATATGAGATCGCACTGAGGATGAATGAGGTGCCTGAGAAGCATTGGGGGGCGGGCCTATGGAAACACTTTGAGGCTTCTGGGAGGGATGTTTTACCACCTTTAGAGAGGGCGGGAACCCTGACCTACGCCAATATGAAGGAGTGAAGTAGTAGGAATGTTCCGTCGAAGTAATTATTCACAGGAAACTTCAGGTTGTTGAACAAGAAGATTTATTCGAGCTTACAGTCACGGCCAGGAGCAGCACACCCTCAAGATCCGATCGGCAACTGACAACCGCCGATCGAATCCTAGAACGCGCTCACCCCGACCACGTATTAGAATCCTTACAAAAGAACATTCTAACATTCCCCACTACATCAACATTAGTCTCCCACTACATCACCTTCCCCCTTAATAAAACAACAAAAGCACCAAAAATAAACAAATAAATAAATGACAAGCAAAGTGTTCATTAGTAAGTAACAAAATCCTTGAATCTTGAAGGAATTCTCGTGACACGACGATCCCGTGTCAATATTGAATTATTGGAACTGCAACCCTCACCCCTATTATCAATAACTGTCTTTGAAGTCCCTTCACATTCGCCTAAATTACCATTCTGATCACGAACATGCAACCAATGCGTCCAGTCCAGATTATGACCAACACATGATATTTTCCTCCTCTTAATCAACTCAGCCTGTTCCTTTGACACTTTTACTAACTGTCTTTTGTTCCACCATCCTTTGTCGTGCAGAAACGCGGCACCTTTACTCACTTTATTAACTACTACTGGACTTGAATAAATTGACTCACCTTTTTTAACCTTAAATGGTTTCTTAAACATCACCCAATCACCTACCGCGATTTCACCATCACCTGAAAGATCCTTACCACCAAATTTCTCTTTCATCTTACTCTGCTTTTCTTTCACTGCATCAACAACCATCCTATTGTCCAAAACCTCAGTTTTTCTATTATCCAACCAAACAGGTAATAGTGTATTGTTAACTTTTCTTCCCCGAAGCAGCTCAAAGGGAGTGACACCAGTAGTACAGTGCGGCGCCGTGTTATAATTCCAAACCTTTTTTTCAAGAAATTCACCTACATCACGACCAGAGGCAAACGCCGTTTGAATACCTTCCTTGAGGACTTTATTACCTCTTTCCACCAAACCATTCAATGTTGGTGAATACAAAGCCACTTTTAAATGTTTAACATCATACTCTTTTAAAAATGAACACATCTTGTCCGACACAAAATGAGTTCCATTGTCCGTAACCAAAAACCTAGGAGCCCCCTCTAATAAGAACACTTTTTTTTTAAAACATACGGTATTGTCTGTATTGGGAGCGTCTACAAACTTATAGTACATCCACTTAGAATGGTAATCCACTGCCAAAATTATATATCTCAATTCACCTGGTAAAATATTATACGGACCTGAGAAATCCAGCCCAACTTTTTCCCAGGGTTTTTCTGGAAAAACAGTTGGGTGCAAGGGCAGTTTTTGAATTTTCCAGTGCTTATCTGAGAGTAGGCAATCTTCACAACTATCCACTAAGCTTCTCACCTGACTATCTAAAGCCGGCCACCAATAATGATGTTTGATTCGCATACAAGTCTTAGACACTCCAAGATGTCCCTCATGAGCAATCTCCATTATAGATTTCCTTAAAGAACTTGGAGGAACAAACTTGTCCCCCCGAAGGATCAAACCATCTTTAACTGAAAGTTCATCCGCCACCAATGAAAAATTCCTCAATTCTCCAGACAGATTCCCAGGCTCAGGCCATTTACTAGAAACATAATCAGCCACTTTTGACAGCGTAGCATCCTTAGAACTGGACAACTTCCAATCCAACTCAGAGATAACTGTGCCGCAATTCTCAATTGCGTCCACCATTGCAACACATTCAATTTCATCCTCATCAACCTCTTCATCCTCATCATCCTTTTCCATTAACATTCTTGATAAACAATCTGCCTGAAAATTCTTTCCCCCTTTTATGTGCTTGATATCAAAATTGTACTCTTGCAACTTTGAAATTAAGCGGGTTAACCTTGCTGACATGGTATTGTTGGGCACTTTAGTGAAAACAAATGTCAGTGGCTTATGATCCGTCAAAATTTCGAATTTCCTACCCCAGATGTACATTTTGAATTTTTGCACCGCCCAGACACAAGCTAAAGCTTCTCTTTCGATGGTACTGTAGTTCTTTTCAAAACTCTTGAGGGACCTAGAAGCGAAAGCCACTGTTAACTCCTTACCATTTACTTTTTGGCTAAAAACTGCCCCCATTCATACTGGCATCCACTGTGACTACAGAAGGACAATCGTCCCGGAAGGAATGCAGAGCTTGCGTGGAAATGATTAGTTCTTTTACTCTGCCAAATACTACATCCAATTTACATATAATTTCTTTGTAGTTTCTTGTAGTTTATTGATTAAACAGCATCCCAGCGGAGAACAGCTTCTTCCATATCAATAGCTCTCCTCTAACTGTTCATCATGGAATTCTCCTCCACTTTCATTCTGAACGTAGCTAAGTAACCAAAGCTATGACATAGGCAAGTAGACATCTCTACATATCTCCCTTCTATACAAACACAAAGAAATTATATATCTAACATATAAAATAATAATTAACCAAGTATTGAACAATAACAACTAATAACTAAATTGTTCAATAAATATAAAAAACATAGAAAGTAAATAATAAGAATCTAAAACTAATATTCTGCAGATATTTCCTAAATAATATTCTATGGCCTACATACTTTACAAACATTTCCTAAACTCCAGATTGTATCATCTTCCAAAATTACAACATTGGATTTTACATTTTTAACTTGAAAAGGTCCTATGTATTTGCTTTCACACTTACGAACCCATTCATTTTTCCGCACTACTACCCAAGATCCGATCGGCAACTGACAACCGCCGATCGAATCCTAGAACGCGCTCACCCCGACCACGTATTAGAATCCTTACAAAAGAACATTCTAACATTCCCCACTACAGCAACATTAGTCTCCCACTACAAGGAGGCTTTATGCCTCAGGTATGGGCTCACTCCTGAACAGTACCGGCAGAAATTCAGGAACTTCAAGAAACTGAAATCCAGTACTCTGGTGGAGGATCTGGATGAGTACACGCGTGCACTGGATGATTGGGTGTTGGTTGGCATGGCGAATGATTACAAAGGATTGCTTAATTTGGGCTCCAGGGAGCCTCGGCTCAGTAAACATTTTTCAGAGTTGCGCCAACACCTGTTAGACTGCAAGCTCTTTGATTCCCAGGAGCTTGCTCCCGAGACAGGCCCCTGGTCATGGATGAGGGGGTCTGAAGAAACACCAAAGGGGAACCCCAGCAACAACTCAGGTATCTTCCAGTTCCGTGGGAGGGAAGAAGGACAGAGTGGCGCCATCAGGGCCCAGAGAAGTGGGGGGGCATGCAGGCTAGCACCCTGTCTCAAAGGAGAGGGAGAGAGTGTAAGCAGCGTCCCCAGGGGTCCCCAACCACCCCCCAGAGACTGAAGGAATCCTTAGAGGAGCACCAGGGTGGAGGTCTAGAACTTACCTGCCAGCAGTGTGAGGAGGAACACCTAGCATCAGGAGGTCGCGGGGCGTCTGTAACCAGAGCTCCCGCGGTCCTGAAGCTTGTGGGTGCCATTCCTAAGTGGCAGGCACAAAAATCTAAATGGAAGGTTAAGGAGGGGAGGTGTTCCCCCGTGGGAAAACCCGTGGGACAGTGCCCAGCCAGTAGGGCTAGGTCCCCTAAAAGTGACCGGGGTAACTCCACCTCTAACCTGGAGGGCCGGATAACTGGAGACAGTATCCTGGCCTATGGGTCTTCCAAGGGTACCGCTCTGGGTGGGAGTTGGCAAGGGACCAGCACCCCCAGAGGGTCCCAGACTGCCAGGAAGTACCCGTGGAGCAGCATAGTTGGCCCAGGGAGTAGTGACCAAGAGAACCCCCTGGGGTCAGGAAGGCATAGAACAGGAGGGTGTCCCTGCGGTAGCGGGCCCGCGTTCGTGTTCTATCGCCCCAAGCAGGGAAGTCCATCAAGGTAGTTGATTGGTCTACCCTGGCTTTAGGCTGGGAGGGGGTTGTGTTGGACTTGGCCCTTTTTGGCTAAAGTTCCCTAAACTTTTTGCCTTCCCCCTAGACCTTTTTTCTGACATGGTGTTGCCAACTTAGATGCTTTGGGCACTTTTCCACTGCTGATCAGTGTCAAAGTGCAAGTGCTCCCTGTGTAAAGTGTAATGGTAATTGGGTGTCTATAATTGGTATGTTTGCCTTACTAGTAAAGTGCACCATGTGTGCCAGGGCTGGTAATGCAAATGCTACTGGTGGGCCTGCAGCACTAATTGTGCCACCCACTCAAGTAGCCCTAAAGAGAGAACTCAGGCCTGCCACTGCAGTGCCTGCGCGCAGTTTGCTAAACTGCCATGTTGTCCTGACAAGTGCACCCACTTGCCAGGCCTTACCCTTTCCATGCACATCAGACACCCCTATAGTAGGCCCAAGGTACCCCCCTGGGCAGGGTGCAGTGTTTGTGAAAGGTAGGACATGTACTGAGGTGTGTACCATGTCCTAACAGTGAAATACTCTCCATTTCGTTTTTCACTGTTGCAAGGCCATCTTGCCCATAGGACAGAATGGGGAAGGCTGTGTAATATGTTTCCAGCCTATCTTCCCATAGGTTTAAGATGGAGAGGTGAAGTTTAGTGTGCCTGAGCTCACAATTTAATAACACATCTTTTTGTGAAGGTGGTTTTTGAATTGTGTGTTTAGAAACCACGCTTTTAGAAGTGGCTGGTTTTCTTGTTCTAACAATTCTGTGTGTCTCTGCCTGGTTGTGGATTGACTGTCTGGATCTGAATGTGATAGGATCTGGGAAATGTCTTGACCCAGGGAGGGGAGGTGAGACAGCAACAGGCTGACCTGCATCTGGAGTGTAGGGGGGAGGAGTAGCCCCTGGAGGTGAAGAGTCCTGGGCTGCTGCCATAAAACAAAGGCTCCATCTCCTGCTGAGTGATTGAAGATCCAGACACCCACTATCAAAGGAAGAAGGTGTCACTGGCAGGTAGACACCCAGAACTGGTTTGGACAGGGGTCAGTGCCCCCTGAACACAAAGACTTCGAAGACATTTAGGGGTATAACTATGAGAGCTGAAACCCCTGGACTTTAGACTGAAATCCTTATTGAAAAAGGATTGAACCTACTTGGTGCTCAAGAGGAACCTCTGCCAAAGAAGAACAGCTGAAGACACTGAAGAAAAGGACTGACCCTTGCTGTGTGTTCGGGGGCTGGCCTGCAGTTTGCTGGTTTGACTAAGGAGAGGACAAGGGACTTTGCTGTGTGCTGTGTCCCCCTGCTTATGAGGACTTTGCTGTGTGCTGTGTCCTGAAGTAGCATGTCTCCAAGGGCCCGAGGAGAGCTGGCTACCTGTTGTGCAAACTCAGGAAAATAAAAGTTTCCAAGTGTGTCTCAGCGACGCTGTGTGCATGTGCTTTTTGCAGCCTGAGACCTTCGTAAGAACTGGCCCGTGATCGGAGTCCAAGTGAGTCTCAGCGACGCTGTGTGCGTGTACTTCGTGCAGCCTGAGACCTTCGTGAGGATTGCCCTGTGATCGTGTGCACCCGGAGTCCAAGTGAGTCTCAGCGACGCTGTGTGCGTGTGCTTCGTGCAGCCTGAGACCTTCGTGAGGATTGCCCTGTGATCGTGCTCACTCGGAGCTCAAGTGAGTCTCAGCGATGCTGTGGGCGTGTGCCCTGTTGCAGCCTGAGACCTTCGTGAGAAATTGCCCCGTGACTGTGTGTCCCGGAGCAGTCTTGTTCTCTGCTTCAATCGAGTGCTGTGATCGTCATTGCCCTCGGCCCGGACCGGCATCCCCAGAGGAGCTGTGGGAATTCACTGCCGCCGGCCCGAGCCTTCCTTTGCCAAGGAGAGACCTCGAACCATCATTATCGTCGGGGGTCCGAGTTCCACTGTCCAAGATCAACGAAGTCGCACCGGAGGCCCAAGCCACAAGGAGACGAGAGGAGAGTGAGATCGCACCCCCCAGGTAATGCTCAGCGAGCGTGCGTGTGTCGCCGCCTGTGGCGGGGTGCGAGCTACGAGAGAAACACTCTCAGCCTTTCCCATCTTTGCAGCGCGAGCCCCGCTCAAGTCCGTATCGCCGCCCGTACTTGCCGAGGAGTGGCAGTACCGGGGCCGGAGTGTGGAGCTGCACTTTGTTTTCCATCGTAACAGTGTTTGGGGCATATTTTGGCAGTAGCTGACCACGAGTCAGTAAGAGTGGCATAGAGACCGTCCAGAGCACCGCGAGCGGTGCCGGAGTACATTATTTTTGCATTACGAACTGCCTGATTGTTGCATTACGGATTGCATTATTTTTGCATTTCGAACTGCCTGATTGTTGCATTACGAATTGCATTATTTTTGCATTACGAACTGCCTGATTGTTGCATTACGCATTGCATTATTTTTACATTACAAAGTGCCTGATTCTTGCATTACGAACTGCATAGCATTGCATTAGGACTGCATTGGATCATTGAGAATTGCTCATTAATACTGCAAGAACCTACCAGTGCGTGCTGGCCTAATAACCGGCAAGGTGAAATATTACAAATACGCATATGTTGGATTTTTATCGTGTGGTCTCATCGTATATCTTTTTTATAAACATATAATTGTTTTTTTTATGAAACTCGTGTGGAGTCCATTTGTGGTGTTATCACTGTGTCACTCAGAGCGTGGATGCAAATACTTTACACATTTGCCTTGGAGATAAGCCTGGCTGCTCGTGCCAAGCTACCAGGGGGTGAGCAGGGGTTATCTAAAGGTGTGTCCCTCCTTACCCTGACGTAGAAGCAAGGGTCCCTATTTGGACTAAGGTACATACCTCAGCCAACTAGAGACCCCCAGGTCTAACAGATGTGAATATACAGCTTGCTACTGCTACTCATAACAACAGAGTTGTTTATGATGAACCACCTTTGGAGGTGTCTACCGGTTCTCTTCTGCCAAATGAGGCCCCTGTTTTTCAACAGACTGCTTCTGGTTACTTTGTCGATGTTGATGACTTTTCCTCTAATTCTTCTTGTACTTCACTACATTGTGTATGTGATTTTCTTCCTTGGCTGAAACACACTTATGTGATCCCTCCATGGTTTTACATTTGGATTACCATCTCATTACACTTCCTGCTTCTTTGTATTAGTTTTTGACTGTTTTCTTCTTGTTAATAAATGGACATTATCTCCCAGAGGGTTCTACTGCAGATCTGTTAGTTGAGGTGTTTAAACCTCACCCAGCCACATACAAAGTGTGGAGAGACCTGTTTCTGCTTTTCCAGTGCTTGATTGAATTGTTTGGGCTAAGGTCAAAGATGATATTTTTAGTCCTACAGAGACTCTGCAGATTCCTTATGTCTTTAAGGTTGTGATGGGTAATGTGATTACCACTGGCTTTGTTTCTGATGATTGGGATGTAAAAACAGTTACCTCAGTGCTCTTAGAGCTTGAATATTATACTGTATTTGATAGTGAAGGTTTGTACCTTAACTCTGCCAATTATGGAGAGATGTTTTGTTATCACCACTATGCACACCATTATTTCCACAGAGCTATTGTTCCAAGTACAGTTTTCAATTTTACACAATGGTAACATTGCCCGACTCCTCCAGTGGGTAGCTCCAAAATATATATGGACAAGTTTGCATATTTTTCTGGTCATGGATTCCTTAGACCTAGTGTCCTTTTATTTTAAATGTAACCCTCCACAAGCAAATAAAAAATGCTGACCCAAACAAAATTGATTCATTCTGATTCATTCATTTCCTAACTGGCCCTAAATGCCTATGACTATTGAAAGATGATATTGATTTAAAATCAGTTTGGTGTACTAGACACTGGCAAATGCAGGGTACAGACATTTTATTTAGAGCCTTCTTGATCCAAAAACAGATGATTGTCTTAAATAAGACAGTACAGTAGACTACATGCTTGGGTCTAGCCAAAATTAAAGAAATGAATTTCCCTAGCATTCTCTCAGTTGCCTTTTTTGATAATTGGCAACACCTGGCATATTACACTGAGGAACAGCTCAATAATATGGTGCAAAACAGTACATACAATTCCACACTTTCAGGTCCTAATGGGTGGTTATTGTGGCCAATGGACACACATGGTTGTCATGCACATTTTTTGAACTGTACACAGGGTTTTTAAGCTAGCAAATCGGACCCTCATTACATTCAGTCTCAACACTCAGGGGTTATTACTACCTATTCCTTGGGGAAGTTATGCCAGCTATGGTTGCAGCATTCCACTTTGCCGGCAGTAAAAGAGCATCTTTCTCTCCTTTTGGATGACATAGATTTGCAAGATTTCTTGTTAGGTCCAAAGTCTCCACATTCTAAAAGATTCATTTATGCTGCCTATAAGAAGTTTGGAAACTATCACAGATAGTTGCACGTTTAAGGCAAATAGATGAAGCTAATTTTGAGAAAGCACTTGTTGTCGATAATGGCATTAATACGTTGTCAACTCATATTTTCAGTTTGGATAACATTGTATCCTCTGTAATTAACCTTATAGAAAATGACATGTCTTCATTATACCGGAGGCAGAGTCGGCTTAGGCCGATTATGCAGGTGAGTTGACACTACAAGTTTTAAAATCTCATCGCATGCCATGGAGATACCAGAACACAACAGAATCGTTCTTGACTTTTAATCTAACATGTAGTCAACAATTAATGGTTCAGAAAGACGCTACCTATACAATGTTAAACATCAAGAAGTTAGAAAAGTTGCCTTTCACAGTAGCCGAGACACCGTCAGTGGTAAGGTTAATACACGGGTGATCTCATTACCAATTTCAACGTTTCATTTTACATCTTGCTTGAAATATTTTCCAGTCTGCAGATATGAGTCTTTAGCAGAGAGTTTTGTGCATGAATTGTAGGTATTGCCCTTTGTTTACAAATGTGTAAGTGGGGAACGGGAGGTATTCCTCAGTAGAAACCATGTGAATTTTCACTTGGCTACTCACTAATTTGTAAAGAAATAACACTGCACTGGGTGTGTAATGCTTTAATGGCCAATCTGGTGTGTTATTTGAAGGGAGTACTAGCTTCTTTGATTGGTCCAGTCATTGGATTACTTTCAAATGGAAGTTATTTGATCTTGAACAATCAGGGTTGCTGTGGGATGAGAGCAGGTGTCCTATTTGTGGTTTCAGGGTCTAGGATGATAACATATTGTAATTCAGTACTACTTCTTCCAACGCACATTGTTACAGAACTTAGCTTATGGCCTTTATTCCAGCTTTCTAAGTTAAATTTTGACAAACTGAGTGGACTAAAATCCTTATTGTTTCAGAAGGACGTGGCACTTACATCTGCCAGGGGAACCTTTGAACTTCAAGTAGCAAGGTTGTCCTCCAAAATTCAATCACTACTATGTACAAACCTGCCTCGGCATTTTGGAGAACTTGTGCATCGCATATTTAATATTTCCAACACCGCGGGTATGGTACACTTTTTCAAAGCGGCTGGGTCTAGCCTTGTCAGCACATTTCAGACCATTTTTTTAAGTAATACCGTCCTTCATAAATTCTATGTTTTCCAGTGTTTTGGGAGGCATACCACTTGTGTTATTTCTCATTTGTAGTATTTTGGTCCTATTTTTGGTGCTCTGTAATGGATGTTCCACTGCGAGGCCAAATGGTGATGGATCTACCGCACGTGCAGCTGTGTTTTGAATGCATGACACAGGCTTTTTGAGTGTCTTTACTTCAGGACCTAAACGATGACTGGTTCCTGTCCTTTGGATCTGTGTGGTTTACCTGTGTGCAGCCCATGCTCCGCTGTCTGTGGTACCCTTTCGAGTGTGCAGTCGACATTTGCTTTGCAATGCAATTGGTACAATCTATGGATATAGATCTGCTGATGCGTCCAATGAGGACCCATTTTCGGAGTTGCCCTAGGAGGCTGCCATTGTTTCAGGATGCTTTCTAACGGCCATTTTGTCATTGGATCTGGATACTTCGGCTCCTCAGTTCTTGGATCCCAGCTGTTCTAATGTAGGCGCGCTGCAAGATCACATGCCTTCATCATTGGCTGAGGGTGCTGAACATGTTTGTTATTTGGAACTCATTAACAAGACCATTATGGAATTATTGTCTGTGAATACAGAGTCCATGCTAGATTCCTTTGACACTCAAAACATGGATAACATCTTGGGACCCTCCTTTGGATTTTAATTTGGCCCTTGTTTTTATAAATTGTTTTTAACGTTTATTCTTTTTATAGCACATTTTTTAATTGGCATATTCTTAGATGGCTCCTGTTTGCTTAGATTGTGACCATTCTTTAGTCTATGGTTTGTAATTTTTTAGTATAGTTTATGTAGAAGCTTTGTCTTCTCACGGCCAATGGGAGGGTGTCGTGTGGCCTTCTTGGGACCACTTTGGTACTTCATTTTAGCTTTATATTTTTCACCTTTTAGCATATATCGTTTTAGCAATGTTGTTTTTACAAGTTTTGCTTGCACAATATTTTTCTGAGAAGACGCTGTACATGTTGCTTGTTTTTAGAAAGCCTGTCCCACTATGTAATCATTGAACTCTGTTCAAGGCTAGGAACACAGAACAAGATATCCTAGTGCTTGCATTGCCCGTTCGGAGACAGCTTCTAGCATCTAGACATATCATTGCATCAGAGCTGTACCTCTAACACAGTGTCGTTTTTATTATTTAAATGGTACACTGCCCTTTTACAAATCAGAGGAGCACTCTGGTCATGACTGACCTGGAACAAATCCTGTGTTCGACATGCAGCTCTGCTGATCTTCCATCCTGAAGAGATGGATTGCCAATAACACTTCAAACCAATTCCCTGGCCAAGCTATCCAGGTATGGGGGCTCAGACTGACCAAAGAGATCGGGCAGAGGGTACACCCACTATGCTCTCAGAGTAGGTGTAGTGATAGGTAGGAATGTATAGAAATCAGGCTGCCATGGTTGGACTGTTTATTCTTTTCACCTTGTTCTAAATACTGGTTACATTGCTTTGTTTTATCTGCTTATAAATCGCAGCACATTCCTTGTATGCCAGACTACGATTGTTTCAATAAATGTATTAAAAACTTTATTTGTATTTTTCTTGTGTTTACCATGGGCATGCATTAGTAAACAACAAAAGGGGTAAGATCTGTTTCCTCAATTCCCTTGATTATAAGAGTGTCATGTTCGAGGTTGCCGAAATCACCTGCCACCCCATGAAGGTTAGGGGTTCAGGTGAGGCACTGTGAGGTAGCTTGGAATTGGGGCACCTGTCTCTGATGGTGTAGATGGAGGCAGTCCCTACATCCTGAAGTTCTGTCGTCCTAATACGCAGTCCTACCTTTTTAGTGGGAACCGTATAACAAAATATTAATGTCAATTAATTATACATTTAATTTAAATAAATAACATTTAAACAGTGCTACAACACCATTAAGAATTTTGAATGAAATATTTAATTAATTTAAATATATTAAATTAAAATTATATTTTAAAGATTTATTTTAAAAGGTTCTCACCTAAAGTGAATGGGTGAGTGAATAATTCAGAACTATATTGTTTTAGCTACAGGATATTCGAAAATCAAATATTTGTTACGTCTACCTTTTACTGATTCTTTAAAGATCCCAGCATTCCCACCTGCTACCTCATTGGTGTGTTTGGAATCATTACACAGAGAGAGGAGTACAATAGCCAAACCAATCTCACACAGGTCCTGACATCAGGCACAGCTCTTTCTCTCTCTCAAGCCCTTACCCTATTTTCCCGTGTGGGATGTAGTAGCAACTTAATTTTTTTGTATATTTTATGCCACAGTGCACTGATTACCGTATTATTGTCTGAGACCACCCACGTACGAGTTGTAACACTTGGTTTCCAGCAAGCTCTAACACCTGTAGCATGACAGTGTCCAAGATTAGCTGGCACAGGTAAGTTCCACTTCAGTAAAGAGAATGTTGCAGGCTGATGGCACTGTTACATAGCACAAGGTAATAAAAAAATGGCATTACAAAAATTGGTATGCAAGTGTGTCAGGAGGTGAGGCAAATAGCAGGGCAGGGCCCAAAAGCGAGCAGTCCGGGAGTACAGTGTATGTAGCAGGTGTGCCCTCATAAAAATTACTTACAAACAGAAACTACAGCAAGACAAAAAACTGGAGGCTGGGGGAAAACAGTGGAGAGACAGAGCCCAGTAGCAGTGTGCAGCTTTCAACCCACTCACACAAAGTAATAATTAAATTAATAAAATATAAACAGGGAGCGGGGGAGTAGGGTAGGCAGGGATGCGAGCAAGGAAAGCAATGCACTCCCATGGAGTGCAGCAAGCTAAATCTCTCACGTCAGCAGTGGAAGGATAAAAGTCAGCCAGTCAGGAAGAAGGAACTGACCCTTAGTCCATTCTATGTATAACATATTATAGAGAACGGGTTTTCGACAACGGACAGCTAAAGGTGCCTGTCAGTGAAAACCTAAACAATATGTATGTTTAGTCAAGTACGAATCTTTACTTTGCACTACTTTGTACAGTCATCCTTCAGTGTACACATTTTTATGTGCAACCCAAAAGCATATAGTTTAACTTAATTAAGCACAGAGAAAGGCATGCCGGGTAATTTAGACATTCAGATATCCCTAGCAGAACAAACTGAACTTTGGGCCACTCGACATAGGTTTTTTATTTTCTGAGACTAAACTCTCAAAACCAGAGTTTTTTTTTCAGAAAACCTAAAGCAATGTCTCTGATCTGCAGGGAGTTTTGTCCCTTCATGTTATGCCAATTATGCGTTTTTCCTACCCATTGCTGTCAGGTAGAGGTGTTAGAGTCTGACATATCTAGTCGCTGGCACACACACCTAGCTTTTTTCTTTATTGACCTATGTAAATCCCCTCACCAGGTCAGTGTTGTACCTGTATAGTACCATGGGCCCAAGGTACCAAGCGCAGGTCGTAAATCAGTAGGTGGGCTTGCACCCTGGCTGGTTTGTGACATGGCTTCAGAATGCGATGCAGCTGATCTACTAAACTGTTGCATCACAACATGCAGGAGGTTGTAGAACTTCTGCCTCATTAAGATGCATGCGGTAGGGGGCATTTAGTGACCCCCTGTGAAAGCATGCAAATGCAGAGATGGAGGCCTGAGAGGGACAGCAGACCTCCATGGCAGTGTTCGCATTCCCTGCCTGTGAACATTCCGTTTCACAGCAGCCCATGGCCACTTCACACACAATGCTAGCCTAGTCCCTGACTCCTGTCGAAGTCAGCCTTCCTCCACAGCACTGTTGTGGCTCCCAACTCTGGCACGTACAATGACCATTGCACTGAAGGACACAGCACTGCAGCCTTCCTCCACAGCACTGTCGTGGCTCCAAACTCTGGCACGTACAATGATCACTGCACTGAAGGACACAGCACTGCAGCCTTCCTCCACAGCACTGTTGTGGCTCTCCTCTCTGGTACCTACAATGACCACTGCACTGAAGGACACAGCACTGCAGCCTTCTGTGGTGTCTTCAGCAGAGAATAACGAAGCAGGAACATCAAGGTAAGAGGCACGTAGGGTTTATTCACCTCAGCCATCAACAGCAAATCTAAACTGACACTCATGGAATCAATAAACAGAATTCTTAACAAACATTCTACATAGAATGTACAATGTGGTTCTGCATGAAGATTCCATGTGGAACCTAATACAATGTCACACACCTCCCTCCTTTACAACAGAATAATAACACTGCAACCAAGGGAAAATAAATGAAACGAGAAACAAGCAGGAAACAATTTGAGCATGTCATACATAGTCTTTCATGTACACAGGAAGTCTGCGCACCCTCTGACTCCTCTCCCTTACATTACAAGACAATCCAGAAGACCCTGTAAGGGAGGGAAAAACGCCTGATGATGAGGGATAAGAGCTAGTACAACCTCCAGGACTCTCAGCTGGAGGAAGGTTTGAATTGACTACAACCACACGGCTCTTATTCCAAATCCTCCCATCTTCAGTCTTGACCGCATTCTTAAAGATCTTTACCACATTCCTAATTTTTGAATATTTAGACCAGGGTTGACACCCCACAGGAGTTTTTATCTTCACACGGTCACCCACCTTCACCTCATTGGTTTGAGCACATTTTTTCTCATCAAAATACATTTTCCTATTAAACTGCTTATCCAGTTCTCTGTTTCTCCAATCACCTATCTGATTGTTAACTAAACCTTTGTTTAACCTCATCCACCCTGGACACAATTTCGAATTGGAAGCCCGACCTTTGAATAACTCAAAGGGAGATCTCCCCGTAGTCAGGTGTGGAGATAAGCGATAAGCCGTAATCCTGTCCTGAAGAACCTCTTTCCTGTTCAACCCATTGACCCTGGCTAATTGTATGCTCTCTTTGAGCGTTTTATTGACCCTTTCCACAGCTCCGTTGGTTTCTGGGTGGTATACTGCACTTCTCTTTTGAACAATGCCAAAGTCTTTTAAAAAACACTGAAACTCATTCGAACAGAACTGAGGCCCATTGTCAGAGAGAATACTGTTAGGAAAGCTTTCTCTCTTAAAAATTTCCTCTAAAAACTTAATAACACATCCTGTAGAGATATCCCTAACAGCACTCACCTCAATCCACCTGGAATATAAATCCAAAACAACAATAAGATAAGGGGTGTCACTCACACCGTGCAATGGACCAACAATGTCAATTGCAACTTCATCCCAGGGGTGATTCGGTAATTTCCTGCAGACCATAGGCATCTGCTTAGTTTTCAAAATCTTGTCACTAGCACAACACTCCATGCAATCCCGGACCAACCTTTCAACCTCCAGATCTATACCAGGCCACCAAAATTGAAATCTCAGAAACTCCTTAGTCTTCACTATCCCAAGATGACCAGTGTGAGCAAGGCTTAGAAGTTTGTTCCTTATGCCTGAGGGAGGGACCAGTTTGATGCCCCGAGCAAGCACACCATCAACAACAGACAACTCTTCACCAATCAAAGCCCAAGGTTTCTCAAGACGCTTGTTATTCATCAACATATCCATAACATTCTTAATTTCTTGATCTTTTTCAATTTCGTCCTTCCATTCCGCTTCACTAACCGCACCTGAGGTGATTTCACAAACACTAATCACCTCATCATCAATAAACTCTTCATCCGTGTCAAATTCCTTAACATTGACCAACCGAGAAAGGCAATCCGCAGATTTGTTGATAGCACCGGGAATGTAATCAACATCAAAATCAAATTCTTGAAGAGAGATGACCCACCTCTTAATCCTTGAAGAAATTGAATCCAGACCTTTTTTTGAAAATACCTCCTTAAGCGGTTTATGATCAGACAACACTTTCACTTTGGTACCCCAAATCAAGTTTCTAAACTTCCTTAGTGCCCAAAAGATGGCCAAAGATTTCCTACTCCACGGTGTCCCATTTAGTGTCTAATTAAGAGCCAGAATGGATGGAATTCGTGTATGGAATTCCATTCCGTGCGATCACAGATGACCCATTGTACCAGCACCTAGATTTAGCAGATTTTGCAGGTTCAAGAACACAGACCTGATTTTACTAGCTGAAAATTCTGGCCAGTAACATCCCTGTAGAAAAAGGCCGGCATTGCAGCCGTCCCGTTTTCCAGCCCCTCCCCAAAACTCAGCAGTGACTCTCTCCCATCATTGCTAACCACTCTCCTCACCCCTGCTCCGCATCAGCCCCTCATCTCACATTTATCACTTGCTCAGAGGAGGTGGTAAATATGAGCTTTTATCCCAACAGAAGAGGGAATACATTACGGACTTCCACGGGGTATAACCGGGTCGTGCAGTTATTTCCCATTCCACTGGGATTAACTTCTAACTGCAGGAAATCTAGCAGGAAATTCAGGCTGGTATCGATAATTATAGCAGTCTGGAATTTCCGCATGGATTTCCACATAACTTGTAAGCGGACCTTTTCGAACATCTTACAGCAGGAAATAGAAAAAACATTTTGACAAATGTGTGTAGGTGTAGAAAATGGATCAAGGTTCAGTTAGTATTTGAAGGAAAATTTGTCACAGTTTAATCAGCTACACATACGTAGATATAATGTGAAAATCCCTTCCAGAAGGGACTCATTATAGGCCACAGAAGAAGACCATCTTGGTAAAGCAAATGTGAATTAGTAAAATGTCAGCATGTATCCGTGGCATGGGAAAGAGAAAGAAGGGGACACCATAACTAGTGCAAGGTTGCAGGAGGGAAAATCAATCAAGTAGCATGTAAAGCATGACTACTGATCCAGTGCCAATCAGGGATCGATAATCAATATTAACGCAATCGCTGGCCCATACTCATACACCCAACAAACCAATCCCTGTTGCGCTGGTCAAGTTTGATGTTAAATCAGTTATTCATATATACAGGATCATATTCAACACTCAAAATACATAACTTAACCTGTATATCAACTCTCTTTCCTCTGGTCGATGGACCTAAAGTTGAGAAGTTGATGGTAACAATTAGCACTAACTATCTATCTATATTACTAAATAAACCACAAACTCAGTGTAAGGTTAACAGTGTTTATCGCAAAATAATGTGAAGGTAAAATACTCCTCTTGTACAGGTTTACAAAGCAAACATAGATTCAATCACAGAGAGAGAACATTAATCAGAGCAAACAGTGTCAAACTCATATCAACTGAACAATTATGCAAATGAGGGAGGGGATAGATGAAGAGACAAAAGATTCAGAAACAAATATACATTTGCAAATGATTATGCAAAGTACGGATCATTTAACTATACTAACCCAAATATTTCAGTGGAAAATCTACCCCCTGGCCATGGGAATAGATGGGGGTTCCCCGAGAAGGTTCAGGGAACAAAGAGTAGGACAGGAACAGGAAATAAACAAGCCTCAATCTGGATACCGCAAACCGACGCACAGCGACGATCTCCCTCTCTCTAGCTTTTCCAAAGACACGCCCTGATGACCCCCCAGGCACCCCAGTTATACCCTAAAACCTACATGTCCAACCCATCATTGTAGCAACATTTCAGAAACTCAGTCTCTCATTGGTCAGTTTAGGGGGTGTTCTATCATACCACCATGGTCACGTCCATGTTTTCACAGCATTCTTTGTTTTACAGCTTTCTCATTACATCCACCACGTCTCATGAATACACATTTCCTCCAAAAAATAACATGTTGCAAGTCTCTACACTTTCATTGTTCGCCTCGACAGTTTCTGCGGAATGAGTTTGTACATTTGCACTTGATCCCACGGCCATCCTTCCGTTACTTGGCAGTCATACAATAATCCTTGAAGGTTATCAGCCGTTGCCATCTCCATTCTCTCTCAGAGTTCGATTTTCAACATATTTATTCATTTTTATTTCTCGTTAACCCTCGAATGACATGCAAAAATGTAGGCCCATGCGTGCATCACTACGATGAATAAAACACAAACATTATTATTTTCATGAAATAAAATTCTCACTGTTCACCACCCCCCATTGCACTATCCCCCCGTGGTAATTCTAGCAAGAGCATTAATGTGCAAAAAGCGGCTTTACGTTTATTGTCTGACTCTGTCATCTCCTTCCTTCCACATCTACACTTGCAACATTTATATGCCATTATTATTGACATTGTCACTACAGCTATTGAAAAAATTGGTATTAGTATTTTCCCTAACAAGCTACTCCCAAATGTAGAAAACCATTTACCTACGGAGGAAAAATCCTTACCAAGTTTCTCCCAAACACCATTAACCTCCAGTTGGGTCAAGTCTTCATGCAATTTCGTAATATTCTTAATATACCCCTCAGGACTTTTAATTTTATCAGGGATATAAGTACAGCAGTGTTGTATTTTTAACATGCCACAGACTCCGCACTCTTTTGCCAATAAAATGTCAAGGGCAAGTCGATTTTGCAAAACCATTGATCTAATTGCAACCATTTCAGTATCAATCATCAGGAACCCACCAGCAGTATCTGTTGATAAAACAACCACTGTGGACAATTTTCGAATTTTATGTGAATTTAGAACGACTCCAACTGAGGGTATCAGTGCACCAAAAATATCACCAACTATTTCTGAAAAACTTGCTCTCTTTTTGCGTGTTAATCCATGTTTTATTTCATTGATTTTATTATTTCTATCCACATGATACACTTTGGGGAATATAATTCCAAAATAACAACTACCATACCAATGTGCTTGCAACCTATAGTAAGCATTCTTACCGCACACATAATAAACTCCTGGAAAAACAGGATCAGTTCCACCTTTCAATCCCCATCCACCAGTTATTAGAAAAGTATGTTCACATTTACTAGTACCAATGAAATAATTATTATAGTCAGTTTTTAGTCTAAGCAAGCAAAGTTTCCCTTTATGATACCAATCCAGAGACATTGCAGCGTAAGTCTAGCCCTTTTTATAATTTCCCTCTCTGAAAGCCCATGGTGGTACATGTGACTTCTGTTCAGCAGCTTTTCTTTGAAAATCCTGTCTTCTATCCTCTACCATGTTAATAAATTCCTTTTCTTCAGCCCTCAAACTACAGGTCAGATTATGTCTATGAGCATATACTATATCTAATGTCTGAGTAATATGAAAAAATTCTCCCATGTATCCCGCATTTCTATTACTGTACACCTTATTCATATCCTTTCTAATTGGAATTTCTGCAAACACTAAATCTAGGTTTGAATAATAATATTGTAACTTCCCCGTCAGGTAAAACAAGCTTGTTAATACACTGCACGACACACCATATGTTAAAGGAAGGTGATGGTAGGTCACCCCCTCTGAGACAGACAAAGGTAATTGCATGCACACGTAACAATCTCTCACATCCATTGTCTCAACATACTCATATAACAATTTTGTAAAAACATTTAACGAGAAATCATTAATCGATTTATCATGATGATAAATACTTTCATCTATCTCTTCTATCTTAGTATTAGGTGTTTCCTTAGTAACTGAAGTCACTCTCTCACTTATCACATTAATAGTATTATTTTTGTTATTAGTCACAGTTAGAACAGGTACAATTACAGTCAAAATTAGCCACATTATCATTAGTAGTAAGATACTTTAACACATCTACTTTTTAAACTAGGTTTTTGATGTCCAGTCACTGTATCTTCTGCCATTTTTGTATACTATAAAAATAATGGAAAAACTTACATTTCTAACAACTCTCTAAAGATTTTGACAAACTTGTCCAAAAACCATCGGAGAAATAGTGTATCTCACACTTTAAAGCTTTCTTCTTTACCCCTTTTATTTTTTTTTGAGTCTTCTTTAAATTGTCTGGATCTTTCGATTTGTTATTGACTAAAGTTGTTGCACCTTAACTTTCACAGTTATTTTAAGGCGATTTCAAATTGCTTTCATCAACTTGCTCAATACCAGTACCATCTTCTTTTTTTATTGGATCTGTGCTTTCAATTTCTTCCAATATTACATATGTCCTTTCTGGAGCTGAGTATTTCTTGCTCGGAAGTCTTATTCTCTTTGTTCTTCGTACTAGATCTTCCTCTGATTCTTCTTGTTCAGTTTGGCTTGAAACTTCATTTATTTGCTCTGGTTTTCTTTCCTCAAGAGCGTATTTCAGTCTTTTCACTCCACTTGGCCAATTGTCACCCTTTTTCGCTCTCTTGGCTTGAACCGCTTCTTCACCTTCTTTTTCTAGTTCACAAGTTCTTTTATTTAGCCCTTTTCTTTGACGTACTTGCTCCTTATTTTCAGTACCTTCCTCTTCTTTTTGCTCAACAGCAGTCTTATGAGACCCAGTAGCTGGTGCCCACTCTACTTGACTTGTGCTTGGTTGTTCATCACCCACAGACTTGTCAGAATCTGTCACTCTAGATTCTTTGGTTTCACAACCTTCAGCTTCTGGTTTCTTATTTCCATCAACCAGTTGCTGCTCACCTTCTTTTTCAAGTGGACTTGGGACTCTTCTTGTATGACTTTCGTGTATCCAGTTGGGCAAGCCACCACATTTCACTGCTGTCGTTGTCACCAAAATAATCTGGTATGGTCCATGCCACCTGGGTTCTAAACACGACTTCCTCACATGTTTCTTGACAAGAACCCACTCTCCTGGATTCTGATCATGTGCTTGTGGTTGCAATTTCTCCAACCTGATGAGGCAGAACGCACCAGATCAGCCAATCCTTTGCAATAATCAAGCACTAGATCATCAGAAATATTCATCAGTTTGTTTGCTGGTACAATTGCTTGTCCCATTGCTCTTCCCATTAGGACTTCATGAGGACTCAATCCAGTCTTTTTATCTGGAATGCTTCTAAGACTCATCAATACCAGGGGTAAAGCGTCAGGCTATTTCAGTGTTGTAGATGCACATACTTTTCCTAGTCTAGATTTTATAGTGCCATTGATTTGCTCGACCACTGCAGATGCTTCTGGTCGATAAGCACAGTGCAGCTTTTGCTCAATTTGTAATGCTGCACAGATCATCCGAATTATCTCATTATTAAAGTGAGATCCCCTATCTGTTTCCAAAGTGACTGGAAAACCAAACTTTGGTATTAATTCTCTCAAAAGCAATTTTGCAACGGTAAGGCTGTCATTCCTTCTTGTTGGATAGGCTTCCACCCAACGAGAAAACAAAGAAACGACAACTAACACATATATTAGTCTGTTACATGGGGGAAGCTCAATAAAGTCAAGTTGGAGCCTCGTAAATGGTCCTGCTGCCTTTCCAGTTCACCCCCAACTAACAACTGTCTTTCTGCCTGGATTTTGCTGCTGACATGTAACACACCTCTGGCATAGACTCTCTGCAATGACCCTGAATTTAGGGTTGTACCATGACTGCTTGAAGAGCCTGATCATTGCATCCCTTCCAACATGTGCAATTCCATGGTACACCCTTGCCATTTGGGAAAGAAAACAATCTGGCATAACTGGTCTTTCATCTGTGTACACCCAGACCTCAACCTCTGCTCTCTTCCTGTAGCCCGATTTTATCTAAAGTTCTTTCTCCTCAACTCCTGACTCTTCCTGCAACTGCCTGATTTCATCCCAAGTTTCCAAAGAGGAAAACATCAAGTGGCAATTAGTATCTTTCTTTTCCACCCCTCTGTTGATTGCAATTGAATTTTGTGCACAGAAACGCGCTACTTCATTGATCGGCGTATCTGTTACCGTTCATCACATAATCATTTCCTGACTTGTGTGCAGAACATTTGACCACCGCAATCTTCTTGGGCAATTGCAAAGCATCCAATAAATCTTTCACATTTTTACTATTTCTGATCGGAGAACCTGAAGAAGTCAGAAATCCCCTTTGCATCCATAACTGTCTGAAATCGTGAACCACCCCAAAACCATATTGACTGTCAGTAAATATGGTTACTCTCAAATTTTTGCCAATTTTACATGCTCTAATCAGAGCTATGAGTTCAGCAATTTGTGCAGAGTTTACCCCTTTTAGACAGGATGCTTCTAGAACTGCAGCCACTGTGCATACTGCATAAGCAGAACTCAATACACCTTTTTCATTTCTCAGACATGATCCATCAACAAACATCACACTATCTGACTCCTCTAGCGGTGTATCCTTAATGTCTGGCCTCGGTTTCGTGCACAACTCTGTCACATCCAGACAATCATGATATGCTTCATCTTTCACTTCTTCACAAAATGGACTAGGTAACAATGTTGCCGGATTTATTGTTGTGCATCTCACCACAGTCACATTCTCAGCACCCAAAATTACCCTTTCATACCGAGTCAGCCGACTATAGGTCATGTGCTGCATTCGAGTTCTTGTTAATAGAATCTCAACTGAGTGTGGCACATATACTTTTACTGGATGTCCCATCACGATTGCTTCACTCTGTTCCAGACTCACACAAGTAGCAGCTACTGCTTTTAAACAGACTGGTAACGCTGCTGCCACTGAATCCAAAGTAGTTGACTCAAAACTGAAAGTGCACACCCATTTCTCTCACAGCAGTACAATGCAAAATCCTTTGTATAATCTGGCATTCCTAGTGCAGGTGCTCGACAAAGCCTGTCTCGTAACTCAATAAATGCTTTCATGCTTTCATCGTCCAACTCAATCGGATCAGTCACATCTTTGTGTGTCAACCTCTGCAAAGGTTTTGCAATCAGTGAAAAACCACTGATCCACTGTCTGCAGTATCCAACCATTCCCAAAAACATTCAAACTTCCTTCTGAGTCTTAGGAGGGCTCATTTGCTGAATCACACTGATTCGCTCTGGTGTCACTTTTCTGATTCCCTTCTCTATTTTGTGTCCCAAATATTGGACCTCCTGTTTACAAAATTGTAATTTTGCTGGTGACACTTTGTGTCCACCTTCTGCCAAATGGTTCAGTAAGGCAATTGTATCAGTCACACATGCCTCTCGTGTTCTTGATGCCACCAGTAGGTCATCAATGTACTGAACCAAAACCGACTTTCCTGGCATTATCAAAGTTTCCAAACACTTTTTCAAAATCTGATTAAAAATCGAAGGACTCTCTGTGTACCCTTGAGGAACTCGGTACCATGCAAAAACATGGCCTCCGAACCGGAAAGCAAACAAAAACTGGCTATCCGGATGTAAAGGAATCGCGAAAAATGCTTGACACAGATCAATTACTGTGTACCATTCTGCGTCACAGGGGATTTGATAAAGAATCACTGCTGGATTTGGCACTATTGGACAACAGGGTACCACTATTTTATTTATTTTACGTAAATCTTGCACTATTCTATACTTTCCACTTGACTTTTTAATTCCCATAATAGGCGAATTACATGGACTGCTTAGTATTTCTCTTAAAATACCCTGCTCAATCATTTGGTCAATCACAGGAATAACTCCTGCTATTGTCTCAGGACTCATTTTGTACTGAGGTGTCTTTGGGACAGTTGCACTTGGTTTCACCATGACCTGAATAGGATCCACACCTTTCATCAGACCAATTTATTTTCCTGTAAAATCCCATACATCAGATCTAACTGTATTTTTCAACTCTGCAGGCAAATCTTCTTCAGTGAGAAGTGAAAATAACTCATCCACTTCAGTCCCTTGCTTCGCTAACATCATTTTAAACGCAACATCCTCATCTGGTATTTGGAAAGCAATACCATCCGGTGTACAATAGATGGTGCAGTTCATCTTGCAAAGCAAATCTCTTCCTAAAAGATTCACCGGGCTCATATCACATACCACGAACCGATGCATGTCTCTGAATCTTCCGATATGAACTTCTATTGGCCTTGTTATTGGGGTTTTGATATGCTTATTTGAAACTCGTACAACTTGGATAGTTTCTCCCGAGAGGGGTAGGTTTGGAATTTCCGCTGCTCTAACAGTAGAACGGGTAGCACCAGTGTCCACGAGGAATGTAATATCATTACCTTCCACTTTTCCATCAACAAATGGACCTGACTGATCTACCTCTAGAGATGCGCCAAGCACGCACTCTTCCTCCCCCCTGAGGCATCGTCATTGAGATGAGTCTGAATCACTCTCATTGCACTGCAACAAGTACTGCAAAACCATTTTCACATTTTGATTCTTACCAACTTGTTCACCTGCGTGAAATCCAGTGTTCGCACTGTACCTCTGCACTTGAGCATTCACATTATTTGGCATAGGAGCTTGTGGTACCTGTATCTGTGGTATACCTACCTGCTGCTGTTGTAGCTGTTGTTGATTCACAACCACCTCATTCTGCATTTGTGAATTTAAATTTTGATTTATCCCATTATTCTTCAGAACAGATCTACACTCGTTCTTCCAATGTCCAAACTTTCTGCACGCATGACAAGGAAATTTCCTTTTCAATTCATCTTTATTCATTTTACCTCTACCTCTTCCACCACTCGATGCTTGACCATTCTGATTCTGACCTTTCATTTGATAATCTGTTTGGGAACCACTGGTTCCGTCTTGCTGTTCTGCTACTTTCACTTGTGCCACATCATTTTCTCTTTTAGCTTCTTGTGTCTTGACTCAATAACATCACTACAATATTTTGCATACCTCAGTATCTCATCGACCGTTTTACTCTGCCAACAAATCAAATGTTGCTGAATCATGTTGCTAATTTCTGGTTTAAGTCCGAACACAAAACGATACACAAAATGTCCCATATCTTTATCTCCAATATTCTCAAACCCACTGTACTGTTTGAACACCTGTAACAATCTTTCATAGTAAGCATGTACCGACTCTTTTGGTTCTTGGGTTGTTCTGTCAATTTTAACCCAATCTGTTTCTTTTGGAGAAATTTTCCCTTTCAGGTAAGTGATTACCTGATTGTATTTCTTCATCACCTCATCTGAAGGTGCACCTGTTTTCGCATCTCTAGGATATTCTTCTTTAGGCCAATCAACAGCAATCTTACACTCAGTCCATAAATCAGCTGAGACCACACTTTCAAACAATCCATCTAAATCTTTTAACAAAACCTTTGAAACCTTTACAAACCTCTCTTCTTGTTTGTACCACTTGACTGGTTTTTCCCTCAATCTAGTAAAGTCATTAGTAAAGGATAATATATCTTGTCTTGACCAAGGAACGTGAACATATCTACCACCTGGAACTTCTCTCATCGAACACACCATTTCAACTTGTCCTGACTCTCTTAATGGAAATAAAGACGCATTTTTGTTGGCATTCATTTCTTCTTTCTTTTTCACCCATCTACCTTTCCACCGTTCTACATCTCCCCACTTCTTCAAGATATTCATCAATTCTTTTATTTGCAACCTTTTGCCAGACACATTCAAACTCTCCAAATCCTTTTCAGTAAAATCCAGTCTATACGTTTTCTGTAACACCTTGGACTTCTCTATGTCTACTCCATATTCATTAGCAGCCTCTGTCAATTTGTCATGAAGATTTCTTGTTTTCCATGTAATATTTTTACACAAGAATAATAACTCTTCGTCTCGGTAAGTACTCAATCTGTCTGGACTTATTGTACCCATAATCATTTCTTCCAAATCCACTCTCAATTTACTCACATCTATACTCTGTGGTTGAGGTTTTCGCTTTTCCATTCCCCTTATCCAATCATCTAACTCATCTGGTGATGGTCCCATCGAACTTCCTGACACTGGAGTGACATTCTGCACTATTCTTCTCGGATCCATTTGCGCACTTCTCTTAGGGGTTTCATTTATCATCTCACAAACTGGTAGATCAATTAATGAAGTACTTGTTTCAGCTTGTCCAGCCTGATCAACTATCGTTAACACCTTATTCCTGTCACTATTCATTGGGACTGTCAACGCATGTACTCTCGATATATTCTGTTTTTCTCCATACAATGGAACTACAGGACCAATCGTTACTGGCACTGTTGATGCTTCCGCATTCAGATTCAATTGATTAATTTTCTGAGTTAACTCCTCTCTCGCCTTATTCAACATGTCCATTTCACTCTCTTGAATTATTCTAGTAACTACCGGGACTTGTGTAACCTGCGGAATTAGTGGGGTTCCCATTAATGGTGCATTTGGGACTGTTTCACTTGAATTTTCCTGATAAAGTGGAGGTCTTTTAGTCAAAATGTCATCTAACAATTCATCATCAGAATCACTCGTGTCAAAGTTCAATCCTGATGTCTCTACATTTTTCTTTTTCTCTTTACATTTGCCTCCAGTCAATTCCTCAGCCACTAAAACTGGGAACAAACAATCTACTTTTACAGCTCTCCTCCATCTTTTCATTTGATCATCCCATCTTGCCTCAGCAAACCTCAATATCATATTCCTATATCTATTTCCATTCCTGAATTTCTCTCATTTATATGCCTCATGTTCCCATTCCTCAAGCGCTTCATACTGAGTACGTCTAGGATTTGGTTCTAGTGAGTTCATTCGTTCTCTCAAATTCTCCAAAACCCTTACATTAAATGTACCATGTTTCGGGAAAGCTAAGACACCATCATCTTCCGTGTATCTCTCCCAATTCTCTAACCAAGTACATGTATGATAACCACGTTCCAACATCATGAAAGAAGCAGCCGTTCTTGGAGGTGGAATAGGAATTCCCTCTCTAGTAACTATTGGTTTGTCGTTTTTAAAGAAACCCTTCATTCTATTAATCATCTTCATTTTTCCCGATTCTTCACGCTAAAATATAATTCAGTAAACAACAAATAATTTCTACGTACTTCAGCTTATTCTATTGGCTAGCACTCGTCCAATACTAGCGTGACTCACACCAACAGGCCAATCTGAGCACACTACGTAGTCAACTCTTAAACCAATACCAGCGCAACTTACAGCAATCAACCAATTACAGCTCTCTGAGCGCTCGCTGTCTGACCATTGCCAGCGCGGCCTTTTGTGACGTCAATATTACTACAACTACTGACCCTCCCTTTACAAAATAATACGGCAATGTTTTTCTATTCTTTTCTCAACTAAACTTGTTAGAAAACAAACATTAAAACAATGCTACCTTGTCTGTTCCACTAAATAAAGAGATAGTCTTCAGTTCAAAAAGAAAGATTCTCTCACTTCAAGTAAAATAACGACCAGCGCTATTCTACACCCAAACAAGCTACAGGAGGACTTGGTACTCCTCTAGGGATACTAGCCAAAGTTTCGGAAGAGGACTTTCACATGGAAAGAGGTCTTGGTACTCCTTTGGGGATGTAAGGGCAGAGTTTCGGAAGTGGACCGTTCACTATTTCAAGCAAAATCTACTCTCAAACGAATAATCCCTAAATATAATACCAACAGCCTCTCGCCGTTCAGTATTATGACAACAGACAAAGTACTTCTGCAGTGTGATACCTTATCCACACTATTCTTCTGCATCTTCAGGCTAAAACATTATCCCGGGATCTCAGGTAACTCCGTACCCGCACTTCTAGACAACATAGAACAAAACACTAACTTTTCATGTTAAGTGACAAATAATCAATAGTCGATAATTATTACCAAACTAATCAATAATGAACCGTCCTCTGCTACCAGAAACTGATCCAGCACCAATCAGGGATCGATAATCAATATTAACGCAATCGCTGGCCCATACTCATACACCCAACAAACCAATCCCTGTTGCGCTGCTCAAGTTTGATGTTAAATCAGTTATTCATATATACAGGATCATATTCAACACTCTAAATACATAACTGAACCTGTATATCAATTCTCTTTCCTCTGGTCGATGGACCTAAAGTTGAGAAGTTGATGGTAACAATTAGCACTAACTATCTATCTATATTACTAAATAAACCACAAACTCAGTGTAAGGTTAACAGTGTTTATCGCAAAATAATGTGAAGGTAAAATACTCATCTTGTACAGGTTTACAAAGCAAACATAGATTCAATCACAGAGAGAGAACATTAATCAGAGCAAACAGTGTCAAACTCATATCAACTGAACAATTATGCAAATGAGGGAGTGGATAGATGAAGAGACAAAAGATTCAGAAACAATATACATTTGCAAATGATTATGCAAAGTACGGATCATTTAGCTATACTAACCCAAATATTTCAGTGGAAAATCTACCCCCTGGCCATGGGAATAGATGGGGGTTCCCCGAGAAGGTTCAGGGAACAAAGAGTAGGACAGGAACAGGAAATAAACAGGCCTCAATCTGGATACAGCAAACCGACGGACAGCGACGATCTCCCTCTCTCTAGCTTCTGCAAAGACGCGCCCTAACAACCCCCCAGGCACCCCAGTTATACCCTAAAACCTACATGTCCAACCCATCATTGTAGCAACATTTCAGAAACTCAGTCTCTCATTGGCCAGTTTAGGGAGTGTTCTATCATACCACCATAGTCACGTCCATGTTTTCACAGCATTCTATGCTTTACAGTTTTCTCATTACATCAACCACGTCTCATGAATACACATTTCCTCCAAAAAATAACATGTTGCAAGTCTCTACACTTTCATTGTTCGCCTCAACAGTTTCTGCGGAATGAGTTTGTACATTTGCACTTGATCCCACGGCCATCCTTCTGTTACTTGGCAGTCATACAATAATCCTTGAAGGTTATCAGCCGTTGCCTTCTCCATTCTCTCTCAGAGCTCGATTTTCAGCATATTTATTTCTTGTTAACCCTCGAATGACATGCAAAGATGTAGGCCCATGCGTGCATCACTACGATGAACAAAACACAAAAATTATTATTTTCATGAAATAAAATTCTCACTGTTCACCACCCACCATTGCACTATCCCCGTGGTAATTCTAGCAAGAGCATTAATGTGCAAAAAGCGGCATTATCATTATTATTTTATTTTTCCTTTTAAGCAGAACGCAAATGCGGCCTAGTTTTCATGCATTAGTCCACACATTAGTGCACGCATGCGCAAAATCGTTTCCCCGTGTTTTAGTGTTTTTGCACGTTATTTTCACAGCACACTGTTAGTAAATGTTACTGAGGACTTAATCCGAGCAGGTTTATTTTCTCCAAACCCTGCTCCATCACTACTCATCGGTAAAGGTCTCAAGGTGCTGGGAGGGGGGTGGGGAGGACTGCTGGTCCGTCGAAGGCTCTGTGGCTCAGTCGAAGAGCAAGGTCTTGAGATCCTTCTTAAATTGAGGCAGTGACGGTGATTGCCTGAGGTGGAGAGGGAGGGTGTTCCAGGTCTTTGCTGCGAGGTAGAGGAAGGATCTTCCTCCAGCCGTGGTCTTGCAGATACGTGGGATGGTAGCGAGGGCCAGTTGAGCGGAGCGGAGGACTCTGGTGGGGGCGTGGAATGAGAGGCGGTAGTTAAGGTATGCAGGTCCAGTGGCATGTAGGGCTTTGTAGGCGTGTGTGAGGAGCTTCAAGGTGATTCTTTTGTTGACTCAGAGCCAGTGGAGATCTCTCAGGTGGCTGTTGGTGTGGCTGCGGTGGGGGATGGTAAGGATGAGTCTGGTGGAGGCGCTCTGAATGTTCTGCAGTTTCTTGAGGAGTTTCTTGGTGATTCCGGCATAGAGTGCGTTGCCGTAGTGTATTCTGCTGCTGATGAGTGCGTGGGTGACTGTCTTTCTGGACTCAGTGGCGATGCACTTAAAGATCTTTCGGAGCAGGCATAGCGTGTAGAAGGATGATTAGATGGCGTTGATCTGGCGGCTCATGGTGAGCGAGGAGTCCAGGATGATGCCGAGGTTTCATGCATGGTCTGTGGGTATAGGGGGCTTCCAAGTGCTGCGGGCCACCAGGAGTCGTCCCAGGCAGAGGGGGTGGAGCCCATGATGAGGACTTCGGTCTTCTTAGAGTTGAGCTTGAGGCAGCTGTTCTTCATCCAGGTGACGATAGCCTTCATCCCGTTGTGGAAGTTGTTCTTTATGACTGGGTTCATTGGTGAGGGAGTGAATCAGCTGGGTGTCGTCGGTATAGGAGACAATGTTGAGTCCATGGTTCCTGACAATTTATGCGAGCGGCACCATATAGATGTTGAAGAGAGTGGGGCTCAGGGAGCAGCCCTAAGGCACTCTGCAGCTGATCTCTGTGGGTTCAGAATGGAACGGTGGTAGTCTGAATCTCTGTGTTTGGCCAGTGAGGAAGGACCGGATCCATTCCAGGGCTTTGTTGCGGATGCCGCCGTTGTGCAGTCTTGTACATAGGGTGCGATGAGAGACTGTATCGAAGGTGGCTGACAGGTCCAGGAGGATGAGGGCTGCAGTTTCACCTCAGTCGAGGAGGGTGCGGACGTCATCTGTGGCGGCGAGGAGGGCGGTCTCGGTGCTGTGGTTGCTTTGGAAGCTGGATTGGGAGAGGTCCAGGATGTGGCTTGCTTTGATGAACTCTGAGAGTTGGGCGCTGATGGCCTTCTCGATGACCTTGGCTGGGAAGGGGAGAAGAGAGATGGGTCTGAAGTTCTTGAGGTCCGGCGGGTCAGTAGAGGGTTTTTTCAGCAAGGGGTTGATCTTTGTGTGTTGTCTTCTGGGAAGGTGGCAGAGTTGATGGAGCAGTTGATGGTGTGGCAGAGTTCGGGGGCGATTGTGGTGCCGGCTTTGTTGAAGATGTGGTGCAGGCAGGGGTCCGAGGGTGCTCCAGAGTGGATGCTCTTCATGATCTTGAGGGTGTCGTCAGCGGTGAGGGGAGTTCAGCTGAGTAGGGTCTGTTGGGGTCCGGTGTTGTTGGGTGCAATGGTTGCTGGTGGGGCGGGAGGGTCTTGGGTGTAGAGGCTGTTGAAGCTCTCGTATATCTCCTTAATCTTGCAGTGGAAGAAGGTGCCATGGTTGTTGTAGAGGTCTTGGGAGGGTGGGATGTTTGCTATCTCTGTGCTGGGTCTGGCGAATTCTTTGATCACAGCAAAAAGTTCTTTACTATTGAGTGCAATGGCATTGATCCTTTCTTGTAGGGCCGCTTTCTTTGTTGTTCTAAGAAGATGGTGGTGTGCAGTGACAGAGGTATTGAAGGCTGAGTTGTCTTCCGGGGTCTTGCTGCTCCTCCATTTCTTCTAGAGCCGTCTACAGGTGCGTCTGGACTCAAGAAGGGTGGGGGAGAACCAGCTGGCTTTCTTGGAGTGTTGTTTGCCTGGGGCTTTCTTCAGGGGAGCGAGAGTGTCGGCACAGTTGGAGAGCCATAGGTGGAGGTTGCGTGCTGAGGTATTAGAGTCCGTGGATGTCGGTGGGGGGGTTTTGCTGAGGGAGGTGGTGAGCTGTTCTTCGGTGACCTTGTTTCAACTTCTGCCGGAGAAGATGGGGTCGAGCTTGTATCCCGCTGACTGGGTTGGAGAGGTGACCAGTTGTTTGAGTCAGACGGAGCGAGGTTCTCCAGCAGGGACGAGGTGTTTTTGTCATTGGAGTTGTCCAGGTGAAAGTTGAGGTCACCAAGGAGGATGCAGTCTGTGGAGGTGAGAGCATGGGGTGCGATGAAGTCAATGATGGAATTGCTGAAGGGTGGGCGGGGTCTGGGGGGTCTGTAGATGAGGGTGCCACATAGGGTGCTGTTTGGGTTGGTCTGGACCTGGAAGTGGAGGTGCTCCATGGTGGTTGATTGGTCGTCCGCATGGGTGGGGAGAGAGATATGCTGCTTTGGTGTACGATGACAATGCCTCCCCCCGATTTGTTGATGTGGTCCTTGTGAATGATCTTGTAGCTGTCCAGGATGGCGGTGGCGATGTCCGGGGCAGAGGTGGAGTTCATCCAAGTTACTGTGAGGAAGGCAATGTCGGGGTCGATGGAGTCAAGCAGGTGTCAGTTCTCCACAGTGTGTTTGTGAAGGGAATGTGTGTTGAGCAGGATGCAATTGAGGTGGTCAGGTCCGGTATTTGTCGGTCACGCGGTGGGTGGGGCTGGTGTGCTGTGGCAGACGAACGTGCAACTGCAGTTCTGGCAGGAGAAAGGGCCCTGGGTGTCATTCGATGATGCCAGGTGACAGGTGGTGTGGCATCCGGTGTTGAGGGCATAGAGGGTGCTGGCATCGTAGCTTTGCATGGTCCGAGAACCAGGGTCCGTGGCACTGGGCGTGGTTCAGACATGGATGGGCACAGACGGGCTTGCTTTTGGTGCGCCAGCGGCTTGGCCGCCAAAAGTAGTGTGAAGGAGAGGGCTGGACAGCTGGGAGGCCGGAAAGTGGGAAGCAGAAAGCAGCACTGGAGTGGGAGGGGCTGCGGGGGACGAGCAGTGGCAGAGACACAGAGGGAAAAAGGTGCAAAAAGTGGAAAGAGGAAAGTGAGCAGAAAAAATGAAAAATAAGTGGAAAAAAAGCAAAGAAAAATGAAAGGAAGGAAAAAGAAAGGCAGCGAGACAGAGGGCAGAGAAGCGGGAGAGCATAGAAGCTCTCCACTGGACCACCAGGGATGAGGCGCAGGCGGGTGCCTGTGGGTGGAGGAGGGCCTCGAACTCAGACCAGCAAGGGTCAGTGGCAGCAGCTACATAGGTGGAGCTGTGCTGGAAGTGAAGCAGTTCATTGACAAGGTCAGTGAGATTGCTCCTTTCACCATGCAGAGGCCGCCATAAGTAGTGTGAGCGACAGAGCTGGACAGCTGGGAGGCTGGAAAGCAGGAAGCGGTGCTGCAGGGGGGCGGGGCCACGGGGGATGAGCAGCAGCAGGGACATGGAGGGAAAAAAGTGCAAAAAGTGGAAAGAGGCAAGAGAGAAAAAAAGTGGGGAAAAAAAGCTAAGAAAAATGAAAGGAAGGAAAAAGAAAGGCAGAGGGCAGAGCAGTGGTAGAGCAGAGAAGCTCCCCACTGAACCACAAGGGATAAGGCGCAGGTGGGTGCATGCGGTTGGAGGAGGACCCCAAGCTCAGACCAGAAAGGTTTAGGGGCAGCAGCTACCTAGGCGGAGCTGTGCGGGAAGGGAAGCAGTTCACTGACAAGTGAAAATGGGAACGTTTTAAATCTAGGATGCATTAAGTAATCAAGAGAATTGGAACTAGCTACATTTATTTTACATTGTTGTTTTTGTACCACAGTAAAACATACAGAAATAACTTTTTTACTTTCATTATCCCTATCTAAGTTCAACGCAATCAAGTTTAACTTACAAGTAAGTAATAGTAATGTAATTAGGTATGCAGCAAGTTATCTGTTGGAGCCACACATGCCTTGGTGTGCAAGAAGTTGGTGGCAGAAATGATGGATAGGGTGGTAGTGTGAGCGTAGGGTGGCAGAATGAAAGTGAGGAAAATGGAAGAGGGGGGTTTACTGAGTGGAGCAGGACAATTACGTTGAGGAGTGGCTTGGGCTTTAATGGTATGTAGACAGTAGATCAGTAGAACGTTGCCCTATGTGAGGAGACACTGGGGCCTTATTGGTAAATATGAGAGGTCAGTGGCTATAGTGAGGTCCTCTGCAAGGATCAAAGAGGAATATATTGCTCACAGATCCATGGATGAAGGTCAGGTAACTTACATGTATCTAACTGGGTACAAAGATGATCTGACAGAAGATACATGGGATGAGTAGGGGCAGTAATTAATTTGTTAAAACAATTAATAAAATATGTTGGGCGGCCCAAAGTTTGCCTTAGGAGCCCACCACTGGCGCTGTCAAAGCCCAGGTTGCTGGATACTAAGACTGTGTAGTTTTGATTCCACATCATGCCTCTTTCTTCCACAATTTAAAAACTGGCTTGGAGTGATTAGGTGTTGAGTAACCCTGATCGAGGTGGCCAAACCAACATAGTAATGAGATGTGTTGAAATCAGCAGGGATTCCCGCAGCTACTGCTTGTAGCCATGCTCTCACTTGCCACTTGACAGGATAATGACTAACTCACTCCTGTGTTGCTTTGTACATAAATAGTTGTAAACTTACTTTTTGCCTGATGCTGAATTGGTGTACCATGATTGGTTGGCCATAGGACTTTGTGCACTGTACCACTGCTAACCAGTGCTAAAGTGCCTGTGCTCACTCTTTCAAACATGGTAAAACTGGCTTACACCCAATTGGCACATTTAATTTACTTATAAGCCCCTAGAAAAGTGGTACTACCTTTACACAGGGCCTGTAAATTAAATTCTACTAGCCTTTTATGACTCCTGATATGCTGGGACCAGTACAGGGGAGGATAGGGAATTCCAGAACCAGATGTGGGGGGAAGTCAAGAGGTTTCTCCCACTTCAAAGCTGGCACCAGGTATAAATACTGGACCCTCAGACCAACTCTTCAGTACACTCCTGGACCTGTGTATAATACAGAATAAGGACTGCTCTGCTGCCAGAGGACTGCCCTGCCACTGGAGGCCTGCCTTGCTGTTTGAGAAGGAAAACTAGGCCAGCTCCCTTCATCCCAAGCTATCTGAAGTGACTCCAAGGGTCAGCTAATTGACATCCTGTTCAGAGCTACAGGGCCATAATAAGCTCCAGAGACCTTCCCGCAACTGCCTAGCTGACCTGCTGCACTGGACCTGCCTGAGCCCAGCTGGTTTCTGCTGACATCAGTTCCTGATCCCAAAGAGGTGCCTACCCAGGTCCTGGACCATTGACTGGCATCAGTTGAGCTTCTCCTGGAAGAAAAGGAGAAATCTTGATGTTTTGGGCTTTTTGCAAACAGGCTCGTTTGCGCCAAGATCTTGCAGCTCGTGCCGAATGCTAACACGATGCTCCGGTGAACCCGAATCTTCGCGCTACAGCATTTGCCAACAACGACCGGCAACACGAGATCTGGACTTTGCGCTACAGCATCATCAGCCTGCAGGAACTGTAAATGCGAAGCCCCAGCAATAGCTGTCCATGACCCGTGACAGGATCTTCGCTCTACAGCGATGACCATCCGTGACGCCTGGCCTGCTGTTCATGCTACACCGACGACCATCTGAAACACTCTCCCTGCTCCTCGCGGCCTCCTTCAAGGCGAACTGTACTCTTCATGTTGGACTTTGAGAAGGTAACTTTTCCAGCTTAACTAACCCAGTCCCTGTATCCGGCCCGCTCTCCATAGTGGTCGACTTGAACTTATGACTTTCACCCGGCCTTGCACGACCAGATAACCGTTAGTGGTGCCTTGTGTTTTTAGGCTCCATGATTACCAAAAATCTTTGAAATTCAATAACTATGGTACTACTGATAGGAGTTGTGTTGTTTTAGTGTCAGATAATTTATTAAAACGTACCCCATTTTTTAATTGGTGTGGGATTTTCCTGGTGT
Source organism: Calotriton arnoldi (assembly GCA_963921515.1). Classification (NCBI taxonomy): domain Eukaryota; kingdom Metazoa; phylum Chordata; class Amphibia; order Caudata; family Salamandridae; genus Calotriton; species Calotriton arnoldi. The sequence continues at coordinate 853,948 of CAWUFW010005543.1, forward strand.
TGTGTTTTTGCATTATTACTGTTTGTGAACTGCATAAATGCTTTACACATTGCCTCTAAGTTAAGCGTGGCTGCTTTGTGCCAAGCTACCAGAGGGTTAAGCACAGGTGTATATATAGTGACTTCTTGTGTTTCACCCTGAGAAGGATTGTGGTTGTTGCTTGAGTATGGTTTTTCCCCCTCAACCAATAGCCCAGTTTCTCACAATAACTTTATTGAAATTAACATATAAGAAGAAATACACATTTTCTTAAGAACATGTTTATAGTGTTGGTTTATAAGAAGAGAAATGACATCAAATGAGACTTATATTTTGAATCCTTAATTCCAATATAAATATGTTATATACTGGGACAATCTTGAATAACCCCATGGCTCTTATTACAACAAGAACTGATGTTACTACAATTGTGAATCTATTATGGACTTCAGGTCGTAATCTTAAAGATTGAATGTCCCGGTATCAGACATATCCTTCTAATATTAGATTATATATATATTTTGTCATTTCTGCTTTTACTGATTTCAAGGTGTTGCTTTCAGTCGTAGAAGGATGTATTATGTATATTTTTAAAAAGATGTGTTCATCCCCATTTTTTGTAAATAATTTTGTATATGTTTATGTTAGCAATTGGGTCTCTAGTTTAAAGAGGTTTGCACCTTGTCCAAGTAGGGCCCACAATCCTAGTCAGGTTAAGTTAGATACATACTTTAAATTAACCTGTGCTCACCCTCTGGTAGCTTGGCACAGAGCAGGCAGGCTTAACTTAAGAGGCAATGTGTAAAATATTTGTGCAACACTTAGATTACAGTAATACAGTGAAAACACTACAAAAAACTCCACACTGGCTTAGAAAAATAGAGAATATTTATCTGAGTAAAACAAGACCAAACCGACAAAAATCCAATCAGTAGAAGTCAAGATATGGATTTTTAAAGAATAAATGCAAAAACAGTGCTTAGAATTCAATAGCTCTAAAAGGTTGCTTGAGATCACGAGAGACTGGGGTAAATCCAAAGTTTAGACTGACTGCGTTTCGAGGGCAGGACGGCTGCAGGACTAAGACAGGTCCAGCTTGCAAAGTACCTTGGATGGAGCAAAGAGACGACAGCGAAGATTGGAGGCAAGGAGTCGAGGAGGTGCTACGTCGTAATCGATACGTGGATGGAGACGAGCATCAACGCCAGGCGCAGCCCGTGCAGGTAAGAGCGGTGGGGCGGGGCCAGGGTGGTGGGGAGTCAACAGACGACGATGAGGTAAACTTAATTTTTTTTAAACGAAAATCACCTTGTGCTCACCACATTGGTGATGCATCGTAAGTGTTTATTTTTTTAACATAAGTTTACCTCGTTGTCATCTGTCGACTCCCTCCCCCACCATGCCCCTCCACACTACCACTCTTACTTTGGTGTCAAACTCCTTTGCGATGCAGGCGCTGCATCAATGTTGAGCCACGTGGTCCATCGGCGGCAAGCCGCCCCGTCTATAGAATCGCTGTCGTCGAGCGGATAGTGCTTCGCCGTTGAAGGCAATGTGTCAGTTCTGATTGGCACAAAGTCACTGCTGCATCAACGTCAATGTGAAAAAAGCTGAAAGAGCCCTCTTCTGAGGCCCAGGACTGGAGGGGCACCTCAGGCAAGGGTAGGACTCACAGAGTCCAGCAGCACCAGCAGGATTGTAGGAAGTCTTTTGTGTCCCTGAGACTTCAGAACACAGGAGGCAAGCCAGCAAGCCCTTGGAGTCACTTTGGGTTCAAGTGAGATGGGTCCAGTCCTTGTCCTCAGCAGGGCAGAGATCAACAGGAAACAGGGCAACTCAGCAAAGCAGAGAAGTTCCTCAGAACAGTCAGTCAAGGCAAAGTGGCAATCCTTACAGCATAGAAGTCCTTACTCCAGCAGAGTTCTTCCCATGTCCAGTAGTGTACTGATTTGGTAGGGTCAGAGCCCCAGTACTTATAAGCAAATGTGCTTTTGAAGTGGGGGTGACTTCAAAGTAGCTCCTTGAAGTTCACAGGTTCCCTTTCATCCCGGCCCTGCCTGCCAGGGTATCTGTGAGGAGTAATCAGTCCTTTCTGTGGGGACAGGACACAGCCTATTTACATGTAATTGTGAGCTCTCTCTCCCCGCCCAGGAAGGCTATCAGGATGCAGATGAGTCTTCTGTCACACCCACCCTTCCTGTGTTGGTGGCTATCTAGAGGGAATGCACAAAGTGTAGCTGTAACCCAGCCCAGACGTGTATTGGAGACAAGCTACAGACACTGACAGCCAAGTTAAGAGCAGAGAAATGTCTACTTTCTAAAAGTGGCATTTCTAAAATATTGATGTCAAACCCAACTTTACCACTAAAGATGATTTATCATTACCATTGCAAAGATATGAAACATGATTTAGCTACTCCTCTCTAATCAGGAATTACGGATTAAAAGTGTTTAAGGAATTCCCAATGCAAGCATAGGCTTAGGAGTAGGCCTCACAGTAGTGAAAAATGAATGTAGGTGTTTATCACTACCGGGACGTGTAAAACTTAATAGTACATGTCCTACCTTTTACTTACGCAGCACCCTGCCCATAGTCCTACCTAGAGCCTACCTTAGGGGTGACCTAGGTGTAATAAAAGGGGAGTTTACTCCTTAGCAAGTAGTTTTAAATGCCAGGTCGAAGTGCCAATAACTGCACACACAGGCCCTGCAATTGCAGACCTGAGACAGGTTAGAAAGGCTACTCATGTGGGTGACACAACCAGTGCTGCAGGCCAATTAGTGCATTTAGATTACAGGCCCTGGGTATATGGTATACCACTTTACAAGGCTCTTATAGGTAAACTAAATATGCCAATCACGTATACACCAATATCACCATGTTTTAGGGGAGAAGCACATGCACTTTAGAATTGGTTAGCAGTGGTAAAGTGCTCAGAGTCCTGAGGCTAACAAAAAGATACGGCAAAAAGTTGGGGAAAGACCACCCTAAGGATGACAGGTCTAACAGTTTATATTAATTATAGATACAGCAAGTGCCATTTTGAAGTTCACAATTTGGCTGTGGATTTCCAATTTCATGAATAAATAATAAAAATAAAGTTTTGGAATGAAAAACTTCTAGATGTTTGGACTGGTTCATCATTGTAGACTACCTTATAACCGAAATGGTTTCAATGGCTATGAAATTACTGTGTACAAACTAAATTGTTGCACACTGTATTTATTCTGCCATACAGATGGGATTGGGCCCTGTGGCAGCTGGACCCATAATGGGCGCACCAGTACTACACTTTGGAGTATGAATATTGAGTGCAGATTCATGTACGAGCTTGAGCTACCATTGTAAATTGTTTGATGTCTAATTTGGAGTGCTTTGCATATTACCTTGGTGAACTGGAATCTGTTCAAGAAGCTGCCATCAATGTGTATGAGATGATTGCCAGGAAAGCTTGAAGCAAGCAGACCAGACAGAAATCCACTGCCATTATACATTCCAGGCAGAATTCAATTTTTTTCCCTGCCTGTTCCGTTTTTGATTCCCTCGGTCTGATCACCTGGTGGGCCTTATGGAGTTCCATGGCCTGCTATTGCAGGCATCCTTTCCCTGCTATTGTTATTGATTGAACTACTGGCTCACTTCCTCTAATGGCCCCAAAAATTTCTAGCACGAAACTTACTTTCAACATTGCTGTTTCAAACGGGTCGGTGCATTGTCCTGTCAGTACCCCTAGTATCCTTACCAGCCCATCAAAGTTAATCGGTAAGCTCTCATTTTTTGGGGGGACTCTGTCACTGCCCTCAACCTTTCACTGCTGCTTTGCAGTTGTGGCTGTGGGTGGGATCCTACCCAGTCTGTATCCTGGAGAAATGCCAGATTGCTCCCAAGTGAGCTGGGGCCCATGACTTACTCTTTCCACAATTGAAGGCCCAGTGCATAAACCTTTTTACTGCAAGTCTTGTCAATTTAGTGCTACCACACTTCCCCAATCCTGTTACATCTTCGAACTTTGTCAAGTACTTACAGTACTTGGCTGCTGTTTTTAGGGCTAACTAACCAGATAACTCAGGTCTGGTATACAATTCCCCATTGTGTTTTTTTTGTAACAATGTTATCTAGTGGTCTGCTTGTGGTGCCAGCTCCCTGATTTTCTCCAACTGAAAGTGAAAGAGAGCATTCACGGTTAGGCTGACGCACCCAGATATGTGCTTTACCCTAATCTGCATGTTCAATTTGAGCTACTTGAGTTGCATTTGCTGGCAGAGTAGTGCAAGTACCCTTGAACAAGCAGCCGTACCATTATTTATGAGCTGCAACACAGCTTAGTTATCTGACCATAATGTAATCATTTGTTGCTCAGCCTACCCTCCCATAGGTAGAGTGCCACCACTATGGGAAAAAGCTGATGTTTTTTGTAAGGCCCCCTCGCCTTCCAGCTCTTGGGCCATTGCATTGTGCTCCATGCTGTGCCTAGCACTGTGCCGAAGCCCTTGCTGCAAGCTGTATCAGTGAACTGCTGCTCATGCTGCAATGAAGCAATGAAATTTTCCGGACCAGCAGTGTGAGGGGTAGGTCAGAGGCCCATGAAGCGCACCGACTGCTGACCGTTGGCACGCACAATGCGTTCCGCACTGACCGGTCTGACTGAGGCACTATACCTATTAATTAGTAGGTCTACACCCAGGAATATACTACATAATAATGTAAGATATACAGGGCATGCTTTATACATATTTCACAGAGTATCCCTGTTTGAGTAGATGAAGTTTAATTGGTGAGGGCACACTGGTGCAGGGTCACCCTCTCGTCCACGGGTCCGAAGACTAACAAAAGAGAGATCAGCACTGGAGTGAAGTAAAACAAACCGAGTTTATTAAATGCTCATAAGCAGGACTGCGTCCAAACAACACCCTCAAGTGTTGTGGGAGGAAGTACACTGAATTCACAAACCATCGTCCTTATATACAATTTTGTTGCAATGCAAGCATATGGACAGAAATGGAAAGAGCGAGTTTAGACACAGAAAATAGCTATCAGCAAACAAGGGCAGATGGATGACCACTTGGTCAGCAAATAAGAAAGGGGAGTAGGAATGTTTATGGCAGCAGTAAACGGTCAATAGATAGCCTCTAAGACCAGGTGCACCAGCAGCTACAAACCCCCCAGCACGTACATTGCTTAGCCATGTCGAAAGAGGTCAACTAAAGTTGATGACACAAGCAGGGTGAAAAGGCGAACCGCAGAGGACGAAAGAATTACGAAGGAAGCGAAATGGACACCACAGCCAAAAATGGCTGTTGCTTATGCAAACGTAAAATATTACACGTTTCCACAGACGACCCTTTTAGCATAAGCTAAGACATTTTCTTGTCCCTTCTAAGGGGAGTTCGCCAGGGCTGTGTGATGGCACCCACCCTGTTTTCTTTATATGTAAATGGGGTGGTCAGCTTCTTACAAGAAACCCCGGCTGACGCCCCTACCCTGGCAGGCAAAAAAGTGCCAACTCTCCTGTTTGCTGACGATACACTGCTCATCTCTAAGACACCCATAGGTTTGCAAACCCTCTTAAATAGGTTCCAAACCTTTTGTAACTCCCGGGGTTGATTATAAATACAACGAAAACTAAACTAATGGTTTTCAACCCCCACAAATCATTTAGGAACAATTTTACTCTAGATGGGACTCGACTAGAGAGGGTTTCCACCTTTGATTATTTGGGTATTCGGCTATCAGAGAAACTGCAGTGGAGACCCCATCTAGATAAAATGCTACTCAACCATAAAAGGGCCACTGGGGCACTGAGCAGAGAACATCGCTCTTCTTTAGTAGACCGGTAGCCCCGGCACTTATTGTATATGGAGCCAAGGCCGTAAGCTCGGCTTTATATGGTGCCGAGCTCTGGGGCTTCGAAAACCTCGATGAGATCAGCAGATCGGAAAACAAGTTCTTTAGGGACTTGATTATGTTGCCGCGAGGAGTTCCTCTAATCCCTTTGTTCTATGATCTGGGTAGGTTTAATTTTAAAGACTTGGCAAAACTTCGACCTTTGCTTTACTGGGCACGTCTTAGGCGAACCCCAGAATTAATTAATTATGCTGAGGCACTTACTGAAATAATGCGCATTGACACCAAGAAGGAGATCAAATGGATCTCCAATCTCAAATCATTAATAATTGCTCTTGACTTTAAGGACTCTTGGGATACCCAAATTCCACCAAGCAAAGAGGACCTTAAACGGGCCTATTGGGCCTGGATTGAGGCTAAGGAACTTAGTAATTCTAACATGGGAAGACTTACGGAGGAGTTCTTCCAACATAAGCTCCAGAGAGGTTTAGAATCATACATGGACACAATTCAGGTCCCCAGAGACAGGACATTGTACATTCAATTTAGGTTTGGCTCCCTCCCAGTTCGGGAATATACCGCAAAATGGCTACCACCGCACCGCACTACTGCAGAATGCCCCCTGTGCGGCACCATAAAGGAGAGTGTTGCACACCTTCTGTTTGCGTGTCCTGCACACGCAGGCGCAAGGTCCAGGTGGCTTGTGCCCATATGCAAACAACTAGGCTCTCTGGATTACAGAGTTGCTTTACGCATACTTAAATCGGACACGAGCACCCTGTTTGTTTGCGGAGTAGCCAAGTTTTTGGGATGCGCATGGATTACCAGGTGTGGGGCTATACAGAGGGCAGCCCCTTCTGTCGATGAGTAGCTGGTGAATCCAATGTGCGGGGCCAAGGATCCATGGTACAGAATATATGGGGTTTGATTTCGTATAGCATTCAGTTGGTTTTAATTATTTTAAACTTTTTAAATGAATCTAGAATCTAGTGAAAATAGCTTTAGGTCTTAACGGTTTTGGAATTGTATCTTTTTATTTTTATTGTTTGTATATGATTGTATTTTTTTTTTCTCTTTTAAATTTTTCTTCCCTTTAACTTTATTTGATATATTTGATGAATTGGTCGATGCTTTTATGATATTTATATCGAAATAAAGCTATTTATGATGATGATGATGACATCGTGAATATCAATTAACATCATTTCACAAATTTCTCGTTCCATTGCTAAACGGGCATTTGCATTTTGGACATTCGTTTTAGATGGTACACAAGTAGTACAAGTGGAAATACAGAGGGAACAGAGCATTGGTCCACATTGTATGCATAAACAACAAGAGAAGATAATTGCAATAATTATGAATAGGTCCGACAATACTTTCAGACCCCATACAGAAAATAAGTTCCAGAACCATCCAGTCCAAGTCCATGTTCCTGGGTCTTGATGTATCTCAGTGGCTATTTTATGCAGTTTGGAAATGGCATCATAAACAGAAGGGGCGTGGTCAGGGATAAACACACAACAGCTACTCCCGATAATGCGACATGCTCCCCCACGATCAGCTAATATTACATCTAAAACCATTCTATTTTGCAAAGTCACAATTCTCGTGATTTGGAGTTCTTCTGTAATATTTCCAAGAGCCATCGCTGTTTGATGAGTCACTACCTCTACCACTCGGGTCAAGCGTCTTATTTTTCTACTATTCAAGGCCGCACCAACAAAGAAAAAGAGTCCCAAATTAAAGTCAACATATTGCTGTAATGCAGTGTCAGTTTGATCCACTTCATCATTATTTATAGTTCTTTTGAATCGGTTCAAGGAAATGTCATTAAACAATTTTTGATCTTTATGATAAGATGCAGGTGCTAAGAACACAGGGGGAAGCAAGAAGGACACATAGCATATTCCAGACCATCCAATTGGTAGATAATAGTAACCTTTACTTCCACAAATGAAATAAGTGTTATGTGAGGATAGAAAACTGCTATTGTTCGTTCCAGTGACATTCAATACTGTAGTACAGTCACTTTTTCCCACAGGGATACTGCCAAAACTGCTCACACAAAGATTTGCTTGGGCTCTAGTAACAGCGATAACAGGAGTCCCGTTACCCTTGGCCGTTCGAGTATTGGGGAAAACGTAGCTTGCGGAGGAATTTCCTTTGCGATACTCCTCCATGTCCCATTTAGTTCCTTTGGCTTGTGGGAGGCCTTCATCATCAGGGTAACAAACTTTATTTAACTGTGTATTAAGTCCTCCTACATCAGCTAGAGCAATATTACTAACTTCAGAGGCCCACAAAAGTGCGAACCAGGCTCTACAAGAGTCATTGTGTGAAAATGGCAGGGGAATGAGAGGCGTTCCTCCCTTCTTCTGATGGGCTGGCATCATTCCACATACCCAGCAGTTGGTAGTATTCATAGCTTTATGAGTATGATGCAACATTTGTATGAAAGTGTTATTGAGATCTGACATTCGATGCTTCTTTTCATGATAGGGAAGAGTGAAGTAATAATGTTCCGTGGGGACAGGAGTAGTAGCAGGCAATAAGTTTCGAGCCGGAGTTACTTCCTCCACAACCCACATTACCACAGCAAGGATGACAGCAGTCAAAGTCAATCCAGTAATAAACATTGTACAGCCGCTACAGATCTTTGCAGCATTTGATTTCTTCTCCTCAGGCATGTTCATCTCGTCGACAAACAACAAAATAGATGATGCCCTAAGGTCCTGGGCAGGCGTTGGTTTCTTCACTAACGTTGAGACGAGTAGTCACTAAAAGGCCTTTGTAGTCAGTCTTTAACCACCCAGGACAGTGGCTCAAACAGTCTCTTTTTGCGATGAAGTGTCCCTCTTCCTGGATCGAAGTAGGTATCTAGATGCGCCGGGGATCGTGTGATCCGGGAAGACTTCCTCAGGCCCTTCAGGTGACGCAGCTCGTCCTCTCTCGGTGACCAGAATGTCGCGGTGATCTGTCAGCACAGCAGGGCTCATGAAGGAGTGCGGAATCTTTCGGCAGTGGCTGGCGTGGACCCAGTTCTTCCTGTTGGTCACTCGGACTGCAGTTCTGGTAGCAAGGAGGACCTGCTCTGGGCCACGCCAGCGAGGTGCCAGGCAACTTGTCTGTTGAAACGATTTTGTGAGGACAAAATCTCCAGGCCGTAGATCATGACCATCACCTTGCGACCTGTCTGGAAGAGCTTCCCGCACCTGCTGATAAATAGAAGAGAAGCTGTCAGTTAACTGGGACAAATAGTCACTCATCAACATGTGGGGAACATCATGTATAGGGCGAGGCTTAGGGACCCCCCAAATATTCATGGGCCTCCCAAAGACAATCTCATGTGGCGTAAGGCCAGATCGTATATGTGGTATCGATCTGATAGAAAGCAAGGCTAGGGGCAGTGCATCAGGCCATTTCAAAGACGTGGAAGCCTGTAATTTAGCCAATTTCAGTTTCAGGGTGGAGGGTGCTTAATCCCCAACCCTTTCATGACATATTCTACAACTTGCCCAATAAAATGAGGTCCATTGTCACTCCATAGGACCCGACAGACGCCGAAGCGGGGAAAGAACTCCTTTAAGAGAACTTTCGCTGTCGTGAGAGCTGTATTATCCTTGGTAGCATACGCCTCCACGCATTTACTGAAGGCACAAACCACTACTAGGACATATTTCAGATTATTACAGCGCTCAAACTGAATGTAGTCCATTTGCAGGACCTCAAAAGGTGCAGATGGTGTCGCAAACCCTCCTGTTGGAGTTCGCGTTCCCTTTCCAGGATTATACTGGAGACAGACCAGACAAGACTGGACTATCTTTTTAGCAGTGCCGGCAATATCAGGATGATCCCAAACTTGCATGAGTTGTTTTGCCATTGAGGATGCACCAACATGTGCTTGCCCATGTGCCATGTGAATAAAAGGATATAGGTATGCAGTAGGCAACTTCCATTTAGTCATATCTTTGCTCCTCCAGCAGCCCTCATCATCCAATGCTCCCTCCTTAGACCATTGGTCTAATTCCTCAGAGGAGGCAGATTGTTGCATATCCAACACTTCCTGTCTAGCATCATGCCAATGTTCAGCTTGCGACTTAACCACATACATAGACGTGGTGCTTCGCTGTGTTGTGGTCTCACGAGCTGTGCGATCCGCAAAGGCATTACCTGCTCCTATTTTATCTGTCACCTTCTTGTGTGCACTACACTTAACGATAGCTATTTTCTTGGGATAAGTTAAGGCAGTAAGAAGATTGTGCACTAATTCTCCATGCACTATCTGCGTTCCATGTGAAGTGAGGAAACCGCGTTCCTTCCACAAGCGGCCAAAATTGTGCGCTACCCCAAACGCGTACTGACTGTCAGTGTAGACATTGAAAAGCAAGTCTGTACTAAGCTCACACGCTCTTGTTAGAGCAATCAGCTCAGCTGCTTGGGCTGATTTCTGTGGGATGCGAGCTGTCTCAACTACTGTCTGGAGTGTCGTAATAGCATAGGCAGCAGCTGTGGTGCCATCGGGTAATTTCAAACATGACCCATCAACCCATAACTCCCCATCAACAATAGAGAGAGGAGTATCTTGTAGGTCAACACGACCCTTTGCTTGCTCTTCAGTGAGAAATATACAATTATGTGATTCTTGTGACTGAGGCTGAGTAGCTGGAAATGGTAGTAGTGTAGCAGGATTTAGTGTCAAACATCGTTTCAATGTGATATGAGGGGCCAAAACTGTCAATTCATATCCTGTCAAGCGAGCACTAGTCAAATGCTGTATTTCGTTTGATTTAGCAAAGCATCAACTGAATGGGGTACTAACACAAGCAGTTTGTGTGACAAAACTATTCCTTCACTCTGACGTATAGATACAGCCGTTGCTGCCACCGCTCGGAAACATCCAGGCAGCGTGCGAGCGACTGGGTCAAGGACAGCTGAGAAGTATGCACAAGGACGTTGTTTATCACCGTGTATCTGTGTTAACACCGAGAGAGCACAACCTTACCTCTCGTGTACATAGGGCGTGAAAGTCTTAGTGTAGTCTGGAGTTCCTAATACTGGTGCAGAGCAAAGAGATTGGCGTAACTGTTGGAAGGCACTCTGACATTCAGCAGTCCATGGGAGGGGCATCGGAGTGTCTTTAGTCAAAAGAGCCAACAAAGGTTTAATAATGTGCGAAAAACTGGGGATCCACTGCCTACAAAAAGAAGTGAGGCCAATCAATGCACGGACATCCTTCTGAGTATGGGGCACAGGAGTATCTAAAATGGTCTGAATGCGATCTGGTGTGAGTGCACGTCCCTCCTTAGACAGGAGGTGACCTAAATAGGTAACCTGCTGTCTACAATATTGCAATTTCTTTCACAAGACTTTGTGATTATGTGATGCAAGAAACGATAGCAGTAACAATGTACCTTCTTCACATTGCTCAGGAGTGTCAGCAGCTAATAGAATGTCATCAACATACTGGATAAGGGCCACCCCTTTTGGTACAGGAAAGGAATCAAGCTGTCTTTTTAATGCCTGACTGTAAATGCTAGGACTCTCTGTATAGCCCTGTGGAGCTCTGCAGAACCGGAAGGATCTATTTTTCAATGTGAATCCAAACAGATAACGGCTTTCAGGGTGAATGGGTATTGAGAAAAATGCGTTTTTCAAGTCGATCACCGAAAATGTAGTGGCAGTGGGAGGGACTATAGTGAGAAGGGTTGTGATATCAGAAACTACAGGATATTGGGGCACTACAATTTTATTAACCTCCCGCAAATCAATAATGAATCTGTAAATTTTAGTGTCAGTGTCTTTTTTCAAAATAGGAAGGATAGGGCTATTGCAAGTATTATAGGGGACTTCTTCCACTACCCCCACTTTGATAAAATCCTGGACAATGTTTGCTAATGATTCTTCACCTTCTCGGGATATTTTGTATTGGGGCAGTCGAGGCAATGAAACACCTTCCCTTACTTGGATTTGCACTGGTGGAATAACCATTTGACCCACATCAGTATCTGATCTAGCCCACAAGGTACAAGGTAGGGACGCCAGAGCGGCATCCTCATTGATAAGACAGGATCTCTCAACCATTGGATAATTGTCATTCAAAATAACAGGCACACCTTCCGGAGAACAACGTATTGTAGCACGAAAATATTTAAGCATATCGATACCCACAATGTTGTCCGGCGTGTTAGGGGAAAGCAAAAATGGACATGCTGCAGTGAATTTGTCAAGTCCGAATTCAAGTGGCTGTGAAAGCGGGCTAGGTGTAGGTGTTCCATCGAACCCTATCGATGTTATCATTGCGCCGGACAGGGGAGCCCTAGGAACCAATCTTTTAGACAGAGCACAACGGGTAGCCCCTGTATCAACCAGAAACCAATCAGTAGATCCCAAGACATTTGCGTCAACATAAGGACCCATTTGATCTACTGGCACCTCAACCAGTGCCTTACCCCATCCTGGGCATCCCTATGCGTAATCGGAATCTGCAAGTGCATCAGCAGAATAATCAGACATTTGGTATTGATTTAGTCTATCAAAGGTATTAGAATAATTTGGTCCTTGTTCAACTGCCTCAAACCTGGGATGAGCTCCTGCACCTCCCCTGTTTCCTGAATTCCCTGGGCGTCCTCTCATATTTCCCCTTCCCCGCTGGTACTGCTGACCTCGCAAAAGAGGGCACTCAGAACGCCAATGCCCAGTCTCTTTACAATAGGCACACTGATCAGGAGACAAATTTGCTCAAGAAAAAGGGAGCGCTCCGGGTGTATACATTGCACGCCCGCCTCTTCCACCTCCCCTAAATGGTGGACCATATACTTGAGCCATCATAACTTTTGTCTTTAATTCTTTAACCTTCTTATCCTCCCTGCCTTTCACTTCCTGTTCCTGTCGCTCATAATATTGGGCCATGGTCAAAAGGGAAACTGGGGAAAACGTGGTCCAAGAACTCTCACTGGCCTTAAGGCGACTAGCTATTTCCGGTAACATATTAGCGACAAATTTGTCGGCAAACAAATGCTTACTCCGTATCATCGGCCAATGACTGGCCGCTAAAATCATGGAATGTCTCCTCAAATCTTGAAAAGAAATCAGAAACTGACTCATCCTTTTTCTGTTTACAGGACGCTAACGTAGTCCAATCTATTTTCTTAGGGGGTATGAGAGTCTTCAACTTAGTCACAATAGCTTTAGGAAGATCTAATATCTCCTTCTGAGGTTTCTTCACAGGCTCCCTGTCCGTATCTCTTCTAAATGTTCCCAGGTATCACCAAATGCCACATTGTCATCTATTTTACGTATTGTTCTCCACATATCGGGGGCAAATTAAGCCCGAAGATCATATCAATATCTGGCAAGGTCATAGTGCAGGAGCTGATGGCTCCTTCCACCTCCTCATAGAAGGCGGCGGGATTTTTCCGGGGGTCGGGCAAAGCAGCCTTAAAGGCCATAACATCTGCTCTACTCCAGGGAGTATAGACCCAATTATATATCAAATATCCCTTTGCATCTTCGGAAGTCTTATCATTTGTTCCCGCACCCTTCGGGGGAACATACAGGGGTGCAGCTTCACGCATTGGTCTCATAGCAGACTCACTACTGCTGGGATCATTCGCATCCGCCGGAATATCCGTCTTCTCTGTCTGAGATTCTGTTGTCTCAACGCCTGCTTGCTGCTTTTTAGCTAATTCTTTTTCCTTTTGCATTTGTAATGTATCATCCCGTAATTTAACCGCTCGTCTAATTGTGTCAGATATGTTTTTGACAGGGTAAGTCCCATCTCTTAACTGCCTATAATCTGTCTTCAAATCATTTGGGCCTGATTCGTCAGAAATATGTTGCCAATTATATATTTCCCAACAGAACTTTTCTAAAAAAATATAACTGTTTTGCATCTTCCCAAGCCTGAACTGTAGTTGTGAGGATCGTCGCTGTAGTCTTCCGACGAGATTCCTCTCTAGCACTGCCCTTCCATTTATCTTTATCTGTGCTAGACAGAGTAGAGCGAGTCTGTCGCATGGATTGCTGATCTTTGTCCTTATCATCTGATGAGGAGATTTCCTCATCAGAAGCACCTCCCTCAGGGGCACTCGGATCAGGAGATTTATACGGGGGTGGGGGTCGCTCTAATAAAATAGAGTCATCATGAGGCTTATTAAGTAGTGGATAGACAGGACGTCTAATAGGGTACTGGCCATTTACCTGTAATCGACGTTCTCTCTCTACCTTTTCTATCCCTTCCTGCATCTCCTTATCTCTTAATTCAACACATTTCTGATACATCGTTTTCCGCTGTTCTTTCTGTGCTATAGCTTCCGCTTTCTTCGCTCTCTCTCGCACTTCCTTATCCTACATACGCAAACTGTCAAACATATCCTGCCTACTCTTCCTTTTGAACAAACACTGTTCCACATACTGAACCTTCTTAAAATCAAATGACCCATTCACTGGCCACTGTAAATCGGACTCCTTCTTTGTGTATTTGTGCCTCAATGAGCCATACATTATGGGACAAATACCATATTTTATATACATATCTCTATTCGGCGTCCCTTCTGGAGGGGCCTGCTGACTTTGTTCCAAAACACTTCTGGTACTGCCGCAGCAGCACCACTTACGAAGTGTACTAATAACAGGCATGTTTTTACAAGTATATGTAAATATTACTTATCCAAACAAGTTTCAAAAGGAGAAAAATCCCCACATTACCTGCCTTCAGTCTTTGCAAAGAATGAATACCAAAACCAAACTAAACAAACAAGAGTGCCGCATCAGCGACCTTACCAAACAGAAGTCTTCAACTTCCACCTGCCGATCTCTGGTTGACCTAATGGTCACTGCAAAATTCGCCAAAGAAGCCCCAGTCAAGACCGGCCACCACCCGGAGGGTCAAGTCAAGAAAACCGGAAAGTTCACGTTGGCTGCAAAGACAAAAGTCTTCTCATGCAGTGCGCGTCCTCAGTGATAATTTCAATCTTCCGCCAAGACCACTCCTTCAGACGGCCGCGTCTCCGATGGGGCCCCACGTGCTGGGCGCCAACTGTGGAAATGTACCCTCGTGAGGGCACACTGGTGCAGGGTCACCCTCTCGTCCCCGGGTCCGAAGACTAACAAAAGAGAGATCGGCACTGGAGTGAAGTAAAACAAACCAAGTTTATGAAATGCTCATAAGCAGGACTGCGTCCAAACAACACCCTCAAGTGTTGTGGGAGGAAGTACACTGAATTCACAAACCATCGTCCTTATATACAATGCAAGCATATGGACAGAAATGGAAAGAGCGAGTTTAGACACAGAAAATAGCTATCAGCAAACAAGGGCAGATGGATGACCAATTGGTCAGCAAATAAGAAAGGGGAGCAGGAGTGTTTATGGCAGCAGTAAACAGTCAATAGATAGCCTCTAAGACCAGGTGCACCGGCAGCTACAAACCCCCCAGCACGTACATTGCTTAGCCATGTCGAAAGAGGTCAACTAAAGTTGATGACACAAGCAGGGTGAAAAGGCAAACAGCAGAGGACGAAAGAATTACGAAGGAAGCGAAATGGACACCACAGCCAAAAATGGCTGTCGCTTATGCTAACGTAAAATATTACACGTTTCCACAATGAAACATGTTGACTCCAGACTTACACTAACTAGAGCCTAGATAAACCATTACATCTATCACGAGCTCTGTAATCCCGTATTTATTCATAATAAAGAGACACAATAATTAAAATTGTTTTTTTGGACTCTCTCTAATCATGTTTAATACACATACCCTTCCCTCAGCCTACTCACACCCACATTCCACACATGCACCTCACTCTTCACCCCTGCCCAAAAGAAAAGAACTCCGGCAAAGAGCCCCCTCGAGGGGCCCGTTGGGCATTGCAGCGCCGGCCCAGCAAGGAGCTGCCCGATGATGAAGCATGACACCCCCAGGGGTGTGCGAGAGCCCTTGCTCCTAAAAGGAGCACTCCCCTGGACTACCCTGGTTTCACCAGGAGACCTAGACCAACATACAGGAACTGCACACTCCTCTCTTCATGCTGCAATGAGACCCATGGCTCCCTCCATATCAATGTGCCACTGAATTCTGCCCAAAATCTGTCCCACATTTAGAGATCTTGCCAGACCCCTGACGTGAGCCTGCGATGATGATATATTTCAGCTACCACACCTTTAAATCTTGCAAGATGCTTGGTGGCTATCTTACCCATCGAAGTGGCACTCCCAGCAAAGTTCAGTTTGCCCAGAAGCTCCTTCATCTAATGCAGAGTTACCTTATGTTTTTTTTTAATACTTTTTTTTTTTTAATTGAATTTTGCAAATAACAAACAAATTAAAGAACACACTGGTCATAGCATCAAAGTGTAGCAATACAGAGAGAGGCACGCAGTACCATCCTGAATAACAACGTAGCTTGTACAGATATAGCAAGAAATACAAGGTCCCATACAGTACCAGATATGAGTGCGTTCGCAAATCTTCCTTATAAAGAACCAGTTGTTGAGTGCAATAGTCCTAAATCAGGGGAGGCAACACATAAAACAAATACACCTTTACAAATTTGCAGGCCCAGAGGGGTTAGTCGGGCCTTGAGAGGGTGGGTCGCTACCATCCCGCGCCGCCAAGAGATAAGCTTGAAGCGGTTGCCAAATATCTACAGGTCGAGAAGCCGGCAGCTGCAGCTGTGCATATGTGTCGCTAGTGATATTACAAAACGTCATGCTATGAAGCCATGCAGCAAGTGTGGGGGGACGCAAGCAGGACCATTTGATAGCAATTTCACGCTTAGCGAGCAGTAGCGCTATGGTAACAAAGCTGCGTTTGGATTTAGGGAGATCGTGAATATATCCCAATAATGCTAATAGAGGCGATGGCGCAATCTCAACCTCCATCATCCGGGATACCTCCCTAAAAATTGATCTCTAATAATCCTCAATTCTAGGGCAGGTCCATGTCATGTGCGCAAAATCAGCACCCGGAGAACGACACCGCGGGCAAGCATCCGGACGAGTGGGATCTATACGATGCAACTTACTAGGGGTCATATATGCCCTCCATAGAAATTTGAAGTGCAGCAGTTTATGCCTGTGATTGGGAGACACCCGGCGTATCTGAGCACAACACCGCCCCCACTGCACATCGGTCAAGTGGTACCCAAGATCACCCTCCCACGCCTCCCGTGAGTTACCTTATGTTTGCACCTTATTTCTTAGATTGCACTCAACAAATCTGTCAGCTTTTATTTTGTCATCCTGGATACTACTAGTTCTGAGTCCAACTTGATGTCCAGAAAGCTTAGCGACATTTCTAGGCCTACAATCTTGTCCTGTGCTGGAGCTCCCCCAAGGTCTTGGACAGATCATTGTAGGAGTCGTGCACTGCTCGCTCAGCGGGCTGCCTACAAATTGGAAATTGCCCAGATAGTGGACCTTGCTCCCACCTTGTTCCTTCCTGCATTGTGCCCATTCAAGGAAGGTGCAGAACATTTCAAAGTAAGAGCATGATATAGAGCTCCCCATTGGCAGGCACTAGTCGTAATATATCTGGCCTTTGAACTGAAAACAAAGCAGATTGAAGCTCTTGGGATGCACTGGCGGAAGGCCAACTCAATGTGTGCTTTTGACACTAAAGTGCCTCTACTGGTGGCTCTCACTAGGTCGACCACATTGTCAACAGATACAAGCACCAGTGCTCCTGTCTGATACCATCATTGACCGAAGCCCCTTTGGGGTAAGATAGATGATGAATCAATATGAATTGCTCAGGCTTCTTTGGTATCTTCCCAAGGGGGATATCATTATGTTTTGGTTGAGGGGGTTCCTTGAAGGGACCATTGAACCAGCCAAGTCTTCCCTCATTTCCCTGCTGTGTTCTGAAACTGATTTTAAGTCCTTGCTTTTCCTTCTGACTTTAGGACCTTCAAAAGGGTTTGGAAAGCCATTCTTGAAACCCTCCTTTGCCTTGCATGTCCTGTGGTAATTGTGTAGCCAGGGCCCTTAGTGCCAACCACTGAATCGAAGTAGAGGCTGGCTGTGGCCCCTTGGTACTACTGGCTGTTCCTGTATAGGCTGCCCCACTCCTCTGCCCCCTATCCCCGCCCCTTATCCCCTCCCATGCCCCCTATCCCCTCCCCTCCTTCACCTGCCTGTTGAGCCACTTGCTGCCTTATGTTTCTTGCCATTGCCCTTTTTCTCTGATGCCCATTTACTTCTCCTACATTTGCTGCCTGAATGACTGCCCTCACATGAGCTGACGTGTCTGAATTTGTAGGATGATCCCCATTTGCAGTCTCCTGTTTTGTACTTCCAACAGATGGCGACTGCCTCTTTGTAGCTCTTACTGCCTTGGCCAACCTGAGGATTTTCCCTGCTCACCTGCCTAGCCCGTTGCTCCTTTCCCTCATGCTGGCCGACCTGGCTGCATGATGCCATTTCTTCTTCTGCTCATATGTTGCCCTAAATTCTGTGGGGTCTCGTTGTGTCAGCCCTGCCAAATACCACGCATCAGGCATTAGAGTAACTCATTTCAGTGTGTTGCTCCGCATCAATGCACTGAAATACAAAGTCTCGCATATATAGCGCCTCCTCAACTGTCAAGCCAAGCACCAGCTGCTAATTAGCACCCCTGAACGAGAAATCTGGCAGCGTGATGTCCGCTATACTTGTGGCTGGCTTGGGGGTCTTCTCAGCTCGCTTTCGGCTGGCTGTAGGGGCTACAATATAACAACTTTACCCACAGCGCTGCATTCAGCTTCACTGATGATGATGATAAAACGTAAAGAGCACTTGATTGCCTGGAGGCATCTTGGCGCTGTAAGTGGACAAGGATGAGAACCAAACTAAAAACTGAAACAAAGATACGGTTGAGCAGAACCAAGGTGGGTGTTCAACAACCAAATTTTTAGCATTTTTCTAAATGCTAATAATGAAGTAGCAGATTTTATTTTCACAGGGAGGGTGGTCCACTCAAGAGCTGTACACCTAACAAAGCTTCTGCCTCCTCAGGAGGAGCGCTTAAAAGGCGGGACGATCAAATTGTTGACAGAGCTAGAAAAAAGAATACCACTTGAAACTTTCCCGCAGATAGCCAGGGGTGGATCCGTGCAGGGCCAGGAATGCAATGCATAGCACCTTAAAGGTGATGCATTGCTTAACAGGAAGCCAGTGTAATTTATTAAAAGCCAAAGCAGCAGATTGAAATCTAGGCATATCAAACAGCATCCGGGCTGCAGAATTTTGCAAGATGTGCAGTTTATTCAAAAGATTTTTTGCAGATTCTGATAGAGGCCATTATAGTAATCTAATCTAGCCAAGGCCAGGGGGGTGATAACTGTCTTCCGTAAGCCAGAAGGAATAAAATGAGCAATCTCCTTTATGATCTTGAGCGTATGAAAGGAAGAGGAAATCGCGTTCACTTGGCTTTTAAAGGTAAGTGTCTCACTTGAGGACTCAAGGGAATCAGTGTTTGCATGATTTGCCTTGCCCAATGGCTACTACCGACAGACACTAACTACACACACATATAGGCGTGCCCGGTCACCCATGATGCGAGCGGGCGGCAGTCAGTTTAAATTTGCCAGCGGGCACTGCATGATGTTGTGCCGCATGGCTGTAATGTGATGAGGGCTGCAACCCGACCCAGACGGCAGCTGCTGCCAAAGTGGTGGTGCTTGAAGCTCAGCAGGCAGCATACAGAAGTCGTTGAGTCCTTGACCGCGATAGCTGCCCAAAACCTGGGTCAGGCATGGAGGAGTCATTGTTGCGGGCTGCGGGCTGCTGGTATCTTGAAAAGTCACAAGTGAGACCTCGGGGTCCAACTAGCCGTGACTCATGATTTTATTTGTTTGAAATTCAGCTGTCTTTTAATCTTACCATGGGTGTTTACAGGGGCAACTCCTCCACTAGGGCGGAGTCGTCCCACTGCTTTCTCGCAGTGGGAGAAGCAGAAACATAAAATGGTAATATCTACCATTTTATGTTTCTTCTTCTCGCACTGTGAGAAAGCAGAAGGGTTTGGTTGTGGGCAGGGGGTGGGCGGGGCTGCTCTGCAAGCAGGGGTGGGCAGGGGAGAAGTGGTGTGCCCACTCCTGAGTGCACATGACTGGTTTGGTAGGCCCTCTGGGGCCGGCCAAACCAGTCATGCACACTCTTCTCCAATGCAGCGTACATGGAGAACATGGCCGGGCCATTAACCCCTGGCTGGGAGGCGTCCCGACCAATCACAACGCTGCTTGCAGCATTGCGATTGGCTTAGGGGTGGGAGCCTGGCTGCCTGCTTCCTGTTCCTGCCAGAGGCAGGAGAGCAGGAGCAGAAGCAGAGACGACGCGGGACCCGGCCGGCGGGAAGGTAAGTTTAATATTTTTATTATTATTAAATTAACCCCCCGCGCGGCCACCCTCCCCGCGCAACACCCTACCCCCGCGCAACACCCTACCCCCGCGCCCCCATCCCCCGCAACCCCCACTCCCCCAGCCAACCCCCCACTCCCCCCAGCCAACCCCCACTCCCCTCCAGCCAACCCCCGCCCTCCCACCCGCAAGTCATGCCGGCCACGACTGGGTGTTTAAGATTAAGAGGTTGACCCTCCAGTGTTGATCGCTTTATCATTCCTTTATAATATTTGGCAACTCTAATGCACATGTTAAGTTTTATTTAAAAAAGTAAATGCAATAGAAATTGTTCAATAACCCTCATTAGATTTACAAGAAAGAAACAGTATATGTCCGACTCCACTGATACACGCTGGAATTTGGTGTGTTGTGGGAGAGCACTGTTTACCCCTTTAGATCACTTCAGACGGTGTAAGGCCAATTCTTAGATGAGATTTCTGCCTCAAAATTTAGCCTGCTGCCTAACTCTCCAAAACAAAAGGCTTTAGGAAGTCAAAAGCATTGGATTTAAGGTTACATTCAAATGAGGCAATTTCCCCCAAAGGGAGCTAAACAATAAATGAACTTTCATCCGATGACATCCTTTGGAAGTGATATCACTTGAAATAAAAACTTTTTGCGCTGCTCTACCACCTTACCCCATTGGAGACATCGCAGCTTAACCTCATTTGACAGCTCTGCAGAAGCAGTGCTCTTGCAGTGTCACAGATGAAGCAAGACAGCAGCACTCTCAGATATGTATATCTGTCAGGGGTGGTTCGGTGGTTGGGGCAATCTCTCACCTCTAAAGTTTCCACAAGTAAAAAGACAGACTTTCCGGATATTAAGAGCTCACAGAGACAGTTATGGCTCAGTGAGATGCTGTACCTTGGGATGAGGCTGCTCTTCGGAGCATCGCTCACCGTGAAGGTCTCCAGGTTTCAAAGCTGCACATGCCCAGGAACTATCTTTTTCACTTTCTTTTTACTGGAAAAGTGTGTGAGCTCCTGTCCATCTATAAGACCTTGGCACACATTGCCCACAGCTGGGATCTTATCTCGAAGTTACATTAAAAGCAGAAACAATAACTGCAGTTCAGAAGCTCAGGAAATCCAGAAGCATGGGGGATTTAAACCAATAGAGTCATATCTGAAATTAACATAACTAAATGAGCAAAATTGTTTTGTTTTACATGCATAAAGCTGTAACTCAAAGGGTCACACATAAGCCACTGAAGTTTCACACATGATCACAGTGCAGACAAGGAAATATCACTTATGTAAACTGAAACTTGGCAGCTACGATCTTCTCCAATGAATCCTAATTTAATTTACTGACTTAGAGCGCTTCATCATAAGCCGAAGTAAAGTTACGCATTTTGAAAAAATTACAGTGGGGCACTAGGTTAGTGCCCTTCTATTTCTGGTGCTTTAGCTGCAGTTTTAAGATCATCTTAGAGTTTCTCGTTGCTCAAATGGGTGTAATAGCTGATATTTATATGTTTCCCTTGTCTTCATTGCTTGATTTTGCTCGCAAAAAAGTGACACCCATAGTCATTGAATGTCAATCATAATTACACTGAAATTATAAAAATGTCACACATAAGCAATCTGAAACCTTGGCAGCTATGTTGTATGGGCACAACATAGCTGCCAAGGTTTCAGATTGCTTGCAGGGCATTCACTGAGGTTTGTTGGCTTGTAGCTGGTTCCCCGAGAACTTGCTTCAAAAACCATTCCTTGCCATGTTGTCCCAATGCTGCCCTTGCCTTGTTAGCTAGCAGCTGAATCTCCTTCAGCGGCAGCAGATCAAATGCATCCTCCATCGCTGGCACCTGCAGCTTGACCCAGGGTGTTTCTGCTGATTCATGGGGAATGGTTCGGGGGGCATGGGCAGGGCTGCACAGGGTCGCCTGTTGCTCCCTTATGCTTGCCACACTATCGGCTATCGTGCTTCTCGCCTCCCGAAGGCCAAGGTCATATGAGGCTTACCGCAGATTTCCCTGGTGTGTCTAAGTGTGGCTCCGTTTGCAGCCTGCTTTGCTGCCTGTCTAGTGAGTCCAGCTGCTATGGTCCATGCGTGCCCTAAGTCCTTGACCCAGTGACACCACCCGGCCCCACGATGGTTCGGTTGTACCACCTCGTCTCCTTGTCGCTCTGCTCCAGCAGCAGGTAGTTCCCCTACTCCGGCAGGCTGACTCTTGTTTGTTTGTTTGTTGTCGCATCACCTGCTCTGGCAGGCTACACGATACTTGCAGTTTGTGCTGTGGGTGGCACGTGGCTGCCTCTTCATGCCGCTCAAGTGCAACTGTGCTGTCACGAATCTGGTGCACCATTAGTCTTGGTCTGCACACTTGCGGCTACAACACGGCCGGCGCTAGGCATGGGCAGTGTGGGCAGCTGCCCAGGGCCTCGCACTCAGCCCACCAGCATGGGGCCCCGCACCAGTTTAACACACCACCAGCCCTCTTGTACTCCTGCCGATTCAAATGAAAGAAGGTGTTTCTTTGCAATTGGGCCCATGAGAGGGAGGGGAGAGGCCTCCCTGGGCCTCTTAGGGATGGGTTTCCAGTTTCAAGGAGACGCATTTTGTAGGTTTGTCCTGCAATTAGACCTCCTGCCTGGCTGCCCATTCAGAGACACTGCAGGACGCCCTTGTCAGCACTTTAGCACCACACAGGTTTAACTCTCAGCCCCTGTGAGAAGCTGGCCTGGTACATGATGTCCACTAATGTGAGTGGGCACTTTGCACCAGTCCAGACAGCCCTTATGGTGATTTAAGAGGTCTCAGACAACCTTCGAAAGCTATCCAAGTGGTAGCTGTGGAGAGCAGCCTTCAGGCTTAGTCTTGAAGGAGTGTAAAGCAGCTTGTTTTACCAGAATGCAATCTAATAGATTAAATGAAAGAGAACCACACAAGGTATTTATAAAAATATGTATTAATTATATAATACTCTCTAGTACGTTCCAGTATCTCCCACATGGAGATATACACAAAGCACACAATACCATAGCAAAGAAATCACAGTAAATAGCACTAATACACAGCGGGCCCCAGGGGGGGACCGAACCATATACTAAAAGAATAGGTATAAGAACCACGACTCAAGTCAGGACAATTTCGAGAGGACGTAGAATTGCTGGGACCCCAAGGAACCACCCAAGGTGAGTAGATAGGGACCCCACGGAGAGCGTGTGCAGTGTGAGTACACGACTGCGTGCTCTGTACAAATCTATGTGCAAGACGCGGTTGGATTTTAAAAAATTAAGGACCCTTCCCACTGGACCCTGAAGAAACCCCGTGGAAGACAGAAGGTTGGAGAGCCACCCCACCCGTGGATACCGTGGTACCCAAGTTACCTATCCCAGGGAAGCCGGGTGCATAGGTGTGAAGTGGCATTGGAAACCGCCGTTAAACCCAATGGAGGACTTCAGGAAAGTGCCGCTGCTGGAAGAGGAGAAAGTGTCTGTGGGAATACAAATGTGGATTCTTGGTGAAAAGTACCTGAAAGCAGAGGGGACAGAGTCTGGGTCACTGGAGAATGACCAGGGACTCGGTATACGAATGCCCAGCCCACCGATGTCGGGTGCTTCAGGATTGATGTCGATGACCTTGACTCTGCAGCTGTGGGGACCAGGCGATGCTGAGGACAACCAGGAGCTGGATACGAGCTGTCCTATGAAGGATGTTGAGTGCTGAGGGGTCGGTGTCCGGCGGGGGCACCAACAAGCCTTGGCAAAAGCAACCCACGCAGGAAGTCAAGAAGTTACAGGAAGAGGACCAGCAAGGTCCAGGGGACCCATCACAAGCAGGGGAGTCAGGGCAAGCCCAGAGCAAACAGAGGAGCCCAAAGAAGACATAGTTGACCCTCTGCAGGACCCACAAGTCGAAGACACTTGAGTCGCAGGAGGACCTTGGGCAGCTTTACAAAACAACAGGCCACGGAGCACACGGAGTGATGTGGTTGAATATCTTTGCAGGAGAAGTTGCCAGAGGTTGGGGCTACTTGGAGCCCAAAGCACTTGCTGCAGAATTGCCAACAAGCATTTGCACTGGCAAAAGTACGCGATGCACAGGGGTTCGGGTATTGCAGCCCCCACGAGGGATTCTGACCTCAAACTGGGTGAGAGGGCAGCTCGGGCCTCAAGGGACGTATAAACCCACCTCCTGTGTTGTTGAACCCTTTGGAGACCATAGGAGCTCAGGATCAGCAGACCAGTCAGCAGTGTTGCGGTGCCTGCGAATGCAGGGGAGTGACTCCTTCACTCCAAGGGAGATTATCTTCAGCTGTCTTGGATGCTCTACAGGCCCTACGCAGATCCTCTATGGTGCACAGACAAGGCAGCAGACTGAGAGGGAGACGAAGTCAGGCCCAAACGAAGTCCAGCGAAGTACAGAGTGCCCAGATGGTCAAAGTGCAGTGGTTTCAGTTCTGAATCTTGTCCACGACGAATCTAGGGACCTACACCCAGGTAAGCCCTTAAGTACCCTAAGGAAAGGGCTGGGAAGATGCAGGGGACGAGGTTACTCCCATGTCCTTTGTCCAGTTTCGCGCCAGAGCGGGAGCCGATGGCTCCCAGTACTGGTTTGAACTGGACTATGCACAGGGATACCAAATGTGCCCCTCCTGCAGGTTTCCAGGCGCTGGCAAGCGCACCCACCCAGCCCTAATACACTAAATCCTGTCTGGGAGGTGGTCACACCTCCCTGTGACAGGATGCCTATTGTTCTGCCTTCCCCTGCTCGAGCTTGGCTCAGCAGCAGGAGGGCAGAAATGTGTCTCTGGTCGGCAGCAATCATTTTGTGCTGTCCGGGACTAGAAGGCTGGTACCGGGAACAACGAGAGCCTAACGGAGGGCTCTCCCGGTGGGTGGAATCATACCTCCCACACTGGTTACCGATGTGGGGGTATGATTCCAACATGTTTGACACCAAAAATGATAGGGTTCGTTGCAGCCGTTTTCGAGATGCCCCTCTATATTAGTATATGACTGCCTCACTGGCAACCCAGGAGAATGGACTCCGTAGGCTTCAAGGGTGTCTTGCTCATGCAGGGGCACCCTCTCACTTAGAACCAAGCACCCTGCCCTCAGGGTTGTAAAGGCCTGTTAGAGGGGTGACTGATAGGTTTTAAGTGCAGTGACCCTTAGATATATAACCCTATATCTTAAGTATGTGGTGCATGCACCAACTTACACAGGCTGTAATGGCAGGACTGTAGGTCCATTTTGAATGGTCTCTCATGGGTGGCATAATACATGCTGCAGCCCATGGGAGACCTCTGGGGTACCTATGCCCTGGGTACATGGGTACCATATACTAGGGACTGACAAGGGTACCCCAGTATCCAATCTGGAGTGTACCTAGGTACATTGCATAACAGTTTAGGGAGAAAGCAGATAGACTGAGGTCCTGATTAGCAGGATCCCAGTAAGACTAGTCAAAAACAGCATTACATCCAGCAAAAATTGGGGGTAACCATAAGAAGTAGATCCTACTTTCCTACAGCCCCCAAGCAATTCTCACACCTTCAGCCCGAAATGGACTGTAAAAGAGGTGCTTGTAGGTAGCTGAGAGGAGGAGCTGTGGCCCAGGAGAAGTCTGAACAAAGCAGCTTCTGGAGCCCTGAATTTGTCACGTATGCAAATTAGAGGGGCCTCGCACATTCCCTTTCGGCCCAGGGCCCCAAAATTGCTAGAGCCGGCCCCGGGCTACAATCTTTAGGCTGCTGGTTCTGTTCCTCGTGGCAGCTGCTGGCCTCACTCTCTATCCTGCTCTCACGATCCTCTGTGTGCTGGGGCCTCTCTTTTTGGGGTGCAGCGCCCCTGCTTCATTGGTCCATTTAAATGTACTACCTACCCAATCATGAGGCGCCTCTTTCGCACTGCTTCTGCGTCCATGCTCGCTGCTGTGGTTGTTTGGTGCAAAGGTGGTCCTTTGCGGTCCGCCATTTTCTGGGCGCTGCCCACCATACCCCGAATCGTCGGCCCAGGTTAGCGCTCGTGTCTCATTGAGACATGCTGCGCCGGGCGGGCAGCATGAGTTCCCTCAGTACCACTTTGCGGTGCGTCCATTGGGGCGCTGGGGTGTTGCCCCACTAAAGCCACATGCCCCCATTTGCCCCCATTCATTTTTAATAATGTACGTCAAAACTTAGTATACTAACGCGCTAATTCCTGGCCGGTCGCCGGGCCACGCCTGAGGCAATCAGGAAGCTGAAGGGGGTCGGCCCGCGGCAGGCACTCAGTAGTGCGCATGTTCGGTTTTGGGCTGGTCATTTTTACGACCAGCCCGAACATGCGCACTAGCCGTCCCCTTAGGAGAGCGAGTGTTGCTCCATGCCGCAGCCCCCGGTCTCCTAATGGGCGGGGAGTATCCCTGCTCAAGCCAATCTGGCGCTGCTCCAGCAGCGCCAGCATTGGCTGAGAGGCTCAGGCACCGCACGCGTTCACACTTCCCCGCGCAGTGAGAGGCTGCTGGCATAATAGCCAGGCATTGGGTGCCGCGCGTGGGTGGAACTTGATGAACGTATGTGGCCAATCACTGTGGCTTATCAAGCCATGCAGAGACAGTGATTGGCCAATGGCCATTTTGTTATGATGACGTCGTCGGGACACACACGATGACGAGTCGAGTCGACACCACACCACACCTCGTGTTTGTTCAGTGAGTGCCTGCCTGCCTAAGTCTACTGCTCGGGTCACCATTAGATGTCGTCACCACGTATCATAAGGTAAGTCAAGTCACTCAGAAGTGTGCAATGCATAATAAGGCATTTATTTTATTTTCCGTGAGAAATGGTTTTAAGCGGCGGCTCTCGTTCGCCTGCGCGGCCTCGAGATCTTAGTATACAGCCCTTGGAAACAGATTAAAAATGTAATCTGTTTCCAAGTGCTATAGTTACTAAGATCTCGAGACTCTCGAGGCCGCGCAGGCGAACGAGAGCCACCGCCACAGATGGGGTCCGCCAAAACGCATTCATTAGCAGTTAGCAATAGGCCTTAGGCCTCATTCACACAGCAGCCCCTCGAAGCATTACAGGCATTATCGTTCGACGCAAGTGTGCAGGTGAGAAAGGCCTCGCCCTCGCCTCTTCTGAGCCCTAATCCCGGCCTCCCGGCCAAAGCTCTCAGGGACCCGGACCCGTGCCTTTGAGGCGCTACCGAAGGTCTGGTTTACACTGGGATCCCCTAATGAAAGCAGGGTGTTCCTTAAAACCACTGTCTGGCTTCATCCAGGCCTGGGAATCCCGGCCCTCTCGTGCACACAAAAGTGCTGGTGGATGTCTGTCTGTCAGTGCATCGACTCGAGGGCCTCGAGCCTTTGTCTGACAAAGTGCCCGTCTTTCTGATGCCAGCCGCTCGAAGCTTACCTATTTTTATTTTGTGCATAGAAATTCCCACTTCTCCGTCAAAGAATGATAGTCAGTGTTTTGTTTCTGTTTCTAAATGTGTTTAACTACATCATTAGAAGGTGTGTTAGTGTTTTACCAGATTCACATCGTAATTTGGGCACCTCAGTTCACAAATGCCTTAACAACTTTACATTTACGATTTGGATTTATACTCGAAAATGGAGTCAATGACATGTAATCCTACACCAGTATGGTACCAGTTTATGTTAGATTGAGTATCCTTAGAGGGTCGGATTGTGGATGTTTCTGGGTGGTAACCCCTGTAAAAGTAGGAGAAAATGATGGCATTCAAAAGGTTTTGCAGGTAGCGTTGTGTATTCGATGTGGGCACACTCCAGAAATTGATGGGGATGGATGTCACCAGCATTCATTCCTGGGGACAGGAACTCTGGCCACCTTCCTGCGGACAGCAATCTCCAAGCCCCAATCATGATTTTCATGTCTTTTCTGGCTCATATCATCATGCATGTTGCTTTAATACAACATGTGATGTCACTCCGTCACACTTTAGTGCTATTCATTGATCGTCATGACTGATACACTGTGGCGTCTATGACTAATCTGCAGTGCCAGTGTCACCTGTCTGCTGCCTTAGTTAAGCACGCTAACCTATTCTGTGGTTCTACCGACCTGTGTAAAGCATGACCAGTTGTCTCCTTCTGCGCCCTCTTCTTTGTCTGTCCCGCCAATCTTTCCCCTTCCTTGTACATTGCCCCCTCTCTACTTTCCTCTCATGTGTCTCTCTTTCTTCTCTCTGCGTTGTTGTTTCCCCATCCAAGTCTCTCCATCTTACACTGGTTCTCACCACGCGTCTCCGTCTCTCTGTGCACCTTTCCCTCCCAGTCTCTTTGTATCTCACCCTCTCTCTATGGTTCTCGTTCCCTACCTCCTCTTGCTCTCCACGTGTCTAACACACTTTTGACGCATCTCATCTCCCTCTTTCGAGCTTTCTCAGTCTCCCTCTCATTCCCTCTGTCTCCCTCTCAGTCCCTGTCTCCCTCTCAGTCCCTGTCTCCCTCTCATTCCCTCTGTCTCCCTCTCATTTCCTGTCTCCTGAAACCCTCTCATTCCCTCTGTCTCCCTCTCATTCCCTCCGTCTCCCTCTCATTCCCTCTGTCTCCCTCTTAACATTCACCTCAGTGTCAATTAACTTCCGAATACAGCAATCAGCAAGGAAAAAGTGACCAATGAAACCTTTACAAATTGTCTGGCACTGCGCTGCGCCACGTGTGGCACTTTTCTGGTAATTTTTTTCTTCAGTTAGAAATGTTTTATATATACATATACAATTTGGCAAAAGGTGAATTATGTGCATAGTGCGCAAAATTCTGCTTCAGTGTTCTTGCCCATATGAACTTTCAAATGTCATCAGCCGCCACTGGGCTGGTCAAGTAAGGTTCAAACTATGAAAAATAAATAAAAAACGAAATAAAGCAAGTCAGAGTGTTCGCAAAGTGGCTACATTGATTTTATTCACACCCAAACATATTAGCGCTACTTTACAGAGTTTGTCAGTGAAGCAGTACTTTTGTTTTCTTGTCTTTTTTTGAACAGCATTGTTTTCCCTGGTGGGGAAATGCACCAATTGTGGGGTACTGCAATGACTGATTGATGGGTGGATTGGTAACCATGTTCTTCCTGCTTACATTTCACATGCTTTACTTTGCTTTTTCCAGGATGTTGGTACTTTTTATTTAGGCAGCATATTGCTCTCTTGTCTAGTGCGTAATTTGAATGGAGTTGCAAGTATGTTATGGTTCTAAAAGCACTAGCTACCACCTTCCTGGCCTCTAGCAATTTTCAGAAACAATACACAAATGTCATGATAACGCTGATGGTTAATGTTTTTCCCAGAGAGAGATCAGAGTTTTGTCTAGTGGAAGTTTTGACTCATGGAAAGGTCGCGCAGAAGGTTAATGTGCCTGCTGCAAAGAACATGTACCTGATGCGGATCACAAAATGCACATGATGTAAATAGGTCAGTGAGTCACTGCTTTTGTCAGTGAGATCCTTTTGTTACTTGCAGTTTGAAAGTTAAAATCCTAACATACAACAGTGAGCTATTAACTGTCATCTAAAAGCTGCATGCAAACTGCAAGGTAAAAATTAGAGCGTTATGTTTTTTTCCCCCAGTCTTTGTTTGAGTATCCTAATGTTTCAAAAATAAATTGTTCTATTTTTATTTGCAGCACCTGGTAAAGCCGGACAACCATTACCTAATTTTTGGGCGAAGAACAAGAGGCCCCAACCTCCTTTGCTGCTCTTTCACCCTGGCTACAACCCAGCAAACACCAGTGTTAAAGGTAAGGAAACTGATGCGATATTTTTTTAGATTGGAGTTAGGGCTATGTATGTGGTCACTCTACATGGTGGTTGGGGTGGGTGCACATTTTGAAAATTGTACCCTCAGTGGATGGAATTTACTAATAGCCTTAGCCCTCTGCTTTGGGCAATAACGGTTGTTACAGGCACTATCTATCGCTTGCCTTGTTAAATGCCCTCAACTTCAAGCAGTGTCTGTTTCAGTGCCTTCAGCAACCAGTATGGCACACAGAGGCAGCAGGCAGTAAGGCTGTATTTTTAGCAGTCATGTTGTGCAAAGGGGAGCTGTTGGAGATATATTGCGATAATGCACAAGATATATGTATTTATACTGAAATTTGGTATTATTGCACCAAAACTTATACGTTGTACTTTGATTATTGACAGGTTTCTTTAATATTGGTAAGGCCAGCATCGGCATGAATACAGTAGAACAGCTAATTGCAAGGCCATTCTTTGGACGGAAACTTGAAGAGAAACTACATATAAAGCAATTAGGACCTGATCGGCCTGACCTAAAACTACAACAAGTTACCCAGGACAGAGGAAAAACTTACAAACGTACATTCTCAAACACCTGGTACACAAAAGCTGATTGGCTTACAGGGTGCGCGTCAAAAAATTCTCTGTTCTGCTTTCCTTGCTTGCTGTTTAGTGGTGGTGACATGGCTTGGACAAAACAAGGAGTAATAGACTTGAAGCATTTGTCTGACAAAACAAAGAAGCATGCACACACAAGAAGCCATATGGAAAGCATGACGAGACTGGGAATGTTGGGAGACACACCGATTGAGCACCACATAAGCGATGCATACCGCCAAACAATACAGAAACACAATGAAGCAGTTGATAGGAATAGACACATACTATCAAAAATAATTGATTGCATTCGTTTCTGTGGTGCTTTCGAACTGGCATTGCGAGGCCATGATGAATCTGAAAGTTCCTCAAATCCTGGAATATTCAGAGGCCTTGTGGATTTAATAGCAAGCATAGACAAGGAAATGGAAGCACATTTAGCAAGTGCTACAGTCTTTAAGGGCACCTCTAAAACGATACAAAATGAACTCCTTGAGTGTATGCTAGGAATTCTGAGAAGCCATATTGTCCAAGAGGTGCAAAACACAGACTTTGTGGCTATTCAGGCTGATTACACCACTGATTTGGCCACACAAACACAGTCCGTATTAGTCTTTCGGTACCTTGACAAAGACAGTAAAGTTGTGGAGAGGTTCTATGGTTTCGCACATTTAAGAGACTCTAGTGCAGAAACCATTACTTCAACTATACTGCGTGAACTGAACTTCATTTTTCCAGAGCTACCTCAAAGAAAAAAATGTATCGCACAAAGCTATGATGGTGCGTCCGTAATGAGTGGAAGCCTTGGTGGAGTACAGAAAAGAATTAGAGATGTGTACCCTAATGCTCATTATGTACACTGTTACGCCCACCAACTTAATCTTATTATGCAACAGGCAGTATCAAAGATCTCCGAGACACGAATATTCTTTCAGGATGTAGAAGGCATGGCAGCATTGTTCTCACATTCCCCCAAAAGAACGGAAGCACTTCAGGAGATTGTGGACAAAAGGCTTCCAAGGGGATCCTCAACTCGTTGGAACTTTAACATACGTACAGTCAACCTAATCTATCAACATAGGGAGGACCTTGAGAAATGTGTTGACGCCATAGAAGCCAATGAAACCTTTGATTACAAAAGTCAGAATGAAGCCTGTGGCTTTGCTAGAACACTACAAGACAGAGAGTTTCAGTTCTTTCTGTTTTTATTTCATGACATCATGAATTTTGTCAACATATTATACGACCAGTTACAAGCACGAGCCATAGATACTGTCTCTGTGCAAAGAGATACCAGTATGTTTGTCACTAACATAAGCAAACTGAGAGATGGGGTTGACAATTTAGACAGCAAACTGCCAAAGGATTCTACTTTTTCAAACCGCAGGAAAAACATCAGCAGTCTGGTCCGAATTGCAAAGGAGATATGTGACATTATAATTGTGCATGCACAAGAACGTTTTGCTTTCACAAAACATTTGGTGAGTGCCACATTATTGCAAAGTGAACACTTTGCAAAATATGATCAGTCCTTCCCTGAACAAGCTCTGAATGATGCTGTGGAAGAGTATCCTATGCTCAACAAAGAGGACCTGAAAACTGAGTTGACTGTACTGTATGGAATGAGTGTATACCGGAAGGCCATAGGTGCCATTTCTTTGCTGGCTTTAATTCAGAAATTTAATATGGAAAGGTCACTTACAGAGACAGTGGCTTTACTAAAAATTGTCATTACCACTCCTATGACAACAGCAGAGTCGGAACGATGTTTTTTCACCTTAAACAGAATTAAGACATTCCTGAGGAACACAATTATTCAGGAAAGACTGAATGCTTTAGCAATGCTCTCTATAGAGAGCGACCTAGTTAAAAGAATCCCAGACTTTAACGTTCAAGTTATTGAAAAGTTTGCTGCTCTTAAAGACAGACGTGCTGATTTTATCTACAAAAAGTGAACAATATGTTGAATGCTGCTAGTTTGCGACCTGTTTAGTTGTTTGTTAAATAAAAACATCTGTGAGGTACTCAGAAATGCATTGTATCTCGAAGTCTGTTATGAAGCTCTGTGGTTATACTGAATAAGCAGCTTCCTATGTTATATGACACCTCTTTCTTAATGTAATAACTGCACTTTCACAATTGCTTTATTAACCTTCCTGCTTTCTCAAATTTGCTTGAAAATGCACCATTTGTCCACTCTTTTTTCAAAATTTTCTCGGGGGGCGAACCCCCCTGAAACCCTTTAGGTTGTTCGGGCTCGTACGCTACGCTCGCTCGCTACGGTGCAGTGTGACAATCATTTTACGCCTCACCACTTTCAAATGTCACCAGCCACCACTACTCCCTTCATTGCTGTCCTTCAAACTCTTAGAGATGTTTCGATGTTGCACACCGTCAGAATTTGAACGTAAAAGCTGAACTATGGTCCCAAATAAAAATGCTCATCTTTCAGCCCTGGAAAGACTGTCCATAAAAACGAAACTGGTGATTAATGATCTGCTTTCACCAATGCTAGTATTCTTGACAGGGATACATCGTGCCATAAGCTTCGAGACAAAGAGAAACCTTTCTCTTTTGTTTACAGAGTCACTATAAGTACACATTGTCGGATAAAAATGCTTTGAAGCACCGCGCATTGTCCTGCTTTAACCTAATTCTCGAGTCACAAAAAATGAGCACGTTCACGCTCGCCTATGATATGCATAGTTTCTACGCCTTTATTTGTGATACACAAGTGACAGGCTTACTCCAGGCCGAATTCCGCATTTCATAGTTTCTCTGCTTTGTGTCTTTAAGCTCTAACCTAGATTGTTTGCAGAATGGAAACTCATCAGCATGTGAGCAGTTGAAGTGTTCAACGATTATTTATATTTTTTTCTATTCACACTGAAAAACATAATTCTGTGTGTAAAAAACTGCCTTTCATTGCCCCTCTGAAAAAATAGGAATATTCGTGTAAGGTCTCCACACTAATTCCACTACTTACATCTAATTGAGGTAGGTGTACATTTATAAATGCAACAGATGTGGGAACATACATTGGAAATGTGAATGTCCATAGAGTGTCGAGTGTGTAGGTGTTTTCCACTTTGCAAACTGCTATGGGACTGCCTTGGAACAACCATTTTCTCTCCCACAGCCCATATTTAACATTGCATGAAATTTGACCGCCTGGTCAGTACATTAGCAAAGCTACTATGGGCCCTGGTGCAAGCAAGAAAGGCCCCTTTGCTGATGGGGTAGTAAAATACAGCAATTACCAGTGTTTAATGGGCCCCGGTGCCACTGCACCTGATGCACCAAAAGTAGCTGAGCCCCTGCACCCGGTGGTTTTTTCACAGGCATACGTGACATCTGCGACTGGAAACATCCGCAAATCTTGACTATGTGAATCGGGATCTGTGTAATTCTGTCACAAATTCCACTCTGTGCAGTAAACATGGCTTACTTGCGCAAATCGTTTGACAACCGCAGCCTAATTTTGATAAAGTATGGTGTACCGTATGTCCCAGCAAATGCTATGCTTTTGTAGTGGTACTTAAAATATTCTGTTATTCAAGTGAATCGAAATAAGAATGAAGATTTGGTCGATGATTGAAGGTGCGTAGAAAAAAGCAAACTGTGTTCATTTTGCTCTGATGTTCTGTTGTCTAGCTGGGGCAGCTGCCTAAATTGAATGTCTGCCTAATGCATTAATCCTTTAAAAGACTTCAAGGTACAAGCTGTCTTGACACTGGTGAGATGTGAAGCAAACATCCCAAACACGCAAACTTTTCATTGCGATTTTAAAGACTCCTACAAACAGTACTCTCCGGTGTTTTAGAACGCGCATATCCCTTTCTTTGCTCCGTGCCCTTGGGCCGGAGTCCTAAAACAGACGCCAACACGCGCTCCTTGCGAATCCCCAGGCGAGCAACGAGCGCGCTGAGGTCATCGCCAGACGCACGATGCGCTGACCCCAAAGCATTTCATGCGGATGTTTACATTATATCTTTCTTTTGAACATTAACTCCCAACCAGTCGCATGTGATCAAAAACCACACAGCAGCATCAGGATTCACTGTTTACACACTTGAACAGCACGATTTTTCTCTGTAGTTTCTGCCAGTTAACATTTTGAAGTCTCATTGCTAGATAAGGGCACTCCATTACCGTCCAGGTGAGGCAGGCCTTTAAGCATTCCAATCATATTTCAATAAAGAAATACTATAATGAGTCATGTACAAATAATTACTTTTTCAGGTTAGTTCAACTTTGTCATTTGACTTGGGTCAAATCACTATTTACTAGGGATACTTCTAACTGCAGATTCTTCACCTTCTGAATATCCCCAGGGGCCGGACTGGATTTGGAGATTTTTTGCAGTGCTGCACCCTGCAGGTAGGTGGCATCGGGAGGCACTGTGATGGCTCTGTACCACCTGGAAGTAAGGGAGAGGAGCTGCGCCACTCTTGTGCGCTGAAGTCTGTTCCTTTCTTTCCACACCCTTTGTTATGAACAGGAGCACAGCACCCAACTTTGTTGATGAAGATGTGGTGGGGGAGCTTACTCCCCCTTAATTATACTGATGATGCCTTATATATAGACCTCCAAAATGCCAATGGGCTAGACACATGTCCTGAAGCAGTCCTGGGCCGCTAATGGAAGAAAGTGGCTCATTTCCAGTGATGGTTCAAAGGACAGCAGAAGCTTTAGACTTGCAATTGCCCACTATTGAGACCAAGACAAAAGAGTTAACTGAGATTCTTGAACGAGGGCAGGTGTTGGAAAGTTGGTTATTAGTAGTGGCAAATGTATATCTGCCACTGACAATAAAGTCACTAGCACAATATAGGGCTCAGTACAGGTCTTAGAAAATTATTCCCATTCTCAACCCTTGGTAGCTTGGCTGCGAGCAGGCAGGCTTAACTTCACAGACAGGTATGTAAAGCATTTGAAAATACACATTCAGTAAATAATTGAGACACAACTCACAATAAAAATCCAACACCAATTTATAAAATTAGGAAATACTTTTGTCTTTAAAATGATACCAAAACGAAAATAATCCATTGTAGGGAACCGGAGATATGATTTTTTAAAAAGATTTAGCACTATATAGCACATAGAAACTTATAGCACCTATTGGGACATTTGGTCACGCTAGACTGGGTCAAAGTCAAAGTTTCAGGCCGACCGCAATGGAGCCCTCCGCAGCTACCCCTCATGTTAGGTCTCAGTCAAAGTTTTTACCTTCTGACTTGGAAACTTTTCTGGAGCTTTTCTTCCCGGGATCCCTTGAAGCTCTCAGCCAGTCGGGATTCAGTGAGGATTCGCCGGCTTGCCTTCCAACGAGCTCCCGGTCAAACTCATGGAAGTCTGCCCTCTGGAGCTTTCCAGCGGGACAAACCAGGGATACAGGGCAGCTTGCAGTTGAAGGTGGGCGGCTTGGCTCTCGCAGTTGGTCCTGGTCACCTTTTCTACGTTCGGACTTAAAAACTTTTACGGAGCTTTTTCTTGCGGGGTCCCTCAATGATCTTTACCAGGCTGGATTCGGTGAGGGTTCACCGGCTTGGGTTTCTGCCTACTCCCGGTCAAACTCTGGAAGTCAGACCTCCGGAGCTTTTCAGTGGGATGAACCTGGGCGGCAGGCCGGCTCGCGGTTGAGGGTCGCTGGCTCGGCTGGCCAGGTCGAGTCGGTCCACTTACGGAGCTTTTTTCCAAAGTTGTTCCAAACTTCTCCAAACTTCTGGAACTTCGTCCTGAAGTTCCCCAAAGGGATCTTAAAGTATCTAAAATTTGCTCCAAGGGTCTGGAAGCTCCAAGATGGTCCTTAAATGTTTGGGACTTCAGTTCCCACTATCCACTTGGACAAAACCCTTACAAATCCACAGGTAGTACTCCAGGCTGAGGATTCTTGGTGGTGATGTTCCAAGTGAGCTCTGTTAACCTGTAGCTTGCAGGGAGTTCACTCTTTAGTCCCTTTGAAGCAAGTTAGGTCCACAGGGCTGTAGTTCAGATTGTGCAGCAGGCGCAATCTTAAAAGGGCAGGGCCTAGTTGGTGCCAATCAAACTCCTCAGCATGGAACCTTCTTCTCTCTTACGTTTCAAGGATCAGATCTGAGAGGGTCTGCCCCTCTCAGATACTTATTTCAAGTTCTCTGGGTCAAGCTGAGGGCTCTCCTGTCCAATGAGGTGCAGAGCAACACCCCAGGGTATGACCACATCCTCCAAAGTGTGGCACTATTTTCTCCCAGAGAGCACCATTTCTCCAAAATTCATCATGGCTGATTTTCCAGCAGGGAGAGAAGAGCTGGCTAAACACACCCCCAGGATGGTTAATCTCCATAGTTTCTCCCCCTTGCATCTGCACATTGCTTCCTCAATCCTAGCATCTGGCTGGGTTCAAAGAGGAGAGGTGTAACTGAAACTGGTGTCTTCTGCCTGTTTCCTCCTTCCATTGAAGGATATAGTTTATGACCTCTCCCCCTGCTCTGGCATTCCTATGTAGCAGAGCCCTGCCCTCCCAGAAGTGCTGGCTAACCCCAGGGGCTATTTATCACCTCATCTAAGGAGCCTGGCTAATCCAATTAACTCTGACCAATCAGGACAGACCACTGGAAGGCTGAATTTCGGCTTACAGACAAGAACGTCTTATAACTTCTTGTCTGTACACTTTTGGAGAAATCCAACAATACCATATTGTTGGATTTATCAATACCATTCTAGGAAGTTTTTGAATGGCATTTTTATGATTCTCCTAGTGGGAATTATTAGTTAATAACTTCTTGCCATGTTAACCTATGTGGCAGGGATTTGCAATGAAAAAAATGACTTGGGTCATTTTTCCAAACCCAGGGCTTATAAAACATCTTTCATAAGGGCCTGCCTATATCTACAGGACCCCACACCCCTGTGATACCTAGGGAGACTTTAGGGGTTCTGAATATGTGAAAATATTGCAGATCCTCCCTCCACAGTGCTCCTAGTACAAAAGTCGATTTTGGAAAGCACTTTACAACAATGTGAGGAGTGAAATTTATAATTTCACTAAACCCAGGGCATATAAAACTCATTTTATAAGGGTCCTTCTTATAAATACCTGACCCCCCTCCACCCCCTGGGACACCTAGGGGAGACCCTGGGGGTACTTAA
This sequence comes from Calotriton arnoldi, assembly GCA_963921515.1. Classification (NCBI taxonomy): domain Eukaryota; kingdom Metazoa; phylum Chordata; class Amphibia; order Caudata; family Salamandridae; genus Calotriton; species Calotriton arnoldi. Next base: position 891,584 of record CAWUFW010005543.1, read on the forward strand.
TATGCCCAATATTGTACCTTACCAATTTTTAAGTGCCCCAAACACCAAAGTCAAATTTGGGCATAATTTGCATTTTAAAAGCAGTCCTGCAACATAGGGCCGCTTTTAAACTGAACTCAGTCTTCAGCAGTGCACACATGCAAGTGCTGAAAGGGCTGCTGGCCTCTAAACTTCTATGCCCTATTATATACTACGGACTTAAAGGTAGCTTTAATCCCCGTGCCCTATTATGTACTAAGGCCTTATAGGGGAGGTCATGCCAATCATAGGGGTACCCTAACCTATGGTGTACCCTAGTTTATGTAGGTGTTTTCACTGTATTTTAAGTGTCTCTTTTAGCATGGCACTGTCCCTGGGCCTGGTTAAGCAGAGCCCAGGGTCAGTCAGAGTCAGTTACCACCAGTACCAGTCAGCAAAAAAGTTGGGGGTGCCCAGGGCACAGGATGACTTTGCGACAGCAGGCTTCACCTGAGCCAATACTCCCTTTCAATGACACCATTAGTGATGCCTTAATGGCGACATGGTCCAAGTCATGGTCATGCCCTCCTGTTAGTTGACTTGTGATTAGGCGACACCTGGGATGTTTAGGGTATTACACCCCCATAATAAATGTACTTTCTGATGAATAGTTGCGTACAGGTGCTTTCAGTTGGGTATGATGAGGTGTCTGTCGGATTTCACTTGGGATTTTTGCACGCACACACTGACAAAAACGTATACACACTCTGTCTCATCTCTGTTTTGAAAGCCCTAAAAAATGTTGATTATTTTACAAAATATTGTGTTTCTCGCTGTTAGAAGGTGGTTCTGACCATCTGAGCCGCCCAGATTTTTCACTTTTTGAACACCTAATTGTTGAGCTTTTACTGTGGGAGAGCCTCATAAGTTGGGACTCACCCACAGTGAACTCAAGATGAAAGAGACTGCATTTAGATTTTACCGGTGTCCCCCTGGTGAGAGTAGGCCGCTGCGCTGCAGCCGGAGTAAGGGGCACCGGGCTAGTTACATGCAGGCACGTGTACATGTGTGTGCACACGTGTAGGGGCTACACAGAGGAGATTCCTGGCGTGCGCAGCCCAGGAGGAGGTACAGATAGAATGGAATGGTGTGGCAGGAATTATGCACAGCTGGGTGGTGACATGGAATGGACTTTATACAATGGGAAGAAACATGTAAGGGAAAGTCAGTGTGCTTTACTGTTTTCACTGAAGGACCACTCCATTATTCTCCTATGAGGATGGGGATCACATGGGATCGTTTCACTTCCCTTGGGCCTACAAATTCCAGACACGCACTAAAGTCCACTGTATCTTAGGTGAGAAGAAGTATTCTGCTGAGTCCAAAACCATATCTGTACTGCTTTTGGGTCATCCAGAAATGTCATATTCCTCTGATTCAGCTCATAACCAGAGCCTGGCTGGGTGTGACCCTGCCAGGCTGGATTAATGACCTCCCTCCCCAAACTGAAGCATCAGAGGCCTAGCCCTTCACGGCAAGCATTCCAAGGGCGAAGGTCTCCTATCCAAAAGGGAGAGAAGGTGGGTGGAGCTACAGGTTATCCATCAGCAGCTGTCACCTGGTGCCAGGCACCAAGCTGCTCTGGAGAGAAGGCAGCAAGGGGGGAAGGGGCTTTTGAGAGACCATGTGGCATGAGACCCCTGGACGACGCCATTTTGAACTATCCCAGAGGCCTGGGCAGGAAGGAGGGAGCAGGGGCAGAGAGGCGATGTGTCGCTGCCTGATAGGGCAAGCAGAGCCTTCCCGCCAGCCCCCTCCAAATTCTTTTAAAAGGTCTTGACCAGGAAGAGGAGCTCTCTCTGGGGTGTGGTCTGCTGAGGAAGACTGGTGCTGGAACCTGGCGCCATGGGCAGTTGGAAGGAAGAACCCCCTGACTGTCCCAGGACCCTGAATTGCGCCAGAAGGGGAGTCCAGGACCAGGGAGCTGAAGCCTGGGCCTCTGCGCAAGAAGAGAGGCCCAGGAGGAGAGCCAGGAGAGAGGCTGGCGCAGGGAGCCAGTGAAGACAGCTCCCTGCTGAATTCACCCTCCTTGAGACCAGGAGGGCAAAGGAAAGTGCTCCCAGTGGCTGGGGCGCGCCACCAGGAGCAAAAGGAGGCCAAAATGGTGAAGATCGGCTGCCTGGGAGCCGAGATACGCCCCCCAGAAGGTAGGCGACCTTTGACCCCTGAAGAGGACCGACAACGAAGCGCGTGGAGCTCCGCCGCCGGTCCCAGATGGGCCCCTGGGGTGGGTCAGGTCCCTGGGGCTGCCCCTCAAGAAGTCAAGTTGGGGAGCGCCTTTGCGCTCCCTATGAAAATTGCCCCAACCGGGGTGCCAGGAGCCCACCCTGGCCCCCAAAAGACACCGGAGGAAGGGGGGCACCGTTGCGCCCCCCCTAGAAGAGGTCTCTGGGGCCCGGGACCCCCAACTCCAGGCCCCACCAAAAACGAAGCCGGGGAGTGCCGTCACGCTCCCCGTGAAGATCTCGGGGGCCCGGTTTCCCAACTCCGGGCCCCAATGGTGGTGGTGCAGTGGAGGGGGGCAGGCCGTGGTGCGTCCCCCTGCCAGGTGAAGAAAAGCCAGGGAGCGCTATCGAGTGAAGCGTCTCTGAGCTGGGTGACGGTCCTTTCGCTGTTTAGCGGCTAAATTGTGGAACTCCCTGCCTTTTCAGATTCGCTGTCTGGATAGCCTGCTGACATTTCGAAAGGCTACAAAAACCTACCTTTTTCCTGTGGCTTAGTCCCTAGTTTCTTTACTTACACTGCTACCAGCGCCGGGACGCCTCTTTGCTGAGGCAGCTGTGCGCTATATAAAAAGAGATAACATAACATGAAGATTGTCCAGGGGCCCGGGACTCCAACTCCGGGCCCCAGTGTGCAGAGAAGGGGGGAGTGCCGCTGCACTCCCCCACAGCAGCGGGAAGGCGGGGGGAGTGCTGTCGGGCTCCCCCGAGGACCCACCGAGGACGAGGCAGTTTCCGTGTCTGCCCGCAGGAGCGGGCAGACCAGAATGGGCACGTCGGCTCCGTCGGCCGCACACGAGAGTGCGGGCCGGAAGGGAAGCCGGCAGGAGCAGCCGGGGGTGGGCTCCCCGAGCTGTAACAACTTACCAGGCCATGCACGGGGCCCGGGTGGGACCGGGCCCCCAACAATGGGCAGATGCGGCATGAGGCCCCAGGCTTGGGCAGCGGGGGAGCCGCTACTACGATATGCACGAGGCAGGAGCGCTTCGCCCCATAATGCCTTGCAGGCCCGGACCAGCCTGCAAGGAAAAGAGGATGGTTCTCTGCGTGTGGGGACCCCAGGAGGGCGGGGTCACTGCCAAATGCGTGCAAAGGTGCAGGGGGAGCTGCAGGAGCAACGCAGTCTACCCCAGCATGAAAATGGAAAGTCCCTCCCTAAGTCTCTGGGGACTCCATAGAAATAACCGCTCAAGGGTTCAACCAGCAGTCAACAGCATCCTGGGGCTGGAACTTTTGTTTTACAGCTGGGGGTGATTAGGGACTGCACCAAGGTATGAAGGGCTGAACTGGGGATGTCTCTAGAAGGGCATCCGCTGGAGGTGGAGAGGTGCCATTGCACGAGAAGTGCATTTACCAATGTTATTTCTATTGAGAGACTGAAAATAACATGTGTAATGTGAAGTCATAAGCAAAGTGGAATTATGTTGCTGGACATTCCTGCTAGGGTGTCTGGCTGTATATGCTTAATCCTGTGATTATAACTGTGATGCCTTTTAGGGGCTTTTATTGCAATGCATTATAATGGTTATCAGCTATGATAAGTACTGTCATTTTAAGTGATGCTGAAACATGTATTCTTGCTGCTGCGTTAGGTGAGGAACAACCCAGACTGTTAGCCCCTAAGATGTAGAGGTGTATACTGTAGGGTCAGTATGAGATGCTCAGTCAGGGTTATGTGCCCATTTTAAATGCTCATTGAGATAATAGGGTGGGTCGCCCATTTTAAATGCTCATTGAGATAATAGGGTGGGTCGCCACTGGGATGGTGCCAGTGGGCAAGGCCCTCACTCCAGGTTATGTTCAACCCACTGCATTAGAGGGCAAGATGATGTGCATACATGGGGGTGGTGGTACTAGACCCCACCCCCCCCTGCGGGAGGGGTGGGAATGTTATGCAATGTCACAAAGTAATTTCAACAGCTTATGTATATTTGTAAATTGTTGCATAGTATTGTGTAGTGTGTGTGTTTAATAAATGTACTCTTCCTTTTATAAAGCAAAGTACAGACTGGACAATCAATTATTGAGTGTTATTTCTGCGTACTGGTAAATGGCGATTACTAGCCCACACCACCTCCCTTGAGTAAGCCTTACACTGCTCTGCAACGCTACCCTCTGAGAGTCAAGCGCTACAATGGGGTGTTTGGTTCCCAGTGAAGGACAAATGTAGTCATGTTATTTGTGCAGGCCTCACAGATACTGCCTCGTTTTCCAACACTCACACATAGCATTCCTACCAATCAGAATTCCTCTCCCTTTCAACTGCCTCTGAAGCCTCTCTCATGTGCCCTGCTTGTTGCATAATGTATTTTAACATAATGCCTGCGTGATTGTCAGGAAATCTGAAGCTCACCTCCCGCCCATCAATCTTACTGACCAAGCTATGCCCAGCTGGTTCTGGCTGACCCAGACTTCCTAACCACAAATCCTACACTAGAAATGTAATAGTTAAGGCATTGACAAGTAAGGTTAATCAGAATTCCTTTCCAGCCAATTGTCTGGACAAAGAATCATAGAGAATTGATGCCTTCGGAAAGTGAATATTTTTTTCAGCTAATTTATTCCCCAAATCCATTAATGCAGTTTGTCTCCTGAGGAGGTACACCCATGCAATGTAGGATAAGAGCAGTGAGATCTTGGTGGCTGTCCCTGAGGAACTCAGGGCCTCTTTGACCCAAACGAGATATGATGGTCAGGATGCTGCGAAATATGTGCTCTGCGTTGCCCTTGAGTCTACTGATTGCATAGGTAGAGCTATTGGCATCAGTGTCTTGTCCAGTTGGCACACCTGAATGAGATCAACCGGGCTTTCTGGTGACATGCAAGCATCCGTAATTGGCATGCTCTTTGATGGCTCCAGGCTGTTCGGTGAAAAGGCTGACTTGGTGCTATAACATTTCAAACACAGTCACACCACAACTAGGTCCTTGGGACTGTTATTGCCACCTAAGCAATTGTGAGACCAAGTTAGGGGCTATTCCAGGGGAATAGCTTACAGAAAACACCAGACTTCCTAAATTGTACTACTTCAACCTACCCAACTCTTTAAAGGCAGACAGTTCCTCCTCTGCTGCAGCGACTAGCATGCCACTTAAGTTTGCCCTTACAGGCCCATGCATCGCTGTCAGAATGTGGCATTGTCTCCCTTGCTGGAGATCTGCCATATTAGAGAGGTGGGTCTTACAAATTGCTCAAAGGTGCTAAGCCCTATTTTTTCCCCGTCCTTTTCTTCCTCACTTTTTCTTCTTCCTATTCCAGTGCGACTTTTGATGGAGCACTCTGAAATTCTGATTTAAGAAATTGTTAATATCTGTCAATGTGATGTCAATGTACACCATGAAGCAGAATTAGCCCCACAGTAACGAGCTGGAAATTACAAACCATGAAGGTTTAATTAAAAAAACTGTAAAGATATAATCTCAAATCAAATCAATTAAGCATAAATCAGTAGTCATCCGAATCCAGCAAATATAAATATAGTCCAGGCAATTCAATTCAGCAAATACAAGAATATGTTATTAAAGACAGCATATGCAAAGTAAGATAAAATTCCGTTCCCATAAAGAGAAACTCCCTAATGCTAAGGTTGTAGGCAAATAGAAACTTGAAGCAGCAGCAGGTGTCCACAAATATAGCATTGAAAACTGAACCAAATGAAGGTTCCAATCAAGAATAGGAGAAAAGTACTCTGTCTAGAAAGTAAGTCCATGAGCAGAAATATAAGCAGCACTGAGTCTTGAGAGAGGGAAAGAGACGTCCGCCTGCAAAGCTGGAAAGGGGCAAATTTTCTAAATAAAAAGCTTCACACAGTTGAAACATGAGATTCCTTCCAAGTGACACATTCTGCAGGTCACCACCGAGTAAGAACTAGTCAAAAACTAATGTTGCCACTGTACTAGGTGTCGGCCTCCTTCTCAGAAATAATACAATGCCAATTGTACTTGAAGTGCTTGCATTATCATTGCATTCGTGATATCTCACAAAGGACTATTCACCTCCTCCTCTGCCCCTCATCCTGTTCAGGCGCTGGGAAACATCGTTAAACAAATTATTTGCAATAAACACGACCTTCACACAGTAAGCTAACGGAGACATTTTTTAACAAGAACATGCTTACTCCGGTGCTTGAAACAAAAAGAGTTATGCACAGCAAACAAAAATACAATGTTGACCTTAATATAGCGTCGTACACCTAGGCCCACTCATGTCAATGTTAAGATGCATGCATATACCTTATCTACAGTTAAACAAAAACAAATAAATCAATCTTTTCATTACATCAAAGTGTAAAATAATGTGTCTACACATGTAAGTGATGGATATGTGTGGTGCAGATTAACATTTCATTAAGAGCAAGTATTTGATGGTGACACTGTATTACCAGTATTCTTCTGGTCTCCATTTTTAATAGCTCCCATGATTCTGGCATAATGAGAAGTGTATGGAAAAGAGCAGTTGATAAGCCACTTTTAAAAATGCCTAAACCAAATCCAAAAAATGTGAATAATGGAACTATAGGCCTATCTCCCAACTTTCTTTACTGGGCAAAATTGATACTCCCACCTCTACCCAGCCACGCTTCCTGTATTTGTAATCTGGGCATCTGTATTAATGCAGAGTCAGGTTCACAAGGTACCCAAAACCTGTTTTTAGCAAGTCAGGACCCTGAACCTGCGATTGTCTTCCATCTTCATATAGCAATGATTAATGCCTTAGTCCAGTCTAGACTGGACTATACTAATGCTTTATATTTAGCCATCCCTGAACCTGGCCCAACAGTTCGGGTTGAAATGTTCCTATATGAGCAGGGTCAAGACTGATTTCAATGTGGCTAGGTCCATTCTGAGGTGACATGGTGTGCAAAATAACGATGGACTGGGATGCACCGAAGTAATTACCAGTGGCTGAGATTAATTGAAACATTCATTCCATCACTTTTTGTATACTTCAGTGTGTCACCCTAAGTGGGATGAGTATGCCCAGAGGTGGGTTCCTGGAACCAAGCTATACTAAGTTGATGAACTTCATTTTTCAGTACTACATAGTCTATTTCTCCCATAGGATAACATTGGGATTACCTTATTACATTTTATAAGTGTAATATCCAAATTGGAAGATATGACTGGTTCATATTTGGTGTCTCTGGAATCCAAATTTAAAATGCTAACTTATGGTGAAGTTGGATATTATATTACTTTTCTGAAAATGCCAATTTTAGAAAGTTCAAGAAAAAGAGTATGTCCAGAAGGACTAGTTTAAATACTTTAAAAGAATGCCCTAGACCATCAATTCTAGGGTTCTTATTGCTTTATTTAGTTTATTTTAAATTATTTAGAATAACAAAGCAAATAAATATTTTTTCATGTCTCAGAAAAGAAACCTTCCATTTACAGAACACCACACTTTACAAAAACACATTTATACACAATGTATTCCACTTAAAAACGAAAAAATTCAAAGACAAAAATGATAGGTGAAACAAACTTAGACAATCGTGTGAAATAACATTTACATTGAGAGTACAACACCATTCCTAGTTTTTACATAATAATAGTAATTATTCTGGGAGAGCCTCTCGCAGCCACCTTCCTCTTTAAAAAAAAATGGCCTTGGAGATGGGATCCCCAGGGCCTAAAGAGACTCGTGAAGGGGGTCAGGGTGACCCACATCCCCTTTTAAAAAAGTTTTCAGCCCAGGGATTGGGTTCCCCAGGCCATATAATGGTTTGGGAAGGGAAGGGCCCCACGACTCCCATCCCCTTTTAAAAAAAGCCCTGGGGGATGGGGTCCCCAGGACCTAATAAGTCTCGGGAGGGGGGCCACTTGGTCCTCCTCCCCTTTCAAAAACATAAGGCCCTGGGGGATGGAGTCCCCAGGACCTAATGAGGCCCGGGGAGGAGGGCCACATGCTCCACCATTAATAAAAAGGGACCTGGGGAATGGGATCCCCTGGGCCTAATAAGGCTCAGGAAGGAGGGTCACTTGGCATCCCTCCCCTTTAAAATATATAAGGCCCTGGGGTCCCCAGGGCCTAATGGGTTTCATGAGGCCTGGGAAGAGGGGCCGCTTGCCCCCACCCTCCCCTTTAAAGAGCATAAGGCCCTGTGGGGGCTTTGCCTTGGGGTGTGGCCGCAGTCCAGGTCCTGTTGCCAACCCTGCACCATGCATGGAGAGGGGTGTCTCTACCTATAGTAACAAATATTACTTTACGTTAAATAAAAACTAGAAATTCATCAACAAAATCAAAGGTTAAAGTAACGTTATAGTTAGGTGTGATAAAAAGATCTGTTTTTGTTTTAAAAAATCCTTAGAAATTCACTGAAAAAAACAGAGGTTAAAGTAATGTTGTAGTTAGGTGAATGTGTCAGTGACTACATTAACGTTTTGAACTAAAAAAACACAGCAATTCTCCATGTTTTAGTTAGCAGAGCTTGTAATCACATTCTGCAGGGTATCCCCACCATGTTGCGTTACGCCACTGAAGACATGGTTTCAGGTTTTGGGGACTCTGTAATAGATCATAAGCCCTAACAGAAGGTTTTAAACATTCCACAGACTCTCTGTGAGCGCGGATAGGTCTGCATGAGACCTCTGCCAAGCTCCACATGTATTATTTTGATACATCTGAAACTGGGAATATTCATTCAATAATAAAGGTGACATTTTAATAACATCTTCCAGATAACTTATCCCCAGGTCTTCGTGGTCTGAAACATGCCAGCTACAAGGAGGAAGACCCAAGAAGCACCAACAGTACCTGTTTTCCTTTGGATTTAAATTCTCAATTTTAGCATATTCCCAGATTCCAGAACCATAACATACAATGGATAGACATTTGCTTTTCTAGATATTGAGCATATGATTTATGGGCTCGGAGCCTGGTCTGGATGCAAAGTTAAACAATGCTATAGGTCTCGCATTTTCGAAACTTTGACCTATTGGTATTGTAAATGACAATGCCTTTTATTATTGCAGGATTTTTAAACACATAAATAAAAGGCATTGTCATGTACAGTGCCAGTTGCTCAAAATCTGGCCAATTGCGAGACCTATTGCATTGCAAATGCTTGTTCATTTTGGCACTTGTTCCTGCTTATTCTAACAAATAAAATCAGAACCACAAGACCTAGAATGACAAGCAAAACCCTGATTTCCACATGCTACTCACACATAGACCTGGAAAACTTGAGAGCGCTGCTTAGAAAAAAAATATGTAGGATATTGAAATAGTTTCCATTGCCAAATGGCAATAAATACTTCGGAAAAGCGCTGTCCTCTAGGAAAGAGGGGCGTCTCCCACATGCACTCAAAGAAAAGTGTTCAATCCTTTCTCTGCTATTAATAAAGTTTTTCACAAAACGTTTTCTCAAGCGAATTGTTTTAATAAACCCTTTCACTTTATTAAAAGCAGAGAAAGGATTGAACACTTTTCTTTGAGTGCATGTGAGACGCCCTCTTCCTAGAGGACAGCGCTTTTTGATTGCTCATCTATTCCTCATACTCAGGAGGACCTACCCCGCTTCACCACCTACCGTTTTACTCACATTACCAAGATTACCCCACAGGAGTGCGTCCTTCTGTTTCAAGTTCAATAAATACTTCGGAGCTATCAAGTTTCCCAAGTTCACATGTTAGTAACTTATTCAGCCATCGGTTCTTCATACGCTGGAGTTGTAGTCCTTCCAGGTCTAAATAAAGTGTTGAAGGGAGAGGGGGTGGGAGGGTCAACGGGACTACAAATCCCTGAGTGTAAAGCAAAAACCTGGACTGGTCGATCTACTCTCGCATGGAAAGCCGAGAACTCCGAACAATTCCAACATAAATAAACATAATTTGTTTAGCCAGGTGTCTCTGTCAATATTATTAAACCGATTAGAAATGATGATAAAATCGGAGAAAAATACATTGATTGAGTCCGTTATAAAGCAAAAAAATATATACTAAAATGTAAACGCTCTATGGTTTATAAGCCATCCATGCTGCTGACTACCACTACTTAATGCTACAGAAAAGGAGGTGTGCTTTAACACGCTCAATTGATACACTCGAATAAACGACTGGTGTGATACAAGACATCTCACAAAAACACATATTTTGCATCTAAACAAAATGTATTTTGGTAATCCATCCGCAAAGTGGATACATACTTAAATACGCCTACTTTTGAAAAAAATAACCCCTCCTCTTCCTAAATTAAAACGAGGAAGAACCTGTTGTATCGGCAGAATATTCATAACTATGAATTTCCATCCAGTCTTAAAGAGCTTAGGGTGCGGTATGCGTACCACAACTGACTCACCATCACGGGTGATTCCACACCTGACCTAGAGAAGCGTCCATTCACTGCACCGGAAGAACTAACGCTCTGTGAGAAGCAATAAAAATAAGGGGTTAAGAGACCAGCCACCAGGTTCGGTCAATTAGCGTGTGGATCGATTTCCTGGGAGTGTCTTGTCTGTGTTTTATCCATGAAGAAGTGAATAAGCTGCGGCAAACAGGTCTCGTTTTCATCGTTCATATCCTCATGGACAGGCCATGGTGACACCCTCATTCCTCGTTATGCGTTTTTGCCTGGCCTGTGTATTTTTCTGCACGACGGCTTCCTCCTATGTCATGCCCCGTGTGCTCCGCAATTATTTTTCTGTCCCGCAGGTCAGTGCTTCACGTTGTTGATTTCCACCAGTAGAGAGTGGTGTGTTTTGCCCGAAACGGTCAAACGTTACCATGATTCTTGAAAAATAGCGACCTTATGCATGCACTAGGCCATTGGTTCTCAGCTCAGGGTCCGTGACTGCGTAGACAATTAAATAATAATAGCAGAGTAAAGCAAGCATTTGCAATGCAATAGGTCTCGCATTTGTGAGAGTTTAAGCTATTGGCATTGTAAATGACAATGCCTTTTATTTATCTGTTTTGATAATTAACACATAAATAAAAGGCATTGTCATTTACAATGCCAATAGCTGAAACTCTTGTAAATGCAAAACATATTGCTTGGAAAGTGAAAGCGCGCATGGCGCGCTGAATTTTGCAGGAAAGCATGTCGTGCCTGCAGTAGGAGAAACTCATTAAAGAAAATAGTACTTACAGACTAAATAACACAGACGGTGTAACAACAGAAATAAAAGGGCCAGTCCTCATGGGAGGTTACAAATGAAGACAAGGCGGTACTAAGGAGGGACTAACAAGCCGATTACCGAATCAGAAGCCAGCATTTACGAAGGACAAAGACACAAGCCAATGAAAAATATGGGTGGAGAGTGGGCGGAGCTTCAAGTGCATACTCTAATACAGCATGCCTCCCAGAGCAGCGCATGCGCTGCCCAGGCTCGACCTACAAAAAAGTACATTATGACAATGTGAAACGTTTCTTTTTAACTGATAATAAATTATACAAACACCCAAAAGAGAAAATATTTCACCTCAATAGGTAAAGGGATTTACTTTTTCAATCCTTCTGCTTTTAAGAGTCAGAATTTGTGTTTTAGTTGACTTAGGGGTAAAAATCTCATTATAAAAACCCTGGAAAGGTTAGCGTCAGGATCGAGATCACAAAAGAGTCTATACGTTTCTTTAAGCAGTGCATGGCGTTAAAACTACATAGTCTGCATAATGCAAGGCAGTTTTCGATCTGTTTCCAGCTTGGGACATGTCCTGGCCATAGCTCGCTAGATGAGAGCTCAAATTATTAATATATAAAATAAACAGTATTGAGCCAAGAATGCATCCTTGCTGAACCCCCTTGCTAAGTTAAACAAATACGTACATTGGCCTTTTGGGCCATAAATAACTTTAGCATTTAAATTGGCGTGCTGCCGAATTACAAAATGAAATAAAGTAGACTCTCACCCTGAGACGCCAAGATATGCCAAAGTTTTACCTTATCAAATGCACGACTCATGTCCATGAAACTACGTGTAATGTACGTTTTGAGGCTATAGTATACTTAGCAATGAGCAAATGTAACTTGAGGCACTGCTCTGTCAGCTTGCCTAAGCATTGCCTGGAACCATATTGGACAACTTTAATCATCTCATTGTTTGAAGTCAAGGGCAATAATTTATCTAAAATGACCTACCAGCTACTTTGACTACAAAGTTAATCAGAGAAATAGGTTGATAACATTAAGGCTCAATTCTGTTACCTTTTTGAGGTCGAGCCTAGCGCTGCGCTGCACTAGGAGAGGGCCTCTTGGAATCACTCCAGACTTCCAAGAGACTTCTCCGTGTGGGTCGGACTCCTCCCACACATTCCATTGGCCTGTGCGTGTGGCTTTCAATAATGAAAGCACGCAAATGGCCAAAGACGGGTGCATGTCCCGCCTTTTTTGTAAACGTTCCCTCCCATGGCGTTTGGGTCTCGGGAGCGAGCAGCGGCGCGCAGTGTGCCAGCTGCATTCCTGGATCATGTTACAAATTAACACAGCGCGGTCGCTTTCACTTTCGCAGCCGCGCTTTTTTTTCTTTCTTCCTAGTTTTGCACCATCTGGCAGGATAGGGTGTCGCCTCCTCTTGTTTGCCCTCATTGCCCCCACCCTTTTGTCACACGTGGGCTGAAGCGGTCGACATGGGGACCTGTCGTGCGCCTTGCCCCCTCAGTCCCCGTGCCATGTGCTTACCCTTTTATAGTCAGCTGGGCCGGCGGTGAGTGGATGTGTGTTTTTTTTTCATTTTTTGGTTGGGTGCCCTGGTATGCAGTCCAGTCAGCAGTGCACAGCTGCACCGAAGGAGTAAGAGCAGGAAGGAGGCAGAGCGTCGGGAGCTCCTCGGGCGGACAGAGGACCCCAGCCCGGAAGAGCAGTTTGAGGAGCACCCCAAAGAACTCCACCATCGCCAAGCGCCGACATGGGGGTGCGTAGCGCTTTTCACTTTCTGTTCTTTGAAACAAAAAGTGTGATTTGCCTTTGAAACAACATAGCTTTAATACACAGCAGGCTGAGGGTCAGAGCAGAGGCACAGCAAATGACGTTACCGGCACCCCGCAGCAGGGTATGCTGGCCTGCTGCTCCCACTTGGCTTACTGCACATCTCCTGAATTCTTGTCTGTGGAACTCTCATGAAACATTTAACTTTAACTTGGGACAGGGTGGGCACTGGGCGGAGTGATCGATTTCACACGCTAATCTCTCTGTCCTAGAGTGTTCCTGGTGGCCGGAGGATCAGCCCGGGTCCTCGCGCAGGCACTTGAATAGTCCTTTTTGCAGCGGAACAGATTCCAGTTGCTCATTCGGCAGCTGAGTTTCATGGATACAAATTCCCACGTTGTGGTTGTGACTGGTAAGATTTATTGTTTGACTTCAATTCGCTTCCTCTTTTTAGCCACGGCAGGAATGCGCACACGCCTGCACCCCCCTCCATAAACAGAAACCACGCCTGCCCTTGGCAACAGGTCTGGAATGGAGACCAACGCCCTCGTCTCTCGCCCTGGAGACCGGGAGAAGTCACAAAGATGTTCTGTACAGTCACTTAAATATTAAATAGTTGTATCGCATTGTTTTAAAGAAGAGGCTATACTTCAAATTTAAAAAAAAGAATTTTGCTCTCTGAAATTCGAAAATTAAACATGTGTCACCAATGAAAGTTTTGCAATGGAACTGCTGTCTTCCAACCCCCTTATCTCCACCAGGAACTATATCATTGCGCCTACAATGCTTTCCCTTTTGATGTGAGCTTGCACATTGCTCTCTTCCAATATTTCCTGTAATACATGAACTGCACAAGAGGCCTGCTCTTTGGGATACTGTTGAGAGGTGCGTATTACAACAGGAACAAGTGTTTAAGGACGGAAGCATATAGAAGTAGCAGCTACAGTTAATAAAGAGCCCAAGCAACTGTATAATATATATATTCTAGCCTCAAACCACACTCACCAATTGGACTACATTCCTGCCTCATACTCAGGCAACCACACACCTTCTCACTTCCCTCATACACACTGACACAACTAAACCTAAGCCTGAAAATGCTACTCTGAGCTAAGCCAGCTCAAAATCTCTAAACCTCAAAGGAACATAGCGCTATTGGACTATACACACCATCATTCTCCATGGAGCCATCTCCTCTCCACACTCACTATGCCAGCCACTCTTTACACACACCATTCTTTCCTCCAGCTCTTGGGTAACCAATAGACGTCTGTTATTCAGCGCCAATATGCCCCTTTGCGGGTGAAAGTGCGCTTTACAAATACACGTTATGTTATGTTACTATGATGAACTGCCCCACCTAACAATAAAAACTATAACAAAAAAGCATTAGAACAGGCAGGGAAAAATTGACAGCATTGCATAAACAAAAAAACTAGAACACATTTTTGGTGTTAATTCTGGTTTTTATTAGGGTACTTCAGTTGTATATAATGTTTTCTAGGTTATATATAAGGTGACAAAAATGGTTATAACACTTTTTTTTATTATAACTTATAACTTTTAAACATGCTGCACAACATTCACAATGCTCTACAACACATATTAAAAATGTTAACAAAGCCAATAGCTCTGTCTAAACACTTATAAGGCCCCAAAGGCGATACCTATTGGCTATGCCAATGCTTGTTTAAAGAAGCCATCACAACAATGAATTGAGCTCAAGCAGAAGGAAAATGTGAGAAACCTGTAGAATTTAAAATATTAGCAACTAGCGGAACTCATAGCTTAGTAATTAATCTGTATAGGTGCCTGGGGACCCCATCTGGACCAGGAGCTTTAGATAACTGAGTATTATATATGGCTACACTTACTTCATCTATGTTCAACAGAAAAAAACGTGGATACTCAGAGAAGAGTATCAAATTGAGTGCAGGCTAGGCCAGAGCAATACACACTCCCAAAACATGAAATCCATTGCTCATGTTGAATTTGGACATCTAGTAGAATACTAGATAAGTCTGTAAAGAAGGGGCTATTGATCACCTTCCAAAAGAGGACAGAGTTATAGCCAAATACAGATTAGTACAAGCATTTTCTCTAATTGACAGTTTCCTTTGTTCCAGAGGTTCCTTAGGGAGGGATCTGTAATGGATCCCTTCTGAATTATCTCTGGGAATTCTCTTAAGTGCTTTTTGAAGTTGACAGTTGGCCAGAGAGCAAAAGGAATTGAGCCGTTTGACAGGTTTGGGTGGTTTCTGAAGTCTACTAGCTGTTAAAAAATTCTTAACAGCTTGCCGATCTTCTTGAAGGACAGAATATTGTTGACAGGGTTAAAATTAAATTCAGGACAGCTTAGGAATTTGTTTAAAAATATTTTTATCACGTTTCTTAAAAACCTAGAAACCACTATGTCACATTTTAAACTAAACCTGCCATCTTTAAGCTCTTCATCATGGTGGATCACAGTCGTTAGGTGAGCACAATTTGAAACATTCAAAAACAGTGAAAATAAAGGATTGTGATCACTGAACCCTCGCTTCAGGACATAATAATAAATAATACGGTCTGTAAGGTCACGAGAAGCAAAAATATAATCAATAAACAATAAGCAGCCTCTCCCCTAGAAGGTAAGATTATCTCACCATCAGACAAAAAACCTTCACTTAAATTAACAAAAAATGTTTTGATCACTAAATCATGGGGAACCTCGCTTTGACAATCATATTTCCCAAAATGGCTAAATTGCCCCCCGTGGAAAGGGCTGTCTCAAGAGAATGAAATTACGTTTGTTTGGCCTCTACGCTTGTGTTGAAATCATCTTCAAAAATAATCGATGAAAAATAAGAATCCCTTTTTCCTTTTGAAAGTACAGTGCTATCAATAATCTTAAACAGCGAGGTAATAGTCATAAAACTGCTAGGGTTAAAGTTTTAATTTTTAAAAATAAAACAGAATAAGACAGTGACCAAACTGATACCTAATAATAAGAGATTGAGCATTGCTTCAGCCAGTAGGGATGTCATGAATGTCCAGATCCTAGGAGAGATCTGTCCAAACAGTGTGCCCCGCATTGTTCGACCTGAAGAAGAGGGAGGAGCAGGGACACTAAAAGATGTAAAACCATCTATGTAAATTTGAGAGGTGTCCTAGGTCTAATGATAGGGAATAATGTCATATTGCTAAATCAGGACTACCCAGTTTACATTTTTTAATTTTGAGGCCAGCCCAGCTAGAAAGTATAGTATTGGGCCCATTACCACCAAGAGTAAAACAAGTGGACCTACCTAAAGCTTCAATTGCATTTGTGCAGATAGAGAATGTTGACAGTCAGGAAGGACCATCTTCTTGTTAATTAGCCAAGGTGACATGGCTATTGTTTTCTCAGGAACCATAGACGACTTTTCTGCCGGGTCCACTGGCTGGGGCCTCCCATTAGTCTCAGTTAAAAAATTGACCTTCCTTTAAAGTAGCTAAGGAGGAGATCAAAGGGAAGGTTGAGTGCCTAACAGGATGTAATGGCTGTTCCATCTAAAATTGCAGGCACTTTTAGTGTGTTAATTCAGCTGCTCCAAACCAAATCTCTCAGGATATGAGCACATCATAATGTAGTAAAAGGCATTGTCCAGTTTAGGGTAAGGATATTATTGATACCTTGATGGCTGAAAATAATACTAATAGAATCAGAGATCTCCCTTCTAAAACACCAAGCTGCTTTACTTAACCTAGTAGGAATGTTGACTCAAAAAGAATATCTTAGCTGCCTATACTAAGGACCCAATGATGAGTCAGTGAGTATCCCTAGGTTGTATACCACTCCACCTGATCACAAATGGCCCAGTTTACTGACACCCTGTTCTCCTAGGTGTTGGAACACCAGACCTGATTTTACCCGCTGGTAATTCTGGCCGTGACTCTTCATGAGTATTTGGTTCCTACAGCAGCCAAACCTCACCCCCTGCCCCAACCTGCCTTCTTTCTCTTGCAAGGAGGGGCCATTTAATGCTACTCCCTTCCAGAACTAATACTCTCTCAGTCCCCCTCTACTCCACCTTAGACAGAAGTCCTTACACACATTTACCAACTGCTCAGAGCAGGTAAATATGTGTGATAAACCCCTTGGTAAAGGTAATCTTTTTTCGGAAATGCACACAATAATTTCATGACTGCTCAGTTATTCTCCATTCTGAGGGGCCTAACTAATAATAGGAGTAAATGTGTGGCAATACCAATTGGAAACAGCAGTCTTAGTGACCCAGAATCTTTGTACAACTTTACTACTAGCTCATAATCAATGCCTATATATCAAAGAAGAGCTGTTATGCTCAGCACCAGGGTACTCTCGGGTGGTAGTGCACTCTACAAATCTCTATAACATAACAGCAGTTTCTCCTTGAGCTAAAGGCTTTCACCTGGAGCAAAATTACCTACAAGAGTTACGAAAGCCAGCTTCCAGTGCCATCCCCAGCAATAGTATTGTAGTGTGCCTGCTTGCAGTTTGCATCTAGTCTGCCTGCCCTACGGCCAACAAAGCCTAAAGGTCTTGTAAGTCTGCAGTTCAACAACAGCGGGAGATCCATAGATCTGCTTTAGGGCACTTACTAAAGCCATGAACCTATTTTCACTAAGCACTATACCTGGCTGTGTATAGGAGGAGTGAGAGATACTGGTTCTTGGCTAGTAGAGGTCTGGGGATTGGTCATAAGACCCAATGATTATACTATGCATGCATGCTGTAGTAATGAAGTTCCGGAGACTAGAAGGTAGGATGAAGGTTCTTTATTGCCAAAACACCAGCACCCACAACCAGACGCTCATGCCGCATGCAAGGATCTCTGACAACTGAATAACGTTATCAGAACCCTGGCACCCAGCGTTCGCGGAATTACGTTTGAACAAGCAAACGAGAGCGAGGCATCCTCGAGCCCACATGCTGACACGAGGATGCTCGCACTATCTAAACACTACAACTTCTCTCTCCCCACAAAGAACAAAATAGAAAAACAACAATATCTAATGAAAAACTTCGAGATAAGGAGATGAGCATCCAGCAGATTAGCTTCTCCAAATAAGCACAGAATCATGACAAAACATAGTCATTTAATTTGGAAGGTAGTTTCCTACAACGAACTCCCAATGCCGGTGGTAAGGAATAGGCGTCAGCAGTGGTCACAACAGAACCAGGGACCGAAACACGTTCTGAGCTGGAATGCACCTCGTGACACCGAGAGGTGGAGGGATTATCAACAATGGACACTGGATCATGTACCCAATGAGTCCAATCATAATCCTCTAATTCCTGTTTGGATAACTTGAGCAAAGAACTAGTCTGTGAGTCGGAAAGGTGTACAAGGGATCTCTTGTTCCACCAACCCTTATATCCAAGTAAAGCTGAGCCTCTGCTGACGTCAGTGACTTGCACCGGAGGGGAAAATTTTGATAAACCTTTAGACACTTTTTTGGGGTTTTTAATAAGGACCCAATCACCCACCCTCAATTCTAGAGTATTCATATTTTTTGCAGAGTCATGCACTGACCTCATGTAATTTTGCTTTTGTAAAACTCTAGATGCCACGTCTTTATTGCAAGCAATGTTCTTGTTGTGCTTGTTAAGTAACCAATTAGGACACAAACTAGTGTGAGCAGTTCTACCCCTTAAGAGGGAAAATGGAGACACACCTGTGGTGCAATGAGGAGAAATATTATAAGACCACAGTTTGGCTTCAAGAAAATCTTGTACATCATGATAGGAGGAGAGAGCTGTTTGAATTGCGTCCTTTACCAGTCTGTTTGCCCTTTCAACTAAACCATTGGAGGTTGGTGAATATAGGGCGACCTTAAAATGTTTGACATCACTCTCAGTTAAAAATGAGGTAAATTTTTGGGAGATAAAATGGGTGCCATTATCAGTGACTATGATAGAAGGTGAGCCTTCTATTGAAAATATCTTCTTCAAAAATTTAATGGCATTGGTGGAATTGGGTGAATCAAAAAACATGTGGTAAATCCATTTTGAGTGATAATCAATTAACAAAATAAGGTATTTAAAGTCATGGGGGAGGAGATCATAGGGACCGGAAAAATCTAAAGCAACTTTGTCCCATGGTTTAGTGGGAAAGGGCACAGGGTGTAGGGGTGTGTTCATAACTTTCCATTTTTTATCAGATAATAAACATTCAGGACATGAATCAATGTAAAATTTGACCTGAGATTCTAGGGATGGCCACCAATAGTACGACTTAATGAGCTGTGAAGTCTTTGAAATTCCTAAGTGGCCTTGGTGCGCAAATTTTATGATATCATTCCTGAGACTGGACGGGGGAACAAAGGAATCATGTCTCATGACCAAGCCATTAACAATAGATAATTCAGATGCTACCATGGCGAAGGCTCTCAACTCATTAGGAAGCTTCCTATTTTCTGGCCAACCCTTAACAATATAATCAGTGACCAGTTTGAGATTTTCATCCTTGTTGTATGCTTCCAACCAGGATTGTTCAGTAATGGTGGGACACAGTTTAACAGCATCTAAAGCAGCAACTACACACTCTGTGTCTTCTGAGTTCTCAACTTCTGAAGGATCATGAAGAGACATACGTGAGAGGCAATCAGCCCTGAAGTTTCTCCCTCCAGAAATATGTTTCATGGAAAAGTGAAATTCTTGTAATTTTGAAAGAAGTCTGACCAGTCTAGCTGATGCTTTGCCAAGCCCACTACCGGTAAGTAACTGAGTAAGGGGCTTGTGGTCTGTGAATAATTCAAACTCACGCCCCCAGATGTAATTTTTGAACTTTTCGATTGCCCAAACACATGCAAGAGCCTCGCGTTCAATGGTGCTATAATGGGTCTCAGAAGGTTTAAGCATCCTTGAAGAAAAGGCTACGGTGTGCTCTTTTCCTGAAACCCATTGGCCAAGAACTGCACCCAAGCCCGTGAGACTGGCGTCCACCATAATAAAACACTTTGAGGAATCATTGAAGGGATGTAGGGCAGGTGCTTCCACGATGAGCTTTTGACTTGATCAAAAGAAGATGAAATTTCTTCTGACCAATCAAATTTAGAGCCTTTCCATAGAAGGGCACGCAATGGCTCGACAGTTTGAGCATATCCTTTGACAAAACGGGCATAGTATTCTGCTAGGCCTAAAAATGATCGAAGTGAGTCTTTATCTTTGGGAGAAGTAGCGTGGCTGATGGCTTTGATAAGTGAGGTCTTAGGCTTAATTCCTTCTGAAGACAAAGTATGACCCAAATAATCTAATTGTTGTGTGGCAAATTTACATTTGTCAGCCCTGACTGTCATACCTGCCTCACTTAATTTGATCAAAACGGAGAACAAATTGCTCAAGTGTGTTTCCCAGTCCTTGGCATAAACCAAGATATCGTCCTGGTAGGCCTGAACCCCTGGCACGTTTTTAAAAATATTATCCATAACTTTTTGAAACACACTGGCCGCAGAGGCCAGGCCAAAAGGAGTCTAAGGTACTTGTATACTCCGAATGGCGTAATAAAAGTTGTGAACTCTTGTGAATCTACTGTTAGGGGTATTTGGTGGTAAGCAGAACGCAGGTCAATAAGTGAAAAAAATTTGCCCCCCAAATTGGCCAGAAGGTCATGAATTTTGGGAAGAGGGTGGCAGTCAATCAAGATGTTTTTATTCAAGGTGCGCAAGTCTGCACATAATCTGACCTCTCCGGATTTTTTCGAACGATAACGATGGGAGAAACCCATTCAGAGGAGTCAGAGGGAGCAATGACGCCGTCATCGCACGGTGACTTAAGTACTGACTTAAGTTCGTCCTTCGCACTAAGGGGCAAAGGACGTACCTTGTGGACAAAGGGTTGGGCATTTGACTTAAGTCTAATCTGGTGTTGATAACCTTTGATAGTTCCTAATTTGTTGGAAAAGAGTCTTGGGAATTTATCTAGAACCTTTTTAAGATCAATGTTGTGGTCTGTGAGAAATAGGCAATCAGTTTTGGGGTCGGGATTATCCCTAGAGGCAACAGGACTATAGCCCGGAGGAGGATCACCAAGGGTAATTGGGCTATCAGAACCTGGAATAAGATGAAGACCCATTTTGGCGAGGTCTTGCCAACCAATGATGTTGCGTCCCTTAACCGCAACGTATACCTTTGTAAGTATGGACCTACCTAAACATTCTAACCTTGAATTGAAGTAACCTAACATGTCTATTTCGAACTCGCCAAATGCTTTGGGGTTGACGTCAGTGTGGTATAATGTGACGGATCCTTGCCATTTCTCAAGAAACATGACGTCTGATAAAATGGTTATGGGAGAACCAGAATCCGCCATAATGGGGATCTCTATATTTCCAAAAAATGCAGTTCCTATAGGACCTTTAACGTAATGAGGAGTAAAAACAGAGTTGCATTCAATTGATACAATCATGTCTTGAAAATGATCTATACAATCATTAACGGTTTCAGAGTACTCAATGCTGTTGACTCTGGTAGGTCTTTTGGAGGATCTACATGAGTCTTGGAAATGACCTATTTTTTTGCATAGAACACATCTTTTCCCAAGAGCAGGACACATGGGGTAGTTGCCCAGGTGTGATTTAGAACCACATCTGTAACAAAAGGTATTCCCTTTGTTAACAAATTGTCTAAAAGGAGGTTTGTTTGTGGATTGTCTAAAAGGAGGTTTGTTTGTGGACACAGCATTAACGGAGTTACCAAAGTCTTGCGCAGGATTTTTGAAGGAGTTAAGAGATTGATCATGTTGAAGAGCCTTGGAGGTGATGATGGATCTCTCTATGCTCTTGGCAATATCAATTGTTTCTTGGAGTGAGGGTTTTCTGCAGCTGAGGAGGCGTTCCTGAATCTTTCTTGAAAAGCAAGCGAAAACAAATTGGTCACGAATATAAATGTCGGGATCCGCCTCAAACTCACAAGTTGAGGCTAAGAGTCGCAACTGCGCGATGTATTCCTCCACAGATTCATCTTCACGTTGTTTTCTCCTATGAAAATTATGTCTTTCAAGCATGATGTTCGACTCTTGGTCATAATGTTTCGCTAGACGAGATAATGCCTCTTTGTAGGAATTCCAATGTTCAGCATCCCGGCTTCTCCAACAGGTGTGGGGAATTTGGGTAAATTTTCAAAGACATATTGTGCCGTAAGTCCTAAACAGCCATACAGAATCGCAACTTTGCGTTCCGGAGAAAACTTAACAGCATCGATGGCAACAATGTGGTTCTCAAAAGCTTTCACCCATTGACGCCATGGAATACTGGGTTTGCCTGGCTGTTGTAAGAAGGGAGGAGGTAGCGCAAATTGTGGAGAAGAGGCCATCAAGTGGAATTGTGTGACAAAAGAATATGAGGAAAATGAGGGTGTAAATAAAATGAAAAGAAAAAAAAAAAAAAAATGAAATTATATGTTAAGCAACATGTTTGCTGTAGCTGTAAGGAAGCAAGATTGAGAGCGAAATTTTGAGTGAACAAGGAGGTGAGTGTGTCACTGATGTTCACAGTTCCTGCTTGAGCTTTGCATGAAAATGAGGTGAAATGGAGAGGTGAGCCTATCACCGAGTTAGGAGGCTCATGAGTGACGAATCAAACTTTAATTTAAAAGGTGTGCCTGTCACCGCGAAATCGTGCAGGCTGGATCCTACCTGGGATCAAGAAGAGAGATCACGAAGAGACAGCTCATTGTCGGGCATCGGCTGTGTCTTCGTAGCGTTGGGTTACCGCGGTAACCAGAAGGAGTGAAGAGAAGTTGGCCGCCGACGTGGAGACGCTTACGTGAAGTGACCGCCTTGTAGCGTGATAGTCCCAGGCCTCAAGAATAACTCTAGTGACTGGGGAGACGTAATAATTGTGGCATCTCCGACTCTTAGGGAGCTACAGGACCTCAGCAAACGGACTAGCTGTCATGTTCTGGTTGATAAAACACCAGAATTTGTCTGTTTAATCTTGGAGTCAATTTAGCACATACCGTACCTGAGTCGCTAGATAATAGAAAAGGATATTTGGCACTGCCAGGCCCCCGTGATTCAGGTGGTGTATACTAGTGTGGTAACAGAGCCGGGGTTTCTTCCCTGCCCAGAGAAAGGATTTGCAAATCTCACTTAACTGTGCCAGTTCAGCCTTCGAGAGTGGGAGAGCCTGAAACATGTAAAGGATTTCAGGGAAGGCAAACATTTTGAAGGCACATGGGGATGCCAGGACGTAGTCAGCATTTTGAGGGAGCATACCAGGTGGTTAAAGTTGTGTTGTATTCCGCTTTAGGGGTCCGTATATAGGTTTTCCTGAATCATGTCCTTATATAAGCACAATTCGCATTGCCCTTATATAGGCATAGAATCCCTGTCCTTATTTAGGCATTAACCGTGCACTCAAAATACAGGCATGGTCACCGACATCTGTCCACCCTAACGTCACAACGAGTTCTTAGAAACCAGACCCTTAAGCTTCAGGAGTTCCCCTAGCACAGGACTATTGATTTCTCCAAGAACTCATCTATTATGTATGAACCGTTATACCTTAAGGGTTCATTCCTGACGTCTTCCTCTGTCCGACTTTACGTCAATGCTAACAATCCAAGACACCTACCAGGTATAAATATACCTTCCCTTGCCCAAGCAAGTTAGAGGAGACCTCGACTTCAGAGGAGCCCGTATCCCGGCCTGACGCACTGAGAAGACGCTGTCATTCCTGCACGCAGACGAATCCAGCTTCCAGTGTTCTGACTCCCTTCACGGGGTGTTAGAGTTCCAGATCCGGCAAGAGATTCCCACCTCTCTCATTCTCAAGGTATGGAGCTGACTAGAACCTAGAGGGACTCTTGGCATACATACCATACTTGGCATACTATACTTAACATACTCTTAGTATACCAGACTAGAGAATACTCCACCTACTTCTACCTTACCCTACACCTAGACTAGGTTAGGTACACTGGGGTAGAACTAGCATAGAGACGCATCGTATGAGTACTCGCATTTTTAGCTCATGTTATTTATGCACGTGAATATATGCTAAAAGATAATGCTAGCGCAATATTATTTATTTCTACTGCTTACGCTGTACATTATTTATCTTGCATACTGTCTTGTGATCATAACAGCACATGTCTCTTACACGAGAAACAAGACTGTGGAGAGGTGTGGTGCAGCGGCCAGGGCAGCTGACTTCGGAGCACAGGGTTCACGGTTCGATCCCCGGCTCCGGCGGCAGCTCAGCTCAGCACCATGTGACTCTGGGCAATAGCTCACTTAATTTCCACGACAGCCCCCAGCGCCTTGAGAACCATAAGGGTGAGTAGCTGCGCTATATAAAAACGGACTTACATTTTTTCTGTTCAATAAAACCCTTTTATTGAAACGCCCGTCTTTCCTTTCTGTGTAACTCTGTAGAAACTAAGCATGCACGATTGACTGAGTGAAACTGTTATCTATTGTTTCCACGATTCTGAGACGTGTTACGATTATAAAGGGAAACAAAGTTGTCATGTTTTTCCGTTGCTAGAAACTACTCCCTTCTTGTTCTCAAGGAGTTTCTAGTGGCCTCTGAGCTAGCTGGCACAAGTAATTAAGTTTAATATACTCGATAGGGACATACCGACCTTAGTCCTATGTCAAGCCTATAGGTTATATTATTCCAATGCGCAGAGCCTATTGGGGAAATAGGAACTACACTACATGGCGCCCAACGTTTGGTAAGGCAGTAATTTAATGCTAGATACTGAGTTACTCAGTCGTGCTTTTCTCAGAGACCCCTACTCACATACTCCATAAGACGTCTGGAGTGGGTAGGGTTAAATATCCACCATAACTAAATAGGGAAGCACCCTATATATTAGTTGTTTGGTTTGTTCAACGTTGAAGGATACAGTGTTTCAAAATATTGTGCACCTTATCTTTTTTGTTTCCTTGAAACTTGATCTACAATTTTCAAAAAACAAAATGTCCAACCGGGAAAATGCCACCGACACCGGTGGAGCTGCGGCTGACCCAGCCATAGCACTTTTTAACTTTACAGGTTTAAATGAACCTGAGGAGGGTGTTATAGATATCAATCCAAACTTAAGAAGAGCCATCACTCTAAAACTTATAAAACATTGCCTACCACCAAGAGGCGGTAGAGCAGTTTTCGTGATAGAGGCACACGAATCCTTTTAGACAGAGGTATTCTATTCATGGGTAATATTTCCTGAATCAAATTCAGTAACAAGACTGTTTCACTTCTACAAAGAAGATGAACCACCAGAGCAATATATTCCTTTCGAGGATATTGAAATTCCACTAACATACCAGGAGCATCAGCTCTGGTTTAAAGGCGCCCTAAAACATCACAAAAACATTACCAGGCTCGGTCCACTAGGTAGACCAGGAGCAACATGGCCGATTCTAGCCGGCTACACTCCTCATCCTGACCTCGAAATAATGTCAGACGAGGAATTACTTACTCAACTTACAGAGTTGATAAAAATCTACTGACAATTAGTCCAATATGTCATGCGGACTTTCACAGTCCAACCACCATTAACACTTCCAAATCAAACCCCTCAACAGGGGAATGCACTAAAAATTACACCACAGACTCTATACGCAGTCATGGGTAAAATACCCACAAAACGTGAGCAAATTCCATTCTGGATAGCTCAAAAAATTACTCAAATCGAAGCAGTATTTCCAAATACTAGCCCTTATGAGAAACACAGAATCCTAACAATCTGTTTACCAATGGGGATCACACCACAACTGGAAGACTGCACCACTTGGGGCTCAGTCTTTGCTGCCATCTATACTAAAACACATGGTATTCCGTCAATTGCAGTAATACCAGATGTCCTGAAACAAATTCAAAACGAATACGGGGCAGAGCCTGCTCTGAATTTAGGTATGAAATTACTGAAAAATTTCGACCAGGTCTCAACAATAATATTATCTAATATTAAAGGGGAGGCAGCAACAGTGGCGATCCGCCAACGATTAAGGGAATTCGATGTTACAGAACATCAAACAGAACTACCCAGAATAATAGAACAATCTTATGCAGAATTAGGCAGAGATAGTTTGGGTGGAAGACCATTGAAGCCAAAACTATCTGAAAGTCCTGAGAAGGACTCTATTAAACAAACTCCTACATCTTCTAAAAGAAGTGGGAACTTATAAACAAAATTCAAATGAGAAACGTCCTCAATCCCGAGGTAGGTCTCCTCAAAAGGAGCCCTCTGAAAGGAGGTATAACCTCAGGAATAGGGATAATTTGAAAAAGCCTGACAGGTATCAAGATACTGATACACGTTCCTCTTGTACCTTTCAGATCTCGTCACAGACATCGGAAAGAAGAGGACGGTCAGAACATAGAGAAGAACGCGTGAAATCGAAAGACGACAAACACGTTCCAAAAAATAAATCCAAACCTCAATTCTCAAAGAAGAAGGTAGCAGGTCTGAAAGTCAGACATGCCGAGGATACTGAGAACACAACTCAAGAACGGAGAATGGGCTCAGACAATGCTGGACAGTGCAGCAGAAGTCACAATAGCTCACCAGAACCTGAAGGAACTTCTGGAGATAGTGGACTTGAATGAGTACATCACAGTTGAGACTGTAGACATCAGGGTTAGTACTCCCCAAAAGTTATATGAAATAACACTCTGGATGGAGGGAGACATACCTAGACAGGTGAAAGCACTTTTTTGGGAAAAACTTTCAAGGGGCTATGACATACTTCTAGCAGAAAAAGACTGGCCACCACAATTTGTCAGGGAGTGCCCACATGGCGAGGACATTATTATGCCTGCCTTCTCTAACCATATTCCAATTCACCTAAAATATACTTATGCCAGGAAATGGGCAGTTGTCCAGGCCCCAGCATTATACAAAAATCATGTAGGATGGGATGAGGACTCACCTCACCATAAAATACATCTAAAAAATGAACCTACAGCACAGAGGCAGTATCCAATAAAGCAAGAAGCTAAAAAACAGGCCAGGGAGATCTTAGATCAACTTGAATACCAAGGGGTGATTGAAACATGCACCTCTTCAATGAACAATCCTTTGTTTCCTGTCTCCAAACCAGACGACACCTATCGTCTAGTTTTGGATTACAGACACTTAAACACTTGTTCAAAAACTTTTGCAGTGCAAAATGCACATAGTACAGCATTAATGAATAACATTGTGCGGAAAAAATATAAAACCACATTGGATATCTCAAATGGTTTCTTTTGTCAAAACATAGCACCTGGAAGCAGGTACTTAACAGCTTTCTCAATAATGGGGACCCAGCGTCAATTTTGTCGACTCCCACAAGGGTTCACGAACAGCCCGGGGTTATTCTCAGCGAGGGTAACGGAGTTACTACAAATTTATGATAATGAGGCATTGTCATATGTCGATGACATCTATCTGACAGACGATGACCTGGATAGGCACTTGAACAGGGTGAGCACCATTATACTGGGCTTCGCCTCTGAGGGCTATAAGTTCAACTTTAAAAAGTCCAGAATTGCCCATCTCAATGTCCTTTTTCTAGGATATGAGCTTTCAAGTGAAGGCAAGAGCTTGGCAGCCAACTTTTTAGAAAGGTGTGCGCTGCTCCAACCTCCAAAGACGCTGAAAAATGTACAATCCATCCTGGGTTTCCTAAATTTTGGAAGAACTTACATTCTAAATTACGCAGAAAGGGTTAAACCTCTCTACGCATTAATCAAACCTGATTTTTCAATCAAAAATTGGACACAGGAACATACAGAAATCTTGCGTTCACTCCAAGCTAACATGTTAGCAACAAATCACTTACAAACACGCGTAAGTCAACGCAATTTAGTCATCCGAATAATTTCGGGTCAATGCGGATTCACCTACTTAACATTTAACGAGGGTGAAAAGGTACCAATTGCATACAAATCACATTTGTATACACAAGCAGAAATGCGCTTCACTTCAACAGAAAAAATACTGACAGCAGTTCAAACTGAAGTAGCAAAAGAAAGAGCTCTTGCCAAAGGGAAACGCATTATTGTCGTAACCCCAGTTCCGGCCTAAGAGGCGGTAACTAAGGCGAGCATTCCAAATGCTAAAGCATTACATCCTAGATGGATACAATGGGTTAATTCTCTTGCTGCAACAGATGTTGAATATATTTTTGATCCTGATTTGAAAACACAAGCGTTCCTGCAATATGAACATGAATGTCCTCTGCCCACTGAGATTCTGCCTCTCGATCAGTACGAATTCATAATTTACACTGACGGATCCGCACAACCCGCAACAGGGAGTTAGCAAGCTTACAGTGCAGCGTGCGCAATCGTTAAAGGTCGCATGCGCGATGGCAACTTCAGACCTATGGTCACAAAAACCCAATCTCTAGGAGATTGTACAGCTCAGCGAGCTGAACTACAAGCATTTAAACTGGCACTTGAAAATACAGATCGAGAATTCCCCACACTCATAGTCTGTGATTCTTTCTACTGTTTGCAGTCGTATAATGAATATATACAAACTTGGCTTGAAAATGGGTTCAAAGATGCAAAAGTTGGCACAATAAAGCATAAAACGCTTTGGGAACAAGTAGTTCAGTTAAAAAGCGAACTACCAAAGGCTCACGTGATCCATACACTGAGTCATCAACGTGATGGCGTTCACGTTGCAGGGAATTCATTGGCTGACGAAGCCGCAAAGGGGGCTGTTCAGACGGCTTCCGTAGCTGCGATCACTCGTTCAAAAACGAGAATAGACAGTGAGATAATGTTGGCTGTCAATGCTACGAGCAAAGGCAGTGGTGCAGCGTTACCAAAAAGTTTCCACTCAAGTACTCTTATGTAATTGATGCGAACAACGTTCCTTTTGCTCGAATCCCTGGAGTGGGGGATTGGGTAATTCCAAACATGGAACGTAGAGCAGCTTTGATTTATGAAACACATCTGGGGGAGGGTCTGTCACATCAAGGGATCTCTAAGACATTATTGACATTAAAAGAGATGTACTGGTGGCCTGGAATGAATACACAGATTCACATCTTCATCAATGACTGCATAGACTGTAAAGTACAGCGAGATGCAGAACGCCACCAGACACCATGCCACGAAGTAGCCTGCCAGGGACAGAAGCCATTGTTAGACAGCATTAGACTATCTATGCACAGGCGTCCTTGTGGACAACTGAAATCCCACAAATACTAGATCAAGGTTCCTATGGATATGGCCTCAGCGCTCGGCTGACGCTCGAACTGTTATAAAAGATTTGTGAGTCTTTATCGGCACATACGCAATAGGCACGCTACATTCTGACCAGGGCCCTGCGTTTAGCTCTCGAGCTTACAAAGAAGCCATGGCCAGTCTGGGCGTTGCATTGCGGTACTCCTCTCCGTTTCATCCTGAGGGAAATTCTGTTGTGGAAAGGAAAAACCGGGACATAAAGCAGTCTATAACAGCTAGGGTATTAGGTTCGGGTGATGGGTGGGTCAAACGTCTTTATGGGGTCCAACGCTCATTAAACAATTTGCCAAGAAGTTCTCTAGGGGGGGGTCACTCCATATGAGGTCCTATTTGGGACAAGAATGTGGGTGCCAGATCTAGAATGTAGAGGCACAGTGGTGGAAAATAAACCCTTTGATATCAAAGATCGTTTGGCTGTTTTACAGGATCTAAATGAACTAAGATCGAAACAAAGCAACGTATTCCTGCAGCCAACCACCACTGGGGAAAAACCGGCAGTCCCAGCAAGGCCTGTCTGGATTCCAAAAGTTGGGGATCTAGTCAGAGAAAAAATTGCGGACAAGAAGGAATTTGGACCTTCTTACAGACAACCAGTACCTGTCCTAGCCATACACGGAACAAGAACAGTACTTTTGCCGCCCCTTGCTGGAAAAAAGGAGAAAAGATTTGTGTCCATCGACCTCATCAAACCACAGTATGTGGCCAATACTAAATAGTAGGCCTCGTGGACTCCGACCTAGTAGCAGACACACTCCTCTCGCTACTATCCAAGAGGTTCAGACTGAAAGACTGATAACCATCGAGAATTCAGCAGTAACAGATGAAGGACTGAGCAACAATGCTATGGAACTCATCCCTCTTGAAACTCAAGTAACAGTTCGTCCAAATACACCTGTCTACACCAATGTAACAAGTGATCAACTGGTTCCAGCGATTTCTACAAATCCTGATGCAATTCCAACAATTGACAGAACTGCTTCAGGCTATTTCATTAACTTTGATACGTTTTCTGAGGATCTGAGTGAGCTTGAGACGTTGCCAGCATCAAAAACTTTTAAACAGCAAGTACAAGACTTTTTACATTTTTTAAAAAGACTTATCTGGTTTCACCATGGACTGAACTTTGGGTTATTTCTGGAATATTTTTCTTCCTGCTTTGGCTAGCTTTGGTTATGACTATGAGCGTGCTTATAAATGGCAGATACATCCATTTGGACACTGAAAGAAAAGAAGTGAACTTACTTTTAAAACCTCACAAATCATCCCATCGTGAAACAAGAGACTTGTCTGCAGTGAACATCACAGCCGTTCCTATACAGGATGGTATAGTGTGGGACAAAACAGATTTCGATATTTTTGGCCCGGCGGAACATTTGAACATTCCACATTTATTTAAGATCTCACTAAGTGATTTTGTTTCATCCAGTACCTATTCTGATGATTGGGACTTTGAAACTGTAAATAACATGATGTTTGACCTAGAAAAATCTGCTGCATTTTCTAATAATGAATATTTAGAGGGTTCATTAGACTATGAACAGCTGTATTGCTATAACCACTATGGTCATCAATTTTTGCATAAATCTGCAACACCTAGAAATGTGTTTATGTTTAACCAATGGGAGCATTGTCCTACACCACCAAACGGTAGTTCAAAAACATTTGCTAAAAAGTTTCCATATTTTTCAGGATACAATACATCTGATCCAGAAACATTTTACTATAGAAATGTAAACAAAACAGGACTGAAAATTATGTTAACAAATACAAAACAGATTTACTCTGCAGCATTTATTGCCCAACTGTCTAGACATGGTTTCGACTTGTGGAAAGAGACAACAGACACAAAATCTGTCTGGGGTACTAAAGATTGGCAAGTGCAGGGGATAGAAGCTTTATTTAGAGCCTGTATCGTCCCTCAACAAATAATGTTTTTGAATGACACTGTGCAACAAACGTCTTGCCTTGGGTTAGCCAAGATTAAAGACATGAAAACTCCTTCTGTACCAACACCTGCCAGTAATAACGATACACAGGCAGCGGTTACAGTTGACACCATACTACAACTCAACAGAACAAATCCTGATTGGAGAAAATGGTTGATCTGGCCCACAGACACAAACAACTGTCACGAGAGATTCCTGAATAAAACACAGGGGTTTACTATTCATAGGCCAGACCCACGATACGTCCAAAGACAGCATCCGGGGGTAGTAACAACATAAAGTGTAGGAAAATTATGCCTCGATTGGCTGCAAAAATCTACACTTAAGGATGTGAAACAACACTTATCTTTACTTAAAGAAGATGCAGACCTTAGGGAATTCTTGCTTGGACCAAGAAAACCGCATCAAAAACGTTTCATATATGCCGGCATTTATGCTGCTTATAATGAAGCATGGAAGGTGTCACAGATGGAGGCCGCAGAACGAATACGTGAACTTGATCGTATTAACTTAGAGAAAACTCTCTCTGTGGTCGACAATGGGTTAACAACTTTGTCCTCCAGAATTTATTCATTGGACAGTATTGTATCCTCTGCTATCGACATACTGGAACAAGATTTAGCCATGTTACAGCAAGGCCAGTCTCAGTTACATTCTATTATGTTATTAAGCTGGACGCTGCAATCTTTGCATGCGGGCTATGTGCCTTGGCGTTTTATCAACACGACGGCTCTGTTTGCAGAATACAATGTAACTGATAAACAGATCGAACTGGCACAAAGGGGAGCAAAGTATACAGTACTGAGCATTGAAAAACTGGAAAAATTACCATTCACAGTGGCAGAAAAACCAGCTACAGAATGGCTTATTCATGGCAAAATTAGTCTGCCTGTGACTACTTTTCAGTTTCAGTATTGCCTTAAACAGATGCAAGCAGGCAAATATGAAAGGTTGGGTAAAGAATACATTAAGACATCCTGGAATTTACCTTACACATATAGATG
Source organism: Calotriton arnoldi (assembly GCA_963921515.1). Classification (NCBI taxonomy): domain Eukaryota; kingdom Metazoa; phylum Chordata; class Amphibia; order Caudata; family Salamandridae; genus Calotriton; species Calotriton arnoldi. Next base: position 923,833 of record CAWUFW010005543.1, read on the forward strand.
TTAGAGTGGGGATCGTGAAGTGTTTCTAAGCGGTACACACTGTGAAAGTGCACTAAGCGGTTCACTGATTTGTCAGGACATATCTTTACACGGGGCTTGTAATGGTTCTGTGGCAAATTTGTCCTGCCACCAGCAGGGTACACCAGCTGCTGTGATTAATCCAACGTTTGGCCAACTTTCTAATGGGAGTTACCTCATGTTGAATGATCAGAGTTGCTGTGGCATGTTGCCAGGCATCCCATATCTAGTAACGGTCAACTCCAGGGTCACTTGCTGTATGCAAGTATTGTTTGCCCCAATAGACACAGTCAGGGAGTCGCCTCTATGGCCTTCGTTGAATGTCTCTTTTATACGATTTGATACTGTAAGCAGAATGAAAGCCATGCTTATACAACAATCAGTGCCTTTGACCTCGGCCAAAGAAACCTATGATCTACAAGTTGCAAGGACTTCGGCTGAGATACAGGCTTTAATTTGTACAAACTGCCCTATACATTTCGTAAAAATGATAGGACGTATCTTTAACATGTCTGATACAAGCGGAATTGTACATGTATTTAGGACCATCTGTTCCGGACTATTAGCACCTTTCCAGGCTGTCCTCGGAATCATCCCAAACTTCGCACATTCGGTGTTTGGTGGTGTGCCGTTAATTCTAGCACTTGTTGCAGGAATTCTGTTTCTATTCCTCCTACTACGCTATGGCAAGCCTCTTCGCCAACATCACTCCGAGCGATGTGGAGAGAGCCCTCCTTGAACGGAAATGCCGTGAGCGAATAGTACAGCTTTTGGGCATGCCTCGTCTACGGGAACTTAATACAACGTGGTTCCTGTCATTCAGACCAGTCTGGCAAGATTGCATCTTACCTGTTCTACGCTGCCTATTTTGCGGTGAAGAATGCGTGCTAGACACCTGTCTAACACTCCCATCAGTCATGCCAACGGATATCGATACTCTGCTGGACCCGATAACGGCCCATGCTGTGTGTTGTCCCCAGAGGCTTCCAATCCTGGTGGCGACATTCATTGAGATCTCACAGACGCTTCCGGCTGCTGCTGAGGTACGAGATGGATCAACTGGCACACAGGTAACAACGGACGCGAACATTGCTTCTTCTGCTGAAGGCGATGTTTCTCATCTCTGTGCAATTAACCTTCTGAACGAGGTGTTCCAAATGCCACCAACTTCGGTGGACGATATTTTGGCTTTGGAAATAGATGATCTAATGTTTACGCCAGACCCATACACTGACTTCGATTCGGCTCACAGTGTACCAGGGCAACAATTAAATTTGGCCTTCATATTTTCAAAACTTGGAACTATTCCTAGAAATTGAACTTTTTCTTTAAAAAAAAAAAAATTCTCGATAGAAAAGACATGGCAAATGAACAATCTGTTTACAGTAGAACTAGTCTTATAAAGCGGCCTTCTTTGAATACTTCCAGGGACACATTGTCACCTTACTTGTCTAACATTTCATTTAATTCTATGATATGCAATGGCTTTGATTTTGAGAACTTATCGACCATTTCGTCATATGTATATATTTCTGTTTCATTCACGTTGCATTTTACTTCCGTTATATGCTTAGAATGGAAACGATGCTTTAAATGTACAGTACCTATTGCATTTCAACAGTTTTGAGCTTCTTTTAAAATGCTTTTAGAAATGTTTTTAGCAACATGTGGTACTCAATTTTATGTTTAGCATTTAAATGTTTAGCATTTAGTATTATCGTTCAATCGAAAGTGGAGTGGGTGTTGTATTCCACTTTAGGGGTCCGTATATAGGTTTTCCTGAATCATGTCCTTATATAGGCACAATTCGCATTGCCCTTATATAGGCATAGAATCCCTGTCCTTATTTAGGCATTAACCGTGCACTCCAAATACAGGCATGGTCACCGACATCCGTCCACCCTAACGTCACAACGAGTTCTTAGAAGCCAGACCCTTAAGCTTCGGGAGTTCCCCTAGCACAGGACTATTGATTTCTCCAAGAACTCATCTATTATGTATGAACCGTTATACCTTAAGGATTTATTCCTGACGTCTTCCTCTGTCCAACTTTACGTCAATGCTAACAATCCAAGACACCTACCAGGTATAAATATACCTTCCCTTGCCCAAGCAAGTTAGAGGAGACCTCGACTTCAGAGGAGCCCGTATCACGGCCTGACGCACTGAGAAGACGCTGTCATTCCTGCATGCAGACAAATCCAGCTTCCAGTGTTCTGACTCCCTTCGCGGGGTGTTAGAGTTCCAGATCCGGCAAGAGACTCTCAAGGTATGGAGCTGACTAGAACCTAGAGGGACTCTTGGCATACATACCATACTTGGCATACTATACTTAACATACTCTTAGTATACCAGACTAGAGAATACTCCACCTACTTCTACCTTTCCCTACACCTAGACTAGGTTAGGTACACTGGGGTAGAACTAGCATAGAGACGCATCGTATGAGTACTCGCATTTTTAGCTCATGTTATTTATGTACGTGAATATATGCTAAAAGATAATGCTAGCGCAGTATTATTTATTTCTACTGCTTACGCTGTACATTATTTATCTTGCATACTGTCTTGTGATTATAACAGCACATATCTCTTACACGAGAAACAAGACTGTTCAATAAAACCCTTTTATTGAAACGCCCGTCTTTCCTTTCTGTGTAACTCTGTAGAAACTAAGCATGCACGATTGACTGAGTGAAACTGTTATCTATTGTTTCCACGATTCTGAGACGTGTTCCGATTCTAAAGGGAAACAAAGTTGTCATGTTTTTCGGTTGCTAGAAACTACTCCCTTCTTGTTCTCAAGGAGTTTCTAGTGGCCTCTGAGCTAGCTGGCACAAGTAATTAAGTTTAATATACTCGATAGGGACATACCGACCTTAGTCCTATGTCAAGCCTATAGGTTATATTATTCCAATGCGCAGAGCCTATTAGGGAAATAGGAACTACACTACAGTTGCTGCTAGCACAGGTGTGGATATCCGAAGTCAAGGTCACCCCCAGGTATGGGAGGGAGTCTAGTGTTCAGCGAAAGAGGTCTCAATGTGTAACCTACGTAGGCGAGTCACCACCACCAAGCCCGTAGAGTTCCCATATTAATTTTGAGGGCCTCAATCTCCCTGTATTTCTCTAAAAGTGGCTGTAGGTGTCCCAAGGATCGCATTGGGGCTTTCAGTGAAAGCAAAATATCGTTGGCAAAGACCAAGACCTTAAAAGTGTCTTGATGAAAACGTACCCCTCAAATTACCTTGGTCTCATGAATCTTCTAAAGAAGTGGCTCTAAATATAGAGCGAATAGCATAAGAGAGAGGGGACAGCCCTGACGCGTGCCCCTCTCGAATAGTCTGTGACTTAAAGCCATTAACCTTGACTCTCAGACAAGATGAGGTATTGAGAGCTTTGACCCAACACCGAAAACGAATACTGAAGCCAGCCCTCTCTAAGGTGACCACCTCATAGACCAATCAACCAGGTTGAAGGCTTTCTCTGCGTCAAGAAAGAACAGGATCACCTCTATGTGATGCTTCCGTGCTATATCTATAAAGTGCCTGTTTGGTAATGTTGCTGGTGCACCTAGAGCTGACAAATCCCATTTGGTCAGCATTGATTAAGCTAGCGAGATGTGATTCCAGGTGGGTCACTAGGAATTTGGCTATCATTTTCACATCAATATTTAGGAGGGGTATCGGGAAGTATGATTGACACTGGGTTCGATCTTTGTCAGTCCACATGGCTGGGACATGCTATTATAAACCTCTGTCAGCAAGGGTGCCACCAGATGTCCACAGTGCTCATAGAAAGCGGCCGTAAAGCTGTCAGGCCCCATTGCCTTCCCCAGACGTAGATATTTAATGGATACCAAGACCTCTGTCTTAGTGATGGGTTTGTCTATGGCCTCTCGGTCGAACCAAGAGAGGCGGGGTAAGGTGAGGGACTGGACATAGGAGTCTTGAGATTCTCTGTTTAAAAGATCAGCTCTGTAAAAAATTATGGAGTGCATCAGTTTTCCCTTCAGCGAAGGTGCATAGGGTCCTTCTGCTCTTTTTGATCTCCCAGATAAAGCCCTTAGATCTCTGGGCTCACAGCCTATTAGTTAAGAGGTGAAGCCCGCTTTATTGCCCCCTTCATAGAATTGGACCCTTGAGCGTGCCAGAATGTAATTGGCATTGTCATGCTTTAGGGTGCGGATTTATCTGCCGATGTTTGTGAGGGTTCACCATAGTTACTTAGAGGGGTGGGATTTGTGGCGCTGTTCCTTGTGTGTGAAGTCCTGAAGCCGAAACAACTCAAGTTCCCTCATGCGCTTCAGTCAGTTGACTTACCTAATGAGTATGATTAATGCCACTGCCTTCAGTGTGTCCCAAACCCTTCTTGGGCATTTCTCTCTTGTGTGGTTGTGTTGGATGTACACTCGGAGAGAAGTGGTGTGCTCATGTTGAGCCACAGGGTCCCTCAACAGGGAGTCATTCAGACAACAGGAGCCCTGCCTACTTGCTGATGCTGGCTTGGGCTCTTTCAGGAGAATCCGGACCGTGCCAGAGTTCTGATATGGTAATCGGGTCTTGAATGGCATTCTCCAGCTCTGGTAGGTTCGGTGCACAGATGAAGGCAGTAAGGGCATACCTTAGGCCCTGCCAGCCACACCCCAGCACCTCCAGTTACTCCAAGGATCTCCTGCCCACGCTCCCATCACAACTTATCAGTGCAGTGTCCGGGCCCCACTTTGCCAAGGGGCTTTTACCATTGAGTGCCAGGCCGGCTCTCTCTCCGCCCATCTCAGCCTCTGCAGGTTACAGGCCACAATGCTTGGTCTCCGCCACCACCTGGCCCTCCAGTGAGACAGCAGTCCAAGGCGGACAGAGCCAGAAAGGGGCCGCTGCAGTCAGGTGGCCTGTGCTTGCAATCAGCCACATTTGTGGGGGTGTGGAAAGGCTCATCTTGCCCAGGGCCAGAATCCGCCACAGGCTCCGCTCCACTCTCCACTGCCGCTTTGGGATTCCATAAGCGAACTAGCACCAGCATGCTGTTGTTGTCCTCTCCGGGTCCACACCCCTTGGCATGGCTCACCAGCATCCACTAGGCCGGCCCCACTGCAGCAATCCAAGTCCTGTGGGGGCAGTTCTGCACCAGCTGCAGCCGCCTCAATGTTTTGCTGTGAGGCAACGATCGGGAGCAGTCACCAGGGGTCACCAGCATACCTGGGCCACTCCAGCTGTATGTGGGGCCCGTGGAAATACTAGTAAGGGCCCCAGTGTTCCAGGATAGGTAAGGATTAGGCTCTGGGTTTGGAGCTTCCAAATCCGGCGGCCGCCATATTCAGCTACTGACCATGCCCCCAGGATATAGGTTTTAAAAAAAGGGCAACCATTTAGCTTGTTTCTTTGATTGTGGGCACCAGGTTCTGCTTGCTTGAAGAAATGTGCATGTTTATCTTATATGCCTTGTCTTACATTTTCCTGAGTCTCTTCAGTGTGTGGGGGGGGGTCATACAGACGGCTTCAGGCAAGTTTATCCATTAACTCTGCATTGGAAGAAACTGCTATTTTACATCTCATCAACGGCAACTCATAAATGCTCAGAATTCAAAGGTAATATCTAACTTAGTATGCACCTCTTGCACCTGAAATTAACTTGGCGAGATTGACCTTCTATACTCTATATTGATCAAAGGTTAAAAAGTATTTTAATTACACTCCCTAGATAGTGCATCACAGAACATTCAGTGACTTTTGCCTTACCACAGCTATCATGATAATTTATCTCAAACAGCATGTGAAAAAACAGACATATCTTTGGGTTGAATCCAGATTGACTATAATTCACAGTTATGTGTAGCACCTGCAGGGGTAGAATGCCACCATAGCATTAAGTTCACAGATCATATGTGTCTGAATCCAACAATCCTAAAATGGGCATTTCTCCAATGTTTCTCAATGTGTTGCATGCAGATTGGGAACATAGATTGGTCTGCACCACATGATGGTACAGCAGGCACACCTACCATTCCCTTCATACAAATTTAGCCTCCAACCCGCAAAGCATGTGCTTGGAATCATATGTTAAAAGCTAGGCACTGTTAGGCATTTCATGGCCTACTTCAGCTATTTCTACTCAAAACGTTTGTTCTCTCATGAGTTTGAAATCCACAATATCTTTACATAACAACATTTTTTTTGTGTGAATTTTTGTTGCCTATATCCTAAGCTCTTTGGAATGGGGAGTCTTATTTGTAGATATCTGCTCTTGCACAGTGCCACCATGTGACAGTATTATGCCTTATCACAGAACCACTTGCCCTATGTGCTCCATGTGCTGCTTTTGGCTGGAATGGCAGTACAACTTATTATGAAAGTGTAACTTCTGTGTAATGATGAACATTGTGTCTTTGGAGAAGTCAGACTAGTTACCAGCGTTTGCCACCTGGGCTTCCCGGGATACCATGGTCACCCTGGGTGTATCTGTGCATTATTCCTCACCATATCATCATTAGGGAAAAATATGATTGTAGAGAGGAAACTCTGTGACTTAAAGCTGTCACTAAAGTTTGCTACTTCCAGTTACAACTAACTACACTATATACACATCATATGTGAATTCACAGTCTTTGACTGCCACTCCTAACAACAAAGTTTTTTATTATGATCCACCTTTGGAGGTATCCACCAGTTCTACACTGCCTCATGAGGTTCCTGTTTTTGCACAGACTGCCTCTGGCTATTTTGCTGACACAGATGACTTTTCTTCAGATTTGTCAGGTACACCATTGCATGGGATTTGTGCATTTATTTTTTGGCTTAAACAAACTTACCTTGTTCCACCTTGGATTTACATTTGGATTGCTATTTCAATGCTTTTCCTTTTCATTTAGATTGGATTGGTGACAGTTTTCTTTTTGCCGCTAGTGGACCGTATCTCCCAGAACACTCTGCTGTCAAACTAGTTACAGAGGTATTGAATCCTCATTCTTCATCACATAAAGTGCGAAGAGACATGTCCCTTGTGAACATTTCTGCATTTCCTGTCCGGGGTGGCATTGTTTGGGATAAGATTTCATTTGATATTTGTGGTCCTACTGAGACTTTACAGATCCCATTATGTTTTTAAAATCTCACCAATGACATTATAACTCTTGGCAGCTTGTCTGATGATTGGGATGTCAAATCTGTTATATCTATGCTCTCTGAGCTAGAATATTATATTTATCTGAAAGTGAAGATATGTATAGTGGAACAACTAATCATGGTGAAATGTTCTGTTATTATCACTATGCACACCATTATGTACACAGAGCTAGTACTCCACATGCAGATTTTAATTATACACAATGGGAACATTGCCCAAACCCACCGGAGGGTAGCTAAAAAGCATTCCTGGAAACAGTTTGCATATTTTTCTGGCAACAACCCCGTAGACCCAGAGTCGTATTATTTTAAACTTTCCCGTTCCCTGGCAAAGAAAAATATGCTGACCAAAACTAAATTAATCTGTTCGGCTTCCTTTATTTCCCAGTTGTCTGTACAGAGTTACAAATTTTGGAAAGACAATATTGATTTGAAATCTGTGTGGAGGAACAAAAGATTGGCAAGTTCAGAGCAATGAGGCTTTATTTGAATCGTGTCTAATACCGACACAAATTATTTTTCGGAACAAAACAGTACAGCAAACATTGTGCCTAGGCTTGGCTAAAATAAAGGACATGAATGCACCAAACATTCCCAAATTGCATGTTTTGATAATTGACCACAGTTTACAAATTACACAGAGGAACCAGTCAACAACATGATACAGAATGGTACATACAATTCTTCACATTCCGGTCCAGATGCATGGCTAGTGTGGCCATTAGATACTAACGGTTGTCATGCACATTTTTTAAACAACGCGAAGGGTTTTTTTCAGAACGAATAGTCCAGACCCACCTTACGTCCAGTGTTAGAAATGGGGGTCTCTAGTTGGCAATGAATGGTTTGCATCTTTGTCCAAGTAGGGACCCTTCTTCCTAGTCAGGGTAAGGGGGATACACTTCTAAAATAACCCCTGCTCACCCCCTTGGTAGCTTGGCACAAGCAGACAGGCTTATCTCAGAGGCAGTGTGTAAAGCATCTGTGCATGCATAGAGTAACACAGTGAAAACACTACAAATGGACACCACACCAGTTTAGAAAAATAAGCAATTATTTATCTAAACTAAACAAGACCAAAAAGGACAAAAATCCACAATATAGTTCTGAAAAAAATATGCAGTTTGCAAAAAAACCTTAAAATTGTAGAAATATCCACAAAACACAGTTCTCCCGAGTTGGTAGCTCCGTCTGGGGCTACCGTGATGCTGAAAACAACAGAGTCTAACAGTTCCAGCCGACTGTATAGTTACCGGCCAGATAAAGCGTCGACAGACTCATGAACAGTACCTTTATCATTGCGGCCGACAAGTTGGTGCGAGTCGGTCGGGGCAACCATTGTGGTTGCGTTGCAAAATGGAAGCGGTGCAGGGTGCGGTGCCCTCTTGATGCAGTGCAGGCAGCGGCCCAGTGACGATCGCCCAGGTATCGTCGGTGAGACCAAGGCTTATGGTGCTGGGTGAGGCAATGCTCGATGCGGTGCTGGCAAGTTGGTGTGCAGGTGACGGAGCCGGTCGATGTTCGGGTTGTGCAGCAACGGTGTTGGTGACGTCCAGGCAGGGTGAGGCGAGGTGGTCAGGAAAGCGGTCTATTCAGCCCAGCTCTGACTCACCTTGGAAAGGCAGGACACACCTCACCACCCCCCGCCCCCAAGTGGCTGTCTAAACAGAATGCACATCCCCAGCCCCTTTCGCTTCAAAGTCAGACAGTCAATACACAAACCTAGCAGAGGCACACCGGATGGCTAAGCAAGAAAATACCCACTTTCTAAAAGTGGTATTTTCAAACACAGAATGTAAAAATCATCCTTACTAAAAGATGCATCTTTACATTCTGAGTTGAGGCATACTAAACTTTATCTTCCTATCTTGTCCCTATGGAAAGTTATATTTATATGATGTTATAAATAAACTCCCATTCTATCCTATGGGACAGATAGCCTTTCAATAGTGAAAAACAAAATTTGCAGTGTTTCACTATCACACACATCAGGGCATGTTCTACCTTCCACATACACTGCACCCTGTCCATAGGGGTACCTTGGGCCTACCTTCGGGGTGACTCCCGTGTAAGGAAAAGGGAAGGTTTGGGCCTGGTAAGTGGGTGCACTTGACAGCTCGAAAAGGATGCGCTGTCTAGGACTAGAACAGCGTCCCCACTTGGCACACCGTAGAAGGTCAAACACTTCAGTAATCTGTAAATACTTTTTTTCCACAAAATTTATTTTCTCATTATGTAGAAGTCTTACAAGCCACTGCGGGATATTTTCACTCAAACCAGACCACCTAAGAATGGAAATTTCCCCTGATGAAGGGCTGTGTCCCGAAATGCATTGGGATTGAATTCACCTATGAAAAATATGATTCATGCTTTCTTTGAAAAAAACGTATGATTCTTGAATAATGAAGACTTCTACATAATGAGAAAATAAATTTTGTGGAAAAAAGTATTTACAGATTACTGAAGTGTTTGACCTTCTACGGTGTGCCAAGTGGGGACGCTATTCTAGTCCTAGACAGCGCATCCTTTTTGTTCACTTGTGCCCCGGATCAGAGGGCTTTACCCACTGGCACCCTACACCAGATGAACTGAATTAATTCTAAAAAAAACGCATCTACTAATTGAGAGGGCCACAATCCTCATTTTTATGCACTTGCCAGGTCGACATGGCAGTACCAAACTGCGCACAGACACTGCAGTGGCAGGACTGAGTTATATTTACAGGCTGCTCATGTGGGTGGCACAATCAATCAGTGCTGCAGGCCAACTAGCAGCATTTGATTGACAGGCCCTGGGCACACACTGTACACTGTACACTGTACTAGGGACTTACTAGTATATCAAATATTCCAATCATGGAATCACCAATACATAACAATAATTTACAGAGGGAGCACTTGCACTTTGGCACTGAACAGCAGTGGCAAAGTGCCCAAAGCATCTAGACCAGCAAAAGCGAAGTCCAACACACAGCAAAATAACAGGAGGCAAAAGCAAAAATACAAGGTAAACCCACGCCAATGATGCCAGGTCTAACATCCAGACACGACACTCTGGAATTGTCACTACATACAGTGTGGGAAAAGTATGCCAACAGTGGTTACAAATTTCCACTTTACATGAGGAGAAAGATCACTTGTTTATCCTATTTGATTAAATGAATTTACACGATTTTTTGTTAGTTCCTAGAACACCATGCCATAAATGCTTTTTAATATGGCATATATAATGTTCTTTGGAAAGTTACCCAGCAAGAAGCTACTGAACTCATACGTGAAATTGACAAGGCTATTTTAGAAAAGGTATTGGCTGTTGTTGATAATGCAATGACTACGTTGTCAACTAGCATTCATTCTCTGGATAACCTTGTGTCTTTAGCAATTGACATTATACAAAGTAATATGTCCCTCTTACAACACAGGTTTATCTTGCTGCCAATTGCTACATTTCATTTCACGTCTTGCCTGAAACATTTTCAAGTGAGCAGATATGAGGTGCTAGGGGGGAGATTTGTGCATGAAACATGGATCGTCCCTTTCAATTTCAGATTTAGGAATGAATAAAATAAATTATTTCTCAGTGGAAACAAATGTGAAACTTCGTTTGCTCATTCTTTTGTTTGCAAGGAAGTCACTATTCATGACATTTCTAGTGCTTCAGTGTCTAACTTAGCATGTTATCTGAAAGGTGCCCCAGCTGCTTTGATATGGATGGAATTCAGATTGCTTGCAAATGGAAGTTAATTGATGCTGAATGACCAAGGTTGTTGTAGAATGAAATGAGGAGTACCCTACCTGGTGTAGGTTTCCAGGGTCGTGACTTGCTGTAACACTGTGTCATTTCCACCTGCGCGTACAGTCAGAGAGGTGACGGTTTGGCCTTCAAATGCTATTTTTAATGTGAACTTTGATATGTTGAGCAGATTGAAAGCCTTATTGTTTCAAAAGGTGGTTTCTTTAACATCTGCTATAGAGACTTTTGATCTCCAAGTTGCAATGTCTTTCTCTGAATTATAATTGCAACTATGCACTAACCTTCCTTAACATTTTGGGGAACTGCTGCACCACATATTTCATGCATCTAATACTGAGGGAGTAATACACTTTTTTAAAGCAATTGGCTCTAGCTTTGTTCGCACGTTCCAGACTGTCTTTGGAGTGATTTGTTTCATGAACTGAAGTAATGTTTTGGATGTATATAAGGGGTGAATGTGGGATCATAATTGTAGTATTGAAAGACAATCTGAAATTACATGTGGTAGAATGCCACAATATCTGTAAGCCAATATTATCAGAATGAATTATCATGGATGTTCAATCTTTATATTTGAAAATATTAATTATTGGTTTCCAATGTAGGCTCCACTTTGGATGCCAACAGGTATGCAGTTTAAAGATCAGCTCCCTTTGTATTTTAATTTATTGTTCCCGTTATGACCCACGTGGGTGGAATTGAAATTAGATCGGATCATGTTTATTCCAGGGACATTTTGAATATATTCATTATTGATGCCGAAAATAATGGTGTTGCAAAGTCAATTTTATGACGTGATTATGTACTGTGATATGGCAATATATGGTATTTTGAGACTGAATCATACAAATAATAAGTGATTATTAGTGAGAAACAGTGGTTGAACAAAAATGTATTGGCTGATCTATTCATATATTGCATTGGTATTATTCTAATTGATTTGCTATTCCGAGATGGTGCTGAATTTTTCGGTTTATTTGCTCAATGCCTCAGTCTATTGTCCATTTTCTGTTTTCATTCACTTAAGCACTTATTGTCTGTTTTCACTGTTGTCATGCATCCCGTGATCAAGGCGAAGTGTCACCGAAACGTATAGTGTTGCCTGCTCCTAAATAAAATCTTGTTTGCACTATTGACAACGAGGTGTCTGTGCCTTTTTTCCTGGATGCCAAAAGAAGTGGTTTAATATTGACGGGCTTCATACCCGTGCACTTGCCGCGGCGTTTGGGGACAAAGGAGGTCTGTGAGCTGACTGGAGATATATATGAATATATTTTATACTTAACATTCAAATCTGTCAAGTAAAGACACTCCTCATGTAAAGCACTATGGTGTAAATTTACCCCCAATATATTTACAATGATGTAATGAGTCCTGATGTACTTGACCACAAATTAACAGCTGATAATCATCTGTTAGTGGACCATCAACTGCAGGGATATTTCCGACCCACCCATTCCATCACAGACAATCTGTGACGGGATGAGTGCACTTGTCGGATGCCTTTATGGATGGCAATGCACACGTTTGATTTCTAACCATTAATGCTTATCAAAGGACCCCTTCTCAGCACTGTATCTGAAGAGCAATTTTTGACAGCACTTCCACAAACATATAATGCAATGAGCAAACACATCGCATTGTCCCAAAACAAAGGTTTGCATGTAGAAAGATGAAATATTTCTTGCTACTAGCACTAAAAGCATAAAAAACAAAAACAGACTACTTTTCTCCCATCAACTACAGATAATGCAGCACTGGAAGCCAGTGACTACCTGAGACTCAACAACATAAGCCAATGGCTGCAAAGGGCTGACTCAAAACATCATTATGTGTGTTATGTATTGTGAGTTGTGTGTGTAGTAATGACATGAAGTCTCCCAAGCCATCTCTAAATGTCTTGAAATGAGGATTGGATAAGTAGTGATGGTGAAATGATAGGGCAAATAGAATTGGGACATCAATGAATAACACTGACGCACATGCAGAAAATACATAATTTCAATATACAGCGCTGTTAGTTTGCCTTTGCCTAGCTGTTGTTAAGTAGCTTATATTTTATATGCCCCATTTGCCCACCATTAAATGGTAGGAACTGTAACTGATGCATTGGCTTCTTCTTTGCTAGGGTTTGTAGTCCTAGGTCTCCACACCTCCTCTGTAATAATTTGTAGTGATGATGGCCTCGTAGGTGAGTACAACTTTTTCTTTGCGTGTCTTGTTGTGAAGCAGACTGCTTTTGAAATGCCAATTGTGCTTTCCACCTTTCAGTTTCCAGATATACCTATCAGCGCCCATTAGGCAGTCCATATCATTTTCTTCTTCACTTTTATGAAGGACTTTGCCAATTCTGATGATGCAAATAAAGGCCAGTGTGTATTGTGAAGTGCCACAATAAATACACGCATTGTTGATGTGTTGATGTGGAAAAAAAACACCAATTCGAAAGCAGACAGTACCGGCTCATGCAAATCCCGAAGTACTAAGTGCCCACTAACTATAGATCAGCGCAGATTAATTATAGTTCTCGAGCTACAGTGGGCTGCGCGTCTCTTAGAAACAAACCTTTGTTCCCCAGCACTTTGTGCAAAGCGAAGGCTGGTGGGAGGATTCTGAAGCAACAACGACACTGACAGGTGGCGGATGCTGCGATGAATCACTCCACTAGTTGGGAGATACAATACCTCCGGTGCAGCGGAAATCCGCAAGTTAACTTTAGTTTCCAGAACTCTGCAGAGGCGTACCCGAGATGTGATTGATGGACATACGTCATTAGACATACATCCAGATCCGGTGTAAATCCGAGAAGCTTCACTTCCTCGCAGAATTATCGACCCGTGCCCGTACATATGGACCGATGCAATACACCTTTCACAATTACAGCTGGCAACACACAAAAATAGCACTTTTACATAGAATTGTACCACGGTGACTTCTTATCTCAGTTTTAAATAAGGTCAAATCTCTCAACGACCACCGATCGCAGAGTATAGAAATAGGCCTAAACCCGACCTTATTTTTCTTTATTTAGTTTTTTTTTATATATATCTGTATAATATTACACAATTCCACTGGTAAATCTGCTGACTATCTTTTTGTTTTTGTTTTTTATGGTTTCTTCACAGAAATAAATGTGAAAGATTTAGAACCCAATTCTGTTTCATAAGTTTTTATTTTCATTGTTAAAGTGCGTCACTAAAACTAAAATGTAATATATTATGGCATTAGAGTGCATATGGTTTTGCGTTGTAACTGTTAACCAATTTAAATACTGCAAATATCATATCACAATATATTTTAACTTCTGAGCATTACATGCATGTCATTCAAAAGCCTTGTGCTGGCTCACGGTTAGCACTCGTGAGTGCGGGAGCACTGTAAAAGAGACACATGGGGCCTCATTTACAATATTTTGACGCAAAGCAGCGCAGCAAGCCTTCCTGCTGCGCTGCCGTGCCTCAAAAGAAAAGGGCAGGAATGTGCCATATCAACAAGATACAGCACATTCCTGTCCTTTCCCTCTGCACTGTCGCACAATGGGCTGCCATGCACCAACGCAGGCACCCTTGTGCCATGGTGCAAGGGTGTCTGCGTCGCAGGGGTGATTGTTTATAAAAGGTGTTTTCCACTTTCTGGGCCTCATTTAATACAAAATGACGCAGTGCGACGCCGCAAGCCATTTTGCTGCGCTGAGATGCGTCATTTTAACAGCACAGGGATGCGTCGTATTAACAACAATATGACACATCCGTGTGCTTTCCCCAGCACTGGCGCACAATTGGCTGCCATGCGCCAGCGCAGGTACCCTTGCGTTATGTTGCAAGGGTGCCTGTGTTGCGGGGATGATTGTTTTTGTACAGGAAGGGAAACCTTCCCACACAAAAACAATCATTGATGGCATGCTGCAGAGAAAAATGAGGAGAAATATAAGTATTTCTCCTCGTTATGCCGCTCCTATGCCTCCCCTATGGAGGCGTAGGATTCTGACGCATTCCCGGCTGTACAAAATGTTGTAAATATGGGAATGCGTCAGGTTCCATGGATGTTGCATGGGAACACCCACAGCAACACCCATGGAATGCCACTTTCACTCAGAGTAAAAGGGGCCCATATATACAGCGCCATGAAAAGTCACCCAGGGTGACTTTCAGTGGCCCTGTAAATATGGGCAAGTCCATTGCGCCGCCGGTGCGTTAAAAAAAAGTGATGCCCTGGCGGCACAATGGGCTTGTTAATGAGGCCCTCTAAGTGTGCCTGTAGAATGCAGCACACATAGAAAAAGGAAAAACTAGGAGAAATAAAGGTATTTCTCCTAGTTGCGCCTTCCTTACTCCTCTTCTGGGGAGGCGTAGGAATCTGATGCCTTCCCAGGTTTACTAAAACTTGTTAATCTGGGAATGCGTAAAGTCCATGGATTTTGCGTGGGAACACCCACAGCAACACCTATGGAACGCCCCTTTCACGCAGAGTAATGCGTGAAAGGGGACCATATTTACAAGGCCATGAAAAGCCATGTAGGGTGGATTTATGTGACCTTCCAAATATGGGTAGACACATTGTACCTCTGGTGTGTCCAATAAAGTGATGCACCGGCAGCGCAATGGGCTTGTAAATAAGCCTTAACCCCTTCGCTGCTAGGCCTTTTCCCCCCCTGTGCTAAGCCTTTTTTTGGCTATTTGGGGTAGTTTGCGCTTAGGCCCCTGTAACTTTTTGACCACATAAGGTATCCACGCCAAATTTGCGTCCTTTTCTTCCAACATCTTGGGGATTCTAAAGGTACCCAGGGTTTGTCGATTCCCCTGGAGGGGTCCCAGAAATTAGCCAAAATACAGCTAAAATTAGTTTTTGGGGGGAAAAATGGGAAAAAAGGGCTGCAAATGAAAGCATCTGGGTTTTTCCCTGCAAATGGTATCAAAAAAGGGTTTGTGGGGCTGAAATCACCATTTTCCCAGCTTTTAGGGAATGACAGACTTTTGTCAGAAAACCAACATTTTTTACACAGTTTTGGCATTTTTCTGGGACATAGCCTATTTTTGCTATTTTTTGTGCTTTCAACCTCCTTCCAGTTAATGGTAGAAATGGGTATGAAAGCAATAATGGATCCTGGAAATCTATACATTTTAGAAAAGTAGACAAAATTCTGAATTCAGCAAGGGGTCATTTGTGTAGATCCATCAAGGTTTCTTTATAGAAACTTACAGTTAAATATAGGAAAAATTGAAAATTAGTTGAAAAAAACAGCCTTTTGTGTCAACGTTTTCACCTGTAACTTCTTCTAATTATGACAGCTCTTTGAAAGCAATATACCATTACATCCGCTGGACCTTACTGGTTGTGGGGATATATAGGACTTGTAGGTTCACCAAGAACCCGACGAACCCAGAGTCAAAAACTGAGCAGCAATTTGCAATGGCTTTATATTATGTACCGGGTATATAGCAATTATTGTGGGAAAATGTATACATGGATAAATCGGTATGAATGACACCTATGTATTTCTGAAATGGGAACAAACTATAGAGTTTAGAAACAGTAGATATTTGCACATTTTCGAAATTGGGAATACTCATACTAGCATAAGAATTATCGGTCATTTTTCAAAATGACTTCTTTTTACACAATGTCTTTAATTTGGAAGGCAGAAATGCATCGAAAGTCAATAGGTAATAACAGTTGCTTTACAAATCTGAATTACCCTAAGTCTCCCGATAAAAATGGTACCTCACTTGTGTGGGTAGGCATAGTGCCCACGACAGGAAATGGCTCAAAACCCAACGGGAACACACCACAATTTCACAGTGAAAAATGACCCTTTTTTGGCAAAGTGCCTAGCTGTAGTTTTTGAACCCTAGCTCTGCTGGCACCTAGGGAAACCTAGCAAACCTATACATTTTTGAAAACTAGACACCCAGGGGAATCCAGGATGGGGTGACTTGACTGCCTCCCACCAGGTTCTGTTACCCAGAATCCCTTGCAAACTTAAAAAATTGTCCAAAAAACACATTTTCCCCACATTTCTGTGCTGGAAAGTTCTGGAATCTGCGTGGATCCACAAATTTCCACCCACCCCGCGTTCCCCAAAGTCTTCCGAGAAAAATGGTACCTCACTTGTGTGGGTCAGCCTAGTGCCCGCGGCAGGAAACAGCGCCAAATGCAATGTGGACACACCTCAATTTCGCAGTGAAAAATGACCCTTTTTTGGCAAAGTGCCTAGCTGTAGTTTTTGAACCCTAGCTCTCCCGGCACATAGGGAAACCCAGCAAACCTATACATTTTTGAAAACTAGACACCCAGGGGAATCCAGGATGGGGTGACTTGACTGCCTCCCACCAGGTTCTGTTACCCAGAATCCCTTGCAAACCTAAACAATTGTCCAAAAAAACTAATTTTCCCCACATTTCTGTGGTGGAAAGTTCTGGAATCTGCGTGGATCCACAAATTTCCACCCACCCCGCATTCCCCAAAGTGTTCCGAGAAAAATGGTACCTCACTTGTGTGGGTCGGCCTAGTGCCCGCGGCAGGAAATGGCACAAAACGCAACGTGGTCACACCTCAATTTCGCAGTGAAAAATGACCCTTTTTGGCAAAGTGCCTAGCTGTAGTTTTGAACCCTAGCTCTGCTGGCACCTAGGGAAACCTAGCAAACCTATACATTTTTGAAAACTAGACACCCAGGGGAATCCAGGATGGGGTGACTTGACTGCCTCCCACCAGGTTCTGTTACCCAGAATCCCTTGCAAACTTAAAAAATTGTCCAAAAAAACACATTTTCCCCACATTTCTGTGCTGGAAAGTTCTGGAATCTGCGTGGATCCACAAATTTCCACCCACCCCGCGTTCCCCAAAGTCTTCCGAGAAAAATGGTACCTCACTTGTGTGGGTCAGCCTAGTGCCCGCGGCAGGAAACAGCGCCAAATGCAATGTGGACACACCTCAATTTCGCAGTGAAAAATGACCCCTTTTTGGCAAAGTGCCTAGCTGTAGTTTTTGAACCATAGCTTTGCCGGCACCTAGGGAAACCTAGCAAACCTATACATTTTTGAAAACTAGATACCCAGGGGAATCCAGGATGGGGTGACGTGACTGCCTCCCACCAGGTTCTGTTACCCAGAATCCCATGCAAACCTAAAAAATTGTCCCAAAAAACCCATTTCCCCCACATTTCTGTGGTGGAAAGTTCTGGAATCTGCGTGGATCCACAAATTTCCACCCACCCCGCATTCTCCAAAGTGTTCCGAGAAAAATGGTACCTCACTTGTGTGGCTCGGCCTAGTGCCCGCGGCAGGAAACGGCACAAAACGCAACGTGGTCACACCTCAATTTCGCAGTGAAAAATGACCCTTTTTTGGCAAAGTGCCTAGCTGTAGTTTTTTAACCCTAGCTCTGCTGGCACCTAGGGAAACCTAGCAAACCTATACATTTTTGAAAACTAGACACCCAGGGGAATCCAGGATGGGGTGACTTGACTGCCTCCCACCAGGTTCTGTTACCCAGAATCCCTTGCAAACTTAAAAAATTGTCCAAAAAAACACATTTTCCCCACATTTCTGTGCTGGAAAGTTCTGGAATCTGCGTGGATCCACAAATTTCCACCCACCCCGCGTTCCCCAAAGTCTTCCGAGAAAAATGGTACCTCACTTGTGTGGGTCAGCCTAGTGCCCGCGGCAGGAAACAGCGCCAAATGCAATGTGGACACACCTCAATTTCGCAGTGAAAAATGACCCTTTTTTGGCAAAGTGCCTAGCTGTAGTTTTTGAACCCTAGCTCTCCCGGCACCTAGGGAAACCTAGCAAACCTATACATTTTTGAAAACTAGACACCCAGGGGAATCCAGGATGGGGTGACTTGACTGCCTCCCACCAGGTTCTGTTACCCAGAATCCCTTGCAAACCTAAAAATTGTCCAAAAAACTCATTTTCCCCACATTTCTGTGGTGGAAAGTTCTGGAATCTGTGTGGATCCACAAATTTCCACCCACCCCGCATTCCCCAAAGTGTTCCGAGAAAAATGGTACCTCACTTGTGTGGGTCGGCCTAGTGCCCGCGGCAGGAAATGGCACAAAACGCAACGTGGTCACACCTCAATTTCGCAGTGAAAAATGACCCTTTTTTGGCAAAGTGCCTAGCTGTAGTTTTTGAACCCTAGCTCTGCTGGCACCTAGGGAAACCTAGCAAACCTATACATTTTTGAAAAGTAGACACCCAGGGGAATCCAGGATGGGGTGACTTGACTGCCTCCCACCAGGTTCTGTTACCCAGAATCCCTTGCAAACTTAAAAAATTGTCCAAAAAAACACATTTTCCCCACATTTCTGTGCTGAAAAGTTCTGGAATCTGCGTGGATCCACAAATTTCCACCCACCCCACGTTCCCCAAAGTCTTCCGAGAAAAATGGTACCTCACTTGTGTGGGTCAGCCTAGTGCCCGCGGCAGGAAACAGCGCCAAATGCAATGTGGACACACCTCAATTTCGCAGTGAAAAATGACCCTTTTTTGGCAAAGTACCTAGCTGTAGTTTTTGAACCATAGCTCTGCCGGCACCTAGGGAAACCTAGCAAACCTATACATTTTTGAAAACTAGACACCCAGGGGAATCCAGGATGGGGTGACTTGACTGCCTCCCACCACGTTCTGTTACCCAGAATCCCTTGCAAACCTAAAAAATTGTCCAAAAAAACTCATTTTCCCCACATTTCTGTGGTGGAAAGTTCTGGAGTCTGTGTGGATCCACAAATTTCCACCCACCCCGCATTCCCCAAAGTGTTCCGAGAAAAATGGTACCTCACTTGTGTGGGTCGGCCTAGTGCCCGCGGCAGGAAATGGCACAAAACGCAACGTGGTCACACCTCAATTTTGCAGTGAAAAATGACCCTTTTTTGGCAAAGTGCCTAGCTGTAGTTTTTGAACCCTAGCTCTGCTGGCACCTAGGGAAACCTAGCAAACCTATACATTTTTGAAAACTAGACACCCAGGGGAATCCAGGATGGGGTGACTTGACTGCCTCCCACCAGGTTCTGTTACCCAGAATCCCTTGCAAACTTAAAAAATTGTCCAAAAAAACACATTTTCCCCACATTTCTGTGCTGGAAAGTTCTGGAATCTGCGTGGATCCACAAATTTCCACCCACCCCACGTTCCCCAAAGTCTTCCGAGAAAAATGGTACCTCACTTGTGTGGGTCAGCCTAGTGCCCGCGGCAGGAAACAGCGCCAAATGCAATGTGGACACACCTCAATTTCGCAGTGAAAAATGACCCTTTTTGGCAAAGTACCTAGCTGTAGTTTTTGAACCATAGCTCTGCTGGCACCTAGGGAAACCTAGCAAACCTATACATTTTTTAAAACTAGACACCCAGGGGAATCAAGGATGGGGTGACTTGACTGCCTCCCACCAGGTTATGTTACCCAGAATCCCTTGCAAACCTAAACAATTGTCAAAAAAACCGCATTTTCCCCATATTTCTGTGGTAGAA
Source organism: Calotriton arnoldi (assembly GCA_963921515.1). Taxonomy (NCBI): domain Eukaryota; kingdom Metazoa; phylum Chordata; class Amphibia; order Caudata; family Salamandridae; genus Calotriton; species Calotriton arnoldi. The sequence goes on from CAWUFW010005543.1 coordinate 944,194, forward strand.
AGTTCTGGAATCTGTGTGGATCCACAAACTTCCACCCACCCTGCGTTCCCCAAAGTCTTCCGAGAAAAATGGTACCTCATTTGTGTGGGCCGGCCTAGTGCCCGCGACAGGAAACGGCGCAAAACGCAACGTGGTCACACCTCAATTTCGCAGTGAAAAATGACCCATTTTTGGCAAAGTGCCTAGCTGTAGTTTTTAACCCTAGCTCTGCTGGCACCTAGGGAAACCTAGCAAACCTATACATTTTTGAAAACTAGACACCCAGGGGAATCCAGGATGGGGTGACTTGACTGCCTCCCACCAGGTTCTGTTACCCAGAATCCCTTGCAAACCTAAAACATTGTCAAAAAAACCACATTTTCCCAACATTTCTGTGGTGGAAAGTTCTGGAATCTGCGTGGATCCACAAATTTCCACCCACCCCGCGTTCCCTAAAGTCTTCCGAGAAAAATGGTACCTCACTTGTGTGGGTCGGCCTAGTGCCCGCGACAGGAAACGGCGCAAAACGCAACGTGGACACACCTCAATTTCGCAGTGAAAAATGACCCTTTTTTGGCCAAGTGCCTAGCTGTAGTTTTTGAACCATAGCTCTGCCGGCACCTAGGGAAACCTAGCAAACCTATACATTTTGTAAACCTAGACAGCCAGGAGAATCTAGGATGGGGTGACTTGACTGCCTCCCACCAGGTTCTGTTACCCAGAATCCCTTGCAAACCTAAAAAAATGTCCAAAAAAACACATTGTCCCCACATTTCTGTGGTGGAAAGTTCTGGAATCTGCGTGGATCCACAAATCTCCACCCACCCCGCGTTCCCCAAAGTCTTCCGAGAAAATTGGTACCTGACTTGTGTGGGTCGGCCTAGTGCCCGCGACATGAAACGGCGCAAAACGCAACGTGGACACACCTCAATTTCGCAGTGAAAAATGACCCTTTTTTGGCAAAGTGCCTAGCTGTAGATTTTGAACCATAGCTCTGCCGGCACCTAGGGAAACCTAGCAAACCTATACATTTTTGAAAACTAGACACCCAGAGGAATCCAGGATGGGGTGACTTGACTGCCTCCCACCAGGTTCTGTTACCCAGAATCCCTTGCAAACCTAAACAATTGTCAAACAAACCACATTTTCCCCACATTTCTGTGCTGGAAAGTTCTGGAATCTGAGTGGAGCCACAAATTTCCACCCACCCCGCATTCCCCAAAGTCTTCCGAGAAAAATGGTACCTCACTTGTGTGGGTCAGCTTAGTGCCCGCGACAGGAAACGGCGCAAAACGCAACGTGGACACACCTCAATTTCGCAGTGAAAAATGACCCTTTTTTGGCAAAGTGCCTAGCTGTAGTTTTTGAACCATAGCTCTGCCGGCACCTATGGAAACCTAGCAAACCTATACATTTTTGAAACCTAGATACCCAGGGGAATCCAGGATGGGGTGACTCGACTGGCTCCCACCAGGTTCTGTTACCCAGAATCCCTTGCAAACCTAAATAAATGTAAAAAAAACCACATTTTCCCCACATTTCTGTGGTGGAAAGTTCTGGAATCTGCGTGGATCCACAAATTTCCACCCACCCCGCGTTACCCAAAGTCTTCCAAGAAAAATGGTACCTCACTTGTGTGGGTCGGCCTAGTGCCCGCGTCAGGAAACGGCGCAAAACGCAACGTGGACACACCTCAATTTCGCAGTGAAAAATGACCCTTTTTTGGCAAAGTGCCTAGCTGTAGTTTTTGAACCCTAGCTCTGCCGGCACCTAGGGAAACCTAGCAAACCTATACATTTTTGAAAACTAGACACCCAGGGGAATCCAGGATGGGGTGACTTGACTGCTTCCCACCAGGTTCTGTTACCCAGAATCCCTTGCAAACCTAAATAAATGTAAAAGAAAACACATTTTCCCCACATTTCTGTGGTCGAAAGTTCTGGAATCTGCGTGGATCCACAAATTTCCACCCACCCCGCGTTACCCAAAGTCTTCCAAGAAAAATGGTACCTCACTTGTGTGGGTCGGCCTAGTGCCCGTGTCAGGAAACGGCGCAAAACGCAACGTGGACACACCTCAATTTCGCAGTGAAAAATGACCCTTTTTTGGCAAAGTGCCTAGCTGTAGTTTTTGAACCCTAGCTCTGCCGGAACCTAGGGAAACCTAGCAAACCTATACATTTTTGAAAACTAGACACCCAGGGGAATCCAGGATGGGGTGACTTGACTGCCTCCCACCAGGTTCTGTTACCCAGAATCCCTTGCAAACCTACAAAATTGTCAAACAAAACACATTTTCCCCACATTTCTCTGCTGGAAAGTTCTGGAATCTGTGTGGATCCACAAATTTCCACCCACCCCACGTTCCCCAAAGTCTTCCTAGAAAAATGGTACCTCACTTGTGTGGGTCAGCCTAGTGCCCGCGGCAGGAAACGGCGCAAAACGCAACGTGGAAACACCTCAATTTCGCAGTGAAAAATGACCCTTTTTTGGCAAAGTGCCTAGCTGTAGTTTTTGAACCCTAGCTCTGCCGGCACCTAGGGAAACCTAGCAAACCTATACATTTTTGAAAACTAGACACCAAGGGGAATCCAGGATGGGGTGACTTGACTGCTTCCCACCAGGTTCTGTTACCCAGAATCCCTTGCAAACCTAAAAATTTGTCAAAAAACCCACATTTTCCCCACATTTCTGTGCTGGAAAGTTCTGGAATCTGCGTGGATCCACAAATTTCCACCCACCCCGCGTTCCCCAAAGTCTTTTGAGAAAAATGGTACCTCACTTGTGTGGGTCAGCCTAGTGCCCGCGGCAGGAAACGGAGCAAATTGCAACGTGGACACACCTCAATTTCGCAGTGAAAAATGACCCTTTTTTGGCAAAGTGCCTAGCTGTAGTTTTTGAACCATAGCTCTGCCGGCACCTAGTGAAACCTAGCAAACCTATACATTTTTGAAAACTAGACCCCCAGGGAATCCAGGATAGGGTGACTTGACTGCCTCCCACCAGGTTCTGTTACCCAGAATCCCATGCAAACCTAAAAAATTGTCCAAAAAAACACATTTTCCCCACATTTCTGTGCTGGAAAGTTCTGGAATCTGCGTGGATCCACAAATTTCCACCCATGCCGCCTTCCCCAAAGTCTTCCGAGAAAAATGGTACCTCACTTGTGTGGGTCAGCTTAGTGCCCGCGACAGGAAACGGCGCAAAACGCATCATGGACACACCTCAATTTCGCAGTGAAAAATGACCCTTTTTTGGCAAAGTGCCTAGCTGTAGTTTTTGAACCCTAGCTCTGCCGGCACCTAGGGAAAACTAGCAAACCTATACATTTTTGAAAACTAGACACCCAGGGGAATCCAGGATGGGGTGGCTTGACTGCTTCCCACCAGGTTCTGTTACCCAGAATCCCTTGCAAACCTAAATAAATGTAAAAAAACCCACATTTTCCCCACATTTCTGTGGTGGAAAGTTCTGGAATCTGCGTGGATCCACAAATTTCCACCCACCCCGCGTTACCCAAAGTCTTCCAAGAAAAATGGTACCTCACTTGTGTGGGTCGGCCTAGTGCCCGCATCAGGAAACGGCGCAAAACGCAACGTGGACACACCTCAATTTCGCAGTGAAAAATGACCCTTTTTTGGCAAAGTGCCTAGCTGTAGTTTTTGAACCCTAGCTCTGCCGGCACCTAGGGAAACCTAGCAAACCTATACATGTTTGAAAACTAGACACCCAGGGGAATCCAGGATGGGGTGACTTGACTGCCTCCCACCAGGTTCTGTTACCCAGAATCCCTTGCAAACCTAAAAAATTGTCAAACAAAACACATTTTCCCCACATTTCTCTGCTGGAAAGTTCTGGAATCTGTGTGGATCCACAAATTTCCACCCACCCCACGATCCCCAAAGTCTTCCGAGAAATATGGTACCTCACTTGTGTGGGTCAGCCTAGTGCCCGCGGCAGGAAACGGCACAAAACGCAACGTGGAAACACCTCAATTTCGCAGTGAAAAATGACCCTTTTTTGGCAAAGTGCCTAGCTGTAGTTTTTGAACCCTAGCTCTGCCGGCACCTAGTGAAACCTAGCAAACCTATACATTTTTGAAAACTAGACCCCCAGGGGAATCCAGGATGGGGTGACTTGACTGCCTCCCACCAGGTTCTGTTACCCAGAATCCCATGCAAACCTAAAAAATTGTCCAAAAAACCACATTTTCCCCACATTTCTGTGCTGGAAAGTTCTGGAATCTGCGTGGATCCACAAATTTCCACCCACGCCGCCTTCCCCAAAGTCTTCCGAGAAAAATGGTACCTCACTTGTGTGGGTCAGCCTAGTGCCCGCGGCAGGAAACGCCGCAAAACGCAACGTGGAAACACCTCAATTTCGCAGTGAAAAATGACCCTTTTTTGGCAAAGTGCCTAGCTGTAGTTTTTGAACCCTAGCTCTGCCGGCACCTAGGGAAACCTAGCAAACCTATACATGTTTGAAAACTAGACACCCAGGGGAATCCAGGATGGGGTGACTTGACTGCCTCCCACCAGGTTCTGTTACCCAGAATCCCTTGCAAACCTAAAAAATTGTCAAACAAAACACATTTTCCCCACATTTCTCTGCTGGAAAGTTCTGGAATCTGTGTGGATCCACAAATTTCCACCCACCCCACGTTCCCCAAAGTCTTCCGAGAAAAATGGTACCTCACTTGTGTGGGTCAGCCTAGTGCCCGCGGCAGGAAACGGCGCAAAACGCAACGTGGAAACACCTCAACTTCGCAGTGAAAAATGACCCTTTTTTGGCAAAGTGCCTAGCTGTAGTTTTTGAACCCTAGCTCTGCCGGCACCTAGGGAAACCTAGCAAACCTATACATTTTTGAAAACTAGACACCAAGGGGAATCCAGGATGGGGTGACTTGACTGCTTCCCACCAGGTTCTGTTACCCAGAATCCCTTGCAAACCTAAAAAATTGTCAAAAAACCCACATTTTCCCCACATTTCTGTGCTGGAAAGTTCTGGAATCTGCGTGGATCCACAAATTTCCACCCACCCCGCGTTCCCCAAAGTCTTCCGAGAAAAATGGTACCTCACTTGTGTGGGTCAGCCTAGTGCCCGCGGCAGGAAACGGAGCAAATTGCAACGTGGACACACCTCAATTTCGCAGTGAAAAATGACCCTTTTTTGGCAAAGTGCCTAGCTGTAGTTTTTGAACCATAGCTCTGCCGGCACCTAGTGAAACCTAGCAAACCTATACATTTTTGAAAACTAGACCCCCAGGGGAATCCAGGATAGGGTGACTTGACTGCCTCCCACCAGGTTCTGTTACCCAGAATCCCATGCAAACCTAAAAAATTGTCCAAAAAACCACATTTTCCCCACATTTCTGTGCTGGAAAGTTCTGGAATCTGCGTGGATCCACAAATTTCCACCCACCCCGCGTTCCCCAAAGTCTTCCGAGAAAAATGGTACCTCACTTGTGTGGGTCAGCCTTGTGCCCGCAGCAGGAAACGGCGCAAAACTCAACGTGGACACACCTCAATTTCGCAGTGAAAAATGACCCTTTTTTGGCAAAGTGCCTAGCTGTAGTTTTTGAACCATAGCTCTGCCGGCACCTAGGGAAACCTAGCAAACGTATACATGTTTGAAAACTAGACACCCAGGGGAATCCAGGATGGGGTGACTTGACTGCCTCCCACTAGGTTCTGTTACCCAGAATCCCTTGCAAACCTAAAAAATTGTCAAAAAAACACATTTTCCCCGCATTTCTGTGGTGGAAAGTTCTGGAATCTGCGTGGATCCACAAATTTCCACCCACCCTGCGTTCCCCAAAGTCTCCCGAGTAAAATGGTACCTCACTTACGTGGGTGGGTCAAGGACCCGCGACAGGCAAGGGCCCAAAAGCTATTGAGGCGACATCAAAATTACCTATCACAAACCAACCTGGTTTTGCATGGGGGGTCCCATGAGTTTTTGGCCTGGGGCTCGGCAGCCATCTAGGGAAACCTACCTAACCCACACATTTCTGGAAACTAGACACCCAGGGAGTCCAGCGAGGTATGGCTTGCGTGGGTCCCCCATCATTCTCCTACCCAGAATCCCCTGCAAACCTCAAATTTCACTGAAAAATTTAGTTTTTCCTCACATTTCTGTGGTGTAAAGTTCTGGAATCTGCGTGGATCCACAAATTTCCTCCCACCCAGCGTTCCCCCAGGTCTCCCGATAAAAATGGTACCTCACTTGCGTGGGTGGGTCAAGCACCCGCGAAAGGCAAGGCCCCAAAAGCTATTGAGGCGACATCAAAATTACATATCACAAACCAACATGGTTTTGCATGGGGCGTCCCATGAGTTTTTGGCCCGGGGCTCGGCATCCATCTAGGGAAACCTACCTAACCCACACATTTCTGGAAACTAGACACCCGGGGGAGTCCAGCGAGGTATGGCTTGCGTGGGTCCCCCATCATTCTCTTACCCAGAATCCCCTGCAAACCTCAAATCTCGCCGAAAAATTCACTTTTTTGTCAAATTTCTGTGTGGGAAAGTTCTGGAATCTGCATGGATCCACAAATTACCTCCCACCCAGCGTTCCCCCAGGTCTCCCGATAAAAATGGTACCTCACTTGTGTGGGTAGGCATAGTGGCTGCAAAAGGAAATGGCCCAAATCGTACTGTGGAGACTTCAAAATTACCTATAGCAAAACTACCTGTTTTTGGGGCACCTGAGATTTTGGCCCCGGGCTCGGCGGCCATCTTGGGAAAGTACCAAACCCAAACATTTCTGAAAACTAGACACCCGGGGAGTCCAATGAGGTATGGCTTGCGTGGATCCCCCAACGTTTTCCTACCCAGAATGCCATGCAAACCTCAAATTTAGCTGGAAAAAACACATTTTCCACATATTTTTGTGTGGAATCACCTTGCCGGCACAAATGTCCTACCACCCAGCGTTCCCCTTGTTCTCCCGAGTAAAATGATACCTCACTTGTGTGGGTGGGCCAAAGGCCTGTGGCTAGGAAGAGCCCAAAACATAGGGATTTAGAGTATAGCACCGAGAATTCTAAGCGCTACATTTTTAAAAAAATACGTTTTTAGCCAATTCTGCTTTGGACACCCACACAAGTGAGGTATCATTTTAGTCGGGAGAACATGGGGAACGCTGGGTGGTAGGACATTTGTGACGGCACGGTGAATCCACACAAAAATATGTGGAAAATGTGTTTTTTTTCAGCTAAATTTGAGGTTTGCATGGCATTCTGGGTAGGAAAACGTTGGGGGATCCACGCAAGCCATACCTCATTGGACTCCCCCGGGTGTCTAGTTTTCAGAAATGTTTGGGTTTGGTACTTTCCCAAGATGGACGCCGAGCCCGGGGCCAAAATCTCAGGTGCCCCTCCCCCCGCAAACCAGGTAGTTTTGCTATAGGTAATTTTGAAGTCTCCACAGTACGATTTGGGCCATTTCCTGTTGCAGCACTATGCCTACCCACACAAGTGAGGTACCATTTTAATCGGGAGACCTGGGGGAACGCTGGGTGGGAGGAAATTTGTGGATCCACGCAGATTCCAGAACTTTCCCACACAGAAATTTGACAAAAAAGTGAATTTTTCAGCAAAATTTGAGGTTTGCAGGGGATTCTGGGTAGGAGAATGATGGCGGACCCACGCAAGCCATACCTCGCTGGACTCCCCGGGTGTCTAGTTTCCAGAAATGTGTGGGTTAGGTAGGTTTCCCTAGATGGATGCCGAGCCCCGGGCCAAAAACTCATGGGATCCCCCATGCAAAACCAGGTTGGTTTGAAATATGTAATTTTGATGTCGCCTCAATAGCTTTTGGGGCCTTGCCTGTCGCGGGTCCTTGACCCACCCACGCAAGTGAGATACCATTTTTATCGGGAGACCTGGGGGAACGCTGGGTGGGAGGAAATTTGTGGATCCACGCTGATTCCAGAACTTTCCGACACAGAAATGTGACAAAAAAGTGAATTTCTTGGTGAAATTTGAGGTTTGCAGGGGATTCTGGGTAGGAGAATGATGGGGGACCCACGCAAGCCATACTTCGCTGGACTCCCCCGGGTGTCTAGTTTCCAGAAATGTGTGGGTTAGGTAGGTTTCCCCAGATGGCCGCCGAGCCCCGGACCAAAAACTCATGGGACCCCCCATGCAAAACCAGGTTGGTTTGTGATAGGTAATTTTGATGTCACATCAATAGGTTTTGGGCCCTTCCCTGCCGCGGGTACTTGGCCCACCCATACAAGTGAGGTACCATTTCTATTGGGATACTTGGAGAAATGCTGGGGGGTTGGAAATTTGTTGCTACTTTCTGCAGTGTGAAAATTTGGGCACAAAAATGCAAGGAAAATGTCACAGTCACATTTTGAGGTTTGCAGGACATTGTGGGTAAGATAACTTGTTGGGATCCACAAGAGAGACATCACCATGCACTCCCATGGGTGTTTAGTTTATGACAAAAACTACAGTTGTTATGTTATTCTTAAATGAAATGTACAGCTTGGCAGAGAGACAAAACAGACAAAGATTACTGCACAGCTATCTATTCCTCAAACACACACACATACTGGTTGGATTTGGCACGAGGGCGAGTGATGGTTCAGTATATAAAATTGTATTAACAAGAGATTTCACAAAAATGAAATGCACTGTCAATAATTGAATGGACAAAAAAACTGAACCAGTGACTCGCAGCTCGTGAGCTGTAAAGCCACTTCAAGGCACCAACCGCTTTACAGGCCATTCACACACCTTTCATACATGATACACACAAGACCATTCACACCACCAGGCACAAAACCAACACATTACAACATTCACAAAAAAGGACAAGGTACACCCTGCTTGACAAAAACAGAAAAGACACATTTTTATGCACAACCACCTACTCCTCAAGCACACATACATACTGGTTGGATTTGGCACGAGGGTGAGTGATGGTTCAGTATATACAGTTGTATTAACCAGAGATTTCACAAAAATGAAATGCACTGTTAATTGAAAGGACAAGAAACTGAACCATTGACTCACAGCTTGTGAGCTGTAAAGCCACGACAAGGCACCAACCTCTTTACAGGCCATTCATACACCTTTCATACATGTGACACATACAAAACCATTCACGCCAGCCGCGGGCCCAGCACATTACAACACTCACACCAGCAGACAGCGCCATTCAAGGGCCCATCACTTTCACACGCCCACATTCCTGACACAGCAACCACACCAGCTCACGGATTGCGTTGAGTGGTGTTTGGCTAGCAGTCTGTGTAGTGACCAGCAGCTAGTCACTACTCACCGCCAGCCGAGCGCCAGTCCACGCACACCACCAGCCAAGCGCCAGTCCACGCACACCACCAGCCACGCACCAGTCCACGCACACCGCCAGCCAAGCGCCAGTCCACGCACACCGCCAGCCAAGCGCCAGTGCAAACACACCGCCAGCCAAGCGCCAGTACAAACACACTGCCAGCCAAGCGCCAGTACAAACACACCGCCAGCCAAGCGCCAATCAAAACACACCGCCAGCCAAGCGCCAATAAAAACACACCGCCAGCCAAGCGCCAATAAAAACACACCGCCAGCCAAGCGCCAGTCCACGCACACCGCCAGCCATGCGCCAGTCCACGCACACCGCCAGCCAAGCGCCAGTCCACACACACTGCCAGCCAAGCGCCAGTCCACGCATACCGCCAGCCAAGCGCCAGTCCACGCACACCGCCAGCCAAGCGCCAATCCAAACACACCGCCAGCCAAACGCCAGACCACGCACACGCCACACAAGCGCCACTCCACGCACACCACCATCACATTTAGGATTTTTTTTAATATAAATAAGAAAACACAAACAAATTGCAAATAGATACAAATCTACTAACACAAAATCTGAAACTCACTACACTACACAAATGCCAACCTTGAAACTGAACCAAAAATATTAAACAATAGAGGCCAGGCAGTTCACTTTACCACTCATGGATGCTCCCAAAAATTCTTTTGAGTGTGGTACATTCTAAAACAAGCAGGCACACACAGCCCAGGGTAGAAGGACACTCGGGGCAGTACATACGAGTCTCCTTCCGCATACCTCTTCGCCAACAGACTCTACATCTCCTACTGGGAAAGTCTTTTGAGGGTGTGGGAGGAATGTGATCAGGAAAGTGGCGATCTTTCAATCTAGCAACATCCTCCACCACTCCAACTCTAGGAACACTTGCATGTTCCACTAAAACAAGGCTGCCTATTACAGACTCTTGAAACTTAGCAAAAGTCATCTTTGACTCAGGACAAGAATCCTGGAACACAACAAAAGCATTAAAGGTTGCCAAGTGGAAAAGATGGATAACCAACTTCTTGTACCAAATGTAAGCCTTACGAAGAGCAGCGTAAGGTTCCAACCTCTGATCTACTCTGTCAACACCACCCATGTGCTTATTATAGTCTAAAATGCACACAGGTTTGCGCGCTTCAGCAACCTGACCCCAAAAAGTCACAGGTGCAGTGCTTTCATCATGGATGGTAGACAGCATGTAGACATCTCTCCTGTCTGAAAACTTCACAGCTAGAAGCTCCTAGCAACGCAACGTACTGCACTGTCCCCGCACAAGCTTTTGACAAACAAGTTCTTTTGGGAAACCTTTACGGTTAGAGCGGATTGTGCCACAAGCAACAGTGTCCACTTTGGCCAATTCCCTGAACAACCGCACACCAGTGTAGAAGTTATCTACATATAAATGGTGGCCTTTGTTAAAAAATCCTCTTCCAAGTTCCCACACAATTTTCTCAGTCACTCCAAAAGTGGACGGACAACCTGGGGGGTTAATCCTGGATTCCTTACCGGTGTACACCCTGAAATTAGAGACATATCCAGTCCTACTGTCACACAGCATATACAGCTTAATTCCATAGCGTGCCCTCTTACTAGGAATGTATTGCCTAAAAACCAAGCGGCCCTTGAACAACACCAAAGACTCATCCACTGCAATTTCTTTCCCTGGAGCATAGATCTCAGAAAATCGATCAACAATGTGATCAATGACAGGCCGAATCTTAAAAAGACGGTCACATTCAGGGTGATCTCGTGGCAACGCTAAACCATTATCGACAAACTGCATCATCTGAAGCAGAAGCAAATACCTATCACGACTCATGACTGCCGGAAAAATAGCAGTTGCCATCAAGGGACTAGTAGACCAATATGAAGACATTGATGGCTTCCTTAGCAAGCCCATCAAAAAAGTTAAACCCAAGAACTTCTTCATCTCTTCCAGATTTGTGGGAGTCCACCGGGTAGCTCTAGAGTGGGGCTTAAGACTGGCACTGTTGTCCCTCAAAAACTGTTCGGCATACAAATTAGTCTGCTCAACAATCTCTGCCAAAAACACATCGTCCATAAACAACTGAAAATAATTTATCGGCAAAAAGTTTTCAGTATTCACTCTACACCCTGGAACACCAGTAAAGTCTGGCAATGCCGGCTGCACCATGCCTGGGGCAACCCAGAGGTCAGCACTTTCAACGGGAAGCCTTGCAGCCCCAGGCTGCAGCCCAGATGCCTCTTGCCGCACTATACCAACGGTAAGCCTTGCTGCCCCAGATGCCTCTTGCCGCACTACACCAACGGGAAGCCTTGCAGCCGCAGGCTGCAGCCCAGATGCCTCTTGCCGCATTACACCAACGGGAAGCCTTGCAGCCCCAGGCTGCAGCCCAGATGCCTCTTGCCGCACTATCGGCACATCAATCTTCTCCTCTAACACAGGCACTTCATCCGCACTAAGAGTATCTTCAGTATCCGATGATTCCATGTGGAGAGAAAACTCACTGCCTGAATCGTCCCCTGCCTCCTCTGACTCAGATGCAGAGTCAGTCTCTGAACCATGGTCTGAGGAAGACTCAAAAAGCATACCAACAACCTGCTGAACAGTAATCCTGCGACTAGCCATTATCCTTACTAAGAAAAGAGACTGCACAAACAAGTCAACAACAACCAACACTGTGCAAAACAAGTAAGTAAAATAATGTGTGCCTTTATCACAAAGATCTATATACTCAAAAACTATACAATTCACTTACAAGAGACAGCTACACTCACCAGCACCTACTCTGCAGAGACACAGCAAAAACGATATCCCACTAGAAAGAAAAAAACAAAACCAATTACTCACAAGACAACAAAATACACATCGAGCACAAATGCAAAAAGTTTTTGACACTCCAAAAACAGAAGCCAAACATACTGCTATTATTACACCATTTGCAAAAACAAATTCATGCAGAGAAATGAAACTCATTTACATTGTACAAAAAAAGTCTCTTACCAAACACATGCAACTACACAAACAGCAGAACCACCAGTAACGAAACCGCAACCTGGAACAGTCTAAAGACCAAAAGCCTTCAACTAGAACAAAAAAGGAGAAATAAAGCATTACAATTGCAATTCACAAAAAATAAAACAATTAACATTATAACACGCTATGTTACTACCCAAATGGTCAATCGGCCAGATGGGCCTTCAAATAGGGCTGAGAAAAATAGGGGGTGATCTTGCCCAAGGGATCGGGTGAGGTTGTCTGCCAGGCCAATCTGCCCCCAGGTGGGGCAGAAAACAGCACACAGAAATTTGCCCCCTTACAAAAGTAATAAATCCCTAGTGCCTAGTAGGGTTTTCTGCCTCCCCCCTAGGGCAGAAAGGCCAAAAAAAGGGGCAGATCTGTCCCCAGGAAGCAACCATGTCGCTTCCATTACTCGCAAAACAAAATCCCTGGTGCCTAGTGGGGTTTTCTGCCCCCCCCCCCCGGGGGCAGAAAGGGCAAAAAAATAGGCTAATCTGCCCCCGGGGGGTGGGGGGGGGCAGAATACGCATACAAAAACAATATGCCCCCTAGAAGCGACCCTTGCCCAAGGGGTCACTTCCATTTCATTTTTAAAATGAGTCCCTGGTGTCTAGTGGGGTTTTCTGTCCCCCCCTGGGGGCAGAAAGGCCCAATAAAAATGCCAATCTGCCCCCGGGGGGCAGAATACAAATTAAAAAAACAATTGCCCCTTGGAAGCGACCCTTGCCCAAGGGGTCACTTCCATTACAATTTAAAATAATTCCCTGGTGTCTAGTGGGGAAACGGGGCGATCTGCCCCCAGGGGGGGGCAGAATACAAATTTTAAAAACATTGCCCCCTGTGCGCGCTGACGTCATGGGAAAGCGTGGGGGGGTCGGGGGTGGCAGCGGAAACTCTTCCGCAGCCATCCCCCTCTGTGGGGGCAAGATCGATGCCCCAGGGGGGGAGCGCCAGCGCTTCCCCCAGGGGCTGTGCTCATGACGGAGCGGTTCCGTCATAAGCACAACCCAACCGATGCTCATGACGGAACCGCTCCGTCATGAGCATCGAAGGGGTTAAAGTATACAAACATTGGCAAAACCAATAGGTCTGTACTTGCAAGCCTACAATGTTTTGTAGCCTTAACAAATGCAGTAAGCATAAGCTTAAAAGTAATGAAAAGTACAATTCTCGACATCTAAAGGTGACGTGCATAAGGCTGCAACAAAAAATAAGTAAATAAATGGCTGACTGTAAACATCAATTAACATTTTTTAAATGAAGACAGAAATTAAAGCAGAGTTCGCCCACCAGCCTTGGAACTGAAGCGGGCTACTTTTAGGTGGATGTGCACATGTGCACTGCACTGTCCCACCTTGCTGCTCATCGCCGGTTGCTCTCAAAAGTTTCACCCACGTACGTATGGGTTCTTGGTTGAGTCTGGCGCTCCGCGCAATGTGTCAATAAAAGCGCGTGGGTGTGGCTAAAGAGTTAGTCACGCACCAGTCCTATACCACACAAGGTCTCCGTGTTGTCATTGTGTTTGCATTGTGGAGGGCCTACAATACCAAAAAGAGCCAACACCACACTGGCGACGAGGCGGGTATTCAAACCCGTGCCCCACTGCCACTAGTCTATGCCCGTTGGCTCCGAGGCCGCCCGCCTGCTGCTCTGAGAAAGCATTGTTCAGCCTCAGGTACATTCCTTGAACTGCCCCAAGCCCGCCGGGCACAGTCTGCATTGGCCAAAGCCGCATCCAGCCTACCAGAATGGTGCAATGTGCATCAGGCTGCCCTCGAGTGAGGTGGTTGCTCCCTGTGCCCCAGCCACATCTGCTCATGGTGCGACTGTGCGTGGCACCCGGCTTTCCACGCCGCTGCACTGTTCAGCCTTCCTACCCCCGCCGGAGTGCTGGGACGCTAGTGCAATCGCCGATACCACGGAGTAAGGCCCAAGCCCAGGCTGGCCTCTAGTGCACGGGGAGGACACAGAAGGTGTGCAGGCCCCACCCAGCAGTGCCTTCTTATAGCAGGAGTGAAAGTGTGCAGGCCCCTCCTTGCAGTGTCTCCATACAGCAGGGGATAGAATCCCTGGACCTCAGTGTCAATCAGAGCATGTGGGTACCAGAAGAGATAGCCCAGACAAAGGCCCAGCACTACCCACTCCAGTGTCCAAAGGGCCATCGGCAGTCTGAGTACTATCCACACTGTTTATAGGTGACCCTCGGACAGGCGACTGAGCCACACAACACCACGTGGTGGCAGTGCTCATGCCACGAGGGTTTCCAGAAGTCCCAGACGGTGCCCTTGCGACCTCATAGCCACAGAGCACTATGGCCTCCATTCCAGCCATAGAACCATTTATTGTGGATGGTGCCCATTCTGCCCTGGCTCCCAAGTGGAAAGACTGGGTAGAGCGGCTCCAGTTTGATTTTGAGGGCGCAGACATTGCGGTCGAATGGTGCTGAGCTCGCCTCTTGCACCTAGAAGGAAAAGATGATTGAGGTGAGACCCAAATCATACGCAATGTTACTCAGGGCTCTTAATGCACATTTTCAGCCGATGGCAAACAGGGATTATGAATTATGAATGATTTGTGTTCCGTCAAGCCCACCAAGAGCCGAAAGAATCAATAGACACCTCCCACTGTTGGGTCAAAGAACTGGCCAGCACCTGCGGCTTCCATGATGAGCAAGAAGAGATATGATGTCAAATAATACAAGGCTTCTCATTGGCAAAACTAAGCTAGTCTGTTCTCCAGGAGCCTGGGAAGTTTAGGCCGTCGTGAGCTGAACCACCATACCAGTAGACATGGATGACGACATGGCAGAGTACACCGTCCACACCGTCTTTGCAGTCGGAGGAGGTCGATCAACTGGCTGCTCGCTCCACAATGCCTACTTCAAATAGGGCCGCAAAAGGCCACAGCAACCATTGATACAGAGGCGTCTATGGAACTGATGTCAGCTGACAAATACAGCGAACTAGCCAGGCCCCCAGAAGTGGAAAAGGTGAGAGTTATGGTCTTCGCGTATGGACAAACATGTCCCATACCCCTGCTTGGGTGTTTCAAATCACTGGTGTCCCATGAAGAGGCAAGTATTGACACCATCATATATGTGGCAGATGGGGGACGCAGCAAGCTGGTTAGTGGGCAGACGTCAGAGGCACTACAACTGATTTCGTTCGCCCTCGGAGTGCAAGAAGAAAAATTGTCCACCATCCTTGAAGAAATCGCAGAACTGTTCAAGGGCATCGACTGTCTCAGAGGTAAAGAGGAGATACTGCACATTCACCGGTCCAATCAGCAGGTTGTCCTATGACACCAGCGGATCGCATTTCAGGTTCATGCTCACCTTGAACAAGGTGATCCGCATTGCTCGCACCGATCAACAACCAATGGAGAGAGCAATCAACGGATTCCTATGTGAATAGCGGCAGACGCTGCACTCAACCACTGGCCAAGTTCCAGGGCATTCCAGCATGGGGTGTGTTGTCATCGATACCATTCCACATCACCCACAATTGACCCTGAACCCCATTGACACTGAAAGACTTCTCAGTAGAGGGACAGTGACCAACCAGCGAGCCAGTGACAAGCGTAGGGCTCGGTTGTCTGACATCCAACCAGGAGACTCAGTGTTTGTTAAGGACCACCACCCAGGCAGAAAGGTTCGACTACCCTTTGAGCACCAACAATGGTTTGTGGCAAGATGCCAGGGTACCATGATACTGGCCCGCAAAGGTGATGAAGAGCTCACCCGTAACATCTCTTTCTTCAAGATGGTCACCTTGAGAAACCACGGACTTCTCTTTGGACTCTGATCTGTCAGAGACTGATGAAGGATCACCACCATCAGCTGTGGGTCTGAGCCCAAGGGAGGCTTCACAGGATCCAGAAGAGACACGGCCAGACCCCACCTCTGCAAAGATCTCTCCAAGCAGTGTCTCAGCATCAGCATCCTCCACTCTGAGGTCCTCGGGCCAAAATGATCACTAGAGATATAATTTGCAAGCCAACCCTGCACCATCTACCCACCTGAAGAACTTCCTAGTTTGATGATCAGATGTGCGAATAAAAGCTGGGTATCCAGAAGCATGGACCTTTGGCCCAGGGCGTGGTAACTTTATGTGCTGTCAATGTGTAACATCATGTTTAAAGTTGTGTTTATTGTTATGCTTTATTAAAAATGGGGAGGAATGTTCTATATCACCTCGCCGCTCATATCGGGGTGGTTTCAGATGTGTCACCCATGTACGTGTAGGTTCTTGGTTGAGTCCGGCGCTCCGCGCGTAGTGTCAATAATAGCGTGTGGGTGTGGCTAAAGAGTTAGTCCCGCGCCAGCCCTATATCACACAAGGTCTCCGTGTCGTCATTGTGTTTGCATTGCGGTGGGCCTGCAATACCAAAAAGGGCCAACACCACAGTGCACAAACAAAATGCCATAAATCACACTCAAGAAAGCCAACAGCTGCAGTGGGCTGACCCATTGCCCCATGCTATATTCCAGAAGTAAAACAGATAAAAGAATGAAAAGGGCTGACCGAAAGCCCTGTCTGCCGATCTACCTGTTTCTTTAATCAGGATTTGTTTGGAAAACATAATGCTGGTGAGACAGAGAAAGCTGTCTGTAGGCTAGGCCCAAAAATTCCAAAATGGCTAAACATATATTCCACAGTAGGCCATCTCTTATACAGGTGAATTGCACATATCTCTCCGAGCAGAACAGTGACAGGCATGACAGGAGAAAGAGGAGAACTAGATGAAGGAAAGATATTTTTAGGCTGAAAATCAGCATATATTCCATGTATAAAGCTTAGAGAGGTATATAGAGAGGGCAAAACTTTTAGATATGCAGTGCATTGCAAAAGCACGGCTGTGACTGGCAGTCATGTGGTTTTCCTTTACGCTGACGATGCTCAGAGTTTGGTGGGGGTTATGAAGATACTATAAGAATTCAGCAAATATTCATGGTTAAGAGCAAAATGGGAGAAATCCTGTTTGTTCCGAAGGTTCTCAACTGGTGAAGCGCTGGAGCAGTGTGGTGCGGTCTTCCTTCTCATGTGGGAGCTTGATATTTTTAGATACCTGGTGGTGCAGGTGTACCATACCAACAAGTGATTAATTGCTGGGAACTTTGGTAAAGTGATCTCTAGAGTTAGAGTCCCGTGCCCGGCTGCCTCCCTTGCTGATGCAATGCTTGGCTATAGCAAATTTGATAATATTGCTGGGATTAATGTATCTCTTTGTGGCTATCTCTGTAATTCTAAAGAAGCAATTCTTTACTGAGCTAAATACTCTAATAACAGATTTGATTTGTGAAGTCAAGAGGACGAGGTTAGCCTTGGGAAAGACAATGAAATTTATAGATTGGAGCAGTATGGGCGCACCTAATATGGAGGTTCATTAATGTGCAGCACAAATGTTGTGGCCAATGAGGTGGATAGCGGCGGTGTCCCACCATTAGTTCTTAGACATTTGTAGCACTATAGGTGGGAGAGGGGTAGAGGGCATGTTGTTGGAGACCCACAGGGGAATGAAGGGGCAGATAAGGACCGCTAGGGCAAATAAATTCTGCTGGCACAGATATCTTGACAAATTAGGGGGATGGAAGTTATATGCAGCCAAGATACCTCCATGGTGCCTGCCAGATTTTGACTAGTTGATGCATGTTTTTAACATGAAAACCTGGAGCGAGGCTATGATTTGAACTGTGGGCGATCTGTATCAGGGAGGCCAGATATCCCCCTTTGAGACAAGAACGGCTGAAATGGGGATTACAGATGGGCACGTTATGGTTCATGCAGTGCTGGTGAGGGTGATAGAAGCATGTGGCGCATGGAAGATGCAGAACCTGAGTAATCTGAATTGCCCATTATAATACTCTCGATGGGCACTGGTGGAATTGTTGTGACTTTGCTGTATAAGACTATAGCACGTACCTTCTATATGGCGATATCTCCTGTCAGGGTGCGATGGGAACAAGGCATGGGAAAGGAGATTTCAAAATTTCATTGGATTAGCAGCTTTGGGCACCCAAAAATTTGCACTAGGAAGCAACTGTTTAAGTTTATACAAATAAATCATATTCATCAAATGTATCTTTCACCCTTGCTCACTTTGCCACTGGATTCAAGCTAGTCTGGCTGATGAAGGGTGTTACCCAGAAACCGGTCCCAGGATTCTTGTTTCCGGTTCAGGGAAGACCTGGCTTGGCAGTTCGGGCTGGACTGTTCCCATGAGGCACAGGGTCAAGACTGATTTGCATATAGCTGTGTCTGAACTGAGGTGGCGAAGTGAGCTAAAGAATGATGATGGATTTAACCCAGATCTGTGACTGGGGGTGAGTGTCTGAAAAGTTTCAGCACTCTGTCCATCATCTCCTTGTGTTTGCTTTGTTTGCCCTGAGTTGGCAGGGTATGCCCAGACATGGGTCCCTTGCTCACTTTGCCACTGGATTTAAGCTAGCCTGGCTGATGAAGGGTGTTACTCAGAAACCGGTCCCAGGATGCTTGTTTCCGGTTCATGGAAGATCTGGCTTGGCAGTTCGGGCTGGACTGTTCCCATGAGGCACAGGGTCAAGACTGATTTGCATATAGCTGGGTCTGAACTGAGGTGGCGAAGTGAGCTAAAGAATGATGATAGATTCAACCCAGATCTGTGACTGGGAGTGAGTGTCTGAAAAGTTTCAGCGCTCCGTCCATCATCTCCTTGTGTTTGCACTTTCTAAAAGTGGCATTTCTAAAATAGTAATGTTAAATCCAACTTTACTGTGTTTTGACTTTTTAATTGTTTTGGTACTGCTGAAGGCTTTACATATTTTTCTAAGTCAAGCCTCTCTGCTTTGTGTCATAATTACCAGCCTTTGAGCCCATGTTTAAATTATCTAAACTGAGCTTTTGACATGACAGGACTTACGTGGGAAAGACTCCAATTCACCCCAACTAATAATCCATTTTCTCACAATGTGCAATCACATATGCATATTGCAAAAAGGTGTGGACATGTGATGTGTGTCTGCAACTGCCACTCCAAACAAGTTGTCCACTTCCACTGATTAATGTGAGTTTAATGTGTGGTGTTGTACCAGAATTTGACAAAAAGACCTGGAAAGTCTCATCTCCCTGCTTCCCTTTCCCGCCAAGGTCATCAGAAAAGCCATCAACCGCCAACTAACGGAACACTTGGAAAACAGCAATTTTCTGGACACCTCCCAGTCCAGATTCTGCACAAACCACAGCACCCTCATCGCTGTCACTGGCGACATCAGAGTCCTCCTTGATAAAGGAGAAATGTCAGCCCTGATTCTCCTCTACCTCTCAGTAGCATTCGGCGCTGTATCCTACCACACTCTTATCAAGAGGCTCCACAACATCGGAATTCAAGGAGATGCCCTCAGATGGATCGCCTCCTTCCTCACCGGTAGAACTCAAAGAATCACTTCCCTCCCTTCATCAACGAACACAAAGGCATCATCTGCAGTGTCCCTCAATGCTCATCCTCAGCCCCACCCTGTTCAATACCTACATGACCCCCTGGCCAACACGGTCAGAACCCGTGGACTAAATATCATAACCTAGGCCGAGAACACTCAGCTCACCCCCCCCCGCTATCAGTAGAGCCCTCCACCACAAGGGCCAACATCCACATGTGTATGACGAGCATAGCCGACTGGATGAAAGACAATGGCCTGAAACTCAACACAGACAAAATGAAGGTGCTGATCTTTGGCAACAACACCTCCCCGTGGAACAACTCCCGGTGGTCTTCTGCACTAGGATCCTCACCCACACTGACAGACCATGCATGCAACCTTGGCATCATCCTTGACAGCAAGCTCACCAAAAAAACCCAGATAAACGCAGTCTCCTCCTCCTGCTTCCTCACTCTCTGCATGCTCCGCAAGATCGTCAAATGGCTCCCGGTCAAAACCCAGATGAACCATCACCTAAGCCCTAGTCACCAACGGGCTGGATTACCACAACACACTCTATGCATGTATCACTTTGCACCTCCTGAAGAGACTACAGATCATACAGAACTCTGCAGCCAGACTCATCCTCAACCTCCCCAAGTGGACCCCACATCACCCCCATCTAAAAAACTCCACTGGCTTCTCATTCAGAAGAGATGCCAATTCAAGATACTGATCCACACATACAAGACCCTACACAACCAAGGACCAGCATACATCAGCCACCGCCTGAGCTTCCACCAATCCTCCATGCACCTGTGCTCCGCATCCCTTCCCCTCCCTTACACCTCTCGCATACGTTGAAGCTGTAGCGGAGGTCGTTCCTTCTACCTTGAGGTCAGTTCCTGGATTGACCTCCCTCTTCACCTCTGGACCTCACCCTCTCTACTGGAATTCAGGAAATGGCTCTAGACCTGACTGTTCAACTGAGCCTCTGCAGCATGACTCCTCAGCGCCTAGATTTCCTCATGGGCAATTAGCCACATTTTAGAAGTCTGTATTGATTGAATTCATTGATTGATCTAGGCAGGATACTCCCAATTTTGAAAGCAAAAAAGGCCTTCATTTTTGCTTGAACCTCCTTCCATTCAGTGCAAGATAATGGGGATATTTATTTTCCTTGTTGTATTTCAAAATCTCCAGTTTGTTTGTTGCTATATGTGGGCATGCATAAAATATGTAAAATGGGTGTGGTGCTTAATAAAAGCACCCTATTACTTTGGGCATGACATTATGAAACTTGATGTGGTATCATCAATGACCCCTTTGTGTTTTTAGGGACATTATGGCTTAAAGAGGACGCAGCTGTTCAGGTGTGTGTTATAGCAATCTGAAACATGTACTGTTATGTTCGCCCAATGCAGTGTGCACTGATCTTGTCATATGTTGCTGCCTACTATGTGCAAAATCCATAGTATTATTAGGACCCTCCATCTAATTTCGACATGTCTTCCAGCTAAGCTCATATTTCAGTATATTTCCAGCTCAAATGCAATAATTTTTCTCCCCATTGTCTATAATTCTCTACATGGCCTTGCTTCTTCCCATTTTCTTCACCTAGTCATGATCATCTCAAAACTCAGGGGCAGATTTACAAGCCCCTTCTGCCTCCCTGCGTCACCATTGCATCACTTCTTTTGACGCAACGGCGGCGCAAACAATGCGGCCAATTTACAACGTGACGCATCTAGGGAGATGCGTCACGTTGTAAAGCCCTGCGTCACATTATACCTGCGTCAGGTATAATGTATTCAGGGTGGGCATTCCCTTGCAAAAAGCCATGTAGAACTGACGTAGTGAAATTTACATTTCACTGCGTCACTCTATACCTTCATTGCGTCAAAATCCCTACGCCTGCTCATACCAGGCATAAGGAATGATGCAGGGCTTTTTGAATGGGACTCACCTATCTGTTGTGGCTCATTGCTGGAGTTGCGTCACTTTCATGAGCAACGCCAGCAATCTGTCACTTTTGGGCCAACAGATGCGTCAGAATTTCTGACGCATCTGTTAATCCTGACGCCATGGAGCACTGTATTGTAAATAAAGCGCATCCATGGTGGTGCAAGGACATTTGGCGCTGGCGCAAGGAAACTGACGCATCCATGCAGATGCGTCAGTTCCTTGTAAATATGTCCCTCAGTTTCCTAATTCTATCCTACATTGTGCCATTTGTAGCTTTCCCTCTTTTCGATTCTCACTCTGAAGCTTTAAATTGCTCTCTCTCTGTTCGCTCTGCTCCAGTTCTGTTTTTATTTTGCTCCACATTCGAGGAACATTTTATTGGCTTCTCCTCCTGGGACTTTTGTGGTTATGGTTTGTGCAATACTTCGACTTAAGAAGCTTTTGAACTGAACAAATTAAATTAAATGTGACTGTTGAGTTATCTGGAGAAGATAAGCATGACAGCTGCTTTGTCTTAAGTGTGTTCTGAAGAGGAAAATTTGAACAGAAGGAATGGTGCGGAGGTTGACCGTCTGAATTGCATGCATCCTGTGGTGAATACATGCAGATGGACATGGGAGATCCATAGGCCTTTATGCATGACTGTGCATACACCCTCCAGCACAATTATCCAGCTGTCCCAATGTTGTTGGATAACATTTACCCCAATAGTACAGAGTTCAAACCCATCATTGGTTAGGAATAGAGCCATTGCAGAGCAGAGACTCCTATGGGTCAGGTGGAATAAGCCAGTGGAAGCTGTGCACACTTCAGAGAGGTCAAATGTTATCCAGGCATTTGAGGCTGTCATTACTTGTTGACTAGAGCACCTTTGTGGAATCTCTGGGCATGGGTACCTCCAGTTGTTAGCTGTTTAGACCTGCACCTATCCAAGGGCAGTGAATAAAAATGCAACTTTTCAGCACCGGGAGTTTTGATTTGGTGCAAGGTCCTGCCTGCAGCCATACTGCTGTCCACACCCCATAATTGCACTCCTCGTCTAAATTCAGCAGTCCACAACCCAACACATGAGCACTCGCACCATACCTACACTTGATGACCAGTTTCCATCCCCATGATTTGCATCCTAGGGTACAGACGCTTTCCTGAATCACCAGAGATAGAGGTCTTCAGAATAGTCACAACCCCATCACCCTCAGGAAACACATGATAGCTCAATAATGCTTATGTAAAATGGGTCTTGGGCATTCCAATTCCAGTGTCCATTATATTTAAAAAAAAGGTCATTATTGTTGCCCCCACAGAATGTGATCTGGATTTGTTTTTAGTTTTTACATCTTCTCTAGCCCCTCCATCTAGTTAGCTCATGACAGGACTCAGAGCTCCTTTGTGTTTGGTGAACACAACCCAAATACATTTTGTTAAACTCTTGCTCCCCTTCTGATATGTGTTGTGCACATATTTGTAATTACAAGGGGGGAGGGAGCACACTGCCTCTCATCCCAGCACAGTTCACCCCATTGCATCCTGGTAAATGCAGTACGCTTACTTTCAAAGTTGCTGTAGTCTTTCACCAAAGTTGGTGCAGGTAGTGCTGTTAACTATAGACACGTGTTTCTGGGTTTAGCCCGTCATCAGTAGAGAGCAAAAGTTAATAAGAAGCAGAGAAAAGTCATCAGGGGTTGCTGAAATGGTGCCCAAGTCTTCACAGGTCACAGTACCTCTCCACAGGCACACAGGTGCATCCCAGGAGAGCTCGTCAGCTCGTTGGCTCAAGGGAGCCTTTTAAACACAGGGGGAGGGAGCACACTGCCTCTCATCCCAGCACAGTTCACCCCATTGCATCCTGGTAAATGCAGTACGCTTACTTTCAAAGTTGCTGTAGTCTTTCACCAAAGTTGGTGCAGGTAGTGCTGTTATCTCTAGACACGTGTTTCTGGGTTTAGCCCGTCATCAGTAGAGAGCAAAAGTTAATAAGAAGCAGAGAAAAGTCATCAGGGGTTGCTGAAATGGTGCCCAAGTCTTCACAGGTCACAGTACCTCTCCACAGGCACACAGGTGCATCCCAGGAGAGCTCGTCAGCTCGTTGGCTCAAGGGAGCCTTTTAAACACAGGGGGGGAGGGAGCACACTGCCTCTCATCCCAGCACAGTTCACCCCATTGCATCCTGGTACATGCAGTACGCTTACTTTCAAAGTTGCTGTAGTCTTTCACCAAAGTTGGTGCAGGTAGTGATGTTATCTCTAGACACGTGTTTCTGGGTTTAGCCCGTCATCAGTAGAGAGCAAAAGTTAATAAGAAGCAGAGAAAAGTCATCAGGGGTTGCTGAAAAGGTGCCCAAGTCTTCACAGGTCACAGTACCTCTCCACAGGCACACAGGTGCATCCCAGGGGAGCTCGTCAGCTCGTTGGCTCAAGGCAGCCTTTTAAACACAGGGGCGGAGGGAGCACACTACCTCTCATCCCAGCACAGTTCACCCCATTGCATCCTGGTAAATGCAGTACGCTTACTTTCAAAGTTGCTGTAGTCTTTCACCAAAGTTGGTGCAGGTAGTGCTGTTATCTCTAGACACGTGTTTCTGGGTTTAGCCCGTCATCAGTAGAGAGCAAAAGTTAAGAAGCAGAGAAAAGTCATCAGGGGTTGCTGAAATGGTGCCCAAGTCTTCACAGGTCACAGTACCTCTCCACAGGCACACAGGTGCATCCCAGGAGAGCTCGTCAGCTCGTTGGCTCAAGGGAGCCCTTTAAACACAGGGGGAGGGAGCACACTGCCTCTCATCCCAGCACAGTTCACCCCATTGCATCCTGGTAAATGCAGTACGCTTACTTTCAAAGTTGCTGTAGTCTTTCACCAAAGTTGGTGCAGGTAGTGCTGTTATCTCTAGACACGTGTTTCTGGGTTTAGCCCGTCATCAGTAGAGAGCAAAAGTTAATAAGAAGCAGAGAAAAGTCATCAGGGGTTGCTGAAATGGTGCCCAAGTCTTCACAGGTCACAGTACCTCTCCACAGGCACACAGGTGCATCCCAGGAGAGCTCGTCAGCTCGTTGGCTCAAGGGAGCCTTTTAAACACAGGGAGGGAGGGAGCACACTGCCTCTCATCCCAGCACAGTTCACCCCATTGCATCCTGGTAAATGCAGTACGCTTACTTTCAAAGTTGCTGTAGTCTTTCACCAAAGTTGGTGCAGGTAGTGCTGTTATCTCTAGACACGTGTTTCTGGGTTTAGCCCGTCATCAGTAGAGAGCAAAAGTTAATAAGAAGCAGAGAAAAGTCATCAGGGGTTGCTGAAATGGTGCCCAAGTCTTCACAGGTCACAGTACCTCTCCACAGGCACACAAGTGCATCCCAGGAGAGCTCGTTGGCTCAAGGGAGCCTTTTAAACACAGGGGGGGAGGGAGCACACTGCCTCTCATCCCAGCACAGTTCACCCCATTGCATCCTGGTAAATGCAGTACCCTTACTTTCAAAGTTGCTGTAGTCTTTCACCAAAGTTGGTGCAGGTAGTGCTGTTATCTCTAGACACGTGTTTCTGGGTTTAGCCCGTCATCAGTAGAGAGCAAAAGTTAATAAGAAGCAGAGAAAAGTCATCAGGGGTTGCTGAAATGGTGCCCAAGTCTTCACAGGTCACAGTACCTCTCCACAGGCACACAGGTGCATCCCAGGAGAGCTCGTCAGCTCGTTGGCTCAAGGGAGCCTTTTAAACACAGGGGGGGAGGGAGCACACTGCCTCTCATCCCAGCACAGTTCACCCCATTGCATCCTGGTAAATGCAGTACGCTTACTTTCAAAGTTGCTGTAGTCTTTCACCAAAGTTGGTGCAGGTAGTGCTGTTATTTCTAGACACGTGTTTCTGGGTTTAGCCCGTCATCAGTGGAGAGCAAAAGTTAATAAGAAGAAGAGGAAAGTCATCAGTTGTTGCTGAAATGGTGCCCAAGTCTTCACAGGTCACAGTATCTCTCCACAGGCACACAGGTGCATCCCAGGAGAGCTCGTCAGCTCGTTGGCTCAAGGGAGCCTTTTAAACACAGGGGGGGAGGGAGCATGTTGTAAGTCCTGAGTGTGATTGTCCAGAAAGGATTAAATCCACTCAAGGGCAGGGCCTTGTTGACCAGCGGCTTGCATATGCTTGGCCAATAAATTATGGTCAATCATGTCAATAGCTGCTGATGTATCCAGCAGAACCAGGGCTGATGTTTATCCTACATCTCCTGCACAATGCATATTGTGGAGGACAGATAACAGGACAGAGTCATTGTTGTGGATTGGCCGGAAGCCAGCCTGGAGAGGATCAAGGAAATTGGCTTCCTTTAGGTGGCAACATAGTTGCTGTACCACATGTGCTTCTATAGTCTTTGAGGTGAAAGGCAGAAGAGAGATTGGGCAACAAATGTTCATAAGTAAGAAGTCTTCACCTTGTTTTTTTAGCAGTGGAATTAGGATTGAATGATCCTTTGACAGAGGAATTTATTTAAGAAAAATTGTAAAGGACTTAGGGCCTCATTTATGAGAAGTGGCGCATCCTGCGTGAAAGCAGCGATGCAACACTTCTCAGTGAGCCCTCCTTGCGACACCAATGATGTGTCATATTTACAGTATGACGCATCATGTCGCAAGGAATGACAGATACGTCAGTGTTACTGACGTATCTGTCTGCGCAAAAGTGGCGCATTGCTGGAGTTGTATCAGAAGCGTGACGCAACTCCAGCAATGTTCCTTTCACATAGGGCAAGCCCCATGTGAAAGGGCCTGCGTCACCCTTACGCCTACCATCTCATAGATTTCACTGCGCCACTCCTACGACCCTTTATTGCGGGGGAACGCCCACCCTGTATACATTATACCTGACGCAGGTATAATGTAGCGCAGGGGTTAACAAAGTGACGCATCTGCCTAGATGCATCACTTCTTAAAATAGTTTAAAAAATATATTTTTGTCTGTTAGAATATTCCAAGAACTTGTTGGTGAAAAAAGTGTCTTGGTTTGAATTAGTAGTGCTTTGTATTCAGTCATCCCTTTATTAAAAATATTCCTATTTGCCACTGAATAACATCTTCCCCGTTGGCCTTCAAGTTGACGAGGTCTGTGCTCACATGCTTTTATTTCCTGACAGTACCAGGGAGCTGGTTTTGTTGCATTGTTACTCTTGATTCTCTTAATGGGGCATGTTGATTGCTAGCGACCACCAGCCATTGATTCTAATTGTTTGCAGCTATGTTTATGTCATGGTTTAAGGAAGGTATAGAATTAAGTAGCGTGTTTCTCATATTCTCTGTATTTTCTTGATGACTTTTCCGGTGATTTTTGTATGAGGTATCACTATTATTACTTTGTTGTGGGGTGGGAAGCTTGAATTTAATCATATAATGGCCGGGCCAAATACATGGTGAGACTTCTAAATGATTGAGATAAAAGTTGAGTGACCCTAACAAGTCAAGACCGTGACCTTTAACCAGTGATTTGGACCAGACATAGGCTGGTGGAATTTTAAGCAGTTCAATAGCTCCATGAATTCTTGACCTTTCTCAGTGTCCATTGGAAAATGTCCCCTTTTCAACCAGTATCTTGTGCTATTGATGGGCTGGTATTGCATCTGACTGTGATGCAGCTTGGGTCAGGTAAAACTTAGCTGTTCACTGAGTTGACAATTTTATTTAGTCTCTCAACTTGAAAGCTAAATCCTCCAATGAGGCAAGGCTTGACACACTGGCACTGATTACCTACATTTTTTAATAGCTAGCACCGTGTGGCATAATTAAATGTGTTTTCTAGTCAAATTATACAAATATGGATTTTATACATAAATAAGGCCTTAGCAAATAGAGTGGCTGCTTAGGCATGTTCAGTAAGAAGAACTGTTGCATTATGTTACTTCAGAGACATGGCAGTTCCATATTTGGCGCGTCTCACTTCTACACATTATGCCCTGATTCCTTGTGGGCTCCAAGGCACCGTTTTCAGGTGACTTACCTCATGTTTGAAGTAGGCTTTCAACCATTCTGATGTGCTTCTTGCAGCTTTGGCTACGGCAGTCCAGGGCTTATTCTTCACTCTATGATCAGGCACTTACTAACAAAACCTGTATCAGTTCTGCTGAAACAGCTGTAACACAGTACAGCAAATGTTAGAACTACAGGAGTTGGACAAATAAAGTTTCTACTCAATACCTGCTTAGCTGTGGATAATGGGAAAATATGTTTTTTGACAGACATTTGTGCAAAGAATTCCGAAGCCCAGGAGTGTAACATATGCTTTTTACTGAGCACATGATGCAAATGAAGGACAGGGAGCTTAACCAAACACACTGTTCAGCGAACAGACATAGAATTGAAGTTAATGATTTAATACTGAAATTCTGTGGCATACTGAAGGAAATCAGATTGTTAGGCTATAGGGGAGCGAGGCCATAGAATTGATGTGAGGTATGACGGAGTTCCCACAAGGCTGAAGCAGCAATTCGGTGAATGTCATACATTCACTACAACAAACCAAATGAAATATACAGCGACTAAATGAAGAATTCATAAATAAATGCCACAAAAATGAAGAAAATCAGATCAAAGGATCAAAAGGTATGAAAATTAAAAGCAAAATCCATTTAATTAAACATAACAAGAACGTAGAAATCAAATGTTATTGATTTGGATTTGACAGGTTGGAATGGTAACACTCTTAGTGGCCAAATCATGTTGGAACGGTGGCTGGGTAAAAGTTGTTGGTTGATCCCAGCCAAATGTTTTACCTTTCGACTTTTCTGGAGGTCTGCTCCACCCTCAAACCTTCAGCAGGGCAAGGTTTGAGTGTGGAGCAGAGAAGGGCTCCAGAAGCTTAGATACACCTGTTCCATGACCCTACTGTAGCCTTGAACATCAAGCCAAAAGCTAAATTTGGAACAAGCCACCATGACAACGCTGCAGGGATTTTTCAGTGGATTTGGAATCTTACCCTGGTCATTCAAAGTCTCGACTTTTCAAAATAATCTGTGCTTTTTTATCCCCAGACTCTAAAAAGTTTTCTAGAGGGCTTCACACAACATCAGTTCACGTGCACAAAAAAAATCAGGTGTCAAATAGTGCATGGATTTCTCTCCAGCAACCTCATTTGCCTTTGTCCACAAGACCTCCACACCCAAAGTTATTTTACATGAACAACCAGCAGATATTTCCAGTTGAAACTCCTCCACTGTTTTTCATCTGAGCAGCCACAGTCCCTTCTGTTTCCATAACTCTCTGTACTCTTCAGTCACAACAAAGAAGAGGCTACTAAATTTCACTGGCAGGACCAGGACCCCTGTATGCTTGAAGATCAGCAAAAGTTTTTGCCATTAGACTTTGGAACTGCTCTCTAGTGCCTGAGATCCAAGACAATGCTCGAGAAAACTGTTAGGATTCTGCAATCTGGCACAAGATTTAGCCTACAAAGGGATCCTGCCTTTATCTGGTAATATGACTACATACAGTTCTACACCTTCAATTTCCATAACCACTTCATAGTCCAGTCTAGGTTTCCACACCATCTTCTTGATGCATCATGGTACTTGTAGTCTTTTCTGCCTCCAACGCCTGCCCCAATCATGTCTGGTGGTATTGCTCTATTTTCTTTCTTGATTCCTGGATCCTACAGTCTTTCTGACCTTTTTAATCCTTCATTCTGGACTTTTCTCTCTCTTTTGTCTCCAATTCAGACTCTGTTCTTGGCTTTCCTGTTTCCTCTCTTGTACCTCTGCGTTTCCCTGCCTTTGTCTTTCCCAAGTCTCAGTCCAGCCTTCCCTTTATAGGTGGCTCCTTGAGTCCTATTTTCTGGTTTATTTCATGTACCTAGCTCTCTCCCTGCACCTTTGCTCCTCCTCTGATCTTCAACCTATTTCTGCCCTCTCAGATCAGTGTATACCACAACTGACATTACTACTGAGTCTCCTTGTGCTCTGTCAGGATCTTGATGATATATTTTCAGGCTTGCTGTTTGATTTTTGTTTCCATTGTAATAGTTATTTGAATCTGTTATTTGTATCTTATTTTTCTTGCTTCTTTGTTCCTGTGGTGTCTTGTATATGTAGACGCCTTGCCTGGTGTTCCTGTTCTGGTAACATATTTCCGTCTTATCCTAGTTAGTGTGCAGATTTAAAGTCTGGTTTTCAGTATTCATAGTTATGTGTGTTCCAGCCCTGTTCCTGATTATGATTCAAGTCCTTTTTTTCTTGAGCCCAGTTCCTGTTTCTGTGTTACCTGCTGTAGTGCCCCGTCTTGCATTTGTATTATAATTTTAATTTATTGCACCAAGGATGCCAGTAAGAGTTTGAGGCTTGGGCCTTCAGCACAGAGACTCCCCCGCCAGCAGTCTTTCTCCATAAGAGCTTCTCTGTGTCTCCATGAACGCTGTGAGAGCAATCTTCTCATTGCCTTCTTGTGGGATCTTTTCACCTACAGATAGACCACTTTCTTAGGACAATACAAACAACAGTTTAAAATTATTTGCCACAAAGAAAGAATGAGGGAAACAGAGGCTCTTCAAAGGTTCGTAACATCAACCTCAGTAATCTATATGGGATCCAACCTTCCAATCCCATAAAAAAAAAATCATAAAAAGACCGGGTTCTGAATTTTTTAGATTCACATTTTTTTTCACAGTACAATAATGAATGGATTAAAATGGAAATTTTATTTTCTATATTTCCGTTCAAGTGGACAACATGCCAACACGTGTTTGACGACAAGAATTCGCTTCTTCAGGGCGAAAACAGATACAGGTTTTTGCAAACACTAAACGTATATGGTTATAAATCAATGAATTCAACAAGCTACAAAGAAAGTAACCTGAGAAAAAATCACAAACAAGAATATGAAAAACTAGTGAAAGAAAAAAAGAAAACAAGGTGGACCAAAAAATGTAATAGCTCTTGTTAATACAATGCATATATCATAAGACGTAGTCCAGTCTTGATCAATAAAAAGCAAAGATGCAACCGAGAAACGCACCAAGAAGAGAGAAAACCAAATAGTGCAACAGATGAAAGCAGAGTTAAAAAAGTCCAAGGAATACTCATTGAAAAAGGTCTCTAGAGATAGTGGGAGAAAAGACAAGTACAGAATTGATACTGAAAAACATAACAAAACATGCTAAGAGGAAAAAGAGACATGCTTTTATAGAAGAGCAAATAGAGAACCTCAGTAATCTCATTTCAAAAGATGAAAAAATGCAGTACATAGACAAAAGGAAAGAAGAACATGATGAACCAAGCTTATAGCTGAGTGTATAGACAAAAGAAGAACGACAGTAGCCCAAAGTGTGTGATGTTATAAGAGAGGGAGTGTGATATTACACAAATGTAATCGTACCTGTGTGCCACAAGCATTTCTGTTCTTAAATTAGATGTATAATTTGTAAAATCCACTCTTAGATCCAATAAGATTTCTTTCAAAAGTACTATTAACAAGGAGAAAAGAATGTTTATAAACACAAGAACATATTCAGCAAGTGTCAAAATGAGCGAAGCAGACAATATAAAAAGCAGTACACAAAATTAAGTGCAATACTCCCAGCATAAACCTTCTATACGAGTGTATTCAAAGATCAGGTATTCATGGTGGTGCGTAAGGTGTTCTAGGCTTATCCTCAATTCTGACATTCACTATAAGAAAAAAGTAAGTGCCCCCTGTTTATCCGTTTCCGTTGCCTGTTCGCATGAGAGAGCTACTAAAATACTAAGGGCAACAGTATAACACTCCAGGAGAAATGGTCATTTCAACTGAAACTAAAAAAATATATAGCGGTCTGCTTACCAAAATGAAAGAGCCTCACAGTGTCAAAACATAAACATAATCAGAAAGGCACTTCCGGCATGTGTGCTGGTCTAACAATAATATGTGTTTGAACCAAAATCATAACAACCCAAATATTAAGGCACCCGGATACATGTAATGACCTGATAATGATTGTGGTGCCTTGTATGCAAGGACAAGGTGCTTAATGGTGAAGCGCCAGAGTTAATAAGTGATAGTATGCATCGGACTGAAATATCCTACTTCGTATGCAAACTAAAACTAAACTTTTTTCAACAGGACCCTAAACGCAATCTATATCACCAAAGGATCCCAATTTGGGACAAAGATCCCGCAGAAAAAGTATCATGAATTCTTAAGAAATCCAGGGTCCATGAAGGCTCACCGGCAGGATAACCATCAGAGCGAGTTACACAGCGGTCTGTAGACACCGATCTGCCATTACGCGGCCAATTTCATGCACCCTTTTACAGTCACATGGGAGCATCACATGTGCAGAGATTGAAGGCGTAAAACATCTCTGCGTACTGAAATATGTCCAAACAATGGCCACACACGGGAAAAGAACTATGAGTAACGGCTTCATATAAATATTTGAAACGTCTACTCATAAAAAGTGGATGAGGGTTACACTTCTAATCCAGAGACCCAAAGTCACGCTCGATAGCATGAAAGGTGAGTGGGAAGGTGTTCACACATGCAAGATAACCAGTTAGTTATGAACATTATGACAAATACTCCCCATTTAACCAACCCATAAAGTGCATCAAACCTCAGTTACTGACAGCGCAAAAAGTTAACCATTCCATTTATTAACTTTGTTTCGGCCTCTAGGGCCATAAAAGTACAAACAGTAAAAACAAATGATATACACTTATGGTTAAAATTGAGAGTGGCGCACAATCGTCTTCTAATGCAGTGATCATCTCAAAAATGAAAAAGACAAAGCACACAGTAGGTAAAAGTGCAACAGGGATGTGAAATTATACATAATACTATCATCAACCCATTAAAAAGAGAATAAAAACAACCATCCTAGGATATGCTGCAGTCTAAAAGTTTTCAAGAGATACAAATGTAAGACTAAGATGCGGAGCCCGGATCATGGGGACAAAGTTGCTCAACCTACGCGAGTTTAATACATTTAAAATTCCCCGTAGAAGCTACTTTAAACAAGCCCGCCGAATGTGCCACATACAGTTTAAAAATCGAGATACAGCAAAAACAATAGGTGGGTGCGTGTCATACTTCAAAACTCTGTAGGCCTCGATGCTGCGCACAAATCCCAAATTTCTGCATAGTTGGATTATCCAGCGCTTGCGCGGCAGCCGATAAGCAGGGCAAAGGAGCAAGACATGCAATTCGGACTCCTCCTTATATTTACATGCAGGACATTCACCCGTTTGATCTTTCACCCATTTGCTGGTGTGCGCTAATAATGGTAGAGTCCCTAATCTGAGTTGCACATACAATTTCCTGGCCAATGGGGGTTGAATAAAATCCAGAAAACTTTCTTTGCTGAATACATCTTTTACTTGCAAAAATTCTACTGTCAAACGACCACATGAGGCACTTTCTTGGATAGACACTAGTTTGGCTAATCTATAGCAGTTGACTAGTTCCAGCCTAGAAATCGTGGCACATGATATCTCAGGTGTTCTCCAAAGGTCCGGCTTGCCTAACTTAAAGACAAGCTCCCTTATGTGCCACAGCCATGGAATTTTCTTGATAGTGCAAATGGATAAGAGCTCAATTAGCTCAGCCCTAAAGGCAGACAGCTCTGGGGTCACCCATATCCTCCGCCAGAAAGTTAGAGGTCTCAGGGCAATTTCTTCATCGAGGGGCCTAATGCCCAGGTCCATGCGGAGGGGGATAAGAGGGGTGCTACGGGGAAGGCCTATGAGCTGACGCATAAAGTTGTTCTCCACTTTCATCAGGTTAGTGGTAGGGCAGTGCCCCCACAACTCCACCCCGTATAATGTGGCACCCCTTGCTTGCGCTTTGTAAATCTCCACCACAGGGGCGGCTGGTTTAAAAACTGAGGTTCTAAATAATTTCATTAGACCACCCACTGTCTGGATTAACCTAAGTCTTGCTTTGTCCAATTGTGGACCCCATTCAAAATTCTCTGACAGGGTAACTCCCAGATAATCAAATATCTTCACTCTTTCCAGTGGAATACCGTGTAAAGAAGGGTTTGAACAGGTCGTGCGAGGGGGGTTAAAGACCATGTATTTAGTTTTTGTTAGGTTGATCTCTAGCCCTCGTAATTTACAAAAATTGGCGAAGCCATCTAAAGTGCGCTGGATACCCATTGGTGTTTTTGAGAGTAGCAGGGTATCATCTGCGAACATCAGCGCAGGGACCTTCCCCGAAACTAACTTGGGGGCATCATTGTCCTCAATTGCTTTAAGATGGTCAATAAGACCGTTGATAAAAAGACAAAATAAAGTGGGAGCTAAAACACATCCCTGCCGTACCCCCTTTTGAACAGGAAAACGGGGAGTAAAGTTCCCATATTTTCCACAACGTACTTGTGCAAAGTTCTCCGAGTGGAGCCTCTCTATAACATTTAAAAGAGAGGGAGGGATCCCAAGATCACTCAGCACCTTCCAGAGTTTCTCCCTGGGTACAAGATCAAAAGCCGACTTCAGGTCAACAAAAATTAAATAGAGACTGCCACCCTCTATAGTCACCGTTTTCCAGAAAAGTAATTGTAGTCTAAATATCTGGTCTACGGTTGACATTTTTGACCTGAAGCCGGCCTGATAGGGGCTTAATATTTGTTCGTCTTCCAGCCAACCCTGGAGGCGGTCTAGAAGCACCCGGCCGAAGAGTTTTTGAAAAATGTCAATTAAACTAATCGCCCTGTAATTAGAGGGTGAGAGGGGACAACCTTTTTTAAATATAGGAACTATTTCAGCCCCGCGCCAGGTGTCGGGGGGATCCATGCCTTTTAAAACGGCGTTAAATAGGGCACACAAATAAGGAACCCATATTG
This sequence comes from Calotriton arnoldi, assembly GCA_963921515.1. NCBI lineage: Eukaryota > Metazoa > Chordata > Amphibia > Caudata > Salamandridae > Calotriton > Calotriton arnoldi. Next base: position 978,637 of record CAWUFW010005543.1, read on the forward strand.
TGGGTTCTTCATGAAAAAGGTCCCCCGGTAATTTATCTAGACCTGGGGCTTTATTACGATGGAGCTTGTTAATAGCATTTCTCACTTCAGTCAAGGTGATCTCCATGTCCTCCACCTGGTAGAACTCCAATACCATGCTGGTGCTAACTGAATTAACAAGTCCACCATCCCTGGAGGAATACAGAGACCCAAAGTGAGTCTCCCAGGCTTCAGGGGCTATGTTGGGCTCAATAGCCGATCTCGCTTTCTTGTCACCCGAGCTCACTATTGCCCAGAAAGTTTTCAGATCTTTGTCATTCAGGGCAGTCCTGAGCATTTCCCACCTCTCTAATTCCCAATTTGTTTTTTCCTGCTGGGTAGTCCATTTATAGTTAGCCCTGGCGAGTTTGATTTGTGGCCTATCCTTGGCCTTAACCACTTCCAAAAGGTCCCGCTTGGCCTTGCAACACTTACCATTGAACCAAGCGCATTTATTTCGACTGTTTACTCTGGTGCGCACTACCGGGAAGAATACATCCACCAGTTTTGAGCTAAGCTCTGAGTGTATTTTCCCTGCCATGTCTAGATCCAAATAAGGACCCTCCACCTGTAATGCCTCCCGCATTTTAATTATAAGTGGAATTGCTAGCTGGTAGACTTTAGCCAGCTTAGAGGGAGACTGTTGTATATGGCCCCATCTGACATTTCTTCTATTATTTGTCACTATTAGTGCACTAGGCACATTTGGGGGATCAGGAGAAGTTTTAGAAATGCCCAGGTCCCAGGGTTTTAAGATCAGAGTCAAAGCGTTGTGATCACTATCCTGCCTCTGGATGATAGAAAAGTCGAGAACCTTTTCCCAAAGTCTTGCTTCCACCATAATGTAGTCAATTAGGGAGGATTGGCCTACTCTATTAAATGTGGTCTGCGCTGGCTGGTCGGATTTAGTCCGACCATTACATGCCCTTAGCGATAGAGCTAGGGTAAGTGCATTTAGCTGCATAGCCAGTGGAGACCACACTTTAATGGGAGTGGTCAGGAGATCAGGAATAGACCAGTAAAGATCTTCTTCCGTTGGGACAGAGTGAGAAGGATTAGTGAGGGGTTCAAAGTAGCAGTTGAAATCGCCCCCTACAATCAGCCATATCCCTGGATCCAGAGTTGGGATAAAATTACCCAGATGGGCAATGGTGGCAGATTCTTGGCTGTTATTGACAGGACGAGAATACACATTGATTATGGCAATTTTTGTCTTTGTGGGAAAGGAGAGCAGGACACATTGGATGTCATTTGTGGGTGTTGTCATCTGCTCCGCTCTGCAGCCAAGGTGGGTGCCCACCCAGATGGATAGGCCACCAGAGGGTCTCCCCCTCCCCCCCATGGATGCTAGATTGTTGAAAGAGGCAAAACCCACCCGCTGGAGGTCTTCCCTCGCCCAAGTCTCCTGGAAGATGCAGATGTCATATGTGTCGACAAAGTCACCCCATTCGGGGCAGGGCAATTTGTTTTTAAGACCTGCCACATTCCATGAAAGTATCCTCATCCCATTGGCATGCCCACTTTCCCCGTTCACAACCTCAAGTGCTCTGGCACTCTGTGAAGAAGAGACGCCAGAGACGCCCTCGTAGCGCTCATCTAGTTCCCTCCTCGATACACTTTCACTGCTTGAATCACCTAGAGGGGCGGGGGCTATGACATCAGGGACCCCACGTGATTTGGTTCTACCTCCTTCATGAACAGTCCACTGGTAGGGGCTTAAGCTACTTCCCCCAGTAATTCGTTTCATACCGCACCCCTCAATATCCAAGTGTGCGTTTCCTACCCTTTGTGAGTTGCCACCCTTAGATAGTCCCTCCCCCAGTCAATCTACCTCCTCCAGAGCTTCATATCTGTTGTTCAGCGGGATGTTAAATGGGGGAAGCCCTTTGTGGGTAACCCAACTTCCCTCATGTGGAGGCCCTGGCCCAATTACTGGAATTAAAGGAGGTACAGAGCTTCTTGGGTATATTTGCTGGTGTAAATAGAAAAAGTCCAGGGGGCGCAGGCTCAAGTCTGTTGGGATGTTGTGACAATTAGGGGTGATTTTGAGTAGGTTGGTAACAGTGTTAGGGCTTTGGAAATTGATAACTACACACTCACCCGGGTCACTTCTTCTACGGTTTCTCACCCACCCTACTCTTCGAACCATTATAATCTCCCCTGCTCTGGCATAGTCAAAATACTTATATCTTGCAAGCCAGAACAGGCATTTGTTTCTCAGCTCGAGTTGGCTTTCCTTTGTGTTAGGTTTGATGGGCGGGACGCCTGTCAGAATAGCTACATACGGGGAGCAAGCAGGAGGGAGATTTATATTGGGCAGGTTTGAACTTAGGCACACATTCCTCCCCTCGCTATGTTCTTGTACTGGTTGTATGCTCGCTTTTCTGTTAGTGGCAGGGGCTTGGGGGCTAGATATACCTTGATGCCTTGATAGGGGTGACCTATTTTTAGCTCTGGTCTCACGGCTATCACTCCCGTCTCTCTGGTGCCTGTGGACACTCTGTTTCCCTATCTCACGGCTAGTCGGGGGACCCTTGTATGAATGCGTCTCCAACCCCAGCGGAAGTATAGGTCCCACGCTGTCCGTCTGGCAACCTGCATCAGAACCTCTTGTAGCCTTACAGACGGAGTGGTTTTGTGGGTTGATTGGTCTGGCCTCCACTGTTGCCAGTGCTTTCTCCAGATTATCTAAACGACTCACAAGGGGTGCCAATTCTTCTCTAATGGTAGCCCTTAGGTTGTTCTGCAAATCTACCATTAGTTTCAGGGCCCACGACGGATAGGTCATGTCTGTGCTGGCTAATGGTGGACTACCCAGGCTATATTCTTGCCCTTCACCCCCCTCTGGGCTAACTGGATTACCTTCACAAAATTTCTTTTTTTTAGGTCCAACCTCGGAGGTTTGTTTGCGCTTTCCGTTCTTGTGGATACTCGTAGTATTTCTACTCTTACACAGCGTTTTCTTGTGAGTTACTACCACAGGGGATGGAGGGGGATGAGCATCTGGCTGGATCTGGGGCGTGTTTGGCTGCGAGATCAAATTAGATGGCGGAATAAACAAATCAGGAGTAAGTGATAGCCGCCTTTCCGTTATCTCAATTTCGGAGTCCACAACTCCTATAGCCCTCTGCAACATTCTATCTATTGATGTTGGGGGGAGTGAGGGGGTACTTGCAGTTTTAGCTCGAGCTGGGCCTGCCCTCCTCCCCATTTTGTTGCCTAGTGTCAATCTAGCTCCCCGGGTCACTCTACACTAAATCGTAAAGCACCTATAGTCCGATAACAGCTGGGAAAGGAGCCAAAAATTGTGAAACTACGGCAGAATAATAGCCGCCTCGTAATTACCCCCACTGTAACACAACCGACCTGTTTGTTGTTTAATAGGAATGTCACTACAGTCTGCAGTTCCTTGAGAGTCCTCGAATCGCAGTGGGAGGGCCTTCTACCAACAATAGTGTCTCTGTAGAATGAGCTGTAAGCTATAACAGTGACAAAGGGCACATGAGATGACAAAAGTCTTACCCGCTAGTACTTCTGGGGCATGAGTCACGACGGCCAGCGGGGGTGGCCCTGCCCTGCCTCTTCCTGGCGATGACGGGCGCAGGACGGGCCCGCCCTTGGCCCGGGCTTTGCCCGGGCGCGGCCCGCGCCGCGGGTGGAGAGGCAGCGCTTTATGCGCGAAGGTAAACTGGCGCCTCCCCCTGACTAGCGGCACCTGAGGAGTCAGCAAGGCACGCTGGGACAGGTAGTCCCCTGCCAAAGTGTTGGGTGCCTCTGAGGTGAAGCTGCGGTGGCGACTGTGTGCCCTGGGACTCCAGTCCCAACAGGGTTCGAGGAAGTTACAGGCAATGACCCCCGGATCGTCAGCAGGCGAGTTAGGCTCCTGCGCCACGGGTGGAGAGGCAGCGCTTTATGCGCGAAGGTAAACTGGCGCCTCCCCCTGACTAGCGGCACCTGAGGAGTCAGCAAGGCACGCTGGGACAGGTAGTCCCCTGCCAAAGTGTTGGGTGCCTCTGAGGTGTAGCTGCGGTGGCGACCGTGTGCCCTGGGACTCCAGTCCCACCAGAGTTCGAGGAAGTTACAGGCAATGACCCCCGGATCGTCAGCAGGCGAGTTAGGCTCCCGCGCCGCGGGTGGAGAGGCAGCGCTTTATGCGCGAAGGTAAACTGGCGCCTCCCCCTGACTAGCGGCACCTGAGGAGTCAGCAAGGCACGCTGGGACAGGTAGTCCCCTGCCAAAGTGTTGGGTGCCTCTGAGGTGAAGCTGCGGTGGCGACCGTGTGCCCTGGGACTCCAGTCCCACCAGGGTTCGAGGAAGTTACAGGCAATGACCCCCGGATCGTCAGCAGGCGAGTTAGGCTCCCCAAAAAGTTAACCTCATGTTGCCTGCTAAAATGTAGTGCAGGCAAATGCTCAAAGTAAGTTGCTCAATAGTGACACAGGAGTGTAGTGACCCTCCACTGAAGTGTGGGTAACTAGTTCTTATTAATTATTAAACCTATGTAACTTATGCAATTCAAAATAATAATAAACATTACCAGATGTCCAGAGCACTAAGCAAAAGATAAAAGTAAAAATGCCTTTTGGTGCTTCTTCCTGGAAGTGAAAAACAGCATAATAAAGCCTAGGGGATAGGTAACACATTAAAACAGTAATGTAATTCTTCTTCCTTATTAAAACCCAGTGTAAATGCTTGAAGTTTAAAAATCCAGAAACTCTCTATCTCAGGCAAACACTGCATATGGTCGCCCCCTCTCCTATGTGGTTTGATAGTTTCAATTGCTGTAAAGTGAATATTGCTTAAGTTTTGATCACACGTAGAGTCTCTCAAATGTATTGACGTAGGATAATTTATGATTTGTAGTCCTAAACGCCCTGAGATGTTCTTTCCAGCATTCTTTGACTGGTTTGATAGTGGAAACCACATATTTTGCAACAAACACATATAATCACATAGATGCAAAAACAGATATTATAATTGATGAAATCAGTTATAGGAAACAATTTATTTTGTTCTCTATCACAAATATGAGTCTGTTTACCATATATGGAAAATCACAGCAGATACAGTTACCACACTTGAAGAAATCTGGTAAGTCTGTTATAATTTCTATTTTGGGAATTAGTTTCGAGTAACATCCAGTGTCACCAGGACATTAAATGTCCTTTAGCGATTTCCCCTTTTGAAAAGTAATGTCAGGTCGTATATTCAGATGTTTGCTTAATTCATTATCTGAGAAGATGCCAGTGCTTTCTCAATATCTTGCGGAACTGCGTACGTTCTTGATTGTATTTAGTTACAAATCTAATAGTGTTGCTCCTAGCTTCTCTAGTCAATGCAGGTCTATCCTGTCTACTTGTTTTTCTATACAGTAGTTAATTTCTCATTATTTGACTAACTTTATTAAAGGCTTTTTGAACAACTTGTGGGCTGTAGCCCCGTTAAGTGAAGTGTGCTTGTATGTTAGTAGCTGCCTCCTTAAAATCAGAATCTTTACTGCATATTCTTCTAGCTCTGAGTAATTAACCAAAGAGAATATTACATATCTGATGTAACAGATGGGCAGAGGTGGAATGTAAAGTATTGTTGACTGATGTAGGCTTCCTGTATATTTTACTGATAATTTTTCAGATTTTCTACATATAATGTGCATCAAGAAAATTAATTGCTTCTTTGCTGGACTAAATGGACAACTCAATATTACGTGAATTGGGACTAAGGACAGAGTGACCTGTAATAAGGTTCTTGCATCACCTGTCCGTATATTGAAAATGTCGACAATGGCTCTAAGCCATAATTAAACATGATTTTCAAAAAGTAGTGACAATTCTCCACACCTCATTTCATTCTCAAATTCACCCATAAACAGAGATGTGTCCTACGGCGCAAAGCGTGAACCCATCACGGTCCCACAAATTTGATGATATAGACTGTTCTCATAAAAGAGAAAGTTGTTACCAAGTACAAATTTGGCCATTTCTGATAGCATCTGATAGCATCCTGCTGTGTGATAAAAGATTACCTCTTCTGCTGTTCAAATGATGTTCCATACTATTCAACCCATCTTCATGTGAGATACATGTATAGAGCAATTTTACATCCATGGTGACCAGAGACATGTTGTCTTCCCAAGGAATGTTGTCAATACGTGTCAGAAAATCAGTAGTGGTTTTAATATGTGATGGTAATGTCTTTACAAATGATGCAATGTAAAAGTCAATGAACTCTGATAACCGTTCACTGAGCGAATTGTTACTAGAGACTATTGGTCTACCCTGAGGAGTCGAAGCATTCTTATGGACTTTCAGCAAAAATAAGATAACTGGTATCCTGGAATTCTGGATGTTCAAATAACTATATTCCTCATCACTAAGTCATCCTAGATGTCGGCATTTTTGCAAAGATTAGTTAATTCCTTTTCTGCATTTTTACTCTAGTCATGGTGGATGTCTCATGGCATATGCGATCAGATAATTGTCTCAAAGCTTCTTTGTTGTAGTCACAGAAATCTTGACTTACAATTGAGCCACCTTTATCCGCTTTATGGATTACAATCTCTTTATTACTCTGCAGAGATAAAAGAGCTTGTTTTTGTACTTCAAAGATGTCTTCATTACCACATCTAGGAAAAATCTAGAAAAAAATCTTGATTTAGGTTTCATACCACTATCTAATGATTCATCAAATACAATATCTAGATCTGTAGCTATCTCTTCCAATGTTGAGGGAACTGACTCCAATACTGATAATAAGGTTTGAATGTCTTTCAGATCCCTGATGGATTGTGACGAGGGGGGGACTGAAGTTACTTTAGGTGGATGTTTGGGTGGAGTGATTTAAAAGATTTCTTTTGTTTTTATTTGCGAATAAATGTTAACAAATTTGATTCTACATGTGAAAAAGTCAATCTGTTGAGATGGTACTAAATTCAACCCTTTATTCAAAATGTACATTTTGTCAGATGTTAAATCATAGGTAGATAAATTCAACACTAGGTTGAATTCTTGTTCTTGTCCTATTTAGTTTGTTGTCTTGTTCTGACTCCTTTGATGTTGCTTTCTTCTCCTGGTCCTATTGTTTCCTCAGGAAGAGGTTTCTTTTCTATGTCCTTTCTTGCAACGGATGTTGTTGATCGTTCTACTTTCTGCATCCTGCATAGTTTCTCTAAAAAAGGGGATTTAGATAGAGAGAGAGAAGAGCTTGTGGAAGGTTCTCTATCAGAAGTCACACTCATGACGCTGCTTAAAGAAATTTCTGAGCTGCTTCGGTCCTTAACTAGGCCTTGGTGTTTATTTTTTGAAACTAGGTTGTATTTCCTTGCATAGGAATAGATTCTTCCTGACCTATAGTCTTGAATATCACGTTCTAACTTGGTCAATTCTTTTCATTTATTCTTGATACTTGTCAAGAATACGTCCAAGATTTCATAATTTTTTATGGTGACGTTATCACATTTTAAATCATCTATTTCTTTTTTAAGAATGGTAATCTCACTTTGTAATCTGACAATGGTAGCTTCTGCTTGTTCGATGAGCATAGCTATTAGCTCAAATGAGGTATTCTGTAATTTTTGGTGCCATTTTTCAGCCATTTCCTCAGTAATTTCTTCAGCTGAGGGAAAGAGATTTATGTGTAAGCCTCTTGGTATAATTTTCTTTCAAGATATTATTTCAGGCTTTGTACTACCCACCACTTTGAATTTTCTGTGATCATTAATCTTTCTAACTGAAGAAAGAGTTGTTTCAAACTCTGATGAGATGCAAGTGGGGTGCCATCGTCCTTGTCACTATTTACTTTTTTAAAGAGCGAGTTTGCCAGAAGTTCCCTTTTGTCAAAATATTTTGACATTGGCACGTAAAAAGTCAATGAAGTCGAATACTTCAAGGTAATCTGATTGTAATGCCAACTAGAGCCAACCGTCTTCTAGAACACAAACTATTTGCCACAAAGAAAGGAGGGAAACAAAGGCTCTTCAAAAGTTCGAAACACCTCAGAAGTTAATATGGGATACAACCCTCAATTCCCATAAAACTAAATTTCATAAAAAAGACAGAGTATTAAGGTTTTTTAATTCCCCAAAAAGTTTTCACAGTAGAATAATGAATGAATTAAAATGGAAATTTTATTTTCCATATTTCCATATCAAGTGGACAACATTGGCCAACATGTGTTTCACGACAACAGGTCGCTTCTTCAGGGCCAAAACAGATGCTGGTTTGCACTGAACGTATATGGTTGTAAATCAATGAATTCAACTAGCCACAAAGAAAATAATCAGAGAAAACATCCCAAAAAAGAATATGAAAAAGAAGAGAAAGAAAAGAGAAAACAAGGTAGACAAAAAAATGAAATAGCTCTGGCTAATGCAATGTTTATATCATAAGATATAGTCCAATCTTGAGCAATAAAAAGCAAAGCTGCAACAGAGAAATGTACAAAGACAATTGAAAACCAAATAGTGCTATAAGCATGGAGTTGAAAAGGCCAAGGAATACTCATTGAAAAAGTTCTCTAGAAAAAGTGGGAGAAAAGAAGACAAGGATAGAGTTAATAATGGAAAACAAAACTTGCTAAAGGAAAAGGAGACATGCTTTTAAAGAAGAGTAAATAGAGAACTTCAGTAATCTCGTTTCAGAAGATGAGAAAATGCAGCACATAGATCAAAGGTAAGAAGTACGTGATGACCCAACCTTATAGCTGAGTTTATAGACAAAAGACCGAAAGAAGAATAACGATAACTTAAAGTGTGAGATGTTATTAGAGAAGGAGCGTGATATTACACAAATTTAATCGTACCCATGTGCCACAAGTACTGCATTTTTTCATCTTTCTCAAATGATTCTTGAGAATAATGTTTTTTTGTTCAATAGAGAATGGCACAAGCAGATATGTGGAGTAGCGATGGGTTCCAGATTTGCGCCGTCTTCTGCTAACCTCTTTATGGGTGGTTAGAAGCGGTGCACATCTGGGGCCCATTGGGTTAAAAATGGAGTGATTATATCTTTGACTTTGGATGCTATATTGATGACTGTCTAATGGTTTGGACTGGCAGTCAGGTAGAATTAAATGACTTTCGTGGATGTATGAATAAGAACACTTATAATATGTCATTCACTATGGAATATAATCATGAAACAATTGTGTTCTTGGACATGGAGCTTTATATAAGTGGATGTAAAATTAACAGTAGAATGTAAAGGAAGACAACTGCTTGCAATTCTTTGTTGCATGCCAGCAGCTTACATCCAAAAGGTCAAATTAATTCAATTTCTTTTGGGGAAATGATCACAGCGAGGTGGAACTGTAGTGAAGACTCAGAATTTTTAAATACTTTGACAGATATAGAAATTTTTAATACGTGGGTATGATAGTGATGTAATCTCGAAAGCTAGAAGGAGATCTTAGAAACTAAAATGCAGCAAAACCCTTAGAGACATTAAGGACTTGACAAGGAACAAGAAAATACCAGTGAGATTGGTTACAGGCTTTCATTTTGCCTCTCATAAGGTGTGTAATATACTCAGATGACATTAGTCCCTACTGAAATCAGATCGGACTTTGCAACCCTTTATAACAGATCAGCAAAGTGTTACTTATCGGAAAGGGAGGACATCACGGAATATGGTGAGCCCCAGTTATCACAAAACACAATAGACAAGTGAAACATGGTTGCACAGATTGTCAAAAGGCTCATATAGATGTGGCAATTGCAGTATGTTCACATTTTCTGTAGATGGTATTACTGAATTTGAGTATAACTCATGCAAATATCATATATATACACACGTTGATTGCACAAGTAAATTTGTTGTCTATGCTATCATCTGTAAATGTGGTAAATTATATGATATGTTGGCAGTACCATCAGATCACTGAAAGATCACATTTTGGAGCATTTTAGAGCTTTAAAACAATCAGATGAAAGGTATCCCATTGCAATACAGGCAAGGGATTGTAAAGCTCAGGATAGTCACTTGAGTTTTAGATTTCATGGAATTGAATCTGTACCAATTGATGTGAGGGGTGGAAACTGTGAACTAAGGCTCAAACGGAAGACTGATGGATAATGAAATTGAATGCAGCCGAAAAGGGTCTGAACATAGACCATGAATTTCAATAATTTTTGGGTACATGAATAGCATATGGGGATTACAAACACCTCCTAATCAAGTTTACACACTTTTAGTTGTCTCTCTTCTTTCTTTTCTTTCCTCTCTCAAAGGATCAATGTGAGAGCATGTTCACAACAAGTTTGTTTTGAACATTAAGAATAGGACTATGTTATAGTAGGTGATTGACAAGTATATGGATACTATTACTGTAAAAGTTAGACAATGTCATTGGCATGGTCTGGTGACAACAATAGGACACTGGCCCAGTATTAAAGACCTACTTATGGGGTCTGTCCCGCATTAAGCAGATGTTATGATAAATAATAATACTTTTTTATGAAGATACAGGTGATTAAGAGTCTGATACTCACCATTGTGTATGTTATTTGGTATAAGAAACGATATTGTACTAGGATGGTGCTGATATAGGATGCATTTGTCAAGAATATTCGTTCTTATTCACGACCATACAGGTGATTAGTACTTTGATATTTACCATTACATAGTACAATGCTAAGTATGTATACATAATAGGTATAACTACTTATAGGTACCAATAGGATTGCTCTCTGGGTCCTTTGGACACTGATAACGATTTTAGGAGCGAGAAATATTGAATATTTATTGAACTCAAATATGGGACGGACATTAGATTCAATACAGTTCTATTGATGGGTGAGAAGTTACCCTTAGATTATGATAACAGGTACCGGGATGGTGTTGGTTTATTTAATTTCATGACATTTACCACTGTTAAGATGACGCTGACAGAGGACGTCCTACTGCGACCTAATCCATTCATGCTGTCTATTTACGTTATGTGTAAAAAGACGTTTAAAGATGGCGCTGATGTGGCACGCCGTTTATGCGAGGAGTACTCTACTGCGTCTTTGCTATGATTTACAGGTAAGTTGGAAATATTATGCTGCTAGTATTTAAGAATGATATGCATCATTACACGACTATTATTTATTTAGATAACATTTAGATGGGTATGTTGTTATTGGTTAGATCAAATGCTGCCTCGTGGTGTCTGAATTGTGTATTGCTTGTCTACATGTAGAGAGTTGCACTTTAGGTTACTTGGATCTAAATACACATCGATTATATTTTTATATTGCAGATTGACGATAATATTTCTATTGATGTGTTTACCCTCAATAAGGGTCGGCCGTAACGTGATTAGGCATGATCTGAATTTAGTACTTTAATTTCTAATATTACGATTATTATTTGGACTCTTATCGGGACTTTATTTTCATTTAGTACTCAGAGAAGGACTTGACTGCATTACAGTATTCAGAATTATTAATTTATGATAACTGATGTGGTAGGTGAGTCTTTTTCTCTACTCACGACACAACATTTGACATGGTAGGTGAGTAGGGAAAGCTATATGAGGACCTTTTGATGACATCTTGTTTTTATCTCTACTCACAATAGGGCGGTGTTTGAACCAGCATGCCTTCCTATGCATGATGAGAATTGTTTAATCTGTTTTGCTTGTATTTCTTTTTTTACTTACACTTGACTTTTGATTTGCTCACGATTGCAAATAACCGGTGATTTAAATGGCACATGGAGACTTTCATGACTAACAATTTAAGGTGTTATCTATGAGCTCTTACTTTCAGCTTGGGTTGTATTAACACTATGATTATCATATTTGAATATTGTGAATTTAATGTAAAAATGCTAAGATTCGTTATAATTGTTTTGTAGCCCCGATGAAGTCAGTGGTAAAATCCCCACAGACGAAGCACGTGTTGGCTGCAATTGTCATTTGAATGCTGGATGCTTTACAGTTATAAACGAAACTGGAAAAGAAGTGGAGACCGCTTTTCGTATTGGATGTTGGATTCTTTGGAATTACAAATGAAACTGAAAATAAAGTGGAAAATTCATCTACATTAACGATTTGTGGACACTCAGATTTGAACATTTTGCTCAGGATTTTTTTATTATAGTGGATTACCTACATACTGCAATTTTTGTTATGATAGAATTTCTTTGTCAAATGTTAATGAATAGGCATTTTATTATAAAGTTTTCCATATGAATTAGGCTTTACAGTCTGGCTGCAAAACATATGTACTAATTAGAGCACATTCGATTTATTTTCAGTAAAAATATAGTCATAAATAAGTTGTGTATGACAGTCGAGTTATACATACTTAGCATTAATTCACATTACAAAATGTTAACTTTAACTAAATAGACAAAAATGAAAATATGTTTATTATTTACATATCAATTTGAAGATGTCACATGTATGTATATTTGTAAATGGTATTTCTATTGCGTGAACCTAGCCACAAGGTAGTGGAATACTGTACATGGTCAAAGGCAAGCTTAAAGTCGGCGAATAAGAGAGGAAGCTGAGTTGTTGACGGGTAATGCATTGTGATATAGTGTTCATTAAAGAGTTGAGCATAAACTCTTTCCAAAATTGGAGCAGTGTTCGGACGGTCCTGATGGATATGGCAATGTTGATCCAGATACTGGGTGCATAGATGGAAAGGGCCTGCTATCATGATTTCTCGGTTTTACTCTTTTTAGTCAGCAGTTTGGTAGGTTCCTGGTTGAGGGTGGGCTGAGAACCACCAAAGATGGTGAGCTTGTCTGCAAGATAAGAAATTATGAAGCCAGTTTTGAAGAAGGTCAAATTTAATTAAAAAAAACTGTTATTTATTTTTATTTTGAAATCTCTTTATTGAGGATAATGTCACAAAAATTAAAGATGCCCACAAGAAACACATTGCTCAGAATGCAACTCTAGAATTTAGGAACTCAAAAATACACAATCACATGCTCCCCTTATTGGGGTAAAGAGAATGATGAGGGAGGGAATGGATGGGGCTGGAGGCAGGACCAGGCAAAAGAGGCATAAACCACAAAAAAAGGGAACAACAACTAAAGAAAATCTCACTTTTCTCCCAATTGGCGAAATTTAGAATTGAATATTCTTTTGTGCCCTCTGCCTGTGTATACAGGAGTATTGGCAGGATGGCATTTGTGTTGTGAGATGCCCCTCTAAAACATGCATGCACATTACTTGATTATTAACTTGAAATGTATTAAGGCATTTGTTCTTTAATTTATGTATGGACTCTAAGTAGCACTGGCCTCTTATATAGAGCATGTTAGAAAGCATGATAAACTGTATTATGTTTAACATCTAGCTGCCACTCTGATCAGTAATGTTTAGATGCTTTGTCTGGCTTGTTTCCTAAGGCCATGCATGACTTAATTTGTTGTCAGATTGTGTTTTCTATTGCCCACAGATGGTATGCCCACCAACAAGCATTGAGCTGTAAAACAGGCAACCTTCATATCTGTTTTCAGCCCAAAGATGGGCCCTGACAATTAACTTTTAGAATATGTACTCTTTAAATATGTTAGATCACAAGAATTAAGTCCCTGGCTTAGATCTCCAAGCATTACCTTTTAGGGCTTTCTGAGTGGTCTGAATCCCTCCTTTCACTTGCTGACCAACAATATCCATGCTATGTGGCATAAACAATTCCCACTGTGTTTGCTTGCAAGCTACCTTTGGCTTGCAACCAATGGTAATCAGTTTCTTTTTTTAATTTTTTTAAAATTATTTTTATTCAATTTTTTACATATTTTCCCCATGGATCAACACACAATCACAATAGAGTCAGGGTACATAATTAACGTTTTAGATAAAAACATACTTAGTATTATATATGACAACCGAAATTGTGAAACAGTCTAACCCAAAGGAAAGGGGACCTTAAATAAATCAGGTGGAGACCCTGGTCTAAATTCACAACTCTAATATTGCGCTTTGAACTGATTAATTACGCTTGTGGTTACTCAGTATCCTTCCATCTCGCCAGCGGTGCCCATATACTCCGCCCTAACGATTTCGATTTTTTCCCCTTCCTCTCGTAAATAGCTCTTTCAGTTGTATATATTGAGAGTAAGCGCGACAGCCATTGATGGACAGTAGGAGGTAGAGGGTCGAGCCAGGCAGAAGCTATGCTCAGCCGCAATACAGCCATAGCCACAAAGAGGAATTTATAAGCCATGTCATTCCGCTCGGTGCTGCTTACTCCCATCAAAACTAAGGCAGGTGTTAACGTAATTTTTAGCCCCAGTGACATATCCAAAAATCTCGTAATAGATTCAAGCAAAGACTTAAGGTGTGGGCAAGAAGCGAACATATTTTCCCCATGGATCAACACACAATCACAATAGAGTCAGGGTACATAATTAACGTTTTAGATAAAAACATACTTTGTATTATATATGACAACCGAAATTGTGAAACAGTCTAACCCAAAGGAAAGGGGACCTTAAATAAATCAGGTGGAGACCCTGGTCTAAATTCACAACGCTAATATTGCGCTTTGAACTGATTAATTACGCTTGTGGTAACTCAGTATCCTTCCATCTCGCCAGCGGTGCCCATATACTCCGCCCTAATAATTTCGATTTTTTCCCCTTCCTCTCGTAAATAGCTCTTTCAGTTGTATATATTGAGAGTAAGCGCGACAGCCATTGATGGAAAGTAGGAGGTAGAGGGTCGAGCCAGGCAGAAGCTTTGCTCAGCCGCAATACAGCCGTAGCCACAAAGAGGAATTTATAAGCCATGTCATTCCGCTCGGTGCTGCTTACTCCCATCAAAACTAAGGCAGGTGTTAACGTAATTTTTAGCCCCAGTGACATATCCAAAAATCTCGTAATAGATTCAAGCAAAGACTTAAGGTGTGGGCAAGAAGCGAACATATGCACAAGATCTGCTGCCCCCGCACCACACCGTGAGCAGGTAGTCCCTGTGAGCCCACCCCACTGCTTTATTCTTGCTGGCGTATAATATAATGCAAAAACAGTTTTATAATGTTGTGCCTGAAGCCCGGCAGAACACAAGACCGTCTGAGCAAGCTCCAGAGATTCTGCCAGCCCCTCTTGTGCGGCTCCCACTCGTTCCACCCATTTATTCTCGTGATTAACTAAGTCATCTTGTTTTAATGCAATCAGCTCTATATACAATAGCTTAATAGCACCCTTGGTGCTGCCCCTAATAATATCTACAATTTTGTTTCTACTAAACCCGCTGGGCCCCCCCAGCTTTTTTACGAAGAAGCTGCGCAGCTGCAAGTATTTAAAAAAGTTACACCTTTCCAGCCCGAACTCCAACTGCATATCCCCAAACTGGCGAAACCCTTCTTGTGTTATTAAATCCACGGCTATCCGAACTCCCTTCTTTACCCAAACTGCCATAACCTCATCTGAAAAAATGTCAGGAAGGGTGGGGTTTTTATAGAGCAGGGTATAATAATTAAATCTCCCCACACCAGTCGTTCTTTTTAATGCCGTCCATATCTTAAAGGCAGCTACAAGGGTCTTAAATTTTGTCCTTTTATAATAACTATACTCTGTAAATTTGAAGAAACAATTCTCAGCCTGCTCCCCCAGTAATAACTTATAAACATCCGGTAGTTCAGCTTTCCCATCCTTATCCCGAGAGGGTGTACCAAACAATATACCCATATATTGGAGAGCAGCAGCCCAATAATAGCTTCGAAAGTCCGGTACTGAGAACCCACCTCTCTCTCGTGGTAAGGACATAAACCGAATAGCCCGCCTTGTCTTCCCTTGTGCCCAAATAAAACGATTAACTATGCTTTCCAAAATAATAAACCAGTGTTTTGAAAATTCCAACGGGATTGCCCGAAATAAATAGAGAATTTTTGGCAAAAACATCATTTTCACCAAATTACACCACCCTACCAGTGATAAATGCAGATTATTTAGTCTATTAAAATCACCTTTCGCCTTCTTAAGTACTGGCTCAATGTTCTTGGCTACTAGATTCTCTAGGTCCGACGTGATCAATATTCCCAAGTATACTCCTGAATCTGTAACACGTGGATCATCCATTTTAACAAACTGATTCAAAATAACTTGAGTCTTAATTCCATTTAAAGCATACCCGGAGTATCTACCAAATTCTTGTGCTATAGACTCCACCACCATTAATGCCGAAGACGGATCGGCTGTGATGATGGCTACGTCGTCAGCGTAGGCTAACACTTTAGATTCAACACCCTGACAGATTATTGGGGGGATTCCATTACTGGCCTCAAATAACCGAATTAAGGGATCCATAAATATAGCAAATAACAGGGGTGAAGACGGACACCCCTGCCGGGTCCCCCGTTGTATAGCAAAAGGCTGCGTATATACACCGTTTAGCCTCAAGCGAGCTGTGGGTGCAGAGTAAAGTACCTGAATAGTTTTAATGAAACCCTCCCCCAGCCCAAACCATCTCATCGATTCCCATAGATACCCCCAGGAGACCCTATCAAATGCTTTCTCAGCATCTAGCAACAAAGTGGACATAGGGTCTCCTGAGGTTTCTGTTGCATCGAAGAGTGTTATCACTCGCCGTACATGTTGCGTAGTCCCACGGCCCATTATAAACCCGTGTTGACAGGGGTGAATTGTTTTCCTTATGATATTATTTAGCCTTATCGCCAAGGCTTTCGAATAAACTTTCACATCACTGTTCAACAACGTTATAGGGCGATATGAGCCTGGTTCCTTCGGTGGTTTGTCTTTTTTTAAGAAGACTATAACATCAGCTCCAGCCCTAGACTCGGGTATGGACCCGCCCTTTGAGCCTGCTGAATAACCTCGCTCAAATCCGGCCCAATAATATCTATAAATGTTTTATCGAACTCCAGCGGAATCTGGTCAGGGCCAGCCGCCTTGCCGGATGGTAAATCTTGCAAGGCTCTCATTATCTCTTCTTGAGTCAAGACCCGTTCAAGACTCTCCCTATCAACCGAATTAACCTTAGTTACAGCTATTCTTTCTAAGTATTTTCGTATTTCAAGTGGCGTCTCTAATGATTCCTCACTATATAAATGTTGGTAAAAGAGCCTAAATGTCTCACAAATCCCTGAAGAATCTGTTATAACCCTCTTATGAATTTCGTAAATTTCAGAGATCTGGCCAGCCGCCATTTTTTGTCTTGCTCTTACTGCCAATGTGTGCCCCACTCGCTCATTATATTCATGGCAGTGCTCTCTTTTCGCCAAATAAACTTCTGCAGCTTTAACGGCAATTTGTTCACTTGCCTCAGCCTTTTTTATAGCGAGCTGAAGTGTAGCCTCCTCAGCCGGCCCGCCCGTACTAAGAATAGTAGCCAATGCCTCTTCCAGCTTTATTAACTCAGTTTTGGTCACCTCCTCCCATTGTCGCTCCTTCTTCTGACGATGCAAGCTATAGCTAGTTGTCTCCCCTCTAACCCCCGCTTTAAAAGCATCCCATACCATTCCCGCATTTGTACTCCCTCGGTTAAACCCCCAAAATTCTTTGATCCACCCTTTCATGTGTAAGACATACTCTGGATCAAATAACAACCTCCGCTCAAAAGTCCATCCCCGAGGTTGCTTACCCCCCCCAGAAAAGCTAATTGTAAGCACTAATGGATTATGGTCTGACAATATCCGAGGGTACCGCTCTATACGGGAGTTGGGAAGAAGCTGGTGGGAAACAAAAAAGTAATCTAGTCGAGAAATAGCCTTATGCGGTGCAGAAAAAAATGTACTACCTGGATCGGTAGGCTTCAAATGTGCCCATATATCCGTTAAACCATTATTCCTAACTAGGTTAGTTAAAGCATTGCCAACCCTTCTTTTCCTACCAGAATAGTTACTTCTTAAGGTGCCCCACTGAACCCCCAAACCATTGATATTAAAGTCCCCACATATCACCAACGGGGTAGGCCACATTGCTAGATTTGAATCTAAAAATTCAAGCATTTCCGGATCATTCCCCATAGATCCATAAAGAGAGCACAATGTAAATTTTGTGCCATTTAATACACATTCTGCTAATGCCCAACGCCCCCATTGATCTCCAGACTTCCTTACAACTTTAACATCACTCCTCCGAGTAAGAATTGCCACCCCTCTTGTACGCGAGCCCTGTGTTGTATGCACCAGAAGTTTATATCCTAGTTGTTCCAGAATAGGAGCTCTACAGCTCTCTATATGTGTCTCTTGAACACAGAGAAAATCTACACTTAAAGATTTTAACCAAGTTGCCACCTTATACCTCTTATTTCGATCGTTCAATCCACAAATATTCACTGTCGCAATCCGTAGGCTCATGATTTAATATTCCCTCTTTCCTTACAGAAAATCCCCTCCGTACAATCCACTTCAAATCTCATAATATTTGCTTCAACGGTCCAAACCCTCTTTCGACCATCATTATGAAGCCACTGACAAACAGCTTGCCTCCAACTCCACAACTTCTTCCTAGCCCACACTGATCGTGCTTACTCAAATTGTGCTTATCCAGAACCAAACCCCACCCAAAAGCCAACCCCCACCCCTCCACCCCCACCCCCACCCCTACACCCTTTACAGGCAACCAGGTCAGGCATGACCTAGGTGCGGCAGCTGAACTTCCATCTCAGGCAGCGCCAACCCTCCCCCTCCCCAGATATCCCCTCCATACCAATTAATAAATAGCCTCGGTGGACCTTTACCCCCCTGAATTATATCCATTGACAATGAATCCCTACACAGACTAATACATCATAACCTCCCATACTTCATTAATCAGCGATTATTACCCCTTCCACTTCCACTTCCAGTATTAACTGTAGCCATTTGCCCCCGCATTTCAGTTAGCTCCGTAAGAAATTCCTGAGCCTTCACCTCGGAGAAGAACATTCTAACCTTCCCCTGATGGAGAACTTTAAGCCTAGCGGGAAAAAGCAAAAACGCTTCACAGCCCACCCCCTGAAACGGGGTTATCATCTGTCGGAATCTCCATCTCCGCTCGACCGTTGTATGGCAAAAGTCCGGCCGAGCGAAGAAGGTATGTCCCTCGAACGATCGCTTTGAGTCCGGTCTCGCCCTGTCTATTATAGCCTGCCTTAACAGATAATTGCCAACAAAGATTAGAATGGCTCTTGGGCGCTCCCCTTGACTTTTCGCATGGGCTTTCCTAAACATTGGGAAGCGATGAGCCCGCTGAATTTCCACCTCCCAATTCCAGTGAGCAAGATCCGGAAAAGCGCCCTTCAATAATGTAACAACAAAGGCCATAATATTCTCTCCCTCAACGTTTTCTTCCAAACCTAGCAGCCGTACATTGTTGCGGCACTGCCGATTTTCAAATTCCTCAAGCTTCCAGCATACATCTAGCGATTGTTTCTCTTGCATAACCTTAAATGTTTGTAGTTTATCGACCTCCGCCTCCACAGCAACAGTACGTTCTTCAACATGAGTAACCCGTTCTGAGATATCGGTGCACACCTTATTCATTTTCCGGATAGCCCCCTGTAGTTTCTTAGTGGCTAAGAATGATCTTTTACTCTCCTGTCGTGCCTCCCCCTGCATTTGTTTTAGAGTGGAATATAATAATTCCAATGTAGTAGGGGGGGTAGGGGGAGGCACATTGCCAGATTCATTAGATCCTCCTATGCCACTTTGACACATATTTCCTAGATCGGGCCCGCTCCCGCTACCGGTACATGCTGTCAGCATAGATGCAGAATAATCCCATTCCAGCTTCCGAGTAGCTGAATCTGAAGGTCTCGCTTTAGTCTTGGCCCGCCGCCTTGAGTTCGTAGATCAGCTGCGGTGCGTCTTCTGTGTGGCGGAGGACTCCCCAGAGGCCGTTTCCTGTGATGATTCCAGCTCACTAAACTCTGATGTGTCAGAATCATCATTTAGCGAGAAAAATGTATCCCCTTCTGGGGAGAGCAAAGGAGCACTTAACCAGGGAGTTGTTGCACCATGATTACTCTGAACTCCCAGAGCACTGCTGATGTGACAGCCATCAGTGGCCTGAGTATCTAATAGTCCCGATGCTTGCATTGCAGTATGCTCCTGAGTGAGGGCCGATTGACAGCACACATCATTTGGGGTAGTAACTCCCCTACCCCCGTTACTGCATTCCTTGCATTCCTTGTCCTTATCATTTGTAGCATTTCCATCGTTGAATGCCTTATGAGCCACCATTGCATCCGTAATAATCCCAGACTCTGCGCCCCCAGTTTCAACAGTCTTGTTCAAGGAGATGACAGACTGGGGCTCACCCTCTATGGTAACATCCAGATGACTCACTCCACTCTGTTCCCGACCAGCGTTTGTGAGCGTTGTGAGTTGGAGGAGAGAACTACCAGACCCAGAATCCCCCTGGACGGCCATTGCAGGGATGCTACCCGGCAAGTGTATCACAGGGTTAGCTGATAGGAGGGATAGGCTGTCTTCGCATTCTGAGGGAGTAGTGATTGCCACAGGGGGGGCAGGGGAGCCTGCAGTATTTGAGGGCATTTTAGCTGCCATCGGAGCTGTCGTGAGTCCAAATACCTCCAGAACTGAAGGCTGCCGCAACAAACTTTCCCTGACAGCGGCGTCAGCCATGCGCCGCCTGGTACCGCCTGCCACACCGGGATCTTTTGTCTTAAAAGTGTTATCTTTGACCTTCTTTGGGGGCCCCCACGTCGAATCTGACCTGCAATTGGTGCTGCATCCAGCGTGCCACCCTTCGAGGCTCCCTTAGCCTCCTTTACAGCATCCTTTGCGGCAGCCAAGTCTCTCGCGGGTTTACTTGTCTTCGGGGCCATCCTGGACTTCAGCTGCGATGTAAAACGCCGGATGAATATGGAAATCGGGCACAGGGTCAGGCCGAGCCGTGTACACCGTATCAGCTGCACCAGCCGAGGAACGCTGCGGGGAGCAACGTAGGAGCAGCCCCCGGCCCCACAAGCATCAAAAGCCTGCACAGCCTGCACAGCCGCAGGGTAAGTCCACCCAAGCATATCAGTCACAGATGCCTAACATTGTACGGGGGTTTCACTAGGGAGAGTAGAGTCAGAGCCGCCCTCCCTGAGGTCAGTCAGCGGCCATCTTGCCCAAAAATGGTAATCAGTTTCTAAAGTAAATAATTATTATTGTTTTACTTGCAAGCCATATCTGACCTGTTTACCAATGGTATAAATACATTATTGTTTATCTTGCAAACTATCCCCGGCTTATTAGCAAATAGCCAATCAGTCAAATGCATTATTTTGATCACTTTTAGAAATGGGTTTTATGGTTGGCTAGGGTTTGCACCTAAGCCAGGCAGAATCCACCACTATAGTCAGGATAAGGGGATTACATGTCTAAAATAACCCCTGCTCACCCCACTTGGTAGCTTGGCACGAGCAGTCAGGCTTATCCCAGAGGCAGTGTGTAAAGCATTTGCATATAACAAACAGTAATACAGTGAAAACACTACAAAAGGACACTACACCAGTTTTAGAAAAATATCCAATATCTATCTGTGTAAAACAAGCCCAAAACGATAAAAATCCAACATACAGTGATCAAAATATGTATAAAGCAAAAATAAATTTTATTTACAGTTCCTTGAAGTCGATAGCTCCGTCGGGGAGACCCGCAAAACAGAACCATTGGAGATGCAGGGCGTCGGACCTTGCGGTGAGCTCCAGAGGAGCAGAGTCGGCAGGCATTGGTTCCGGGAGTCGGTGCAGGAGTAGTCGGGCCCTTGAGGTCACATGCGTTGCAGGCCAAACTCCGTGGGTTTGAAGTCAGGAGCGCCGGTGTCGGCAGGCATTGGGGCTGCAGTGTGAAGCGGAGCAGTGCGACGTGCGGTGCCCTCAGGTTGCGGTGCAGGCAGTAGCTCGGTGATGGTCGTCCAGTGGTGTCAGTGAGACCAGGGCTGCGGTGCAAAGTGGGCTGTGCTCGTTGCGGTGCTGACAGGTCACGGTGCAGGCAGTGTCATCGTCATTGCTGAAGCGCTGTCGTTGGTAGACCCAATACTGCGGTGCGAGACAGTGCAATGCGGTGTGTGGGGCCCACAGGTCGTGGTGCAGGCAGCGGTGTCGGCTGACGAACTGGAGTCGATGGCGCTGGCATCAGTGGGCCAAAGCTGCGGTGTGGGACTGGGCGGTGTGTCGTGTAACTTACGAGCGGTGCCCTCTAACCACAGTGCAGGCAGCGGCGTCGATGTCAGCTTGGAGCGGCGACATCGGTGAGACCAGGGCTGCGGTGCAAAGCAGGACGGTGCTCCGTGTTCTCCATGAGCTGTGTCCACAGGTCACGGTGCAGGCAGCGGCATCGGTGACGGTGTTGTGTCGTTGTCGGGGACACCAGGGCGTTGGTGTCACACGAGGCGGTGCGGAGTGCAGTGCCCACAGGTCACGGTGCAAGCAGCGTCTCAGTGGCGGCATCGGACGGCAGCGTTGGTTGCGGTGTGAAGTGTGGTGGTGCCCTCTGCTGGCCTTCAGGTCACAGAGCCGGCAGCAGCGTCAATGATGGCATCAGGTTACCTTTTTCTCTGTGGCAGCTGAAACATCCTGTTCCAGAAGCCGGTACCCAAAAGATGTTGAAGTTTTTGATTTCCCTGGGACTTCCAATAGGAGACAAGCTCTACATCAAGCCCTTGGAGATACTTAGGATGCAGAAAGCACAGTCCAGTCCTTTCTCTACCCAAGACAGAAGCAGCAACTGCAGGCCAACCCAGCAAAGCACACAGCAAAGTGGTAGTCTCTCCCCACAGCTCTTCCAGCTCTTCTTCCTGGCAGGTTCCTTAGCCCATCAGTAATCAAAAGTTCTGGGGTCAGGGCCCCAATATTTATACCACATTTTTCTTTGAAGTTGGTACAAACAAAGTTCCTTTGGCACACATAAACCAGTTCAGCCTGGCTCAGGCCAGGTTCACCACAGGAGGTGGAGACATCTTTGTGAGAGGCAGCCACCGTCCATTTAGTTGCAAGCAACAACTCCTCCCACTACTCTAAATGCAGCCAGGTCTATTCAGCCTGGCTAGGAGTCACCCAGGAAAGGCAGGGCACACCTCAACCCACCCCCCTTGTGTCTGTCTAGTGTGAATGCACATCCCCTGCTCCTGTCACTCTAAACCCAGACAGGGAAAACACAAAGGGCAGAGGCCCACAGGATGGTTAAGCAAGAAAATGACCACTTGCTAAAAGTGGCAATTTTAAACAAACAACATAAAAATCAACTTCACTAAAAAGGTATTTTTAAATTCTGAGTTCAGAAAGCCTAAACTCCATTTCTTTTTCTTGTCCCAATGGAAAGTTATGCTTGTAAGATGTTACAAAGCAACTCCCATGTTAGC
Source organism: Calotriton arnoldi (assembly GCA_963921515.1). Classification (NCBI taxonomy): domain Eukaryota; kingdom Metazoa; phylum Chordata; class Amphibia; order Caudata; family Salamandridae; genus Calotriton; species Calotriton arnoldi. The sequence goes on from CAWUFW010005543.1 coordinate 1,001,913, forward strand.
CTGTAGGACAGATAGCCTTGCAATAGTGAAAAACTAAATACACAGTCTTTCACTATCAGGACATGTAAAACACACCAGTACATGTTCTACCGTTTACATACACTGCACCCTGCCCCTGGGGGTACCTTGGGCCTACCTGAGGGGTGCCTTACATAAAAGAAAAAGAAAGGTTTGGGTCTGGCAGGTGGGTGCCCTTGCCAGGTCGACATGGCAGTAGAAACTGCATGCAGACACTGCAGTGGCAAGTCTGAGACACCTTTGAAAGGTTACTTTTGTGGGTGGCACAATCAGTGTTGCAGGCCCACTAGTAGCATTTGATTTACAGGCCCTGGGCACACCTGTGCACATTACTAGGGACTTATTAGTAAATCAAATATGCCAATCATGGATATACCAATAAGTAACACAATTTACCTGGAGAGCATATGCACTTTAGCCCTGAATAGCAGGATTAAAAGTGCCCAAAGTCCTAAAACCAACAGAAACGAGGTCAAAAACAGGAGGCCAGAAGCAAAAAGTCTGGGGTGTAAACCCGCTGAAAAAGCCAAGTCTAACAATCACACAGATCAACAAAGTAAGAATTACAATAAGAGACAAGCTGTTATCATAAAAGAAGATGTAGTGTTAAAACAGAACAATCCATTGTAAGAGCAGGGCACAATTACAATAAATACAATAAAGAAGGTCCGAACCTTTGTACCACTAATCGCATCCCTGCGTTATTTGCTCATGAGATGAGGGTGAAGACCACCCCACAGCTACCACATTTTGTTGACACTTAGACTATCCAGATTACCATAAGAAATGTTGCCACACCAAAGACATGGAACCGATTTGTACTAGTGCTCAAAATTCTAAAAGCAACCCGGTGGCTCCTAGTACCTAGATTCTTGCAAAGTGGAACAATCCACTTTTTCAGAAATCTACTGTACTGGTGGCAAAAGAACGAAATATGTACCAATAATTATTTTCCCTCACCACATGCAGGGCATTGGTCCTCACCCTCTCTATCAGCAGACCAATTAGAAGTAAAATATTTGACCGGGAGGATGCCATATCTGAACTGCAGATATAGTTTACGCGCCAAAGGGGGTTCAATTTAATCTATAGCCACCACATAACTCATACTTGGTTTAAAATCAGCAAAGGACAATGTAAGGCTACCTCTACTCTTGGTCGCTATATCCATGGCTGCAGCCTCCCTATATAGATTTTTAATCTTTGCTCTAGACAGCAGGCACAATTGCTCTGGGGAAGACCAATATATTTCTAGGGTCAACCTCTGCATAGAGTGTTTTAATAGCGTAGCACCCTGGAAATTTTGCTACTCCCAGGTGAGCCATAAGATCTCTAACACCTTCTCGGTAGAATTCTAATTCAACGATCGACCACAGACAATACCAAAATAATAACATTCTGCATTCAATTTTGTGCAGATTCTGTAGGAGTAGGATCTGCTTCTTATAGTTACCCCCACTTTTTGCTGATGTTTCACTGTTTTTCGACTTAGCCAGACTGAGGCCCTGCTAATCAGGACCCCAGTCTATCTGCTTTCTACTCTAAATTGATTGTAGGTACTTTAGGTACCCTCCAGATTGGATTCTGGGGTACCCTTATAAGTCCCTAGTATATGGTATACTATATACCCAGGGCATAGGTACCCCAGAGGCCTTCCAGGGGCTTGTGCATGTATTGTGCCACCCCTGGCAAGCCTTTTAAAATGGCACAACAGGTCTACTACAGCAGCCTGTGTAAGGTGGTGTATGCACCCCTTACAGAGATATAGGTTCCCTATATCTCTCCATATCACTGCACATGTAAACCTATCAGTCACCCCTATGGCAGGCCTTAACAATTCTGAAGGCAGGGTGCTGGGTTTCATGTGAGAGGGTGCTCATGCATGAGCAGAGCCCCTCTGCAGCTTTCGGAATCTTCATTCCGGGGTTGTTTGTGATGCAGCCAGACCATATACTCTTAAGTGCATTATAACCTCGCGGTAAATGTTAACTGGAGAATGGCTGCATGGAAACATGTCGTGTTTGGTGTCAAACACCTTGGAATCATACCTCCGTATGATTCCACCCTACTAGAGGGAGAAACATGGCACCACCGGTACACCCGGTACCAGCTTAACAGAACCCTGGCATCACAAAATGGATGCTGCAGCCACAGACACGAGTCTGCCCTCCTGCTGCTTGATGAAACTCCGGCAGGGGAGGCCTGGACAATAGTTTTCCTGTCACAGGGAGGTGTGACCACCTCCCAGACAGGCTTTAGTGTATTGGGGCTGGGTGGGTGCACTCCAAGAGTGCTTTGAAGTCTGCACTGGGGGCACATTTGGTGTCCCTGTGCATAGTCCAACTCAAACCGGTTGCAGGGGCTACCAGCCCCTGCTCTGGCGCGAAACTGGACAAAGGAAATGGGTGTAGCCACCCCTCTTTCCTGACCCTCCCATAGGTGGGTCCCCAGAGTTTGTCCCACCCCTTCCTTGGGTATAAAGTAGGAACTTCTGACTACAGGACTTTAGATTACACCTGGACTAAACTCTGACACAGAAACCAAGTACTTCGACGATCTACACTACGCTGGATGACTGAAGAATCTCCCTTGGAGTAAAGGAGTTACTCCCCTGCAAGGCAGGCACCTTTAACGCAACTGACCGGTTGGCATCTCCGAAGCTCCTGCGGACTCTGAAGAATATTGCCACACAGGAGGTGGGTTCCTGAGGTCTCTGAGGTCGCTCTGTGCCCACAGCAAGTCTGAGGCCTGTATCCCTCGTGGAGATCGTGCAACCCGAACCCCTGGACACCGCAACCATGTGCAGAAGCATCAGCTTTCCGGCAACCCCTGAGGCTGAGCTTTGGGTTACTTATAGCCCTGACCCTGAGCAGTAATTACACTGAAGATTGCTGGCCTACACTCAGCGAGTGTTCCGTGGGCTGCCATTTCGTGATTCCTCTTGAGGTCCCTTTGTGATCCCTGGTCCGTTGACCTGTGGGTCCCCAAGAAGGCAATTCTAACTTTGATTGGGCTTCCCTGGTTGCTCCAGACGTGCCCTGACTCTCCATTGCTTGGGGAGTCCCCAGGACCTTGCTGGTCTGCACAGAGGCATCTTTTCTCTTCCTGCGTGGGTTGCTGTTGCCAAGGCTTGCTGTGTTCAATCCGAGCACTGACACCCCAGCACTCGACATCCTTTGTGGGACAGCTCGAATCCGGCTCCTGGTTGTCCTTGATGTCTCCAGGACCCCGTGGCTGCAGAGTCAAGCTTCACCTCTTCGCACCTGAAGCACCCGACATCGGTGGGCATTCGATTGCTCCACTCCTGGTCACTGGCTAGTGACCCAGACTCTGTTCCCTCTGCTTTCAGGTTCTTCACATCTTCGATCCAGGCTTGGATCACCCCGGACACTTTTCTTCTTCACGGCAGCAGCACTTTACAGCAGATAGCCATTGAAATCAACGACGATTCCCGACACACTTTGACACCTTTGCACCCGGCTTCCCTGGGTGAGGTAACTCGAGTACTCCAGGGCTCACGTGGGTGTTGGCCCTAGAAACCCTTAAGTCTAAAGGGGTTTGCTGAAAGTCCTCTCCTAAGTGTCCTTTTGCTTTAAAATTCCAACCGCGACTTTCCCCATAGAATCCTACGGCGCTCGCGGCTGTGTTCTCACACTGCACACGTCCCCCGTGGGTCTCCTGTGTCACTACCTTGGGTGGTTCCTTGGGGTCCCAGCGAATCTCCGTGCTCTAGGCACTGTGTCTAGTCAAGTCGTGGTTCTTATACCACTTTCTTAATATATGGTTTGGTCCCCCCCTGGGGCCCATTGTATATTGTGCTATTTACTGTCGTTTTAATACTGTGATATTGTGTATCTTGGACTCTAATCTCATAAAGAGATTAGTAGTTAGTGTTTAGAAATAAATACATATATTTTATATATACCTTGTGTGGTTCTCCTTTCATTTGGTCATTCAAGAGGTTATAATCTGGTAAACCAAGCTGCTTTACACTCCTTCAAGACTTAGCCTGAAGGCTGCTCTCCATAGCTACCACTAGGATAGCTTTCAATAAAGGTTGTCTTTAAACCTATCATCAATAAGGGTCATTTGGACTGGTGCAAGGTGCCCACTATAACTAGTGGACAGCATATGCCAGGCCAACTTCTCACAGATTCTTCCTCTGTGCAAGATCAAGGTATAGGGGTACAAGAGGCGTGCTCATTGGGAGAGAGAACAGAGACCTCATGAACCTATAGTCATCCTTGGCAATGCTATTAGTGTTTGACGAGCCACATAATTCAGCACCATACAACACCGATCCAATAACTTTGACATTATACATCTCCAGAACAGCAGCCACCCTCCTAGAGGAAGTTTTGCGGTGAACCTTCACCGGGTTTGAGGACTGTTGCATAAGGATTGAGTTTACCGTTTCGATTTGGGGGTCAAACTCATAATGGGTGCCATACGTATACGTAAGTAATCAGGTAGACACCCGATCAATACACGTGTTTCTCACCCATATCTGTGTGCTACAACGGAAATCCCTCATCCTGGAAAAAAACATACATTTTGTTTTAGCACCATTTCGCTCATGGCCCCTCTCTGCACAAAATAGGGAGAAACATTCGTCCAGGAGCAATTGTGGTCCATGTGGTGTCCTAGAAATCACTAAGGTGTCATCGGCGAAGAGGAGGGCTAGGACCATCCTACCCCCTAGGCTCGGTGCATCACACCCCTCTTTTCTAAGATGGTCAATCCCCCTCATTGATATACAGTGAGAACAGGGTAGGGGCTAAAATACAGCCCTTTCTAACGGCTTGTACCACCCTAAATGGGTCTATTAACTGCCTGTCTGTTCTCCATCGGACCTGTGCCTTGTTTCCCATGCGGATTCTCACCAAAATATTCAAAAGGGAGGGGGGAATACCCAGGTTTTCCAATACTTTCCATATTTTCTTCCGAGGGACAATACCGAAATCTGTGCGCAGGTCTACAAAAGCAACATACAGCTTTCCCCCCAGAAGAGACAGCTCGCACCAATATAAACACAAGAACCTGAAGACCTGATCCAAAGTACTGATACTTGTTCTAAAACCCGCCTGGAAGTCAGAAAAAACTCTCCTCAACAATCCAATTCTGCGGGTGGGTCAGTACTTGTTTACAAAATATTTTTTGTACTGAATCAATCAAACTGATGGGGCGATAATTTGCTGGGTGTGCCCGGTTCCCCTTCTTATATATTGGCAGGATCTCGGCGATCTTCAGTAGCATACTGTCCTTCCATATGAAGAATTCAATGACTATTTCGTAAGTCATCGCTTTCCTGGTGAACAATAGCAAATATACGTTGATTATAAACAATTATTGTTGTTTATTTTGCAAGCTTGCTCTAATTGTATATTGTGCAAGTCATTTCTGCCTTGCTGTCCAATAGCATAGCGGCTTTCAAATATATAAATCCTTATTGTATATTTTGCCAGTTGTGACTCACCTGCAGACCAATTAGTCTTTAGTTCAAGTTCGAGGTTAATTTATGAGGTGCATAGTTAGTTAAAACCTTTACACCAACATTAAAAACAGGGAAAGTATTAACAAAAAGGTTAAAAAAGGAGAAACTGTTCAAATTTACCACGGCAATTGCAAATTAATTTGTTGTCCATTTGTCGTAAAATAGAAACCCTAGGATGTAACATCATGTTTTCACTGAGAACGATTACTATTGGAAGACCTTGGAGTTCTAATAAAGTGCAAACTACTGTCTGTATATTATCAGTGCAGTCTAGATGTACATATACTCAAAGGTGTCGGCGCTGGCCACAGTTTACTTTGTTTAATATTGTAAAAATGGCAGTTTTAGTGCAAAGGGTAGACGCTACTGCTGTTGTCAAGGCCACGCTTGTTCGAATGCCACACTGCCAGGTTTTGAGCCTGGGGTCAGGGCGGAGAAATGCGTGAGCTTCTGTCGCTATCCCATTATGGCCTAGCTGACAGTAATAATCATAGACAGCAGTTTCTCTGCATGCCCATTTGTTGTTGTGCCTCTGGCTGTGCAAAAGTGCGTTGAAGTAATCGTACTCGAATGCTCTTGGTGTACAAAGAATGCCATAAGGTGGCAATGTTTGACTTTCTGTTTGTCAAGAGTGGGGTTAAAGGTTCTGTATCCTGTGTAAACGCATCTCAATTCCAGGAGTAGCTATTTAGGTCGAGCCTACAGCATGCATGCACTGTTGCAAGACCTGCTGTCATCAATAAAACGACTGTATTCCCGCCTCCTACTCACCATTGGTCCACTGCAGCATCGCTCTCCTCGGTGCCTCCGGTTTCGTTCCCGCAGCCGATACCTCACTTCCTCAAACGGCTGAGGAGCACCGGTAAAGTACAGTGTACCTACACTTGTTTACTATATGTTCCTTCCTGCGCACTCTTTCTTTGCTTTCCCCCACTTCATATATCAGCACGGCATCCGTTTCTCCGATGCCGCGCTTCATGTTGTGGATAGCATGGTGCAAACAATAGTTGTTTATTTTAGCGCAGTTTGTTGAAGCGCCTCACTACTCGGTTATATGGCTCTTGGATCTGTTTGGTTGGAGACGCGCTAGAGCAGCGTTAATTTCCAGTTTTTTTTAATGTTTCCTGACAACTACGTTTCTTCTCGCGAGAATGATCATGCTGGTGAGGGCACGGGTCGGGAATGCTACTGAGAGGAAGCCCGATCGGCTTGTAGGCCCGCGGTTTGCTTGTCTCCCCACCTCAGCTCATCACATAGGCTGGGGAATTGCGTGCCACAGAAGCATGCGAGCCTCGCAAATGTGGTGCCATAAATATATAAATGCGGTCGTACTGCATAATGTTAAAGTCAACAACATGCGAGCCTCACTTATGCTGTGCTATAAATAATAGTGCGTGCGCTGCATAATGTGAAAGGTAAGCAAAAATGTTATGCGCAGAAAAAAAGCATGCCGGGGCCGGTGTTCCATGAAAGCAGTCGTTGTTTAAAAGCATTTAAGTGAGTGCTCTGGTTCAAGTAAAAAAAATGCTTAATTATAACGCTATTGTCAATGACCACACTGGTGCCGTTCAACTTTCAGCACGACTGACAGCAGTGTCACTTAGTTAAGAGCCTGAAGTTTGTAGTATCTCTGTGACAGCCGCTCTCATCGTCAGTAGGACATAAATGTTTTTGAAACATGTACTTTTATTGAGATGGCAGCGCGCACAAATGGCTTCTAAATGTGAACTCTGCCATCCCTACAGTCAGTGGTATATTGAGTGAAGTTCTGCCTGTATAGTGTCCAGACAGGTCAGGGGAAGCTGTATGCAGGTGACACCCCAGCACAATCTCACATATCACAACACCGGGTGAGAGACCGCGGGTTAGAGACCGACTTTGGGGTGGCCCTTTTCTCAGAAAAATAAACATACCGGCGTTTCTGGTAGAACCAGGAAAAGATACATTAAAAATAGCTTGTGCGATTCTTCAGTATTCCTTTTTAACCTGGAAATTCAACCTTTACCATAACCGCCAATTATTAATAATTTATATAGCTCTAAAATGCTTTTCACTTGTTTCCATTTTGTATGAGATGAGTGCAAGATGGCCGACGGGTGGGGAGCTCCGGCCGGGAGCTCCCTGGCCAGGGATTGCCTTCTGGCGATGATCCCCTTGAATGTGCCCCCTCCTCGGATCTTTTCACTCGCCTGGGGCTCTGGTGGACAACAGACCTTTTGATCACCGATCCCCGTGATTCTACTCGTGGCCTCTGAAGAGCAGGCTCACTCGGCGCGTGCTAAAGACCATCGGACTCTCCCCGGCCTCACCGCTTCAGGGCGGTCCGACAGTACGAATCCCGATCTCCGATCACTGAGTGGCGGATACCATATTTCACCAACATCAGCACACAAGTAAGTCTGCCCAAGAATATGGATAAGTAAGACTCTAATAATAATTAATTAGTGCTTACCAGCGAGTACGTGCCTGCCGGCTTGACTGACTCCAACATGGCGGCTAGACGTGAATTCTAGAAGCACGGTCACACACGGAAAGCCCGCTGCTTCAATTTATTCTAAGATCACCGTACTCTAGAATGTTCTGGGATGAATGAGATTTTTTTTGTATCTACTAAACGTGTATTCCGGCCAAAGTACGACTGCCTGACCCCATGCCTGACTCTAATATGGCGGATGAGCGTAATTTCTAGAAAGACGACCTTAATTCACCACATCGCTCTGACTGATGCACACAGCAGGCTTCGCGCCCTGAGAAGGTGCGGTGATTCGGGACTGATGCATTGAAGTGTGGGCGAGTGTCTGAGGCCTGCTACCCGAGGATAAATCTTTTTTGCCTGCCACCCTACCTGAAAGATGTACTGCACCGTTGATGCCAAGCCTGGAGTTACAGGACTTCGTGGCAGTGTGAGATTTCAGTGCTAGCGGCTTATTGCTCCCCTGTGCACTATATTGACAGTATGTTTTAGCCGCGGTGTGAGGCTGCTGAGTTCGGATTGTATAGAGTGGGACAGGACTGACACCCTTGCTGGGGGCTGTGCAAACAGTGAGTTGGTCACAGGGGCAGAGTTGTTTCACCCATTAAGAAATGCCCAAATTTTAAATGCCCAACACTCACTACTGCTGCTGGGAATGGGGATGATCTGCAGACTTTGGAACTGTCCCTTCCTCCTCTCCTCTCACCACTCTTGACCTGGGGGCGAGCTGGAGGATGAGGCGGACAGCGCTTCCCTGTAACACCGTGACTGATGCTCTCGATGGAACTTTGACGATGCCCCTGGGCGGAAACCATAACTGTTCTGTACTTACTGCGGTGCCCGAGCAACCTTGGCTGATGCCCGGTGGAGCTGTCCTATGCAGCTATAGAGGAGTTTGGCTCTGGTTCACCCCTCAGCCGTCACCTACCCAGCTGGACATCGCACATTGTTTTCCTCGTCTCCCCGTTGTGTTTCCCCCTGTTTTACCATTCCCCCTTGACCTTTCACTCCCCATAAGACGTGTGTACGCGCTAATAAATCATATTATTGTGTAATCTAATGTTTTTCTCCTATGTCTATACTTAGCCATGTAATTATGTAACCTGTAACTCGCTGATCCTCATGTAAAGCGCTCTGATACCTCCAGGTCTAGCCATTGCTATATAAAACTCTTCAAATAAATAAATAAATATGTGTCGCTGTTATCTTATATGTCAAAGGGGGGAAATCCCAATATTGATGATCTTAACGTTTTTTTATTTTATTTGACCTTTCTTGTTATAAAAATATCAGACAGACCGGTAACTTCTAGTCATGTGTCAGCCCTAATGATTGCACCAGTTCACGTGCCTTCTCACTGATAAGAGTCCACACCCTGCTCCCTTAAACTGGCAAGGTGCACACATGGCGCATCATACAATGTGGGGCACCTTCAAATGCTAGGAGCTTTTGAGCTCACAGAGGTCGCCAGCTGTCATGTATAGACTTTTACACGTGGTAGGGGCAAAACAACAAGCCTCACAATACAGAATATATTTCCTGGCTCGCAACAGGTGTTGCTTATATATGATATGTTGACCCACCCCGTCAGACAGCTATAAAATGCCATTCCCTTCTAGATTACTCTCTGCTCTGATCCAGCAAGCATAGGTGTCCACCATTTCCAAATAAATATCGAATATCAGGCTTAGATTTACTTCAGCCTAATTCAGATTAGTTTTCAATGACTTTTTGCCACTCTCCCATGCCAAATAAGTAGCTGAATCCAGCATCCACGTGGGCATAAGGAAAAGTAACACAGCAAAACGTGTATTTGTAAAGTGCATGTTCACCGTGAAGGGTATTGTAGGGATGACAAATGAGTACTTGTAGTTTGCCCACCTTTTAAGGTTTATAAAGCGTTCTTTAATTTGAAGTTGGGAAAGCTGCCATGGCCCATGAGATAACTCATAGTAGTTTGTTTCATCAAGCCAGGGTCACTAACCCAACCCAGGAGGTGCTCCATAATTGTCTAGATTGATTGTGCAGGGCCTCGACTCCCTCTAGTGAGTGATTGTTGGTGAATAGCGTTTTTATAACTGACTGCCTATGTTCTATGGAGCACAGACAATCAATTTGTTCAATGTCGAGGGTTGATGGGTCCCTGTTAGAGGACCCCACTAGCATTGCTTGATCTTCAGTCCATCTTCAGCTCTAGTCAGTCAGTATAGGAGCCATTAGGAAGCAAAAACCTGCCAACCAAGATCCTTCCTGAAAGGGAACTAGGATGTGCTGCCTGTGTCTAAACCCATCCTTTTACCTAATTTATAGCGAATATGTCATGGGTGTGCAGCAGTCTTCATCGAAGCAATAAAAACTGAATAAAATATCCCAAGATAGACAAACTAATTTCCCTGTGGAATTTATTATAAAATGCCCCCCTCCACAAAATTCAATATGCAATTGCCTGACAATCATCATGAACTACGCCAACAAGACCATGGTTCCTTTATTGTGCCAGAGATGTTTTTCCAGCACTTCACACTGTAATTCTCCTCCCTAGTACATTGTGCACCTTCCACAACCATACAATCCCCTATCACAGATTTGGCACAGGTGGCAGAACAATATGTTCCATTTATTCCATAAAATGTTGTCCAACAATTTGGTGCAGCAATCAAATCCACAGCGTCTTCACCAGCCACAAAGTATATCTGTACCCACCATAACCCTTTGCCATGAATGCCACTTGATATTGAGATAGCGCCACAATATTATTATAACTGATAGTAGTCTTCAGAACGTACAAGATACTTTCATGTCTGTCATTTTCATTAATGCTAAGGCGGTTTCCATGCCAACGTGCATTGTGTGTTCATAACAATAGTATCTTGTGTGCAGTTGTCTCTTGTATACAAAGGATGTGTGTATGTCAAAATGATTACCACGCTAATTCCTTGCCACACAATTTTATCATACATTTCCAGGGATATTGCTATGCTATGCTGTGCAGAGCATGGATACAGATTATGCCAAAACTTGTGCAATAGACATGTGGTACTGCCTACACTGGATATTCAGATGCGAGTTGTGCCATAAATCTACAGAATACTGCTGTGTCACTGAATGTGTTTGGGATGCTGCCAAACCACACACTATTGCAAACACACAGGATATTTTCTGTCACACATTTTCAAAGAAGTGCAAAATATTGCCTAAACACATTGACTTGTTATAAAGTCAATAACCTATATTAAATTTGCATAACAGACATTTATTTACAGTATGTATTTACAGTAACGTATGTGATTTTGCCATGTCTTGCATTTTTCCATCAGTGCCGATAGGTTTCCACCCTTCAGGGTTTGTATGGGCATTCAGGCATTTTCTACTGAGCTACAAACTATGGAGCTGATTTTAGGGATGACGGCCATGATCTAGCCCTCAAAGCATAATCGCCCCCTCTGTGGTTAAAAAGCCCTGGAGCTTTTTTCTGTGACAGCTTGCTCTTCATTTTCTCATTCTGGCAGCCCCAGAATGCTCTCTTTACGTCTCGCCTAGGCAGCGCTTGCACTGTTTCTTCTACATATGCTGGATATAGGCATAAAGCTCCACCCACTTTACGCCCACCTTTTTAATTCACTCCAGTCACAGTCCTTTGTAAATGGCGGCTTTTCATTAGTCAATAGGCTTAGTAGTCCCTCCTTAGTACCGCATTTTCCCTTCTTGTAACCTCCCATGAGGACACCCTCTGTTATATGTGTTGTCACTTGATACATTTTAATTACATCCTTGGAGCACTATTTTCTTAAATATCGACACACATTTTTTCCCTGTTTGTTTACTTTTGCTACAATCACAGCACCCACAATTTAGCTTTAAACATTTTATACTAAAGCACGGGTGCGCAATTGCTTCAAAAGTAAAGACGGAGAAAAAAAGTGTTTTTATCTTTTGCCTTACTTTTGAAGCTCTGGCATTACTGAAAGTTTGAGCTATTGGCGTTACATTAATATTAGCAACGCCAATAGCTCAAACTTTCACTAATGCGAGACCTATTGCATTGCAAATGCTTGTTCGATTTTCCTCTCAACCCTCGTAAGGTATTTCACAAGCCTGCAGTTCAGTTGTGTGTCTGTTGGATTGAAGCAGGCTGTGACAGCCTGTCTGCAATGGCGTACCTCCCTGCGATTAAACAACACTTTTAATATGGCTTTTCGGTCCTCCAATGTGAGTTTACATAGACAGATTATATGAACCATTGTTTCAGGTCCTTGGCCGCATAGCTCCCTCCCTTTGGCACTTGCAATGGCGGCAGGTGTAAAAGTGAGGGAAGTCACCCCAGGTGATATTTCGAGAACCTTCCTCTGGTGTGGACACTGGACCTAGATCCAAAATACCGTTGTGGTTTCAGTGCTTTATAGCTGGCACTTGTCATCCAAGCATGTCGTCGCAGTGAAAATGCCTCTTTGTCTTCTAGCATTGAAACTCGCTTGATTGATTTGAGAATGACTGATATGTAAGTCCCATACAGGACTGAGGCCGAATGTGGTCAGTCAGTGACGATTTAAGGTAGGCTTTGACTGGGGAGTAGTCTCTTGTGACAATTTCTTGCCATAGATGATGGTTTAGTGTATTTATGTTAGCATTTTTTAGCTTGAAGCAGCATTTGATAAACACTCCTTGTCTGTTAAGGGTTTGTTTTGTAAGGCCGAACTCCAGCGTCACCTGGGGAGCTGACGGGGCAGATGGAACAGTGGCCTATACATTTTGGCTATTATCTTATCCAAAAGGAGGCAATCTCTACCCCTTAATGCCTCGCTACCATAGGCTAGAGTCAGTACCAGTTTGGCCAGAATTATCAGGAGAAGAGGTGTGAGTGTTGGCCCGGCAATTGTTGTTGTAAGTCGGTGAAAGGCCATTAGTAGGGTGTTACCTCTGCAACATACTCTCTTTATGTAGCTTAAATGACCGAAGTCTGTCAAACAGTAGTCCAAGATATTTGTATTTCGTGGTTGCTTCAAGTTTTGTTGATTTTAGATGTCACGTCATGGGACTGGTGGCCTGCTTCCCTATAACGATGCTTTTCGATTTGTTTCATATTTATTTCCATTCGGTTCGTCCTTGAGTAGACTGCTGGAGAATTCAGGAGTCTTTGGAGACCAATTTTTGTGCTACTGAGCAAAACTAGATCATCAGCATACATTATACTTGGCAGGTGAATACTTCCTACTTTTGATGCGTGCAAATTTATCTTGTCCAAAGTTGATGGTAGGTCTGCTAGAAACAGATTGAAAAGGATAGGGGCGAGCACGCACCCTTGCCTTAGGCCCTGATTAGTTTAAATCTTCCTGGACAGGTAGGGGCCGTTCCCCAGTTTTATTCTGACCCATGTATCCGTATATAGTAGAATCAGGGCTTGCAGCACACACCGTGGGATATTCCAGCTGGCCAGCTTCTGCCAAAGCTTACTTCAGTCAACCTGGTCAGAGGCCGCTTTGTAGTCAATAAACCAGAGGAATAGAGGTTGCTGATTGTGCTTTGCCCTGATTGATTAGTAATGATAGGGCTGATATCTTTGGTGCTGTCCCCATGCCCTTTTAAAATCCTGTGTGATTGAGGGGGATTATTAGCTGTTCTGAGGCCCAGGACATTAGTTCTTCAAGTTGGCATCCCGCAAAGTACTTTCACTCAACGTCAAGCAGAGCTATTAGACAAAGGTTAGCAGGGTCCGAGCTGTAACCTTCCTTGTGAATGCGGGATATATTCAAGCCCTTCCAGGAGTCTGGTAAGATGTTAGTTATTATAATGCTGTTAAAAACGGACTCCATGCTTTCTGCCCAGAAATCCTTATTCTCTGAATGTAAAGAAAACCATGGGGATGCCATCCAGTCCTGGTGCTCCTTCACGACGGCCCTTTGTGATTTGCTTTTTGATGGTCATAGTATGTAACTTCATGGAGCTGATTTCACTGTGATCATTAACTGCCCGCTAGACTACAGCTGATCTAATAGTGACTGGGGTTGAGTGTCTGAAAAGTTTCAGCGCTCCGTACATCATCTTATTGTGTTTGCTAAGGATTTTGCTAGGCCATTTAACATGTTCATGGCCTTCCAGAATCTCTTGTGTCTGTTGGATTTGATGTTGTATCGGAACCTGGCCCAGAATTAGTCATTCACCTCTCTCCTTAAGTCCCATCTGTTCTTCCTGTAGGCTGCTCGCGCTTTTGCCGCCACAGCTTTGAGGGATTGATCAGCTGGTGCTTTTTTTTTTTTTTAAACTTTATTTTTTAGTTTACATACTACAATTACAGAAACAAATTGGCATCAATACAGCGTACGTAGACATATCGTTGACATCATTAATGGCACAAAGCACAGATGGTAGCATCGGGGGAGGAAAGGTACAATGGGGTCACACAAGTATTCAGAAGCATATTACAGTGAGGAAGGAGCATGGGGCATGCTACTGACTTCCAATTAGTATATTACAGTGTTCAGTCCTCTTACTCCGCGTTAAGGGTGGGGTCACTGTCCACATCTAACCCACTCCCCTCGCCGTCAGTTGTATCCTGTGAGGAGGACTCCCTCTCCGCCAACCTAGAAGAACACAGCTCCCGCCAAACCATTAGGTCTTCTTGCAGCTTCTCGTCCCTGCGTGTGAGTTTCATGTGGGTTTCTTCAGCTAGGGACCACTCTCGGACATCTTTAAGCCATATGGTCACTTCTGGGCCCCTCTGCCCCATCCAGGTTATAGCTACCCTGTGCCTAGCGAGCACTAGCATCAATTGTAGGAGCTTATATGGGAGTTTCCTGTTCTTCGGCTTCCGGACAAATGCAAGTAAACAATGCAAGGGTTCAAGCTTCATCTGAAGGCCTGTGGCCGCAACAATCCTGCCCACCACCTCCACCCAGAACTGCCTCACCAGTGGACAATCCCATGCCAAATGTAAAAAGCCAGCTTTCTCTGTGGCACATCTAGGACATCTATCCCCCCTGTCACATGAAATGCATTTCAGGGATACCGGGGTTAGGTAGGTGCGATGCAAGAAGTTAAAGAGCGCTAATTTAAACCTGGCATTGCAGGAGACTTTGCGTGTGAGGGCGCCTATGCGTACCCATTGTTTCTCTTCGAGCCGGACAGCGAGATCCTTCTCCCATGCAGCCCGAGATGGCGGCACCGGAGGGGTAGAGTCCTGTTTCATAGCCTTATAGAGGAGAGAAATCAATTTGCGACCTGTACCACACATGAGCAGGCTATCTAGGGTGTGTGTCAGGGGTGGAATGTCCGGGAACTGTGGCCAGGTGATTTTCACTACATCCTGAATTCCCCGGAAGTGTAGGAATTGGCCCTGTCCGAGGCCAAAGTTCTCTTCTGCTTGTTCGTAAGTGATGAACAGCTGGTGCTTTTTAGTGTGACCACAGAGCTTGATTCGCAGTACGGTTTAATCATTTTAGTGTGCAGGAAGCTATGGTCTTTGTGCTCACAATCCGTTGGTTCTGAAGCAAGAAAAATCTATTCTGCAAGGTGATATTAAGCCTGTGGGGATGGATTATTGATCGGACTGACCACAGTTTGTGTAATTGTTCATCCTTGCATCAGCATGAGTCATTAATCCTGGGTATCTTTAAAAATAGACTAACGGTACAGAAATAATAGTGATGTGATTGGTCATACCATGTGGTCTGAAGAATAACAAATTCTGTACGCAAATTGGGCTTTTGAAATTTATTACAATGCAATATCCATCTAAATTCCTCATTGAGTTGCCGATCGCAGGAACCCTCCTTAATGATAAAATGTGATTCTTATTACATACGTTAAAACCCTTGTTTACAGAAAGCCAATGAATGGCTTTATTCAGTAAGTGATCATGGTTCTCAGTTTGTGCAGCTTTAAGAGTAGGCACACTGGCTAAAATGAGCACATAGGGACAAGCTGATGGTGGCAGATTAAGAGAGCAAGGCACTTGAAACCGGTTAGGAGCAGAAGATGCAGGTGATTTCCTCTGACAGGAAACACATTTCCTGAATGGTAAAGCTGCACTATATACGATGAGGTTAATTGTTTTTGCATACATTCACAAAGGAGAAGGGGTCCTTTGATGACCCCTTCCCATTTGCGATGTGTTACCACAACTTGAAGTTGGTGGTAAAATGCGAATGTTTTGCAACTGCGTTCCAATCGCAAAACATTCATTCATCCCCTTGCAAGTCGCTTTTAGGAAGGGATGCCCTCAACACTCCCCTTTCTGGGTCATTTGTGACCCCAAAAAGCTTTGCACATGTGTCCCTTGGTGCTGTAAGTTCCTTACTATCACTTAGTCAAGACATTTCATATCTATAGTCAGTTATTTAGGGTCTAATGGTCCTGAGACAACTGCAAGGATGCATGCTACACCACAGGCCTGAAACATGGCAACCTTGTTTAGGTATGTGAGAAAGGTAACACAACAATTACCAAATTTCTCCCACAATGTAGGTGCTTTGAAAACAATTACTTGAAATTCGCAACTTACACAAAAGCAATGCAAGACATAGCTTGCGCACACCAAGTGCAATACTTGTGACCTCACTGTTGATGAAACAGATACAATTACAGATGTTCTAAATTGTCTTACAGATGAGATTGAATATCACATTGCCCATTTCACTTTGACAGTGATGACTATGAATGTAGTATCATTAATTGATTTGATTATGTGTTGTTTTTTAATTATGTTTCTCTTTTTGATGTTGCTATTTATTTTTAAGGACTGGCGCACTTACGTGTATAATTAACATATGTTTGCATTTAACCTAAAACTATGTTCCATTTTAAAAATACTGACTGTGACATGAAGTCAAATGTTAGTGCTTAAATACTTAGCTTATAAACCCTTAGAAACTACATTAAACAGCTCAGTACATTTTTACAGCTTTCCCTCCCGAACAGAATCCAGGAAACACACGAGGCTCTCGGTATTTCTCCAAGAGACCGTGTCCGAAGCCTCTTCAGTGTCTAGACTGATTTTCACCACTATTTGATTTCCATGGTTGGTGGAGTGTATGACTGCCCCAATTAGTGTCCTGATGTTCAGTTCCGACTGTCTGCCTTTTATTAATGGATTCTACTCTGCCTGGGTTCTTCATGATTTGAGCACCGTCTTCAGTCAGCGAACTTCACATTCTGCCTCAGCGTGTAACTAGGCCTGTTAGACACAGAATTAGCATTGTATCTTGCTTTCCTTTTGAGTAGACTTTTTTGCACTGCCTGTTTTAGTGTGATAAAAGTTCCTTCTGTTGTTTCATCTGTGGGATGCATAATTGTGTGCTTTGGCAATTGAGAATCTTTATATTTCTCCTCCATTCTCAAATTTTGCAAACAATTAATGTTTAGCAATAATCGACCTTTCTTGGAGAATGCTGTGGTAAACGAGGTAGTATTTCACAACATAGTGCTTGAATTCATTTTTTGAATATTAACATTGCCATACCAAGACCCGTCCTGTTTTACACAATTCTTCCTTTTCCAACATTTTTATTTATTATAAATGCCATCGGGCCGATTCATATTGTCATTTTCGTCTATAAACTTTGTTTATAGCTTAAAATGGCTTAATTTTCGTCTGTCATGTATCGAAAAAGAATAACTGGAAGGTGACGGCATACAGTTACCCAGTCATAGGAGAATAGAAATGGGCGGATCAAGGCATGGTTTTCCTTGAGAGACTGTGAACGTACACAAACTATTCCCCCGCCACCGAAACTTTCCCATCCTAGAAATGAAAGGAGGTTTGCTCCTACAAAAGGATGTAGTAAATCCCCTTTAAGCGTAGGAATGGGAAAAGATCAACCTTAACTATTTTGGGAGAGTAGAGAAATTAGTTTGTCTATCGCCCAAAAATATTTCCTTGTGGAGGAAAAATTTAAAAGAAAAGAAATGTGAAATTTCACAACAGGGCTGCCTTGTCAAAGTGTGGAATTTTACTATTTGTGCGATTCTGCATTATGGAAATGGCAAGGTGAAAAGAATGTCACGAGACTGGCTCAGCATCCCAGGCCTGTTAGTCGTACTTCTACAAGTGGAAATTCCCAACTTATTTTGTTGATGAGGCATCTGGGTTTTGTAACCCTATATGCTGAACCTGTTAAGTGCCTTACGTTAAGACCCTCTTCAAGGTTAATATATGGGAAGTATAGGAGGGGCACAAAAGAAGGCTTCAAAAGTTAGCAGCACACTAGGCTCAAAACACCACCCCTTTTCAACACAATCTCCTCAGATGCGACTGGCCTGTTGCAGCATCCGTTGACAGCAAGTGTGACCAATGAGCGTGGAATTCATTATGCCGCCTTTCTGAAAAAATGAAACAACAAAAACCTCTATACTGATTGAATACTGGAACATTCCCTACAACAGAAAATGTAAACACCTAACTCTCAACATGCAAGTGGCTTCCACTGGATCAACGTATAACTGCCCTACCATTAGACTATTTCTATCGCCATTTTGCTGGAATTCAGCCTGTTAAGTGGGGCTAGGCTGGTGGCTTTTGAGGTCAGATCCCCTACTTCAACTCTACCTACTTCCAGCATATTCAGTGCCTTATCCGACATGGAGGAATTGGACTGACTGGGGACTGACGATTTGGAATTGGGTGGGGATGATGCAAATATTGATATTGATTTTCCAGCTTCAGAGGAACAGTCCGCTAATAAGGCCCCAAATTCAGCTCTTCAGACGGATTGAATATGTTTGAATATCACTGGGCTGAGATCCATACTGGAAGATTTGAGTTGCTTCAGCTTCATTAACAAATATGACATTGTGATTTTGCAAGAAACTTGGGTAACGGGGGAGCTTATTTGGGATGGGTATGAATACTTTATTGTCCCAGCTACCTGCTCTACAGGACCCCGTGGGGGGGGCGATTATGATACAGACTAAGCTATTCACGATTATCCCCATAACATATAACCATTCAGGGATTCAGATTTTGTGGGTTGTCCAATCCAACATTTTTAATTTCTTCTTGATTAACTTTTATAATGCAGTGATGGAACTGGGATGCCAAAACAAGGGCCTATTCAATGGCATTGAGATTCTGAAATATAGAGATGAATGCAAATTAGGTGGGTTCTCACCGATTGTAGGTGGGGACTTTAATGCCAAGCTTGGCCTATGTGACACTTTATCCGACCCCTTTGTGGTGGAAACCCAAGTAGCGTCTGGTCGTTCGGCCCAATATAGACTCTTAAACCATCTGTTGGCAATGAATCTCTGTTACCTGGTTGAAATTGGGGGAAGTCAAGAACTACTATTCTATTTAGGGATCTGGCCAATCGTGTAGCCACTGGGGAACCATCAGCAGTGGTTATAGTGACCATAATCCCATAGAAGTGTTTTTTAACTTGCTATTAGGACAGCAACCTGCCCTGCCTAAAGGAGTCATTAATCTGGCCATTAAGGATCAGGGACTTAGACTTTGATGGAAGGGGATAGATGTCTCTCATGTATCAGCTAATGTTGTCAAAGCAAACCTGGGTTTGGTTACAGATCATCTGCTGAAAGAAGATGACCCCCTTCAGAGGTAATTACCTCCTTTGAAATTTTAAATAACTATATCATATTCCTTCTTACAAACACAATCAAATGTACAGTCATTATCAGTCCAGGATGATTTGACAAGGATTGTAGAGCTGCTAACCAAAAGCTTAGGCAATTCAGGGCCGGACTGGCTACCGGGTGTTTTGGTCGGCTGCCAAGCTGGGGCCTGATTTTACTGCTGTGGGTTCTGATTTATGTTGATGGGGACCTGCATTTGCTTCTAAGTAAAGAAAGCAAAACAAATGGTTTTAAAGCATACTTTAAAACCATTTGGTTTTCCATTCTTTACTTAGAAAGGCCCGGTAGCCAGTCCGGCCCTGAGGGAATCCCTAAATTCCAGGCCCAGATATCGGAATAATATATTCGAAGTGAGACCACTATAAGCTCACTATCAAAAAGCGTAAGATGGCTCTTAAGGAGGAAGCATGGAACAGGCTTGTTAGTTCTTGCAGAGGAAGCATGGAATGGACTTGTTAGCTCTTGCAAAGAAAAGGACCCCAAAAATGTTGGGCTATTGTAAATGACAAACTGCAGTCTACAAATAAGTGTGATGGCTTGAGCTCGAATATTAGTGCCCAGAGTTGTGTTGTCCATTTCAAGCACATTTACTCCTTTGAGAAACAATTGCTCCCTGAGTCTGATGAACCCTCCCACTCTTTTCAATTAACCATCAGGTTTGACCTTGAGGAGGTAACAAAAGTGTTAGAAATCGGGGTCTCTAGTTGGTAGTGGCTTGCACCCTGTCCAAGTAGGGACCTTTCTTTCTAGGCAGGGTAAGGGGATTACACACCCAAGATAACCCTGCTCACCTCCTTGGTAGCTTGGCATGAGCTGTCAGGCTTATCTCAGAGGCAATGTATAAAGTATTTGCACATAAACACACAGTGGCACAGTGAAAAACTACAAATGGACACCACACCAGTTTAGAAAAAGAACCAATCTTTATCTAAATGAAACAAGACAAAATGACAAAATTCCAACCTACACAGATCAAGATATCCCTTTAAAAAGGTTTGAAACAGTTTAGTCCATATAAAACTATGGATGCGCCACTTGTAGCACAATGCGTCACAATCACAAGACGAAAACAGCAGGTGCCGGTTTCTTACTGTAGATCTAGAAGGAGGTCTGTGCCCGTTGATCAATTGTAATATAAGATAATTTCCAAAATTCAAGAATCTTTGTTACTGCAATACAATCATGTAAAGAACAGCTGACACTTGTTTCGTCCAAATAACCAAGCGGCCGAGGGCTTTTTCAAGGCTGACAATAACAATAAACACAGTGTTTTAATGTAACAGAAATTATTGAACCAAAATAACACATAATTATATTCAAGTAAGTGCAAATTATATACAAAGTGAAGAAAGCAAAAGTTATATTCATTAATGCATGAAGTAATGAGACGAAAAATAAAATATAGGGTTAGTAAGATAAAGACAAAGGTGAAGTGAACCAAAATTTGCAAAAGAAATAGGAAACAAGGGAAAATAATTAAAAAGAAAATAGGTAAAATGAATCATAGATATTGGCATTAAGTAACCTCAAAAGTATAATAACAGACTTTACACAGTGGTACATTTTTAAACTTGAATGTTAAACTAGCCATTAGATACATAAATATGTCTCCATACAATCCTAAAAGTCATAGATCATCAGAACATACGATCTGTCTAATTCCATAATCGTACCAATTCCCACAAAGATATCATAACAGGCAAACAAAAACATGGGCCCCAAGACAAATTCATGTACAATTTCTATTAGAAGAGCTAAAAAGGCATCGTGCATAAAGTGACTGATCAAAGGAGGGTAACACTTACCAGTACAATCTATGGTGTGGTCCTATAGTCTAAATGAGATTTGAAGTAAGACACAGTGTAAGTCAACTATCATTATGGAGTCCATCAAATTCATCAACTCGCTCACTCTCTTGAATTATTGAACTCAATGGCTCAGAGAGCCAAATGGGGGAAAAGGAGAGGAGAGAAGGCTAGGCCCAGGATTTATTTTTTTACTATTAAATATCTGCAGTGTATGTGATGGTGAGGAGGATATTGTGGTGGAATTAGAGGATATTTAAGGGCATAATCCCAATGTTTGACCAAGCAGAGGCAGAGACATTTGTGAAGTACAGGCTACGCAGACAGGTGATACATATCTTCATTGATAACCTGGACCCAGTATGCGGCAAGAAAACCCAAAGAAGTGAGGATATGCCTACTCCTCCTTATGTTCACTGTGTTATAAGGGCCTCATTGCCTCAAGCAGTTATCAGGACATCCGCCAACCGTATTACGAGTTGCAAATGTGCAACTCGTAATACGGTCAGCATTTCTTTGGCCCTTTCCATGGCAGTGCCTTGAAAAAAGGCACCACAATGGGAAAGGCCAAAAAGTTCCAGCACGGCATGGATGTAGACATCCATGCCTTGCTAGAACTGGGGGGAATACAGACAGGGGGGCACATGTTGTGCCCCCTGAATGTATCCCCATGAAGCCCCTACCGCCACCACAACGTCCAAAAAAGTGACGTTGTGGTGGCGATAGGGGCTTGTAAATATGCCCTTCTGTTCCTAATCTAGAAGATATTTGGTGAAAGATAAATCCTTTTTAAGGTGTCATGTATAATCACATACTGATATTTTTTATACACTTTAAATGAGTTGCATCAGTCTGCACTGTAAGCCTGAGGGTTTGTCACTGTCTCTAATGTGCTTGATATTAATCGGTAGATAACTGATAAAAAGGGAGAAGGGATGGGACTGCACCCAAAACTTACTACAGGGTCCTGAACTCCTAGAGTGATCATCACTAAAGATCCTTGTTTTTATTTTTGTTTTTTAACAATTAGGGCTCGACTGAACTGAGGGTTATTGGAACACTGCTAAGGCATTTTCCTGAGGGTTATTCTCTCAGTTTCAGGTAAGGTAGGCACTGCTACAAAGGCGATAGAAGCATAAGGAAAAGCTTATTGATCAGATACTTCAACTTGAAAGGGGCCATGTAGCCGCTGTGTCAGCAGATACTCTGCGATGCCAAAAGAAACTTAGGGACATAGCATAAGGTAAGATAACTCATGTGACTGAGTCTAGTTAGGCATTATGAACTGTCAGAAGACCGTGTCCGATTGCTTCCTATCCAGACTAAAATGTAGGATTGTAATTATAGTAAAAGGAAGATGTGGATAGTAACAACATATGCTATGATGTGACAATTGCTCATACATTTGGTGTGTTTCATTTTAAGATCTGCAAGACAGAGATTATTTCAACATGGCATTTTCGAAGATTTAATAAAGGGTTAGAAACTGACTTCTTGAGTCAGCATGGCCAAACTGCATCTGGCTATATGATGCTTGAAAAATAGCCAGATGGACTCCCTTCTGAATTGGTTAAGACATTCTCTGGCAGGCCCAGGCCACTTTTACATGAATATTCTAAATCATGGTATGGATTCCAGAAAAACCCTGGTAGAGGATGTGATTATTATATCAAACATCAAAAAAGAGAAAGATCCAACACATTTGGCCACATGTACAAAGGTAATCGTTTGCGATTACCAAATAGCGAATTTTTGCGATTCGCTATTTGGTAATCGCAAAAACCAATGTACAAATGTGTCTGTGACCTACATTATGAATATTAATTAGGTAGGTCTCGGTTTGCGACGCATTGGGAATCGCTAAAATTACAGGAGTGGTGGCCTGCTGGTGTCAGCATACCACCATGTCTGTGATTGCTTTTAAATAGAGCAATCTTTTTTGGGGAAATCCAGCCCGTTTTCCTTAAAGGAAAACATGATGCGTTTTTAAAAAAAAAAGAAAAGTTTTCTTTTCATTTTTGTAGAGTAGGCAGTGGTCCGTGGGACCAATGCCTGCTCTTAAAAAATGTTTTTACAAACATTCACAAAGTCCATTTGCGAATGGACTCCCATATACTTGAAGTAGGTGGTAAAATGTGAATGATTTGAGACTGCATTTTGTTCGCGAAACATTCACACATACCCCTGCGATTCGGTATTAGGAATTGACGCCCTAAACACACCCCTTCCTAATACTGAATTGCAAACCCAATTTGCCTTTTGATTATAGGTTACCGAATTGCAAATAGGGCATAGTACTTTTAAAAAAGCCTTTTTGCGTTCACAAACGGGCCGATTTTGCAAATCGGCTTGCTTGCGACCACAAAAGCTTTTGTACTTGTGGCCTATTGATCTTTTTTTCAGCCTAGATGTTTGCTGAATTGGGATACCAAGATCTTTGCTGGCAACTTGTTGATGTTGATGACTGGAGGGAAGTGTTTCCCTGTCCTTCGGCGGATGCTAGAGACCTTTGATGAACCAATTGGATAAAAGGTAAATGCAGTAAAACTCAAGTTTTATCTTGGAAAATAAATAACACAGATGTTGGACTGTTTACCACAAGAGCTAAGCATTTGGGGATTACGATCCATTCTGAATATATATATTCAATATTCTCAAGAATTATGGTCCAAAATATGTGTTATAATTAGTAAAATCTTCTGTTTTATTGTAAAAGATAATAATCCTGCCAATCTCACTCCACTGGGTGTTTTTTCATATCGCACTGACTATGAAAGTGGAATCAAAATTAAATTGCTTAATTGGGAGCAATCAACACGTACACAGCTCCTGTAAAATGATGTGCCACAATTGTTCTCAAAACATGACTTCAGAAGTACTTCTGAGTGTCACTGCTTATGGCAATTCATTTGTGTTGGCTTCTAAGATGTCTGCATGACCTTGATAATATGTACTAACTTTGTGTCATCCTCTTCCCCAGAGGAATTTTTATATACGTTTGATTCATCATTTTTTTTATTTTTTTTAAAAGTGAGACAGAAAAATAAAGAATACAAAATTCAGCATTTTTTATGAACTTGGATGGGCAACTTTAAATGTCCACCTGCACAAATTACTAACAATGCAACCTAGTTGGAGACCTTTTTTGGTCAGATGACATAATGGGATCTCTTGAGGATATGGAGCAGCTATGAGCTATATATTCCCTTTTGTTATGTGTCCAATTGTTTTTATTTTTTGTTCAGTAAGCACGAAAGGGGGGATTGATTAGCCGACTCACGCTTTTGATGCTGAAGTTTTGCTTATGGCTTATTCTACACACTACATGTCTCTTCAAACCACATGTCTCTGTTGTGTGGAATGTTGAGCAAGATTGAGGGAGACTGAGCCCACCCTATGATATCAAAATGATAAATTAATTGAATTTAATTGACCAAGATTGGATTTAGAACAGTTATATCTGGAAGGCAACTCCTTTTCTCCATTAACTAGGGGATTTTACTTTGCAATGAGGCTATGGCTAAGAGTATACAATCATTTTAATAAATGTCGTGACTGTTATAGGATTTCACACTTTTGGGATCAGCTTTTTCAATTTCTTTGCATTGCCACTTGTTGGGAAATAGAGTTCAATGGCGAATCGGTGCTGTCTGGGGTCAGTGTCAGCGTCAGATCAATGTGTTTTAATTTTTTTCTATGATTTGCTCCACAGCACCTTGTGAATTATTATGGCTAGTGAATGCCTTTGTTATCCAAGAATGATTCTGACTCCAATCATAGAGTTGCTGCAGAGGGAGAAATCATTCAAGGGTTTGTGGTTTCTTTGTTTTGATCTACGATCCAGTCATGGCTATGAGAACAAAAACTAAAAAAAATAACACATTTCTCATCTTTCTGATGTAAAACCTGGATTTTTATGGTCTGAAATAAAACAACATTATAAAGTTGTGAACCAATCCTCTAATCAATCGCACAGCAAGGCTTTCAGCAAAATCACGAGACACGCACACATACACGTATCTTATCACAGAAACCAAAGGAGAACTTCTTATTCACATCTGTCAATTGAAACCTCCTTCAGACAGCAAATACACAAAACTGGCATACAGGTAACTGGCATGCACTCACCCCAATGAGACATGGAGCCACTTCACATACTATCAGACCCATGAGCTATTCAGTGATCAATGAGGCTTAACCACACCTCTATTGCATAGGCAAACAATGCCTGTGCTCACCAGTCTCATGTCATGCGTGACATATTTCTATCTCTGTACCTGTCATACCCCCTTCCAGACAAACAACATAGGCACAAAGCATAAGTATTCTATGGAGAATCTCTGTGAATTAGTGGGACTTATATCAAACCTTTCACTGCATAGCAAGAAATATTTACAAAACAATTCTGTCCAACAATTGGCTATTAATTAAAGTCAGTCAGTCAATAACTTTATTTCGGCCATTGCGGCCATAAAAGTATCACATACATACAATACAATACAACCACAATAACCAATCAATTATAAAACAGACCAAATTAGCAAGGGCTTGTCCTTCTTGGGGTCCAGAATTCCATAAGACACCACATAAGAAGGTGCCACAAAGGTACATGTGCATAGGGTATAGAGATTTAAGACCATCTTGCTAAGGAGGAGCATGAGATTAGTGAAGTCTGCCCATCCCCATGTAAGTAAATAGAAACCTTGAAAGTGCCTGTGCCTAAAGTGCATAAGGGGCTAGGGGTTCAGTGCTAAAAATTCAAGAGCAAGTTTGGTTCAACTGTCTAATACAGTAATAAGTTAAAAGGGGAAGGGATAAAACCAATTAAACTCAAAACCAGGAAGTGTGACTGCAAAAGTCTATGCCGCAAAAAATTGCGGCATGACCCGTCATGCAGTACAATCCGTGGTTTAATACAGTACTTGATTAATAAATAGATACATAGTTAAAATCAGTTGAAAAATGATAAGAACAAGGGAATTACGTCTGATGCATGGTCAAAGCATACCTTCTACTAATCCACATTTTGCCTAGAAATTTTGCAACTGCACATACAATTAACGTACTGGAATCAGATTTTAGAATACGTAGTGCGTCGCTATGACAACGAGTACCTAGCTGTTTGCAGATGGGAGCTAGCCACCTGGATCTCAAATTGTGGTACCTGGGACAGGCAAAGAGTATGTGACTGATGGACTCGGCTGCAAGAGAGCAGCCGGGGCAGGTCACATACGCAGAGGGATGCTTGGACCAGGAGGCAACAAAAGTGTTAAGAGGTAGAGAACCAAATCTAAATTGCATAAAAAGTTTCCTATCCTGGGCATTTGTGACGACCTCCAAATATTGTTCAAAAGCGACTTCCAGTTTGAATTCCATAAAATCGAGAGTCAAGCGGCCCCCGAGTGGATGAGAGATAAGGGACTGCGCTGCCCAGTCCCAATATTGTTTCTTAAGTTGGGCTTTGGTTGGTAAAGATTCTGGGGTGTCGTTATCCCAAATGCCTTCCATCCCTAGAGTGGACAGTAGTGATTTCACCCTGTTTATCCAGCCAATTTTCTTTTGGCGATCTAGCATACTAACTTCGTCCAAAGCGGCAGCATATTGATGTAGCTCGGGGGTGGTTTTTAAACGTAGCAAAAAGAGCAGGGGGCGTAGCTGAGCTTTTTGCACAATCGTAAATCTGCCCAAATCAAATCTCAGTGGCTGCAAAGGGGTGCTCTGCGGGAGGGAGCATAGTGATCTCAGAAATGTGTTTTCAGTCACTAGAAGTGCCTCCAGTTTTTCAAACCCCCAGAGTTCCACCCCAAATAGAGCTGCTCCCAAGGCTTTGTGGTCGTAAATACAGACGGGGGCAGCTATTGGCTTGCTCACTGAGAGTTTATGCTCCTTAATCAGAGCCCCCGAGATACGCCTTAGCTGTAGATTCTGCTGCTTTACATGAGATCTCCAGGAGAGGTCGTCAGAGAGAGTGATGCCCAAGTAATCAAAGGTATTCACTCTCTCTAGCGGTTGCCCCTCTAAGAAGAGCTTGCCCTTAAAAGATCGGTGAGGGTTGATCAATAAGAGCTTGGTCTTTGTAGTGTTTATCTCAAGCCCTGTCAATGTGCAAAATGACTCAAAGTGTTTCAAAAGAGATTGTAGGCCACTTGGTGTCTTGGAAACTAACAAGGTGTCGTCTGCAAAAAGTAAAGTTGTCACTTTGACCCCCCACCTCCCCCCAGGGTCGGTGCATCCACTGGGCTCTCACTGAGAAACTGGACAACTCCATTAATGAAGAGAGAGAAAAGAGTAGGGGCCATCACGCACCCTTGGCGGACCCCTCTATCTACCCTGATCGGGTCAGACAATTGACCTTGGGTACCCAGCGAACCCTGGCAAAGTTGTTCTCATGCAGACGAATAGTCAGTGATAAAATTTCAGGTGGGATGCCCATTTCCTTCAGGACACACCAAAGTGTGTGTCTGGGGATGAGGTCAAAAGTGGCCCGTAAATCAATGAAGGCTACATATAGGCTTCCCTTTGAGATTGTCACTGTCATCCATGTTAGTAGTAAAAAACGAAAAACCTGATCGACAGTGCTAACTTTCTGTCTGAACCCGGCTTGGAAAGGAGTCAGAATGTTATTATCTTCTATCCAAGTTTGTAATTTCATCAAAAGTGCTCGGGCAAAGACTTTTTGGGCACTGTCGATCAGGCTGATAGGCCTATAGTTCGAGGGCACTGAGCGATCACCCTTCTTAAACACTGGAATTACCTCAGCCCCTTTCTATGAGAATGGAATTGCTGAGCCGGCAGCTATTCCGTTTGCCAGTACCAGAATATACTGTGACCAGTTCTCGATGTTACTGAGAAATAGGTCGCCCGGAATAGCGTCCGGCCCAGGGGCTTTGGAGCTGATGATTGCATTAATACTAGAGCGAATTTCCGCTATAGTGAAGAACTCGTCAGTCTCACAGCTGTCAAAAGCAGCTGCTAGATCTGCGTTACCGTCAGCAGGCTCTCCGGTGTATAGAGACGAAAAATGGGAATGCCATTCTTCGACAGCAATGTTATTATCAGGTGTCTGAGACCTATTTTCCTCTCCCCTGGTTACTAGGAGCCAAAACCATTGTGCATCTTTCTTTGCGCAAGCATCGCTGATCAATGCCCATCGCTCTTCTTCCCAGTCCTTTTTGGCCTTAAGGGTCGTTTTTTTATATGTTCACCAAATTTCCCTCACTAAATTAACATTATTTGAACGGATTGCAGAGGCCAACTGGGTTCTAAGGACCCCGCACTCAGACGTAAACCAGGCGAACTGCGACAGCTACGGAAACTTGTCCCCCTCCTTTCAACTGCCTCGCTGCAAATGATCGTATCAGCCACAATTGTCTCCAGATTGGATTACGGCAATGCCCTATATATAGGCCTCCCTCAGAAGTTGACTAATAAACTAGAGGTGGTGCTGAACGACGCAGCCAGATTGATCTTTAGGTTGCCAAGACGGTCCCATGCCTCCCCTCTGCTGCGAAAATTGCATTGGCTTCCAATTTAAAAGAGAGCTAAATTTAAGGGCCTTTGTATCGCCCATAAAGCAATCCACGGCAAAGACCCGGCCTATATTAAAGAACGCCTGAAGAACTATGTTCCGGGCCGCACACTGCGGTCTTCCGAGACCTGCCGCCTGGCCATTCCAGGATACAATACTGCATCCAACGGGGGTCGAGCATTCTCCAACTTGCTCCCACAACTTTGGAACCAACTGCCCGATTACCTGCACAAGGAACCGGCACTCCTCCCATTAAGGAAACAGCTTAAGACGCTTCTGTTCAAGGAGGCCTTAGATACGGCTTAACTGGCCCACTATGCGGCCATGCACCCATTGATGACCTCTGGCAACCTTCTCTCAAGCGCTTAGAGACCTGCCGGTGATTAGCGCTATATAAAAATCAATTAACATAACATAACATAACATTTGGAGCATTTGGTCCCGTTTTTCCGTTTGGTTTTAAAATAAGTGGCCAACAGGTTAAAAAAGTTAGTATGGCAGTCAGTAACCTGAGGGTTCAATAAAACTATGCATCAATTTAGTACAGGTCTCCAAGTTAGTGTTGATGAGAGCCAACTTCTCTGGGTCCATTGCAAGACGTGCCCACTTAAGGCGCCAGTTATTGTTAGTAGAATGGACCACCCTGGTAGTGAGGGTAGCATCACAGGAGTTTGGGCGTCTGGCCCAAGTAGAATTTAGGGTTAGCTCAAGGAGATTGTGGTCGCTATCCGTGGTAGACCCGACCATCATGTCAATAACTTTCGGCCACAGTCCTAAGTCTAGTAAAAAATAGTCAATTCGACTCAAATTAGTGGTCCGATTAAAAGTGTTTGCACCTTCCTTGTCGGAGTTAGTTCGGCCATTAGCAGCCCTCAAACCAAATTCAAGTGTTAAAGCGTTAAACTGTAGTGCGGTTTGAGACCACTTATTGATGGGAGTAAGATCCAAGGGGGGAATGTGCCATAGCTTCTCCTCTTCTTTACCTCCACACAAATCCTCCAACTCCAAAGGTTCGAAGATGACATTAAAGTCTCCTGCGACTATTACTGGTAATGAGGTATCTCTAGCGTCTAAGAGATACTCAAACTCCTGGAGTGTAGAAGATGGACTACCTGCTTTTGTCCCTCAGGCATACACATTAAAAAGATCCATCCCCAACCTGTCTTCTGCCCTTATCTGGATCGCTAGTATATCCGGGCTGTTGGTCGTACGTTCAACAGAGCAGTGGAGATCAGTTTTGGTTAGAATTAATAAACCACCGCTGGGGTGCCCAGATTTACTAGCGATGGCGATACAATGGAATGTGAGAAACCCAGGGGTAAAGATGGGATAAGGGCACCATGTTTCTTGTAGAATACAGATATCATACTTTTCTACGTATTGGATCCAGTGGGGAAGCGCGAGTTTCTGTCTCACCCCGGCGACATTCCATGATAGTAAAGAAAGTTTGGACACACAATCTGTGTTGCCTAAGAGAACAGGAATGTCGCCCTCTCCCATAACTCCTTCCTGAGATCCCAACCCGTGTTCCTTAGGGCTACCCCCCATTGTATGACATCTGGTTACAGTCAAAAAACCATCACCAGTTGGAGCATCTAGGGCCTTTCAAGAGTGTGGGGTAAGAACGTCAGGGCTAATTAGCACAGGATTGGGAGGAGCTGGAGGGAGAGGGAGTGATATAGAACCTGACGGTGGAGTTGAGTCAGTAGGGTAGATTAGCACAGGAATGAGTGGAATTGGTGCAAGAGGGGACAATCTAGGACCTAATGGAATGATTGAATGTTCAAGTCAATCATTGGCATCAAGACTTGAACTATGGGTCAGCTGATGAGCCAGACCAAGAGTGGTTAATAGTGGTGAATGCATTGCAGGGCGATATTTCATCTGTATCCCCGTACGAGTTGAGGGATTAAACCTGGCTTCTAGTGCGATTAGATAGTGTGCCAAGTTCTCATTGCCAAGAAACAATTCTATACAATCTGTCATGGAGTCTGGTCCATTAACCCTTTTGGCCCCACGTATATCCTCCCTGATTAATGATCGACAACCCCTCACATGGCGTATCCAGTGTATACTTTTATTAATGAGGGAGTCTTCGTTTTCATGTCTTGTGGTCAATGACAGTTTAGGGACATCGATCATAAAGATACTCTTAGGGGGTCCTTGTGATGAGGCTCTCCTACTGTGCAAATCACGACAAAAGTGAGTATCATTGGGGGGAGGGATTGGTGGGGCCCTAGATGGAAGCTGGGCTGGGATTCGACTAAGAACTGGTTTGACATAGGGCGCAGCACGCCTAGGCATGAGGTCAAAGGGGTTCTTGGAAATTGTGTTAGCAGCAATGTCTCGGGATGAAGCAGTGGGACTATCAAGGGTAGGTGTACGGATCAGGGTTTTCTTAGGGAGCTGCTTGGGCAGTTCAGCTTCAATGTCACCTTTTTTTAGTAGCAATTTAATTTGGTCCGTTAGCTCTTGAACTGCCTTTTTCAAACTATCTACCTCTGTTCTCAATTCAGCTAAGGTCTTAAATGGATCCAGGTCCCTATCAACCTGGTTGATAATAGGGGTCTCACCTATTGCCCAAGTTGGAATATCTCTGGCCCCATGATCTGCTCCTGATTCCTGATTCCCAACATCTGTGCTATGACGATCGCCTGTCCCCAATGCCACTATCGCTCGGGTTCAAGGGTAGCCTGTGGCGGGAGAAACCTATTCGGAAAGGGTAAGATCGGTGGCTAAATTACTAACAACTAAATCGTTGTCTAAGAACTTGCCTGAGAGCTCGGTGGTTGGCGACCCCTCTACTACAACTACCTTTTCTACGTCAGTATTAGATATGTTGAGTACGAGAGAGTGGTCCAAAGAACAGTACTTCGTACTGCGTGTTTTGGGCTTTTTGAACATAGAAGGAATGCATTTGGGCCTGCTTGACTTTGGGCTATTCGAGTGGATTAGTGAGCATGGGGGGCAAGGGCTCAGTGATAAAACAGCTGGCGGAGATAGAATGTCTTCGCATTCGACAAGAAGGTCGTCTATGCGATCACGGACACAGTTACCTCCTGCCGATTTGCGCGACTTACTGTTTTTTTTTCTTTTGATTTCGGTTGTGCCCCTCCATCCCCATTTTCGGAGTCTCTGGTCTTCTTTTTCCCCATGATGGATTGTGGTTGTTAACACCTTACAGGTCTAAGGTTTATCTAGTGATTCTCCCCTGAGTCCTTTTCTAGGCTATAGTCCGAGGGTGAATAAGTGCGCAACTAGCTGCCTAAGGAACACAAAGATCTTAGCAACAGTGCACAACAAAAAGCTACAGAGCAGACCACAAATCACCAATCACAGGATACTATACCCACACAATATAAAAACAGTGGTAAGCTGCGAATGATAAGCAGGGTAAGAGTCAGGGGCAACAATCGGCTAGCCACGAATGGCTACCAACGAACCAACGACCCAAAAGGGTCGTGACTAATGACAATGAAAACAAATAAGGTACATCCCCTAGTAACAGGTAGCGAGTAGGCCGGGTATATCAAGATCAAGCATTTAAATAGTGTGGCAACTGCAGAGAGCCAAAAACAGAGTTCAAGTCCATGTATATAGTCAATAGTTCGAACAGAAGCCAGAGCGTTTGGACTCACAATTTGGTGGCACACGAATTATGGGGGGTGGCCCTGCCCTGCCTCTTCCTGGCAATGACGGGCAAGGACGGGCCTGCCCTTGGCCCAGGCGCGGGCCGCACGCGTCCCGCACCGCGGGTGACGATGTGCGCTTAAGTGCGTGCTGGATCCTCCCTCCAAGGAGCGATGGTGCCTGGAACTGGTAGTCCCTCCTGAGATTGTGATAGCGGGAAATGCAGCAGATGAAAGACCCATGCCCCGGGTGACGATGTGCGCTTAAGTGCGCGCTGGCTCCTCCCTCCAGGGAGCAATGGTGCCTGGAACCGGTAGTCCCTCCTGTAGATGTGATAGCGGGAAATGCGGCAGATGAAAGACCCTATTGGGCATTCACACAAATATTAATTCACTGTTTCAGCACTGCTGTTCCATAATAGCCAGCAAAAGGTTACAATTATCTTACACGGTTAATGCATTAGTCAGCACAAGGCTACCTTCATCTTATACACACCGGTCTGAAGTCGATGCATTAACCCGCTATGCTATAGTGCCAGCCTCCAGAAGCAGGAGGAGGAGGCTTTACTATACTTCCTCAGCATTTGAAAGGTGGGAGCAAATCCACGGGTTTCAAGAGGCTTTTAGTAGGACTTCTATGGAATCACCCATTTTGACTGATTTTTGTTAAATATGACATGCCCTCAAATGCCATTAGCTGTGCTTCATTGCTTTAGCCTGTGGGGAAAGCTTGACTAATCGAAGCACACGAGTCACCATTTTAGAAGAGCTTGAGCTGAGATGTGAGGAGACATTTTTTTTTGCTCATTACATTGGATGGAAGGGTGCAGTTCTTCTGTGGTGTCAGTTAGTAGAGCGAAAATAATCTTGTAATGTACTCGGTGCCACTGAGATAAATGCTGCTGCACTGACAGCTTGACAATTGAGTCCAGCACAATAAGGTGAAACAAGGGAACAGGGCTGAAAGTCATGTATCTATTTTAAGAACTGCAGCACACCACAACCCAGTTGGAGGACTGTGTATTATCACATATTTCTTCCTTATTACTGTGTGACCATTTCAGTATCAGGGCCATATAATTTATCCTTAACTCCCTACGGAACACTTGCATGAATATTCAGATGAAAGTTAAATCGTCAAAATTGATAAGGTTTCCAAAATTGATAAGGTTTTTAAGGTTATTGACCAAGGAGTACTGGGAACAGAACTGTCAGAATGAAATGAATAACCATGAATACAAATATAGAACCTAATCTTCTGTGAGGCAAAATTGTAATAATAAACATCTATCTCCTATTCTCGGTGCAATTTTAATTGCACTACGGCCTCAAATGCTTTATGGTCAAGGTCGTATATTAGAATTTGCCTAATATTGTCGTTTACTGCTGGGTTAAACTTGCCTAATCATGAAAATGTGTGAGCTTTCATGAAAGGTTATTATTTAAACAACTCGTTTCCAAAACCTGTTTTCAAAAGAGTGTTAATTGTAAATCAGCAACATGAAAAAGAGAGGAAAAAAGAACTCTAGTCAGTAGTGTTCTTTACCAAAAAAGCACATGGGCTCTTCGAACCTTACAGTTTGTTTGACAAATTTGCATCGGCCCCCACTTTAGTTTAAATGGTTTCTCTGATTTTACTTATTACATGTGCTACTCGGTGTTTCCAAATAATCACATTGAAATTTGTGGTGAATAAAGATAGTCCGGTCCAAGTAGTTTCTTTATGTAGATTTATTTAAGATAGATGTTACAGCGTAGAGCCCCACCAGGAGCAGCCTTCCTGCTGCTCAGCCCATCCACCACCTGAATCCACACTCACCAACATTCCACTCACCAACATTCTCTCACCACAGTCACACTGGCTGAGCAGCAGGTATAACACATCTCCCTTTCTTTATACAAATGTCAATTAAACTCCAAAAGAATCACTATATAAATGGTGCATGCAAAAGATGACAAAATAATAATTACATGCAATACAGGGGCATCAGACAAATGCAATATCATACATGTACTGATGGCGAAAATACATGCATGAAAGATGACAAAGAATACATTTTTGGAAGAAGTAAACACACTACGCAATCCAGCAATTCTGTAATACATAAGCAGTACTACACTCACCACTTCTCCCTTTCCACCATGCAAAATAACAAAACACACGCTCACTTTAAACCAAACCAAGAAAACATACACACCACCACACCACAAAGCACAAACAAAACCCCAATACCAAAACAAGCTGGCTGGCCAGGCCAACAAGAAAGAGGTAGAAAGGGTACCAACTGAAAGGCGTGGTAGGAAACCATTCTAACAAGAACTTCGAAGCCATGGAAGATCATTCCACAGAGAACTAACAGCATAAAAATTGCCCTCCACCCTTACCCATAGTAAGGGTGGTACATGTGGAACACAACTCCACACACAACCTACGGCATAAAAATAATTGCCCTACACCTTAAACCCAAAGTTAGGGTGGTACATGCGAAAAGGCATTTCACACGGAACATGAAAAGTACACACTCAACATCCAATCAAATATAAGAGAAATAGCAATCACTAGCAAGAAGACACACTCATCAAAATACGGCTTCAAGTTAGCCCTTCACCCAAACCCGAAGTTAGGGTGGTACGTGTGGAAAAGGCACTCCACACGGAACATGAGAAAATGCACAACTCAACATCCAGCAAATGTACGAAAAACAGCAATCAGAAGGATAAAACACTCACTCTTCGAAAACTGCACTACGATGGGTGGTATTACAGCACCAACCCATAACCACGTAAAAGTGGGAGACACTAACACAATCAAGAGAAAGAGTGGTAATACTGCACCATCCCAACAATCATCTAACTGTTGGACAAAATAATGAAACAAGTACTCAAGAAGAAAATACCTCAACCCATGACTGCATAAACAGAGCACACAACAAAAATGGGCACACGCAAAGCACACTCAAAACCTTTGCGACATACAATACAGTAAAGCATTGAACCTAAGAGAAACATGCATCAAATAAATTGAAAACAACCACTACAGGGCAAAATAAGGCATTTGAACACAAGAAATATGGAACACTGAGCAAGGAGACACGGGAAACTGCGGTGAGCGACCTCTCACCCGAAGTACAGTACAGTCTTATACGCAGCAGCTAACAGAAAGTAGTGAAAGGACCTAAAAAGGAATATACAAGTTCCAAAGAGCAAATAAATAACGCGTTCATCATATAACACTGTTAAAACTGTGACGCTCGCCAAGTGTGTCCATCACACATGCACATTGCTGACCTGAGTACACTACTCGAAGGAAGATTAGGGAAGAACCACCTTCGTAATGACTCCATGGCAAGGCATGTTGCTTGAAGAACATGTGTCAAAAAATAAAAAGGGAAGATAGATAACACAGTACCTTCAGCTGGAAGTTCCCCCCTTCCAGAACATGCCAAAGTCCTACATCTCACTAAGATGGCATAGAATCGCTGTTTTCTCCTTGAACATCTTGCCAAGTTCTGAGTATCCTATGGCTGCAACAACACAGCTCCAGAAAAATACCTCGAAGGTCTCCACCATAACATTAGGAAAAAACGGCTCCGACGTATCTGCAGCGCTGTCTCGCTGAAGAAGATGACGAGATGGTGAAGAAAAGAGTAAATTTGCCGATTGACTAATCCAGAAGTACAGAGGGGAAGGTGGTAACATCCGGCAGTCAGGTCCAGTCCAGGCACATAGTTTGACGTAGAGCCGGGTGGCTCTCAGCACGTGTAAGAAGCTCCGCTGGAGGCTGCAGGACGCGGCACCGGGAGGCTCCAGGCACGTCCAAGCAGCAAAGGATGGAAGCAGCGGGACAATGCGCAAGCACTTCACGAGCTGAAGAATGGCTCGCGCTACCACGGACGACGGTTGAAGACGGGTGAGTAAATAGATTCTAAATTTATTTTAAAAACACAGTCTCGTAGGGGAAACGGGTACCTTATTACTACAAACCGCACCGAAGGTATCGCACAAACAGGCAGGAGAAAAGAAAAAAAAATGGCTCCTCCTCCTCGCAGAACATTACCAGCTGCTCTTCCGTCACGAACAGTGAAATGTATATAAAGGACACTCCCTAGTAGTCGCTCCAGTAGTTGCTCCAGTGGTCGTTACTTGCAAGGACTCAGGAAATTCCTACCACTGGTTGGCACTGGCAGCTGAGGTAGTGGGCAGGTAGCACAGAGGGCACAGCACAGTGGCCCTAACCCAAGTACAGTGGTGGAGAAATACAGTCCAAGTTGAGATGGGGGCACAGGAAGATGACTCCAAAAGCGGGTGCAGGAGACAGACAAAAGATCAACAGAAACACTGCAGCTCCAGTGCACTTGAAGCAGATACAGCAGGAACTGGCACACTTGGGTTGGGGGCGACCGATGTCAAGGTCACTGGTGGGGCTCAGGGTTGCCAGGATGCTGTACAAGAAATGCTCCCTCAAGTTCTTCTTATTTAATTTCCAGTTACTCAAATCTTGATGCTTAAAGTCCACTCAAGTAGCAAACGCAGGTTCTTGCCAATAAAATTGTCGCCAAAATGTGGTGAATAAAGATGATCCAGTTCCCGGTTGATTGGTTAAGTAGATTTATTCAGGAATAGATGTAAAGCAGAGCCCCACCAGGAGCAGCCTTCCTGCTGCTCAGCCCATCCACCAACTGAATCCACACTCACCAACATTCCACTCACCAACATTCTCTCACCACAGTCACACTGGCTGAACAGCAGGTATAACAAAATTGTACTTCTCATATAAAATCATTCTATATGTTTCCAAGGGGGAAGGGAAAAAATGAATATAACATCTGTATGCTAATTTCCTACAGGCCTCGTTTTTGGATGACAGGCCGCCTAGCATTTTCATCTTATTTGTTAGAAATTGGGTTTCTGGTTGGCTGAGGCGTGCACTCTGTCCAAGCAGGAACCACAATCCTAGTCAGGGTAAGTCAGATACACACCCTAAATTAACCTGTGCTCACCCTCTGGTATCTTGGCACAGAGCAGTCAGGCTTAACTTAAGAGGCAATATGTAAAGTAAAAACTGTGAAAACACCACACAAAAAGATACCACACTGGAATAGAAGAATAGAGCTTACTTTATTGAACAATACAAGATCAAAACATCAAAAGTCCAATAAGTAGAACCATAGTTATGAATTTTGCAAGAATATGTTGATATATAGTGCTTAAAAGCTTAAAGCACCAACCGAGGCTATCTGGTTGCGACAAATCCAAAAGTTCAGGTTAACCATGATGGAGCATGGGCTGGATACAGGGACCAACCTTGGCCCGCTGAAACAGTACAACTTTCTAAAACAGCCATTTTAAGAAGTACAATTTAGAACCTTACTTCACCATCACTTAGGATTTTAAATTGTGATTCCAGAGACACCAAACTTGGGGGTCCCATCTCTTGCAGTAGTGAACGATGAATTTAAGAGTTTTTCTCTACCAGGACATGCAAAACTTAAAAGTAAATGTCCTACTGTTTAAATGCACTGCACCCTCCCCTTGGACTGTACAAGGCCTAACCTAGGGAGGATTTATATGTATTGAAAAGGAAGGTTTGGGCCTGGCAAGAGGGTTAACTTGCCAGGTAGACATGGCGGTTTAAAACTGCTCACACAGGCTTTGTAATAGCAGGCCTGAGAGATGTTTAAAGGACTACTGAAGTGGATGGCAAATTCAGTGCTGCAGGCCCACTAGTAGCAATACATTCAACAGGCCCTGGGTACAGGTAGTGCACTTTACTAGGGACTAATAGGTAAAGTAAATATGCCAATTTTATATAGGCCAATTTTACCATGTTTTAAGGAAAAAGCACAAGCACTTTAGCACTGCCTAGCAGTTGTAAAGTGCGCAGAGTCCTAAGGCCAGTAAAAAAACAAAGTCAGCAAAACAGGAGGTCTGAAGGCAAACATTTAGTAGGTAAACCGCTCCAAGGTTGCAAAGTCTAGCACGTGTCTCCCCAGCTGAAAGTAAGCAGAACTACCCAACCCCTTGGGAGTTCTCTTCACTAAGGCGGAAGAATCTGGAAAGACCATCAGCGTTATCGAGGTCTGTTCCAGGGCAGTGTTCCACCTTAAATTCTATTCCCTGTAGGGAGATGGACCACCGGAACAGTTTGGGATTCTCCCCCGTCATCTGCATTAGCCATCTGAAGGGTCTGTGGTCTGTCTGAAGCCAGGAGTGAGCACCAAACAGGTATGGTCTCAGCTTCTTCAGTGCCCAGACCACTGCGAAGGATTCCCTTTCTATTGCACTCCACTTCTGTTCCTGGGGAAGTAACCTCCTACTGATGAAGGCTACAGGTTGATCCAGGCCCTCTTCATTCAGCTGTGAGAGCACCGTCCCTATGCTGTGTTGTGAGGCGTCTGTCTGTACAATTAACTTCTTAGAGAAGTCAGGGGTCTTGACCACTGGCGCTGAGCACATGGTCTCCTTCAGGGTGTCAGAAGCATTCTGGCACGCCTCCATCCAGATCACCTGTCCAGGCTGCTTCTTAGAAGTCCGAGCTGTCAAGGGTGCCACAATGGTGCCATACCCCTTGACAAATCTCCTGTAATAACCAGTGAAGCCTAAGAAGACTCTAAATTCTGTCTGGTTCTTGGGAGATTCTCAAGCCAGAATGTTTTGGATTTTGGCCTTAAGGGGCTGCACCTTGCCTCCTCCCACTTGGTGACCCGAGTAGACCACTGAACCCTGCCCTATCTGGCACTTACTGGCCTTGATAGTCAGGCCTGCCCTCTGCAGAGCCTGAGGCACTTCTCTGTGGTGGTGCAACTTGTTCTCCCAGCTAGAACTGAAGACCGCTAAGTCGTCTGGACAGGCGGCACTGAAGTTCTCCAATCCACCCAAGACTTGATTGACCAACCTCTGGATGGTGGCAGGGGTGTTCTTCAAACCAAAGAGCATTACCCAGAACTGGTAGTACCCTTCTGGGGTAGAGAATGCAGACCCCTCTTTGACTCCCCCTCGGTCAAGGCAATCCGCCAGTACCCAGACTTCAAGTCAAACGTGCTGAGAAACTTGACAGCTCCCAACTGATCTATGAGCTTATCAGCTCTGGAAATGGGGTGTGCATCAGTCTTGGTGACCGAATTGAACCCCCGGTAATCCACACAGAACCTACACTCTGGGGTGGCACCTGGAGGAGCAGCCTTGGGGACCAACACCACCTGGACCAAGGGCTTTGTGAGGGCTCAAGACCCCCTAACACCAGCATTTTGGAGACTTCCTCCTTAATGCTGGCTCTCACATTAACAGACTGCCTGTAGATTTTACTCTTCACAGGCATGCAGTCCCCAATACTAATATCATGGGTGCACCATGTAGTGAGCCCTGGGGTAGGGGACAAGAGTGAGACAAATTGCATCAACAACTAGCTTCAGTTCTGTTTGTTGTTCTAGGGTCAGGATTGGGGAGATGCTGACATCCACCACTGACCCATCCTGCTCCTTGGAAAAGGGAGGTCAGAGAGAGGTTCACACTCCTCCTCCACTCCATATTCATGACCAGGAGCATGGTTGCTTTGCACCTCTCGAAGTGGGGTTTGAGGTGATTGGCATGAAAAACCTTTTAAGGGTTCCTGGGAGTCTTGAGGTCCGCCAGGTAGGTTACCTCACTCTTTCACCTCATAGAGCCCTGGCCAGTGGTCTTGCAGGGCCCTGGGCTCCACAGGCTCCATCACCCACTCTTTTTGGCCAGACTGGAACTCGACCAGAGTAGCCTTCTAGTCATAGCACCGTTTCATGACCTCCTGGCTGGCTTCTAGATTCTCTTTGGCTTTCTTCCAGAAGCGCTTCATCTGGGTATGAAGTGCCAGCATGTCACTGACCACATCGTGGAGGACCTTCCTGGGAGCTTGCTCCCAGCCCTTCTTCACCAGACTAAGAGGTCCTTTCACATGGTGCCCGTACAAAAGTTCAATGGGGCTTAAGTCAACCCTCTTCTGTTGTACCTCCCTGTAAGCAAACAAAAGGCATGGCAAGGGAACGCCCCGTTTCCACCTCCAGGGTTTCGAATAGACCCATGATCATACCATTTAGGGTCTTGTTGAACCTCTCAACAAGCCATTAGTTTGGGATGGTAAGGAGTGAAGAACTTGTTGGTCACCCAACACTCCTTCCACATGGACAAAAAGGATCCCACATCAAGTTAGAAAAATAGAGTGATTTTAAATCAATAACACAAGCCCAAAACGACAAAACTCCACTCAGTAGAACCGGAGATATGCTATTTTAAAGATTACAGAAAAAATAATGCCAAAAAGCCCTGTAGTGCCAAAGTGCCACCTGTTGATATCTGGTTTCTCCGGACTGGGGCAAAGTCTGAGTTCAGGATGACCATGATGGAGCGCAGGCCGGCTGCAGCGACCCAGTAAGGCCCACTGAACAAAGTACCTTAAATCCTGGTTTACGGAGCATTGTGAGGGTCCGCAACAAAGATGCATTGTGCAGTCGAAGTGAGGCATTGTTTCTAAGATGATGTGAAGCTGTGGTGCAGGATCTGTATCATCGTCGAAGATCCCGTCGACGGGGGCTTGCGATGCGAAGGCCGGCATCAAGGATGTGTTGTGCGGTCAGGACAATGCATCGGTTCTGTGGAGCTTTGCTGCGGAGTCCGGCGGTGTCGTGGAGGCTGCCGTCGATGAAGGATGCACCAAGGATGCATTGCACATCAGCGGTTCCTGTGAGGCTTGGGTTGCGATGTGGGACCCTGTGATGGGGAAACCCAGACAGTGGTGATGATGTGTCAGTTCTGCTCAGGTTTGCACTGCACAGCAGAGAAGATGTGTCATTTCCACTGGATCCACAGATCACATTAGGCCCACTTCCAATGGTCCAGTATTTGGGTGGCACTACTTGGCAGGGTAGACTTATGGATGGCAGAGTCCAGGTGCTGGGGACGAGGTTGTTGGAGCGTTCTGCTCCTGAAGCTAATGTCAGGAGGCCAGCCAACTAGCCCTTGTAGTCAGTCTGGAGTCCTAGGTTCAACAGATGGCGGTCCAGTCCTTCTCACCCAGGCAAGAGGGCAGCAAGTCAGCACAGCAGGACAGCAGTCCTTCAGAGCAGCAGTCCAGCAAAGTGTCAGTACTTTTGGCAGTGCAGTAGTCCTCTTTTCTTGCAGAGTATCCCCAGGTCCCAAAGTGTAATGAAGATTTGATGTCTGAGGTCCAGTATTTATACCCAGTTGTGCATTTGAAGTGGGGAGAAGCTTCTAGAGGCATGCATTTGAAGTGCACAGGTGCCCTGCCTTCCTGATCCTGGCTCCAGATTAACTATAGAGGGTATTCAGCCTTTTGTGTGTAGGCATGACACAGCCTATTCAAGTGTAAGTGGAGCTGTGCCCAGCTCCTCCCTCTCATCATGCCAATGATGGCCCATCCAGGCACACCTAAGTTCCCTATAGCGTGTGACTGCATAGGAGGACTACATAAAACCCACCTGTAAACTACACCCAGTCATTTTCAAAATGTTAATTTAAAATTCAACTTCTCCATAAGTGAAAATTGTTCATTACTATTCCAAAGACACCAAAGATGAACTGGGTACCTGCTCCCATTCGCAAATTACAGCTTACTAAATCTAATAAGGTAACCCCAATGTTGTCCTATGGGAGAGGTAGGCCTTGCAATAGTGAAAAACAAATTTAAGTTTTTCACTATCAGGACATGTAAAACTAAAAGGTACATGTCCAACTTTATAAATACACTGCACCCTACCCTCTGGGCTGTCCAGAGCCTCTTATAGGGGTAATTTATATGTATTAACACAGAAGGCTTGGGCTTGGCAAAAGGTTCACACAAGGGCTGCAATGGTAGGCCTGAGACCTGTTTAAAGTGCTACTTACGTAGAAGGCACAATCAGTGCTGCAGACCCACTAGTAGCATTTAATTTACAGGCCCAGGGCACAGGTAGTGCCAATCTACTGTGGGCTCACAAGTAAATTAAATATGCTAATTGGGTATAAGCCCATTCTGCCATGTTTTAAGTAGAGAGAACAAGCACTTTAGCGATGGTTAACAGTGGTGAAGTGCACAGAATCCCAAGGCCAGCAAAAATGAAGTCAGCAAAACAGGAGGTCTGAAGGAAAAAGTTAGGGGGTAAAGCATGCCAAGGATTCCAGGTCTAACACTAACATTCTCCAAAAACCTAGGACTTAGAACATTTTTCACCAGAAAGTGCTGTCATGTGCTTTCTATGTGCAGGCACAGGGAACAAGAGAAAACTTTGCACTAAAGTAGGCTGGAGGCTGTGGTGCTCTAGATATCGTGGTTTCCTATTCATGGCCTTGTTTACGTGTCTCTACATGTTATGGAAACATCTTAAGGAAACTTGACTTTCATGTCCTAGATCGTAATATGTCTTGAGCCATTTCTGGTGGGGAATTGACAACCTAGCTTGGTAATCTCTGCATTGTTTATGATCAACAGCTCACCCACCCACTACCTAGTGAAAAGTGGAAGGCATCCTCAAGATCGATGATGCATATCCTATTTGGTTTTTTGGTGGGGGAGGCTGCAATTCAGTTATTCTTACTCTCATATTACACCATTAATAATGTTGAGG
The DNA here is from genome assembly GCA_963921515.1 of Calotriton arnoldi. Taxonomy (NCBI): domain Eukaryota; kingdom Metazoa; phylum Chordata; class Amphibia; order Caudata; family Salamandridae; genus Calotriton; species Calotriton arnoldi. The sequence continues at coordinate 1,045,035 of CAWUFW010005543.1, forward strand.
CTGTTTCTGATACTTTTTCATGCTGAAAGTTTATGGAATCAGTGGCCAGTTGTCCAAAGAACCTTTGCAGTCTCAAACCCTGAGATCCGCAAAACCACAGGATTTACAACCGCAAAAGGACTTTCTATATTGTACAAAAGGACTTTTTCACGTTGAATATCATTTTCTGACTCCTAAAAGGGTTTTTGCAATCCTTTCTAAATTGGAAGTAGCGGAGACATGAAAGGGATGCTGCCCTCCTACTTGTGATTCAGAGAGGAATGTAACAATGGTTTGTGACTGCAATCGCACCCAGAAACTGTTGATGAGTCGACAACGTCAAAGTAGACTGATACATCAAGCCCTTGAGTGGTATAAATACACATAGCAGAAAATTACAATAGTGAAGATGGTCATTATATAGCAATAGATTGCAGAGCTAAGAAGGGCAAAATACTTAAATTGTAAGACACATCCATTAACTTTCAGTTTTTTTAATCACTTCTACAATTTGAAACTATAATTTTACATCAGGTCTCTACATCTCGTTAAGAAAGACACGCTTTAAATGTCTCTTCGGGGATAGCTTTTTAATAGAGTGCAATGGATTGTAAATGCTATAATTCTCATAAAGCACATGCATTTTATACACATTACATGTTTAGTTCTCTCACTAGGGAATTCTGTGGCACAATTCACTGCCCTTAGTTATCCTATCAGTGCCTGGAATGAAGTAAAACCTGTGTGCCATGCTGAGAATTTACCCCCATGTCTTTTTTTGTCTTTTGATGGTTTACACATGAGCATTTTATTTTTGCAACTGAAGGCATGTTCAAGGATGGTCCGTGCTTCTAAGTTTATTTTTAAAAATGTCAGGGGAGGGGTTGGAGGTTCTGCTTACCTTTACGTCTGATCCAAGTATGAGGAAGCAGTGCCTTGAATCTTTCCATGCCATTCAGTGAAGGAAAGGTTGTTAGTCATTACGGAGTGCCAGTGCTAACAGAGTTTAGGCTCCACATGGAGAGAACAGGCTGTGTGGCACAGCACCAGGAGTGAACTGCGCTTCTTTGTAGGCCACAAACACTTGTGTGTCTAGAGAGAAGACAGCCATCTTGGATCTTCATGCTACAATGTTGCTGCAGCAAGAACCTTGCTACAGGGATGTTGGATTTGGAGTGTCAAGACCTCTTGCTTCCTAAAGGATTGCACTATGGACATGTTGGATTGCAGTGAAGTATCCTAAAGTTGTGTGTGATTTAAAACAAAATTTGAACTATTTTTGGTGCATTTATTTTGCACTCTAACTACTGTGTTATATGTTTCTGCACTCTTATGATGGGGGAAGGCGCTGGATGAACTCTTAAGGGGACCTTGCACATACATGCACATGGATACAAGCTTTTAGAATTCTAATCCGTGAATACATTGCTAACAGTAGGGAACCACAAGATGTTAATGGTATTTTACTGTAGTACAGAAGTCACATAGAAACTATGTTCATCTTCAACAAAAAATATATTTTGACAAAGCTTGAAGTAGTTATTACACATAGAGAGAGGTGTGAGTGTACATGAATTTTGCAAGGTAATTATGTTCTCTTGTGTTTAGCTTTCAGGAAATCCTAATTACCTATCAACGCATAGAGAGCTGGTTATACAAATATATTGTCAAAATATATCTATTCACAATTCCAGTTGTCTTTAGTATTTCAGTAGTAGGTTACTTAAGACATTTCTTTATCTTGTAGAGATCCACTATAACCTGTGCACCTCTTTCACCCCACATGTGACAAGACAGAGTGGTTTTCTCGCTTACTATCAGGGTTCTAAGGGATTATCACAACAGTTACCCTTCTACTGTAAATGTCCTTGCCAGTGTACGTAAATTCTGAACATCACTCGTCAAGAGAAACATACAACACTGAAGTACAGACAACATCATTCAAAGTCCAGGAACCTATAAAATCAAGCTTCAAGCTGGAAACTGTACTATAGATTCCATGCAAGAGTATTGGCATATTTCGTTTTTGCTGGTTTCCAGTATGAGACTTTTCCTATCCAAAATGGCAGAGGTGTATTACATCCAGGTAGAACACAACACAAACGGTATATAAACAGCTGAAACCAAAACTTCTTTGTTTAGCAACTGTACGTCTTGATGGGAACCTTCACTGCCATACCAGTTTGTATCAGGCTTCCCTCCATATGCCTGTTTGCTCATTTTGGAAGCTTATTTGTTTTCACTGTCTGTCTACATTCTGAACCTGTTAGCATGTTCCACTTACTCCTGTATAGGATGTCCTGCTGCTTCATCATGCCTGTAGCACATCTACTCAGCGGCGGCCGGTGAAGTTTGAGAGTGGTGGGGCTGGGTATGGCAAGGGTGGTGGTGGAGAAATAAGAAATGAGAGTGACATGGGAGCATGGTAAGTAAAAGTAAGTAATGGATAGGTGCAAGCGCTGTGCAGGCGAAACCTAAAAAGTTTATTTCCTTCTTGTGGAAGAACAATCTGTAAAACTATGTTTTAATGGACGTTTTTAAGACCATTTTAGGTCCATGCCATGTACACCTTTACTTTTCATGAGTGACATCATGCATAACTGTACAATGCCATGTGCCCGCACATACTCTCACTTGTCCACGTACAGTGTTATGTGATAAAATAGTGTCATATGTGCCTCAAAAAATGGCAAATGCCCCTATAATGCCACATACTCCTGTGCTTTGCCTTGAATAGCTCCATAAGTTCTCAAAAAGTGGCACATGCCCACACACCATCACACCATCACTCTACCATCTGCCCTGCCCTGATCCAGTGTCACATACAGGTCCAGTGGCACATGACCCCCATGTAGTGCCATGCTCCATCGTGAGTCCACAAGCCCCTATACTTGTATTATACTACCTTTTGGGGGTTTTAAAAGGGCACTGGGGACGGTATAGCGTCAATCCCAAGCCATGCCAGGCAGCACCTGGACTCACTGACTGTGCCTGGGCATAGCCATGAGGAATCCAGCACCAGTCCTACATGCTATTAAAGGGCATCCCTCTGCTGAATAGAAAGGGAAACATACGGAGTGCACCAAGGGAAAGGCCTAAATATCATAGGCTGCAGAGGGAGCTATGCTCTGCACTCATGAAAAACATACAGGGCCATAATGAAATGTTAAAGCCCTCGAATACCGTGACATTTTCGACAAACAAGCACCTGCAATTAAGCACTGTGAGGTAACATTGATGCCATGTGCCGCATACAAGTACTGCAAGGCCTTACCATGAGTGCTGTATAAATCACTACAAATCATTACATAGCACAAATGGTCAGTATTTTAACAACTATCTGTACACATACAGCTTTTACTGGTCACGCACAAGGCTCTTTGGAAAGGAAAAACACATGTGGACTGTGCAGAGCCCAATTGAGGCTTTCAGCACTCAATACTCCAAGCCTATCACGCCCAAGCTGTTATTAAATCTGTTTTATCCACTGAAGCAGTTATAGGCAACATTAACATTATTAATACTTTATATTTAAAGATTGGAGTTTATTAGCCAAGGCAATGGTCCTCATAATATGGCCACCACAAGGCTGAGTCAGCCTTGATGGGCCTCAAGCATGTGACACACATATCTTCTCAGCAGGTATGCATCCAACTGATGGACCTTCCAGTTTTTCCACCTTATAGTCTACTAGCACCAAGAATATGACAGGCAGAAGGCTCTATATAGTTAGAAAACTTGAACCTCTGGCTGCTAGAGGAAACACGGTTTTGCATAGAGCATACTGGTTGTGTGTAGGTGCTTAAATGATTTTGCAGTGTGGATCTGATTAAAGGTTAGGATAGTAGGGCTTGAGCGTCCCACTTGGAGACGCACTTCTCACGCTACCTTTGGTGTGTCCCAAATCGGCAGAGGCGCTAAACTTCCATCTCACTAACTATCTTCCCTTCAAGAAGACAACTTGACTCTAAACCCTAGATCAGATGAGCCAAGACTGCCCTGGTCCCACATAATACAAGGCTGCTCCAAGTCATGCTTCAGGAAAGTTCTTCTGAGTCCTTACGCCTGGCTTGAAACCATCTGCGGTGGTCAAGGATGCCAGCAATGGTTCCTGGCAACTCGGCTGGTGGTTCGATCGGTAAGTGGGGTAGAGGGGATGGCACAAATGGTGCATGTCAATGGTGAACACTACAAGCCACCATCCCACTTGACTTAGATTCAAACACTACTGTCACTAAAGCCGTACTTTCGGCTGTCACCGGCAGGGGATCACGCAATAAACTAAAGCAGTATTTTATTTATTGTGTTGCTCTTGGGCACGGAATGATGTGTTGGAAACTGCTGGGTCACCTGTAACGTAAGAGCTGGATAGTATCCTCCCGGGAGCACAAATTCAAATTAACCGTCACCCCCTGAGGCAATACATTAACATTAACCAGGATAACTCTATATATTGCCGGCCAGCTGGGCCCAGCTGCTAAGTTTTTATTTTATTTTACTTATCTCACTTGGTGGTGGTCCACTCACTGGGTAGGGTGCTGCAAAGAACCTTCGGGACTGTCACTCCACGGAAGCTTCAAGGCGATGCCAACAACCAACTGTAGTGCACAACCCCTGTATGACATGCAGCTATAGTGTGCTCCTCAACTCCTGGCTGCCAGTGTCAGTGAAACACAGACACCGAAGCTGGAATTAAAAAAGGACTAACTTCACCCTGGTGCCCCTGAATTTCCCCATGCATCTTATCACAGATATGTCTTAAGTCCCTCTTCTTCCTCCCACCTCATAATTAGAAACCGAAATAGGAGTACTAGAACCCAAGCTCTTCTTCTACCTCTAGATTTGGTGGCCATCTTGGAGTGAGTTGGTGCCAACCTAAACTTAACTATATGATCTACACCATTTACGTTTGCTAAGTGCTTCCCCATCTACTCACTACAGAAACCTCTGAGGTTACTAAGGTCCTATCTACAATCTCTATTTGATACCATTATAGAAAATCCCAAGTAGTCACTCTGCTCCTACCCTTACTATCCTCACCAGCCCTCGACTGCCTCTTTCATGCCTGCCGCTCTCCTCCTGTATCTCCCGAAACCTGAGCCCCTCCACACACTCTGATAGCGTCAGAGATGTACACCCATCCCAATTAGGACCATAGCATTAGAAATTTGACTCCACTCCACACCCTCCAAAATAGCAGATATCCTGGTTATGAGTTTTTTTCTTCCAATTGCACCCTTCCTCCAATCTTCCTCCACCAACATCTTATTAATTCCCCCATCCCTCTTATACTAGCTCCCGCCTGCCCAACAATATTTTTATCATGGTTTCCATTCCCACCAAGAAACCGATCCCCCTACTATCTCCTGCCAGAAACAACTCATTAAAAATTGAGTACCCACCAAACGTAACCAAAATGACCGCAAAACAACACAAACACAAAATGCTCAAACAGAACACAGAAACACTCATCTTAGACTCCTACTACTGAGTCAACAGGGACTCAATAATAAACCAACCATCACGCTCAATGGAGGAAAGTCTTATCCTCCACACTCAAGGTCTCCTACTCCAAGAATATACCACATGGCCTCATGCACTCTCTTCAGTATATAAGACAGAAACCTCCAATACCATCTATAACAATGGCACTGTACTCACAAAATCCTCCAAAAGCAACTTGGAAAACTTCGAGGAAGAAATTCCCATACTTCCTCCCTGCCCCCTACTCCTTCTCCACAGAGAGATCCCCATATGTCTCTCACTACTTCCCTCACCTTCTCACACCCTGCTATTGGACCACCCACCATTGGCCCCATACCTTCCCAGAGTCCCCCCCCTCCCCCTGAGATCAATGGCCCTATTCCAATTCCCCACTTCAACTACCTCCCCCAAAGGGTTTCAACCATTCCACAAACCTCCATCCCCTTAACATCCCCCCTCCCAACACATGAATGAACCGAATATTAATCTTGACCACTGTAATGAAATTTGTACCTCCCCACACGATTAATTATCTGACACCGTGAAGCTGTTCACCACAACCATTAATCACAAACCCCCTCTTCCCTAGAAAACACTAGACCCCCACATAACAGCACTCTCCCCACTCGGAACTCAAGTCAACTCAACTTACTTCCCCATACCCACATCCTCCCTACATCTAACCCCCGATCCACGCAACATCACATGGTCCTTCACCAACATCCTGCCCCATACCCCATGATTTTCCCAATCCACCTTTATCCCCACTATCCACCATAACCTATCACACATCCACTCCATGCCAGTCCCACTACATCTCCACTTGCTGGTCTACGCTGCACAAACTAAAAACTGAATTACAATTAATGAGGTAGACATCCAGGGGCTTATTTACAAGCCCCTTGTGCCACTGGTGCATCACTTTCCCCCATATTAAAAGTGATGCACCGGTGGCGCAAGGAGCTTGTAAATAAGTCCCCCAGAATCTAATTCATACTACCTTTAATCTAGAACACAAATATCTAAATCTAAAAAAACATTATGGGACACGAAATACCCCCCTCAAATGCCCTACTAACATTTGCTCTGTCAACATAAGAACCCCTATGCCTGAAAGGAGCTACAAACTGAACCTTGACCACTCCTCCCGACCCAATAGACTGGTCAGTACCTTATCAAACAATAATATCCTCTCCCTACTCACTTCCTATAACCAGGCACCCATCAATCACTCCTCATCCCTAGTGAAAATCCAGAACATCCAGACAATCATCAACTATCCATTTAGAGACCCACATCCCACATTTAGGACCATTCCTAAATCCAATCTCACACCAGTCCCCATCTTTCATTCACCCACAGCTGTTATGAAAACCAACCTTTAATTCACTACTCAATTGCTGATCTGCAGCGAATCATGCTACTGATATTGCCCACCTTTTACTTACTCATGATCTGGACCTCTTACTACTCACTGAAACATGGCTCTCCAACTCCTCATCCCCCATACTGGACCTGTTAGTTTCTCCCAGCTATGACATTATCCGCTTGGATCGCTCTGACTGCATGGGCAGGAACATTGCCTGTATCCATCGGAACAATCTCTTAATAAAACAATCTCATACTCAACCCCTGCCCTCATTCGAATACCTAGGGATCAATATCTCAACTAATGATAATACAGTATGTATGTTACACGTAATCTACCACCCTTCTGGTGACAATCACTCATTCATACAACAAATCATGGAGATCATCTCTACCAGCATCAGCTCACACTATAATCAGATTTTCCTTGGTGACTTTAAAATTCACTTGAATAACATAAACGATCCTCTGGTAAATAGCTTCAAATCTTTCCTCCACGAACTCAACCTGGTTCAAACCTGCAACAGCCTGACGCACAATAAAGGGGCAACTCTAGACATAATAATAGCACAGGAACATACCATCCAAATTGAATCTGTCATCCCATGTGATTGGACAGACCACCATTGCATCCTATTCTCCATAGCAGAAAGTGTAATCACCTCTAAAGGTCAACTATTGAAACCAAAATGTTGAACCAGAAACATCAACCCTATCATGCTAACTTCTCTTAGAAACAACATTCTACCTCCACCCACTAACATCTTATACACACAAGACCTCACTAATCATTACATTAACTCCATGTCCAACATCATGTATGCCATCACTCCCAAACAACTGAAAAGAATCCAGATCAAAATATCAAACCCTTGGTTCGACCATAGCCTTAATGATGAACACCGCTCACTAAGAGCAGCTGAAAGAACTTGGCGACTTGTCTCCCCCTCTGACTAACCTCAATTTACTGAAACTAAAAAGGAAAGCCTACAATAGGCATATCAGAAGATCCACAGCATCATTCTTCAAACTACAACTTAATAGAGCAGAGACAGTCCTAAAAACAGTTTGAACTTGTCAAAAATCAAACCAATAGACAACCCAATCCCCTTTCTTCCTGTACGAACATAACTCCACCCAGTTGCAATCTTTTTGCCTCCTTCTTCCTTGAGAAAACTAAAACAATTGGCACGGAACTCAAAGACGCTCTAAAGCTTCTACCGATCACCGGCACACCGCCTCATCCCCCCATCTCTCAAGGAATCCGCCCTGAATGCCCATTCCCTACATAAAACAACACCTCTTGGTCCACCTTTAAGACATTTCAAGAAACTAACATCCTAAATCCACTATTCTCTCTGAAATACTCTAACTATTACATTGACCCCTTACCCTCCAAACTTCTCTACGAGATGAAACACTCCCTGCTTCCTTTATGGACCAAGATTATTAATGCCTCCTGAACTCAAGGCTTTATATCAGATTGTCTAAGAAGTGACCAGGTCACCCCTATACTAAAAAAAAACAATGCTGACCTCTCAGAACCTAACAACTACCATCCTATTATCAACATCCCAACTCTGGCCAAGCTCTTGGAAAAATGTGTACATCAACAGCTTTGTACCCATAGATTAATTCCAACTCCTTGACCACTACCAATCTGGTTTCAGACCGGGTCACAGTACCGAAACTGCCCTGATCCATATCGCCGGTGATGCCCTGGGACTCCTAGACCAGAATGAATTCTGCCTATTAATTCTGCTTGATCTGTCAGCTGCGCTTGACACCGTTAAACATGAGAACCTCCTGAACCACTTAGAAAATAGGATGGGCTTATTGGGTGCTGTGTTACAATGGTTGTCTGCATTCCTATACAACAGAACCCAAAGAGTTATGCTCAACCACACTCTATCCATTGAGAAGCCAGTCATGAGTGGAGTCCCCGAAGGCTCCTCTCTCTCCCCCATCCTTTTCAACCTACTCATGAAACCCCTGACTGAAATCCTCCAACTATCCAACATCTCCTACCATATGTACGGTGATGAAATGCAACGCTATCTAAGAATCGCTTCTCTCCTGAAGACATCGGCACTCTCAACAACACTCAAAAACACTTGACAAAAACTCAACACTGGCTCATGCACAATCACCTGAAACTCATCACCCTCAAAATTGAATTTGTCTTAATCTCTCCCCAAATCACACTCCAAACTGCCGATCTAACAGCCCTGAACTGTACCCCACACGTTAACCTCAGCAAAATCATTGGGAATAATCTTGGACAATCACCTCTCCATGAAGGATCACATTAGTGCCACCAGCAAAGGTGCCAACCACCAACTGCAGTTTTTAAGGAAATTAAAACCTTTCATTCTGACCGCAGACCTCAACACAGTAGCTCAAGTGCTAGTGTTTTCCAAACTAGATTATGGTAGCGCTGCCCTTATGGGTCTATCAAAAGCAAAACTGGCACCTTTGAAGGCAACTTTTAACGTGGCAGCTAGACTCATGCCTTGCTAAAAAAAAGTGATCACATCACCCCTGACCTCAAGATATTGAACTGGCTACCCTATGAGGCAAAGAACCACCTAACAATTGCTTACCTGACTCATAAGCACTTCACCACAACACTCCAGCTTACCTGGCCAAGAAACTCGCCCGATCAGGCGAAAACAGAACTTTAAGAAGCACAGGCTCCCTTCTACTAAAGCCCCACAAATTTAAAAAAAAGAAGACCTACTATCGCTCCTTCTCCGGAATTGCCCACAAAATTTGGAACTCACTTTCTACTGAGACTAGAGCCGATCCTTCAACAGCACTATTCAAAGAAAAGTAAAACAACTACTAATGACCAAATTCCTCCCCCAATGATGTTACAACCTCTCCAATGTTACTCTATATATTCTTTAAATGACTATCTCAAATCAAGTCAACTTATAGCGACCCTCTTCTGCACTTACTACTTTTTGTTGTTCCCCCGCATTTGTATATTCACATGTGTTTATTTCTCCTATTGTACCGCCCTCTGATTCTTGAGTGGGTCATTTGCATATGCTTAACTATCTGCCTCAATATTGTACAGCGCTCTGACACCCGAAAGGGTCATGTTCGCGCTTTATAAAACTCAATAAATAAAATAAAATAAATCCTGCAGTGCTGGAAGCCGACACCTTGAGTCTGCGCAGTGTGTCTTCAAAAGTCCTGATGACAAACTGCACAGACTCGCTTTCTCAGCTTCCCTCAATCCTGCAGTCTTTACCCCACTCTTTCCCAACTCGTTACAGGGTGGAACCAAGCCCCACCCCCTGTGACTAATTGGGAAAGGGTGGGGTAACCATGCCCTCCACTCCGAGATTGACGTGCAGTCCCACTGCTACAGGGCTTCATTCTTAAAACACCTGGGGCTGATTTTACTCCCACGTCATCAGGGGTGAAGACTGGTCCTTAAGGCTATGACTTTGCTGAGCTGATGACTTCAGAGGCCTCAGGGCTGAGAGACCATCATCCCAGCAAATACTGTAGACTCTGGGCCTGCCCACTGGCAGCAGGTTTAGGGAATGCATCAGCGTCGCTGGCAGTGTGCCATGACTCATCACAGCAACAGCAGCCTCAGCCCCAAGCAAGAGGTGTGTGTAAATCTTTTTGAAAACAGATTTAAAGAGTTTTCTTTCATTTTGGCAGTGGCCCACCCTGGAGGTGAGAGTAAAGGGGGCGGAACCTTGACACCCTCGCTACGAAACCACCACTGCCTCCACTGGATCTGCTACAGAAGTATTCTATTTGCTGTGATTCATTGTACAGTATCAAGATTATTTGGTTCACGTGAATCCTCAGGTGGAATTCATGTTCAATAACTCTCAGGAGAACTTGCGAAAGATGTTACCATTCTAATGCACTTATGGATTTCATCTGCAGATGGCTCCTCTATAATTGCCTCAGGTCTGTGTTCCATCAGCTAAAGCCCTGCTACTCTCACTAAAACAGGTACCTAAGACCATTGTTCAACATCTACAGATGACAAAGGCTGCATACAAGAACTATGCAGATTCTCAATGCTTCTCCTCCCAAAGTGGGGGAGTCTCTTTGTTTATCGACCCACTTCCTTTGTCTTCCTAGTTACCATGAAAGTTAAAATCTTGTTCAAACCTTGTTTGTTTGGTTTCAGAATCCCTTTAAGAGGGCTATATGGCATGCATGGACTAGTGAGCTCTGCTGTAGAAAATGAGGCCTTTGTTCCAGATTTCCTAGGGCTCGACCTACTATGGAACTTGAGTAACCGGCCCAAATGCTCCTTCTGCACTTTACTCTCACTAGAAATTTGATTGAGCAGTCCAAAGCTCCCCCAGGGGGAAGTGGATACAGGATAGTGAACACAGGCTCACAATTCAAAATGCATGCAGCAGCAGCAATAAATCATCGTCCAGCCAAATACTCACTTTAAAAAAAAAAAGAGAAGTATTTTATTTTTACCACTAACCAACACAAATGAAAAATATGACATTCACAAACAATCACACAGTGCCCCCTGAGGTCGGGGCTCTAGAGTTTCCTTGGTGATTCCCTGTCACATTCACTGCTTACTCTAGTGATAGTGGTTATTCCCCATTCACTACTGGTAACATATATAGGGGCATATTCACAAGAACGTGTGATAACCACCGCAAGTTTAGCTTAACGCAACTTCTCACATCGCAGTCCATCGCGGGAAAACAACGCCGTGTTAACGTAGCATTCTCAACCTGGCGTCACCATGCGATAGTCCCACGATAACGCGTCAAATGACCGCGTTAAAAACAACGCGACGCCGATAAAATGCGAAACACCAGCGCAAATAAAGTTGCGATGAGGCCAACCACGTAAAAAAAAAACAGCGACAACCAGCGATAGGTCTGCAATCCCCACGCGTCTGGTGGGAAAATGCACTATAAAAGCTGAACAAGAAAAACACACCATAAATAAATGAAACTGCGCAGCAACATGGATGCACCCGGTACGAGTGCCCAGGTCAACGCGAACCCCACAAGCCCCACAGACCACCAGCAATGAACCTCGGGGTAGGGGAAGGCCAAGGAGAAGAGGAAGAGGAAGACGGGGTACAGTCCGCAGGAAAACTCGATCGTCGTCATGGAGGTGACAGAGCACCAACAACAACTGTCCGTCACCAACACCGTGTCATTGGTAATACAGACGGAAAAATGGCATTCCATTGTGAATGCATCGTGAATGCAGTCAAAGTGCCGAGGAGGTCAAGATGCGAAAACCCAAACCAAGCAGAAACCCCCTGCCAACAGGAAGGCAGCAACGGCGAATGAAGGTGGGAGTCCTGCGCCACAGGAGGAGCTGGAGCAAATGGCGCCCACAGTCATCAGTGTGGAGACGGTGCAAGGAGTCGGGAGTCCGGACACTGCTCGACATGACCTGACACAACAGCAACAGGGTGAGTAACGAACAGGGACTGTGGGGACGGGGGGGACGGGCACAATGGCACACATGCACAACGACGTGTAGCACACCGCACACCCACAATAACCCTGGGTCATGTCCCTGATCCCCGTGGCACACTGCAGCACACATACAAACATCAAGTAGGCCCCCGTTCACCATGTGCCCAAAGGGGTCCCACCCCACACATCACCAATTACACAACACACACATGCACCCGTGCGAAACACAACAAAGCTGCGTATGTGAGAGCCACACTGACAATGCAAGTGACACCACATGACCAGCAGCATGGCTGGAGTACAATCACCATGACACTGTGCACGCCATGAGACTGAGGTGGCTGAGTGTGGACCACATCCGGAAAGGAGCAGGTCACACTCTGACACATCCACCTGCACAAACAACCACTGACGTCAACAACACATCTGCAGACAAACAATGCACAAGAGTACAAAAACCGTCCAAGAGCACAAATGACCCAAGTCGCCAACATCACAGCACCTCAAAGGCACAAAAGCCAAAGGCACACCGCCTCCAAGGGATAAGGGGCAGCAAAATCACAGCTGCAGGTGCGACTCCCACACAAAGCAGCACACACACATAACAATTACAGCACACCCACATGGACGACAATGTGGTACACAGCGCAACACCTACACTGCAGAACAGAGGACACAACTGGGTCCGCCTGTGCGTAGAAAATGGCCAATCACATCTGACATAGCAGGAAACTGTAAAGATGCAAATGTACGTGTACAACCTCACCTACGTCATGTAGTCCAAATGTCCACTGTCCCGCATCAAATAGTCCGCCCAAACAGTCACAATGTACATTGTCATGAAGTCTGAATGTAAACTTGAACAATGCGGCAACATACATTCCAACACAATGTCAACAAGCATCTCCCCTTCACATTGCAGAGGGACAAACAACACCTCCATCAGAGCAGACCAGACAACTCTACAGTGATGCTGAAGAGGACCACCACACTTCCGACACCTACGCCCCACAACAGTCCATGGACATCTTAGGCAATCGACCTCCAGGAGCAGGGCAGTACCGCTGCATCGAGGATACCCCACCCCCTGCACAGACAACACAGCTGGACGCACCCACCACCCCGGCTGGCTCCCAGCAGCCCACCCAAGCACACATCGCATTCCAAGGCCAGGTGTCAGACTGCCAGAGGGGGTGGCTGAACATGTGCGGGTGGGGTACTACCTCATGGAAGCTGAACCAGATCACATACATGGGTGTCTAAGTCCCATCAGGGCCCACCAACACTCCCCAACGGAGACCCACACTGCGACAGAGACACATGCCTTTGCACATTTCCAGTACTGAACCACACCCAGGGCCGCGGGATGATCATCCACACCCCCATGCCGGACTGGCGTATGCCGGCCCAGTTCACTCCTTTTACGTATTGAGTGAGGGACGACAAAGCTACATGTGCAATGTCCCACCTGCTGCCTGCGGTGACATGGCTGCGTCCTCTGTACACTGCACAATGTAATGTTGTAGTGCCCGGGGCACAAATGCATACATCATGAGCACACGGACACACACAGATAGTTAGTTGAACTGGCCACGGGCACGTGCGCTCGACACCTTTATTGGCATGGTCACATGTACAGTGACGCATGTGCTGGATGTGTGTGGGGTGAGTGTAAGCCAGCCCTCATGGAGTCGTTGGTGCTGGCAACCATTTGAACAGTGATCACAATTGAAGCAGAAACATAAAACACCAGCACAACAGAAACAACTGTGAAGCATCATGGTGGTAGCCGGAGGGAGTACAGTGTTCACCCAACATGCAAGCAGAAGTTCCTTGATTTGTGGTGCACTGAGTTAGTGGCAGCTGAAGAGCTGAGCAGGGTATCAAGCTGATGATGGCACCCACGACAGGTGTGAGCAACTCTGACAGTCTGGCAGTAAGACACTTCCGACTCTGGCACCTGTTGTTTGGAGTTGGTCCTGGCGGTGGTGGTGTGTGCATCCTGCGGTGATGCGACGTCCGGGCAGGTCAGGACTCGATTTGATGTGTGAGCCAAGGTGGACCGCAGTTGAGGCCGGAGGCAGCGGACAGCGCAGGGCCACAGACACATGGCATTGATGACCCCCAGACCATCGACCCAGAGGCCATCCAACATGCCATCAGACTGGGGCCATGGTTTGAGCTGCACAGAGTTAGTGGCCCCGGATGCACTGCGGCCGGCACAGGCACACCGCCACAGGACAGTGACTTGCGGTGCAGTGAGATAGGGCCACGCGAGGTGAGCGGGTCCTCGTCGATGTCGAAGGTGAATGTAGCGGAGGTTTGCGGGGGACAGTGGAAGGTGTCCTCCAGGGCATGATGCAGAGGGCAGGAGCCGGCCGGAAGTGGCAAATGGAGGAGTGGAATGCTACAGCCTCGTTTTGGCCACATAGTCAGTATCACCGACATGATGATGAAGACAACCCCCAGTCCATGGACTCAGTCGCCAGCAAATCTCAAGAAGAAAGTGTCCATGGTTGTCGGGGAACAGACTTAGTGGCCCCGGAGCTGAAAGGGGATGCAGTCTGCGACGAGGCCAGTACAATGATATCAGGTCTGCCATAAATGAATCATGACTGAGTTCCCAATGTGTGCCCTACTCGACCGATGTGTAGTCCGGAGGCAGCGGCCAGCGCGGGCCAACCGCTGTTCAGCAAGCTCCTCCTGGAACACTGACACACGGCGTTGAAATGGCATGTGGGTATGACTCGTGGTTGACCGAGGCAGTAGCGACAGAGCTGAGCGGGTGTTTAGCCAGCGACGATGCCGTGTCCTGACTGGTACGGACTGGCATGGATTTGTGTGGGGCCTGCAGGACCGCAGTGTAGTCCGAAGGCGTAGTCATCAAGGGCCCACAGACACGTGTGGTTGGGATGCCATGCTCATACTTTGTGTCACCACATCGAAGGGAGTATAGTGATATAAACTCAGCCATAAAGTGTGTACTCTGCCATAGCATAATCAAGACTCAGTTCCAAATGTGTGACCTACTTGACCACAGTGTAGGCCCGAGGCAGTGGTGGAGTACGTCAACGAAAAAGTAATAAAGCTGGCCTGTGTCGCAGAGGCCGTGATGGTCTGAGGAGGCTGCGAAGGTCGCGGGCCTCGGGCTTGGAGCTTGCGCCGGCACGTGGTGGGCCCTCTTTGACACACGCCGGTGTCGGCAGGTGAGCTGTGAGGCCTGGCTGCGCAGGGCGGGCATGACGGGTCAGGGGACCAGCGGCCCAGGGTGCAGCAGGCGCACAGGATCGCAGGCCACACCGCTCACGGCGTCGGCCTCGTGGCGGGGTGGGAGGCGCCACCCTGGCAGACGCGTTGGGCATTCCGGAAGAGAACCACGCCCAGTGCCACATGCTTTTTATTCACACCCCTGCACTGGCCTGGCGTACGCCGGGCCAGCCCACTCTGTACACGCTTACAGGAGGGGACGTCACAAGCTACATTTCCGCGATCTTCCCCACTGGCTGGGGTGACATGGTTCCGTCCCCTGTCCACTACACTCTAAACACCAGCAGTGCATGTAGACATGGCTGTGTCTGTGGTCTGCATACTGCAGTCTGTCCAGCACATCTCCGCCACACTTGGCATTGTGTACATACTCATTCATGGGTCACTTGCCTCCTTCGCACATGCCTGGTTCCCACCTCTCCCCACATTCCGGTATTGTGTGGCTGAGGTGCCATGCCGTCGATGGCTCATGTACATGGCTGACCAAGGTTGCCACAGTAAGTTGTGCTGTCGTGTCTGGTGGGGGGGCATGTTGTTTGGCATGTTGTATGTGATTTTGTGACGTGTGCAGTGCCAGAGTTGTGAGTTGCATGATTGTGGGGTTGAGGTGTGTGGTGTGTTCATTTGGTACTTGCCAACGGGCAGTGCATTCCCATGGGTGCCATCCTGGAAGCGCTGGTTGATGTTGGACTGTCGGAAGATGAAGGGATCATGCACACTGCCTGGGTAGTTGGCCATGACATTGGTGAGGAGTCCCCTGTGGTCCACTATTGCCTGCACGTTGATGGAATGCGTGTGCTTTCTGTTGGGGTATTGTGTGCGGTGTTGGCAGGGGGCACAAGTGGGACAAGTGTGCAGTCGATTGCCCCCGACACGTGCGGGGATCCAGCTATGGCGTATAGTCCTTGCTTGGTCTCCAGCTGTTCCTGCGCATTGTGAGGGATGTATGGGTGCTGGGGTCCCTAGCTGGTTAGGGCATCCAGGACAGGTGTGAGGAACTTGGATGGGGCTGGCTGTGAGACTCCTCCGACTCAGGCGGTTGTTGTTTGGGAGGATACCAGAGGCCAACAGGTGCAGCACAGCCAGCAGCTTTGTCTGCAGAGGGATGTTGGTTGTCCGCTGTGTTGGTACAGTCAGCCTGTGGGCAATGATGTTCAGGATGCGGAGGATGGTTGTCCTTTTGGGCCTGTAGTGGGCATTGGCATTGTCTGGTGTTTGGTCTGTGGGGCTGGTGCATTTCCTGAAGGTCCGCTGTCTTTGTCTGCGCTGCCTCTGTGGTGGTCCGGGGGAGAGCGGGGGGGGTCCGTTGGGGGGTTGGCGGTCCTGGGGGTGGTGGGTGTTGTTGCCCTCTCGGGGCTCCGGGGTGCATGGTGAGTGGCTCCATGGCATCTGTTGTTCTTCAGGTGTGGCTGTGGGCTGGGCTCCCTTTTCTTGTGCAGGTTGACGTCTGACTTTGCACCAGGTCAGAGCAGGTGTTAATTTCCTGCTAGTAAGGCACTGTATCGCCTGTTTTGTGTTCCTATCGCCGATGTGGCTGGTCGTTGAGAATGTTGCGTTGTGGTGTTGTCGCGGCTTTTTGCTCGGGAAAGCCTACTCTGCATCTCATTAGCGTTAGTTGCCGGGGTCATCTGTGGCGATGTTTTTTGCGACTGCTTTCGCAGGAAAACTGATGTTATGGGCTGGTAGCACCAGCTTGTGAATGGGGCGAAAAATTTAGCGTGACTTTGGATGCGTTAAAGTGCCGATAACTTGGCGAAAGCTCCTTGAGAATATGCCCCTTAGTATGCCCCACTAGTAGTCCGAGACTCAAGAGTCAACAGTGTTCCAGCACTGCAGTGGTAACTAGCAGTAAGTTCCCCCTGGGCTGGTAGGCCTGAAATCAGTGTTACCTGCACTGGCAGGCGTGAAGCATCTGGAGTTCTTGTGTGCTCTCCATCCATGGTTGCTGATGATTTCAGGCAGCAGCTGATTTCAGGTGACTTTGCTGTATGCAGCCCCGGCAGGCGGCACTCAGCGGGTGCAGAGTTTCTCTGACACTGTCGCTCTCCCAAAGTGACCAGAGGTTCTTTGTGGTTCCTCTTGCGGGGTATCGGATCTGCCTCCCATTGGGGGTTGTTGTGGTGATCTTGACGTGGGTCCCTCACCTGGGTGTTGGTGTGCAGGTGCTCCCATGGCATCCTCACTTCTTCGGTGGGGGTTGCAGATCAAGTTGCAGTTCTTGATGCTCCGTGATCCACTCTGGCATACGGGGTCACTGTATCCTCCCATTGCACAGGCTCTTGCGCGTTTAGCAGAGTGAATTCTTGACAGCTGCCTATCCTGACATACGTGGTCAAGTCCCACTACTGCATAAAGCTATGGCCCTTTCCACACTTTTCATGGCAACCCTGGCATACGTGGTTCCCTTCACTATTTTAACATCAATAAGCCCCCTGGGGATAGTGTCCCTGGGGCCTACAAAGGCTTGGGGAGGAGGTCGTGCACTCCCCTCCCCTCCTCTTTTTGGATGGGATAAGGTCCCCGAGGCCCAAATCGTCTCAGGAAGGGGGTCCCACTCAAGCTCCCTCCCCAAAATATTATGCAAAATGGTGGGGTGCCATTGTCTTTTTCCGCGACAGCCAAAACATTTTTCTCATGTTGCTGGCAGCCAGCCTAAGCGATCGCTCATGCAGGAGTGGGACTCCTGCGGGAGTGAATTGGCCCAAGGGAAAAAGGCTCCCTGGGCCAATTAGACCACTCTATTTTGGAATTGGTGCTCCCTCAAGACTCTCATGGGAGTCCCTCAGACCCATCCATCTAGATGTACAAATATTTTTAAACCTTAATTTCTCAAAAACGGTTTTAAACCAAATCACAAAAAGCGCAATCTGTGATCCAATATCTAGCTTCTTGCCAAAGTTGGTGTAATTCCGTTCAGCAGTTTCTACAGCAGTGCTTTGTAAAGATGTCTATAGAAAATGCATTGGAATTTTGCTCTTTGGGCCCTCATTTTTTTCTCACCGCCCCCCTCCACTTGACGGATCTCCCCGAAACTTTCCATGCAAGGTTCATGAAGATTCGTCAAACGGCGCCAAATTTATTAGCAAAACAATAAAGGCAGAATAAGTGCTACAAACCGACTAGTAGCATTTAATTTACAGGCCCTGGATATATGGTATACTACTTTACAAGGGACATATAAGCAAATTAAATGTCCCATTAGGTGTAAGCAAATTCTACTATGTTTCAAGGAGAGAGCACAAGGACTTTAGCACTGGGTGGCAGTGGTAAAGTGCACGGAGTGCTAAGGCCAATAAAAATAGTTTCAGCAAAAAAAGTGGAGGATAAAGGCCAAATGTTTGGGAGTGAACCTGTGCAGAGGGCCAGGTCCAGCAGTGGCGTTGGTCACATTTACTAACAGAGAAAGGTAGAGGGAGTCGCTGATTCCACTTCAAACCTCTTTCACCAAACCATGTGAGTTCAACTCCTTTACCACCTTTCAAACTTCATTCATTTTCAAAACCTACTTGGCATGCTGCCTTGCCTAAAAAATGAAGCTGTGTCCAACAAAATAAACCCTAACCATCCTGCACATACATTGATATACAAGAAAAAGGAACACAGAGGCAAACAAACAAATATATAGAGTTAGATGATTGGCCCTACATCATACCAACAACTGAATTTTGAATGGAGGACAATTATTTGCTTAAATACAATTTGGGCTACTAATGTAGCACAATACTACCAAAATCCAAAATGAGATAAGAAAATAAACCAGTCTGCAGCAATGAAGTTTAACAAGTATTAAAAAAGCCTTTGACACACACATTTGCAGTCACATGACAATGAAAATGAATAAAAAACTACATAAGAATTAAAAGTACGAAGTATTGTCATCATCATGTCGTTCTGAAAAGCCTACCCGAGATTGAATATTTTGCTCATTTTGATCCTACAAATGAAGCTATTTTGAAAACAAATATGTTGGACACATACTACCCAAAGAGACTTCCATTGTTAGAAAAACTATGCCTCTATGAAGTTGCTCAGTTCTACACATACAGAAACAATGTGACAGTAGATACCAACACTGGTAAATTTTGAGCAAAAGGTACCAATGGTTGTTTAATACGTCATAGTAAACCTGCCTTTATTAATTATCGTAACCTAAGTTGTGACACAGGAGAAAAGAGCGAATTTTAATATTTATGCACTTCTTCAACTATTTGAAGATGGACTTAATGTTTATAAAACTGGAATTGCATTGTCTGAATTTCAAACATACGTACAAATGCTAAATAAAGAAATAGAAGAAGAAAACAATATTAATGCAGAAATTCAGCAATACCCCATCTACTAATAATGCTCCTACTTCCAGGACTGCTGACACACTTGGACAACCAATTATTGATACTGAAGCTGTGTTTGCCGTGGACGAGGTACAAAATGCAATGAATGAAGTCAAAAAGGATGTACATATTTTGCATAACTTAGTATCTCAATTGACTAGTGTGAGAAACTGGGTTATTGGTTGACTGAGGTGTGAGCCCTAGTCAAGCACCAGCCATAAAACCTTGCAGGGTGAACCACAAAACATCATTAAATTAAGATGTGCTTAAACCTGGGTGGCTTGGCACAAAAAGCAGGCAGGCTATGTGAAAGTATTTATGCAGCACACAAACAATAATGTGAAAACACAACACAAGACAAAATCCCAAACTGATTTTAAAAAATTGAGTACATTTTAATAAATTATTTGACACCAAAATGACAAAAATCCAATCATTAGAAATGGAAGTATGAATTTTTACATTTTTTGTGAAAACGAGTGCCTAAAAGTTCAAAGCGCCTACTGCAAAATCTAGTTGTGCAGGCTGGATCAAAGTCGAAAAATATGGCAAACCCCGATTTAGTGAGACTCAGCTACAAGAAGTGGATTGGGCCCAGTCAGCGCTTACCTTAGGACTTAGAAGAAATTCTGAGAAAAAGTGTCTGAGAAGGTAAAGATCAGCATGGCAAGGGTGCAGGAGGTGTCCGAGGAGAGAGCGTCTTCGTCGGATGGCCTTGGGACAAAGCCGGAGTGAAGATTTCTACGTTCGGACTTAGTAGTTGAAATGGTCGAAAATCTCCAGCAGGATGAGGGATGTAGCCGAAGATAGTTACATGAGGTCGGATACCCCTTTGGCGAAGGACCGCTGAAAAGGATCTGCTGCTGTAGTAGATGGAGAATATCAATCTGACCGGCGATGCACCTTGGGCGGACAGGCAAGCAGGTTGATCCCAGTCTCCTTTTGATTCTCAGAGCACTTTTAGACCAAAATTTGTCTAAGTCCTCAGTTTTGGTTTTTGGCCATCTGGGCATCTTTAGCAACACAATCAAGGGTCCAGGACAGGTGGGACACCTTTTGGGGGTTCAGGACTCACTCAGACTGGGTCCAGGTATAGGTTCAAAATGGAGGGAGCCTTTTATGTCTCTGTGGCTCTGAACAGGAGGCCAGAAAAGTAGGCGTTGGAGTTACTTCTGGTAGTCCTGGGTGCAGTTGAAGATGATATGCTTAACAGCATGGCCGATGCCTTAGGGTTCAAGGCAAGCTACAGGAAGGCACAACAGTACCTCCAGGTACAGCAACAGGCTGGCAGAGTGAACAGCAGGTCCCAGAAGCAGGAAATCCTCTGAGAGTCCTTCAGTAGGTCCAGTAGTGACCTGAAGAGTGGGCCTGAAGGTTTTCTATACCCTGGTGCCCTTCTGGAAGGTGGGAGAAGGTTCTGGAAAGGTTCTTTGAAGTGCATGGAATTTCTTGACTCCCCTGCCCTCGGTCCAAGCTGGCTGCAGTGACAATACAAGGTCCTTTGTGTGAAGGCAGAGCACAGGATATTCAGGTGTAAGTGGGTCTGTGCTCAGCTCCACCCCTATTCTGCCAGCAGATGGCCCATTGAGGCACACCTAATCCCTCTATTGTCTGCCTGTCTGGTAGGAATTCACAAAGTCTAACTGTCAGCTACACCCAGGCATGTGACCCAAGACAGGCCGAAGACACAAAGGGCTAAAGGCTGGAAAATGCCAGCTTTCTAAAAGTGGCTTTTTCAAAATTGTGGTGAAAAATCTGATTTTACCATTAAAGAGGGTTCATGATTGCAATTTCATAGGTACCAAACATTATATATCTACCTGCTCCCAATTAGGAATTACAGCTTATTAAATATAATAAGGAATCCCTAATGTCATCCTATAGGAGGGAAAACATGAATTTATGGGTTTTTCACTAACAGGACAAGTAAAACTTAAAAGTACATGCCCAACTGTTTAATTGCACAGCACCCTGCCTTGTGGGCTACTTCGGACCTACTTTAGGGATGACATATATACTAAAATGGAGGTTTAAAGCTTAGCAAGGGGGGTTCATAGCCAAGTCGAATGGCAGTTAAAAACTGCACTTAAGTTGCATTGGCATGCCTGGGACATGTTTTAGAGTGCTACTTTTAAGTGGGTGTCAAAATAAGAGCCGCAGGCCCATTGGTGGCATTTAATTTACAGGCCTTGTGTATGTGGTATATCACTCTACAAGGGACTTATAAGTAAATTAAATAGGCCAATTAGGTATATGCCAATCAAGCCATGTTTTAGGGGAGTTAGCACAAGCACTTTAGCACTGGTTAACAGTGGTAAAGTGCACAGAGTTATAAGGCCAACAAAAATTAATTTCAGCAAAAATGGGAGGTAAGTAGGCAAAAGGTTTGGGGGAAGACCACCCTATGGCTGATAGATCTAACAAATAGCAAACAACTAGAAATGAACAAATACATAAAAGAATCAGTAGATCATGGACTTCAACATGAAAGGGGAATATGTGAATGCGCTACTTATGAACCTACATTACAATATGTAAGTGGAAAAGCAGGCACAGGGTAAAGCTTTGTTATTAAAGTAATTACTGCTTATGT